>JAKSZU010000001.1:57242666-57968303 GCA_026018925.1 Tupaia tana
CTGTCATCTAATGGGCCGTCAGAGTGAATATGATATGGTTGTCTCAGCTACCGCCAGACCTCAAATTAATTCTTCTCTGGCCCCTCAAATATTTATTTCAAGCAAATTCTGGTGCAGATGGAGAAATCAGAGCTGGTGCATACATTGGAGAAAACAGACTTGATAAATCCCAACCCCAGTCTATTTTCACTGCTCTCTGAAAACAATGTTTTCCTATGTTACTGAGAACATGGAAGTGTACTTTTAAAAATCCTCTTATTTTAAAAAATCTCATACAATTTTTAAAAATTATCAGCAATACAAAGAGACATGCATTTTCAAAATAATAAAACTCAGAGACTACTAATTGAGGTCAGGGGTTGATTTGTCCACTATGGACTACTAATAAGGCTCACTCACATGCCAGTCACTGAATATATCTTATTAGTTTTCAAAATTTTACCTGAGAAAATAATTTCTTATAGTTTTTTATATGATATATCAGAAGAGTCAGAAACACCATACAAAGACAAAGAATGAACTCAAGCTCAACCACAGCTAGTTAAAGGTAGAATAGGTTAATGCCATCCATTATAAGTACACTTGGATAAAGAATCTTGAACCTAATAGTTTTGTACAGTCATTATAAGATAAACACTGAAACTAGCTAAAATTAAAGGTTCAAAAATTATCTACTGTATAATATCTACTTAAAAATCTTTCTACGTGTTATTTATTTTCCTATATCGCTGTTAAATTCCCATGAAGAACTTCACAAGATGTTAGACAGAAAATACTCAGGAAGTGAAAGTGATCCTTGATGCTAGCATATCCATTCATCCATCCATCAGCTGAGGCCGAGTGGTCACATGTGCCAGGTGCTCTTTCATGTCCACAATATAACAGTGAACAAAACAAGGTCCATGCCCTCGGAGAGCTTATATTCTAGTAAAAGGAGACAGGCTTACAAAAAAAACTGGGGCCAGTAAGCACTGTGGAGGAGAATAAATCAGGACAAGGGTAAAAGGGCATGCATATTTTTATTTCATATACCTGGTCAAAAAAGACCTGTCAGTTTCAGGAAGCCTAAGCAAACATGAAGGTTGGAACACAAATGACCCTCCTTAATGTTCTGAAAAAGATCACTAGTTGTGTAAGAAAAGAAAGCGGGGGTGGGGGGAACAAAAGTTGAAACAGGGAGCCAATGGGCGGCGTAATGATGGAATGTTGCACCCTCATGTGGCTGACTGCAATTGGAGTCGAAGACCAGCAGCTTGAAACTCACGCTGGGAGCATGTGTGTGTGTGCTCAAAATTCTAAGAGAATGGAGGAGAAGGGATTGTAGTGTAACCATTCCCGTGTGTGTGTGTGTGGGGGGGGGGGGTGATTTCTTGTTTTCTGTCTTTTTGTCTTTCTGTCTCTCCGGCATGCAGCTGTGCCCTAGAGCAAAAATCTCTCAAAAAAACTAAACCTGAAGTAAATAATAGTAATAATAATAAAAAGGTTGTAACAGAAAGACCAGTTCAATGTACAGATCACAATGCACCCATAGGAATAGTGTAACTCATTTGTTTAAAGGCTGTATTTTGATATATGACCCTATATTCCAATAACTCAAACACCAGAAAACTATTACTCTCATTTGGTACCGACTTGAGGCTTAGAGTTCTGAAAAGAAGAGTCATGTTTCAGGCTCCAGTTTGGTCTATTGGACAGTGTTCAATCTAATTGGTAAATAAAACAAAAGTGCTAGATTCCAAATCTTTTTTTTTTCCCAAAATATTTCTTCACAAATATCAAAAACAAATATTTTAATTCACAAATATCAAAAACAACTATTTTAATTTATATGGTAGATACAAAAGTTTTATATTATTGTTGTCGTAATACTCATAGCATGTGTATATTAGCCAAAGCCCAATGAATTACTATTCTTGAAAGATAAATCAGGAGAAAGATCATTACAAGCAGAACACTCAACAACACTGACCCAAAATTCTGTTTCACAGTTAATTTATGAAATCTCTCATGTAATGAAGATGGGTCACTCTCCTATCTCCTATTTCCCTAAGTTTAGTGAGTAGCGTGTCTAACAGCAACCTCCCCCAATCCATGTTGCCATCACTGCCCAGTTGTGAAAAGCTGGGCAGGAAAACCACCACACACTGCATACCTTTCAGGACTTTTAGCCACACATGATTGTTATTAATTGGTTTAAGAGGGTTTCAGAAACACATGCTTTCCTGCACACTTTGGTGGTTTCATCCTATACTCAGAGCACTCTGATAAATTAAATCATCCTGGCTGTGTCAGGAATCGCAGCTGGCATGCCTGAGTACTGTTCTTTGATGATGAGCAAGCAATACAAAATAAGATGCTGATCCCACTGTTTAGAATTTGATTTTCAGCATCTTGTATGATGTTACTAGGCAGGATTTTAAGGTAAATACAAATGTTTTAATATAATTTGCTTTTGTTTTACAAAACCTAAGCCCACTTACCAGAAAATGAATGCTTTATTTCTTTCCAAAGAACAGGCAACATCCCTAACTAGGAAGGGGAATAGGGTGGGAAGTGGTTATTTAAATGGATAATCCAGTGTTTTGCTTCCTGGGGAAGCTTTAATGGGGGCTGAAGTGGGGAGGAAAGGCTGGGGCTGGGGCACTGTTAGAGCACATACACTCCAGCTGTATTCTTCATCCTCACTGAATAGTGTCAAGACTCTGCCTCATTTAAGTTCTACTAACAAGTAAGGAGATGGCTGTATTAACATCACTCCAGACTCTCTTTTCTGTCCTCCTCTCCTTTTCTCTTCCCTTCAATTACAAACTTCTATTTCCTTTTGTTTTCCTTGTATTTTATTCTATTGAAGGCATTCTTTACAAACTGCCTTAAGCCTTTCCTGGAATTAGGAGAAATAGAAATAAATAATAAATCAAGAATTTTTTCCTCCTGGTCTAAATTTAAATATTGCAAGGGGCGGGGAGAATGGTAAAAAGGGGTGTGTGGGTGTCTATGGCAAGATCTCCCGGTCTCTAGGAGAGAAAAGGATAGCGAACCCAAAATGCTAAAGGGATTTGAGAATGTGTGCGTCCCCGGGCGCGCAGGCGTGTGTGTGTGTGTGTGTGTCTGTGTGTGTGTGTGTGTGTGTGTGTGTAGTCATTCCCAGGGGAGGAGGAAGAATTCAGGAAGACGGGCGAGAGAAAAAATATGTATCGATCAATCAACCGAAGCAGACATCCCCGCGCCCCCGATCCCTCTCCAACCTACTGCAGCGCTCTGGGCTTGCTAGACAGTTCATCACCCAAAGGACAGCTTCCCCACACCAGACCAAGGGACCAAATGCCGCGCCGCTCTGAGGAGGTCGGGAGCGATGGGGATGGGTAGGGACAGGCTAAGGCAAGCGATCTGCGCAGGGAAGGGGCGACCACGCGAGCGAGGCCAGCTGAGGTCTCCGGCCGCGATGGAAAGGCAAGGCCAGACTGCCGGGACCTACCTGGAACCACCACGGTGGAGGATGCCCCAGGCACTTCTGGCCTGTCCTCCTCAGCCTCCTCTCGCTGCTTTTGCTGCTGCTGCTGTTGGATGAGGCTGAGGTCGGAGCGGCTGAGTTCGGCTCTGGCGGCCGCGGAGACGAGCCGCGCCTTCAGCAGCACCGCGGCCAGGCCGAGGAGCAGGGCGCAAGGGACGCGCCGGCAGAGCCTCGCCATGGCCGAGAGCCAGAGGGCCGCGGCGGCATATTGCGGGGCTCCGGGCTGCGGCGGGCGCCAGGGCTGCGGGATCCCGGCAGCGCCCGCTCGCTCGCTCCCCCTCGCACGGTCTGCCTCGCACACCCTCCCCGGGAGGAGGAGGCTGGGAGGCGGAGGGGGTGGGGGGGAGAGGGTTGCATCCTCAAGCACGTGACGCGCGGGGAGGGGCGAGCCGGGTCCCTGGAACCTGGCTCCCAGCCACCAGGCTCACTGGTGGAGGCTGAGGCTGGGGGTGCTATGCTGGCTGGAGGCCTCTGTAGAGAAAGGAGAAAGGAAGAGCCTTTGGGTGGGGGAGTGCTAGCAGACCTCCAGACCCTTGTCTCTACCAAGGGAAAATATGCAGAAAGTGCAATAACAGTCCCAGCGTAGAAGAGAAGGTGGCCCGTTAGTTACCCTCCTACAGCACATACGGTGGCACTAGTTAAACTAGACCCTTGAACAGCCAAAGTCTCCATCACTTAGGCTTTCCTGCGTCATGGCCATCGCTCTCAGCGAGAAGTTAAACCTCGGCGTTCCCAATTTTTACTAAACTTCCTTTCTCTGCCCAAGTGGGAATTTCCTTCTATATCATAAAATATTCTTAATTACATTTTGTCTAATTGTAGCTTACACTTTTCATCTGTTCAAAAGTATTTTATTAAATTCTAGATGCTGGGACCAGCAGTTAGCGTAATGGCTACGTCGCTGGACTCCCATGTAGTCGACCCTGGTTGGAGTCCCCGACATGGTGGCTTAAACTCACACTGGGCGCGTGCGCGTGCATGCCCAAGATCGCAAGAGGAGAATGGAGGGAAAGGGATTGCAGCATGGCCATCCCCCCTGGGGGGGAGGGGGGTGACTTCTCTCTTTCTGTCTCTCTGTCTCTCTCGGTCTCTCTGGCAAGCGCACGTGCCCTATAGCAAAACCTCACACACACACACACACACACACACACACACACACACACACACTAGGTGCTTACATGTGCCGGTATTTAGTCAGGTAGGTGGAATAAGAAAATACAATCCCTACATTCTAAGAGCTCCCACCTGTTAGGGGAGAGGAGCATATAAAAAAAAAATTATAATTCTATGTGGTGGTTGCACCTGGAAAAGCATTACAGTGTAGAGGTTGTCCCAAATTGTAAGAAATTAACTATTTAGTGTATGGGAGGGAGGTGTTCAACACTGGGGAAGGCAAGACAGAAAGACTACGAATTTCACAGAGAAGTGACCAAAATGTCTAAAAGATGGAACTGTGTATGTAAAGCCCAGAGATGTGCAATATGACACTGTGCTTGGAAAAGTGTGAGCATGTTTCTAACAGAACAGTTGACAGTGCTTAGATTGAAGAGGAAAGTGGAGACAAGGTCTCAAAAAATAGTACTAGCCAGGCAGCCAGTAGCTCAACTGTTAAGGGAGCCAGATCCCCCATCTCCACAAGAGGTTCAAATCCTAGCCTGGTTGCTTGAAAAACAGACTGGGCACATGTGCTTGGGTGCCTGAAATTCTGAAGGGATGGAGAAAGGATAGTGGCTTGGTCACACCCCGTTGGGGGATGCTTTCTATCTCT
The DNA here is from genome assembly GCA_026018925.1 of Tupaia tana. Lineage (NCBI taxonomy): Eukaryota > Metazoa > Chordata > Mammalia > Scandentia > Tupaiidae > Tupaia > Tupaia tana. The sequence continues at coordinate 57,247,946 of JAKSZU010000001.1, forward strand.
GTCTCTCTCTGGTGAATCCATGATTCGTCTGACAATAAAATAAAATAAAAATAATAGCAAAGGTTCTCTAGTATTTACTGTGTACCGGCACCATTCAAGCACTTTACATATACTAACTCCCATAATAACCTTGAAAATTATAAGGAAATTGAAATTACATTGCAGATGACAGGAAAGAAATTAATCAGGAAAGAAACTTCATCACCAGTTGTACATTTTAGAACAATCACTTTGCTCTGACTATGGAAGATGGACTGGAGAGGGGTAGACTGGAAGAGAGCAGGCCAGTTTAGGGGTGATTGCAAAAACCTGTGAGTAAATGCCAAAGGCCTGAGAGACTGCAAAGGAGGGGAAAGGAGTGTGGGATTCAGTACAGGGCTGGACTCATCAGGGATGATCGATGGCATATGTATGTGGGAGGAGTTGTCCACTATGACACCCAAGCTTCCAGATTGCTTTTAAGGGAGGGCATTTGACATTATCAAGATTAAGGACTAATTCTAGAATGATGGGCCCGGCTTGGTCGGCTTTAGTTTCTTTGTATTACAAGTACCTGTGGGACATCTCATGGAGCACTGTAGATGTCTTCTGACTATGACATCATCCCATTTACCAGCATGGTTAATTAGCTGATTGACTGACTGAGCAGTGCCCCTTCACCATTCTTATGTGTTGCTCCCAATATTTCCAATTTGCTGGAAAACAACAAATTTCTCAGTAGTGGAAAATTATTTTTGGCATGAAAATAATGCCTATATAACTATGAAGTAAAATAATAATAGGCATTTTACATACACTATTTCATTATATCCTCAGAACATCTCTAAAAAAAAAAAAATCTCTACAGATTTACTCTCCTTCTCCTATTTAGCAAATGGATCAGAGAGGCTGCACGTGTGGCCCAATGCTACACTACAGTGTGTGACTTTATCTTTCTGCATTGTTCAAAACTTCTACCACAAGCTTTTTTTTTTTTTTTTTTTTTTTTTTAGGCTTTTACCATAAGGCGCATGCACTTGCCAGAGAGAGACAGAGGAAAGTGAGAAAGCACCCTTCTGGGAGGATGGCCACACCACAATCCCTTCTCCTCCATTCTCCTCTTAGGATTTTGGGCATGGACACACACACACGCACACCATGATTTTCAAGTTACTGGGTTCAGGATTCGAACAGTGGCCCACCATGTGGGAGTACACACTTTTACCATCATGCTGGTCCCTCTTTTGGTGATGTTTTAAATAAAAACAAACTATGTGGGCCATGTAATTATCTGTAAAACATTCCAAAGTGAGGCTCCTCACACTGAACACCATTGTTCTGTCACTGCTTCATTTCCCCTGTGTGAGCAGGAGCTATAGGGAGAAGGAGCCTCCCGAGCAGAATGTGGCCTTCATTAGTCTCGTCAAGCTGTTTTCTTTGTGTTCTCTTCCACATTACCTCTGTTTCTAGAGAAAAGAAAGGAGAAAATGAAAATGCCCCAGAAACCTGACTGGAGGATCAGAAGGAAAAGATTCCTTCCAGAATTTCTGTCATCCTGTTTGGTGGTGGCCAAGTCATCTTTAATATATTAGAAGCAGACTCCTGGAGCCGAAGCCACTAATCATGGCCCCCCGTAGAAGGTAGTCCTCAACATCTTTCAATACTAAGAACTATAAAAAGAAATGTTCTGTCAGTCAGAAGCATTTAGATAGTTTTTAAACCCTCCAACACTGATATATTTATGATCAATTTCTGCAAAAGCTCTGTTATCTGATGCCATCAAGGTTAATAGTGAACCAGAAGAGTTCATCAAAACACATAAAAAGCAGTATATCTTAAACCACTTATTTTACCTTAAAATAAGTAAATGTATATTCATTCACCGATCTTTTTGATGTAGGGCCAAGAATTTTTCTTTGAGTATATAACCACATCCTAGAGTTCGAAGTCATAAAGCAGTTATAATGCACCCATATGATTTGCAGTTTTAGTTCAAGTGGAAGGAGTTCTTAAAGTCTCTTAAGTAATCAAGTGCCAAGTATTTCTACGTCAATATTTCCCCAAAACTTTTGCATTTTTTATATTCTGAGTATTAAACTCAGTTTCCATTCTTTCTCTTTTTTTTTTTTTTTGTTTGTTTTTTGTTGTTTTGGGATTTTTAGAGAGATTTTTGCTATAGAGCACATTTGCTCATTGGAAAGACAGAGAGACGGAAAGTAAGAAATCCCCCCACCCCAGGGAGTATGGCCACACTGTAATCCCTTCTCTTTCATTTTTCTCTCAGGATTTTGGGCAAGCACACACACTCAGCGTGAGTTTTAAGACGCCGGATCTAGGACTCGAACTGCGGTTGACTACACGGGAGTCCTGTGGTGTAACTATTATTCAATCTGCCAGTGTCCCTCTCTTCTTTATTAAATTAGCCAGAAGATGCATGTGCTCACTGGAGAAAGAGAGAGAGAGAGGAGAGAGAGGAAGAGCACCCTTCATAGGGGAGTCTCATGACATGACCACTTCTCTCCACTTCTTCCTCCTTTTGGTATTTTGGGCATCACACATACATGCCAGGTGTGTTTTTTAGGCCTCCAGATCCAGGACTAGAGCTGTGCAGTTGGTTATGTGGGATGCACTTGCATTAACCATTGTGCCACCAACTGGCCCTAAACTCAGTTTTCATAGGAAAAATATACTTGAGTCTAACTCATATTTCATCTATTTATTATAACATGTAGAACCGATAAAAAATAAAACATTGTGAACAGATATACTGACTTTTGGCACACACACAAACCAACTGGTGGGAGTAAAAATAAGTGGACATTCAGGAAGATGTATCTTGCTAACTACATGCATCTTAAATGTCAGTCTGTGATTTATAAGAAATGAAAAATGCCAGTTACTCTTGGAATTTATTTTTAGGTATATACTCCGTGATAATGTTCATGCTTAATTCAACATCATTAAAGTTAGAAATTATTCATTTAACAAACATACTGTATGAGCTATCCAAAAGCAAAGTGTAATCCAAGACATATATGTTATAATTCTTCCTTGCTGAAAACTTAATGATACCTCTCATTACTCTTAACATAAGGTCCAAAATTCCTAATATGATTAATGAAGCTTTTACAATCTGTCCCCCAACTGTCCAAGCGCATCTTTACTATTTCCTGCAGAGAGAGTAAAAGAGAGAGCAAGGATTTATTCCATTCCTTCAAATTAAACTTATTTGGTTGCCCATTGATTTTTACACGAGTGGCTTTGTCTGCCTAGAATGCTACTCCTTAGAACATTTATCTGGCAAGCCCCCATAGATCCTGAAAGGTAGAGCCAAGAGATTACTTTCCCCAGGATATATTTTCTGATGTCCTTCGCTCTGAGTAGATGCACCTGCTGTGAGCTTGCTTCCCATCTCATTTTTCCTTTCATGACCTTCTTTTAAATTGGCGTATATTGGCCTATATCCTCGCTGGCATAGGTTCCACAAGGGCAAGGACCATCATGGTCACAGATGTGTTCCTAGTGCCTACTACAGTGCTAGACCCTGATTGTTTAATTGATTACTTGGTTCATTAAATCAATAGGTTAATTTTAAGAGGTATAACTGTTGGTTAAGGGTGGAGGGCCCTGGAATCAGACTGCTCTGTCATCCACTACTCATTAGGTATGTGATTTACAGAAGATTTTAGGCCTCAGTTTCCTCAGCTGTGGTGGGAAAAATAATAGAATTGAAGAGTGTTAATAATAAACCCATGTAGTTAAGGAAACCTGATCCTACATGACCATTTGTGTGGTTTGAGTCCTGGACCCAGACTCAAATACTCCGAGTATGTATGCTTGTGGGCCCACAATCACAACAGGAGAAGAAATAGAGCAGAAGGGATTGCAGCATGACCATTCTTCACTGGGATGCTTTCTCTCTCTTTCTCTCTTGTCTCTCTCTGGGAAGTGCATGGACCCTGTGGCAATTATTTTTTAATTTAATAAAATGACAAAACATGTAAAATATTTAGCTTCTGGCCACAAAAACTTTTCAATAAATGTCAACAATGATGTTGTGGTTGAAGTTATTTATGGTGGCTCTTTCACTTGTATATAGTTTATATGTCCATAAAATTTCATATTCTATTTGGTTAATTATCATTTTTTTCTCAGTAATTATGTTTTACACAAGTCACCACAAATGTCAAATTAGCAAATATTGAACCATTGCTCCTGGTGAAAACACAGTTAGGTTCTTGCTAATGTTTGGTCATGACAATTTGTCAACCGATCAATATATCATCATGTTTTATGTGTGTTTCCATGTAAAGACACTCGGTTTATTACATAGTATTAGCTCATTAACATTAAATTCAAGGCTAATAGCATGATAATTCATCCTTGACATGTGTATTTTCCCTGAAAGGCACATCACAGCCTTTTGTGCTTAGAAACACTAGACAACTATTCAGAATGATGTTTGGGGAGCATTTTAAAGAATAGAATCACCCAACAACAACAAAAGAAACACTCAACTGTAAAAAAAAAAAAAAGGCACTAAATAGGCCACAGAAAGGACACTCATTTCTAGTATGAAAGCTGAAACAAGGATTAGCCTCACCTCACCTTGTTTGACCTCAGCCAGGAATGTGCATGTCAGGCAACTCAGTCTTGTCACTTCCCTGTGCATATTTCCATGGATATACACACAAGTATTGAATTGGGGGTTACAAGTACATGTTAACATAGGTGAATTGAGAAATACAACGTGAATAAGGATAGATAGCATATACAAGAGTGTGTGTGTGTGTGTGTGTGCACGCGTGTGCACGTGCACAATGTAATATATTAATTTAAAGTAAAAAAGATCAGTACACACACACACACACACACACACACACACACATATACAGTGTGAAGTCAAATAGCTCTAGAGAAAGAGAGAAATAGCACTGAGAATTAAGACGTAATCATTGCTGGTGGAAAAACCTCCACAGTGCAAGCACATTAATAGACTAGGCAGAAGTGCCAATAGATTTGCCTATACAGGTTCATACCACCTTATCTTCTTCCTATGGGAAGAAATCTCTGAGTGAACCTGTTAATCACATAACATGGTCTGTGATAGAATAATGGCCCCTCAAAATGTCCATGACCCAATCTTTGGAACCTATGAATATGTTACCTTTCACAAGAAGTATTTTGCAGATGTGGCTAATTACCCTGGTGGTCCCAATGTCATGACAAAATTTACTGTATTTCCATACACTTAGCAGCGAACAATACAAAAATAAAACTAAGAAAACTATTCCATTTACAATAGCATCAAAAGAGTAAAATATTTAAAATGAATCTAACAAAAGAAGTATAAGACTTATATTGCAAAAACTATTAAATACTGTTCATTTTGCTAGGCGCATGTGCATGTGTGCCCAAGATCCCAAGAGGAGAATGGAGGAGAAGGGATTGTGGCATGGCCATCCTCCTGGGGGGTAATTTCTTGCTTTCTGTCTCTCTGTCTCTCTCTGTCTTTCTGGCAAGCACATGCACCCTATAGCAAAAACCTATAAAATAAAATAAAATAAAATAAAATAAAATAAAATAAAATAAAATAAAATAAAATAAAAACACTGTTCAAAAAAATTAAAGAAGATTAATGACGGGAACCAGCAGTTAGCATAATGGCTATGTCGCTGGACTCCCACGTAGTCGACCGTGGTTCGCGTCCTGGACCGGGTGGCTTAGAACTCACGCTGGGTGCATGTGTGTGCATGCCCAAGATCCCGAGAGGAGAATGGAGGAGAAGGGATTGCGGCGTGACCATCCCCCCTGGGGGGTGATTTCTCGCTTTCTGTCTCTATGTCTCTCTCTGTCTGGTGAGCGCACACATCCTATAGCGAAAAAAACCTCCCCCCCCGCCAAAAAAAAAGAAGATTAATGAGAAAATTTTCTATGGTCATGGACTAAAAACTGAACCAATGAAATGGCAATATTCCCCAAATTAGTCTACAGAATTAACACAACAGTTATCAGAAGTCACCTGACTTCTTGAAAAAGTGATCCTAAAATTTATATGGAATTGCATGGGACCCTGAATAGCCGAAACAATCTTAAAAAGATTAGAAAGATTCACACTACTTGATTTCAAAACTTATTACCATGATAGTAATCAAGACAATGTGGTACTGGCTTGAGGACAGACCTAGATCAAGGGCCTAGGAGCAAGAATATTTACAGTACTCTTACAACTCAATAACAAAAAGATGAACAATGCAATTTTAAAAACAGGCAAAGAACCTGAACAGTATTTTTCCCAAAGAAGATGTACAAATAGCAAATAAACACATGAAAAGATACTCAATATTATAGATGATTAGAGAGATGCAAATCAACCACAATGTGTTCAGCTTTATACTCACTAGAATGGCTATACAGTTTTTTAATGGAAAATAAATGTTGGCAAGAATGTAGAGGAATTGGAGTTCTTATACATTACTGGTGGGAATGCAAACTTATACAGATGCTATGTGAAAAGGTCTGGCAGTTCCTCAATGTGCTCATTATTGAATTACCGAATGACTCAGCTATCCCATTCCTACATACATACCCAAAAGACCTGAAATGGGTGTTCAATCAAAAACTCATATATAGTGTTCATAGCAGCAATATTTTCAACAGCCAAAAGATTGAAACAACTCAAATTTCCAGCAACAGAGACATGGATAAACAAAATTGTAGCATGGTCTTTACAGTGGAATAGTATTTGGCCACATGCTACAACATGGATGGACCTTATAAACATGCTAAGTGAAAAAACCTATCATAAAATATCAAATACTATATGACACTATTTACTTTAAACATGCAGAACAGGCAAGTTTATAGAGTGAAAGTAGATCAGTGGTTGCTTAAAACTGGGGCAGGTTGTTGATGGAATAGAGGGATGATAGCCAAACGGCATGCAGTTTCTCTTGGTGTTGATGAAAACATTCTAAATGACTGTGGTGATGGTTGCACATACTTGTGAATATACTAAAAACCACTGAATTATGCATTTTAAATGGTTAATTGTATGGTATGTGAATTATAGCTCAATAAAACTATTTTTTGGGGGGTTCTTTTTAGAGGTTTTTGCCATAGGACGTGTGCTCACTGGAGAGAGACAAAGACAGTGAGAGGAAAAGTGAGAAGTCACCCCCACCACGGGTAATGACCACACCACAATCCCCTCTCCTCCATTCTCCTATTGGAATCTTGGGCGTGCACACACATGCACTGGCCGTGAGTTTCAAGCCACCAGGTCCGGTTGAACAGTGGGTGGATGTGTGGGAATACCATAACATAAGCACCATGTAATCTGCTGGCCCCTAAAATTGTGTTTTGTTTTTATTTTTTTTTAAGAATTATTTTATTTAAATTTATTTATTTATTTATTTATTCATTCATTTGTTTATTTAAATTCGACCAGAGAGGGATAGAGTGAGAAAGAGACAGGGAAAGTGCGAAAGCAAGCCACTAGGTCTGGGCCTTGAACCATAATCAGCCATGTGGGAGTCCAGCGTGTTTAACCACCATGCCACCTGTTGTCCCCTCACACAAAACTGTGTTTTTAAAAATATACAAATAAATTAAAAACTGAACTAAGAGAGCCGGGACTCTCAACAACTTTAAACTTTGAGAAATTTTCAAACAAGACAGATTATTAAAATGTAATGCTGGGAACAGCAGATGGCATAAAGGTTACATCGCTGGACTCCCATATAGTCAACCATGGTTCAAGTCCTGGATCCAGCAACTTAAAATTCATGCCAGGCATGTGTGAGTGTATGCCCAAAATTATAAGAGGACAATGGAAGAGAAGGGATTGCAACACGGCCATGCCCCTGGGGGGTGATTTCTCACTTTCCATCTCTCTCTCTCTTCAGGCAAGCACATATGCCCTATAGCAAAAATCTCTAAAAACAAAACAAAGAAAAGGTAATGCTAAGATGCTAAGAGACTCTGTCAAGAAAGTTTGCTGCAGAGTCTATACAGACTTCTGCTAATATCTCAGATTTTTTCTTGATTAAAGTGTGTTTTATTTACTTATTTATTCCCATGTGTGAGAGAGAGAAACAGAATGAGATAGAGGGAGAGGTAGCACCCCAACCTTGATACTGATTCCATAATCAACCCCAGCTTCAGCCAGCCCTGGATTATGGTCATGTTGTGTGCCCAGCATACTCAGGAAGGCCTCCAGACACAAACATATAATCTTTCCATGTGGGTCAGTCTTGTACAATGTCACATTTTACCTCTGCACTTCTACCCAGCCATAGAAATTTTTTTTTCAAGAGAGTAAGCATGGGAATCATAGATTCTGCCACACATCTTGACAGAAACCAAAAACAGAGATTAGAATGTTAGGAAAGATCTGGGAGGGGCCCGTTGTCTAATGGAGTGAATCCTCATGGCATACACAAGAGACACATATGGTCCTTGTGAATTTTACATTTGCAGAAACATTACCAGCTTAGTCAGAAATTGATAGAAAAGAAAAGAAAAGAAAAGAAAAGAAAAGAAAAGAAAAGAAAAGAAAAGAAAAGAAAAGAAAAGAAAAGAAAAGATGTTAGGGGGCCAGCAGGTGGAGTGGTGGGTAAGGTGCAGGATTCTCACATGGCCGACCACTGTTTGAGTCCTGGATCTGGTGGCTTGCTTTCTCACTTTCCCTTTCTCTCTCTCTCTCTCTCTCTCTCTCTCTCTCTCTCTCTCTCTCTATCACTGGTCAAATTAAAAAAGAATAATAACAAATAAAATTAAATAAATGAGTATTTTTTAAAAAGTTGGACTAAGAAAATTTTACTGTCATGAAAGACTGATAACACTGTTCGGTTGCAAATATATGCCATAATTCATGGGGGGACAAAGAAGACTGAAAGGGTAGAGCCATGAGTCACAGACAATTATTCACACAGACCTTAAAAGTAAATGGAGTTGGGGCCAGCAGGTGACACAATAGTTACATTGCTGGACTCCCACACGGTCAACCACCGTTCAAGTTCTGGACCCAGTGGCTTGAAAATTACACCACACACACGTTCGTGCATGCCCAAGATCCCAGGAGAAGAATAGAGGAGAAGGGACTGTGGCATGACCACTCCCTTAGGGGGTGATTTATCACTTTACCTCTCACTGTCTCTGTCTCTCTCTCTCTCCAGCAAGCGCACAAGTCCTATGGCAAAAACCTCTAAAAACAACAACTAAGTGGAGTTTACCTGGTTGAATTTTTTACTTCAGACGAGTGACTTCGGTTTTCTTTCCATTTTCTCCTTTTGGGAATCGGAATGTCTATGACTCTTGTTATTTGCCTGTTCCATCATCGCATATGGGGGCGTGTAAATTGTTTCAGTAGTTTTGCAGTTCTACACATAAAGAGGATTGTACTCAAGAATGAATCATGTCCTGAGCCTCACCTGCACCAAATTTAAATGATTTAGATGATGAGGTTTGGGACATTTGAGTTGACTAACTTGAGATGGGATTTTAGACTTTTTTTTTTTTTTTTTTTTTTTTTTTTTTTTTACATTCTTTTTTTTTTTTTTTTTTTTTTTTTTCTTTTTTTGGAGAGGTTTTTGCTATAGGGCGCGTGCGCTCGCCAGACAGACAGAGAGAGACAGAGAGATAGAAAGCAGGAAATCACCCCCCAGGGGGGATGGCCACGCCGCAATCCCTTCTCCTCCATTCTCCTCTCGGGATCCTGGGCACGCACGCACACGTGCCCGGCGTGAGTTTAAGCCGCCGGGTCCGGGACTCGAACCGCGGTCGACTACGTGGGAGTCCAGCGACATAGCCATTACACTAACTGCTGGTCCCGGATTTTAGACTTTTAATTGATGTGATAAATGGTTTGAGATTTTTGAGAAATTGGGATGGGTTGAATGTATTTCTGTATGAGACTGACGTGAATCTTTAGAGGCCAGAGATGAACTCTGGTTAAACATAATAACCACTTCAAGATGTTCATGATCTAATTTGGAGAACTTGGGAATACGTTATCTTAATGAATGTTGGACTTAATTGCTGGAGAAGTCTGGAACTTTACTTATTCTTTCATAAACTTTTCCCTTTTATTCCCTCACTAAGTCATACTAAAAAAATCAAAATTGTTAACTTCTCCACCAATTAGGTGATATCTTTACTCTAAAGGTGTTTATATCTATTAGAATCTCAAAAACAGCTTTAATCACATTGTTCAAGTTTGAGAAAATTTGTAAGCCACTGGAACTTTCTATGGAATTTCTCCATGTACCTTGCACAAACCAAAGATAATTTTTATGTGTTGGCCTCAGAGCACAATAGTTAAACCAGTGCATGGAGAGCTGGATCCCACATAGTCAACCATAATTAAAGTCCTGGCCCCAGGGACCTGCAGTTGGCATAATGGCTATGTCTCTAGATTCCCTATAATAGACTGTGGTTCAAGTCCTGGACCTGGTGGCTTAATCTCATGCCGGGCACATGTGCATGTGTGCCCAAGATCCTGTGAGGAGAATGGAGGAGAAGAGATAGTGGCATGGCCATCCCCCTGGAAAGGTGATTTCTCGCTTTTTGTCTTTCTGTCTCTCTGTCTTTCTGGCAAGTGCATGTGCCTTTTAGCAAAAAAAAAAAAAAAAAAAAAAAAAAAAAAAAAAAAAAAAAAAAAAAAAAAAGCCTAGCCCTGATTTCTTGAAAAACATGCTAGACAGGGACCAGCAGATGGTATAATGATTACATCTCTGGACTCCCACATAGTCAACCATGGTTCAAGTTCAGTCCCAGACCCGGTGTCTTACAACTCACTCGAGCCATATGTGCATGCGTGTCCAAGATCCCAAGAAGAGAAAGGATTGCAGCATGGCTACCTCCTTGCCAGGGGCGGGGGGTGGTGATTTCTTGCTTTCTGTCTCTCTGTCTCTCTCCATCTCTCCTATGAGCCCACGCACCCTATAGCAAGATCTCTCTCCTTAAAAAAAAAAGGAAAAAACATGCTAGGCAAATACATGTGGGTGCCCAGAATCCTGACAGGGGAAAAAAGTGGAGGAAAAAAGATTGTGGTATAATCATGTCTTATTAAAGTGTGCTTTCTCTTTCTGTCACTCAGGCAAGCACACACATCCTCTGGCAGTAAATAATAAAAATATTTTTTATTGCTCTGTCAGAAAGCATAATTCTCCAAATTAAATACTACTACTAACAGTATACATCAATTATTGCTTTTTTGTGAATAACTTTGCAATAACTAATTAATATTCTGGATGCAGGATTAACTAAAAAGTGATCCCTACAGATGCCACTTCAACACTCTAATATCTGACAAAGGGAGTAAAAGCACTTTGATATTAATTACTTTGAAACAAGTTTTTTAAATCATAAAAGTAAATTACTGTGTAAAAACCAAAATAGAAATTTAAACATTCTTTTTAGTGAAACAACTTATTTGTTATGCTTCAGGAAATGAGACTGACAAAAAAGAAAGGTGTAAAAGGTCTCTAACCCTATAACTTTCTAGGAAATTCAGCAGTTTAGAAAGTGAATAAACATACTGCTTGGAAAAAATATTAGTGTTGTATTTATTGATGATCAGGTATCCCAGTCTACTCACTAGATAAAGCAAGTCTATTTTATGAGCTGTGTCTAGTAGTCTAGGCTGTGATGCACAGCAGAAGGCCCACTGGACTGAAGTTTGAATAAGCCGATGCAAATCGCAATCCTGCCTGTAAATATTTTAACCCAATTTGGACATTTATTTGGCTTCCCTTAATATCTGCCCATCTGAGACTTGTTTTTCAGTTAAATTGTCCAAGTGAATGAGTCTGTTTACTTTTTTAATCTTTTCTCTTTGTGTCTCAGTTTGGATGTGTTTCTAAATTCACAGGTCCTTTCTTAAATTCTGTCCACTGTACTCTCAATTCCCCTCCAATGAATTTCTGATTTCATAAATACATATTAGAGATAGATTTTTTTGCTATAGGGCACGTGCTGGAACAGAGAGGGAGAGAAAGCCAGAAAGCGAGAAATCACCCCCTGTGGGGATGGCCATGCCACAATTCCTTCTCTTCCATTATCCTCTAGGGACTTTGGGCACACACACACACACACACACACATACACACACACACACACACACACACACACACACATACGCATGCACCTAGCATGAGTTTTTTTTTTTGTATCAAAGTACAAATTTATTTTGGTACAATCGGACATGAATTTTAAGCCGCCATATCTGGGACTGAAATTACAGTCAACTACATGGGAGTAGAGTTACATAAATATTACATCATCTACTGATCCCTCAGATATAATTTCCTAATCCTAAATTTCCATTGGTTGTGTTTTTACTAATTTCTAAACCTCCCTTAAAATGTCCACCTCTTTATGATATTCATGTTTTTGTACAGACTTTCTAACATATTTATTAAAGTCATATCTGCTAAATTGCCTGTGGGTATGTTCCTGTTGATCAATTAATTTCAAAACTGTGGGTTACATTTTCCTGTTTCTTCCCATTTACACACACACACACACACACACACACACACACACACAAACTGGACATTACTAAATCTCTAGGTTGTGTGCTTTTGCTTTGAAAGGAACAGGTTTTACTAGTTTAGACAGTTAAATTAGAAGAGGGTCACCTTAAACTTGTGCAAGCTTGGTTTTATGCTTTGTTAGGGTGGACCCACTCTGGTTTTATTTTTAATCCTAGGGTGAATTAATTAATCTTTGGATGCAGTATTTATTTTTAAGGCATAGATCCTAGGAGGTTTCCACAAGGCTTTTTTTCCAAGGCCCTGAGACTGGGTAAGACTTGAACCCCCATCTCTTATTTCTCCTGCAGTAGACAGAAGCTGGACTAACTGCTCTGTTCCTTCAGCCTTCCACCTGCCATTTTCACATTGGGTCCGTTAAAGCCTTACTAAAACATACACAGTTCAGAGGTCAGTCAAGGGCTTGAGGGAAAATGTTCTCCTCCCCCCACCACGGCTGCTTCCTTTTTTGATTTCTCCCGTCAATTTCTGGCCACAGTGGCAGTCTCTTTATTCCAGGAAATGAGATAACAATTTTCTGCTTGTATTTTACCCACACAATAGGTAGCAACCTCAAAGGAAAGTAGATTCCTTCTTTAAGTGTCAAATCCTTCCCATTCCTGACTGTTTTTAGTCTTCAGAGTCTTCAAGGGTATTTTTTCCTGTTTTATATAGAATTTATCATTATCTAATACAAGCTACTCTCCTGTAATTGGAATTGGAAGCCCCTTTCAAGTTGTAAACATCTATGATTCTACTCTGGGCGGTGAAATTATTAGGTCATCAGCAAAGTCATGACATACTTTTCTGTTTTTCTATGCAAAAATGTGTCATGACTTTCCCATTTTTGGGAACTTACACATTTTTGTGTCATGGTCTTTTCTCTATTGAGTCAATCAAGTGTGCCAAAAACATTGGAATATCTGCCATCAAGTTGCCTTGTTTTTAGATCTGGCTTATGTGCAGGTGAATAAACTGAAACAAATATAGAGGGCATTTTGGATATAACCTAGACAGTGTTTGGTATGGCAAACTCATCAGGTTGTAATTCTGGTCCATTTACAATTTCAGTAGGCTCTTCATTGGGAGTTACAGAGACCAAGTAACTGAGTAATGAGGGTCTACTCTAATGTAATAAGCAGATGCCTTTCTGAGTAATCTCAAAAATTACCTATCTTAAAACAGACTTTGCTCCAATGCTATATCCATGAGATAATGTTGGCTCTAATCATTGGAATGTTGCAGCTTTTTAGAAGCTAGAATCTTCGGTCCAGCAGATGGCATGGTAGTTAAGGCACTGGACTCCCACATGGCCAACCACAGCTCAAGTCCAGGACCCGGTAGCTTGCTTTCTCACTTTTCCTCTCTCTCTCTCTGGTGAGTGTACATGCTCTATAACAAATTAAACTAATAAATAAAATAATTCTTTTTTAAAAAGTTGGAATCTCAATCTTTTGAGTGAACTTTCCTGATACATTATTAATGTTGTTAACAAATTCACTTACTTTGAAAAATTTTCAGGCCAAACAAGACATGCCAGGCCAGTGGTGGTCAGCTTGTGACTGCTCCTGAGTCAAGACATTCCTTGGGACTGTTCTACCTAATCTCTTGATGCTGATCCTGCATCTTCCTTTACTCTCAGTATTTTCAGATCTGCCTCCTTCTAGTTTTCCTTATGTACATTGTTTTAGCGATCAAAAAATGTTTATTAAAAAAAGCTTAACATATGCACGGCTTTGCCTTTTCTCTTTTCTGTTTGTGCCATGCTGTTTTTATTTTTGGATTTGGCAATCAGTATGCAATTATATATTTAAATTTTAACTTACGTAAGATCACAGTCAAGAAGGTTAGTCACAATTTAAAATTTTATCACCACCTAGTCTTGTAATTGAACGTATTTACCCATATGACTTGACTTCCAATATTCCAATACTGATCTATGAATGTGTTTAGATGTAGTAATAATTAGGTCCCTTTTCTCTTGAATATATTACTTAAGATAGTTCACATTTCAATTATAGAGTCTACATTGAATATATATAGGAATTTTTCTAATTAACTTTGAAATCTTCCCACAATCTCTCTGTTTAAAGAAATGTTCTCTCTGAAGTAATTTGACTGAATACTTTAACAATTAGAAACTTATACATGGGACCCTATTTCCATAATCAAAAATTTTAACAAATTTCTTAAACATGTTTTATATGCATTTTCCTGACTATAAGATGTCAAGAATAACAGGTTTAATGTAACAGGACATTTAGTTACATCAGTTTCCCATCAACCCACCACAGTCCTTTAATGATGATTATATTGGCCATTTCCACTGGTTAGCAGGAAGTTCTTCCACTATTGGCTCCCATGGTTTCCATTTCACCATTTTTTTTCCACCAGACTTAGTTCATTTTCTACCTGAAGAATCACTTCTTCTATTTAACCACCCTGAAGTTGGTCTTCTAATTTTTTAACATCTGATTCCACTTTCACCATATCCAGCCTCTCATTTGTTATTTGCTGTATATATTTTCTATATGCTGCATTTTTAGGCATTTGACCAAGAACGTCAATAATTTTTGCATACAATATTCATAGCCACTCGTGTGAACTGTTGCTCACAGTCAGCCCCACAAGACCACAGTGTTCTTCAGCGAACCTGTCATGACAGCACAGACAAGCAGACCACCAACCATGGTTTTCTGAACAAGCCATCCTCTAGGTAGTCAGCTGCTCCTTTCTCATTTCTACCTAAACAGTCTCCAGGCCCATGTTTATTGTTTTGGTCATAACATCTTCTTGATACTTCCACTGCCAGTATTATTTATTTATTTAATGTCAGCGTGCACACTCAACAGAGAGAGACAGAGAGAAACTACTTCCCAACAATGGGGCATAATCATGACTCAATCCTTTTCCTACTGCTTCATTCCTCCATCTCATCAGAATTTGGGACATATGCACACATATGCCCAGCATGATTTTTAAGCCTCTGGGGCTGGGACTGGAGCCTCACTCAGCCATTTGGCATTTGGCTCCCAACACATAGCACTTAACCACCGCTCTATGGGGCCAGCCCTTCTCTCTTAGTTTTATAACAGCAACTAAGCTATAACTTACCTCATTTTGATGATGAAAATATCTATGCCAATCACAGAGCAAACCACCCCTACTTCTTCCTGATTACTGAAAGAGGATCTGCCAAGAAGCGACCTCTGCCAAGAAGTGACCATCTGAAAACAGCCATCATACAACATTTTTTAAAAGTTTTTTGTCTTAGGGCAGGTGTGCTCACCATAGAAAGTGAGAAATCACCCCCTGGGGGAGATGTCCACACCCACCGCAATTTCTTCTCCTCCAGTTTCCTCTTGGTATTTTAGACACACACACACATGCCCAAGATGATTTTCAAGCCACTAGGTGTGGGACATGAACCACAGTCAGCCATATGAGTGTCCAGAGCCTTAACCACCACACCATCTGCTCTCCCTAGACATTAATTAAGCAGGATACATATATATAAAAAAAATTAGCACTTCCAAATTCAAAGATTAAAGTGCATCTATTTCTTATTTGCAAAAATCTGACTTCCAATCCTCCTGAGCGGCGTTCCAGAAAGTCAGAAACTTTCCACTGTGATTGGTAGGCAACAGTGACAAAATGCCATAGTGACTGGTACTGACAACTGGGTGTGGTTAGAGCTCAGATGTATTTAATCCACACATTTCCCTTTAATCTAATAAAACCTCTCACTACAGGAAAGCAGTATGGTTCCCGACAGTCTTCTTCTTCTGTCATGGATCCCAAAAGTACATGAAGGCACAATTTCCAAAATTTTGGATGCTAGAAGAGACTGTCTTTTACTATCGAACTGAAAATGATAATCTTTTAAGATTCCACGCCTTTTAGAAAAGTTTGGCACATAACATTACTAGCACCTTTAGGTTGATTTGTTTCTTCTGAAAAAGCAAGCGAATGAGCACTCCCAATTGGGTCTTGATGCCACCACCATTCAACCTAGCCTTCAGATACTTCTGGATCATGGGCAGGCACATTTCTGGCATACCCTGGGAGACCTATGGATTTGAATTAGAAACCTTTCCAAGTGAGATTGCCTCAGTGTATGTTGTATTTTACCACTGTGCCATTGTCTGGCCCTTGAGCATTTTATTGGTTCGGTCATTTCATTTCTATCTTTGCCCAAAGATGTCAATCAATTACATCTGATAACTCTGATTAAAGCCAAAATTTTGCCACTTTTTTCTTAACATAATTATTTCAATCTTGTTATTACACTTGGTACTGACATTTTCTATTTTTCCTTTCATTTTTTAAATAATAAAGTTTGATTAAAAAGCATTAAGGGAACTATGCAAAGCCATACAAAGATGTTGCTGCTGCTGCGAATGCTGCTGCTGCTAAAAGTACCCTGCCTGCCTTTTACCTCTGAGAGAACCATTCTCAGATGGCAAATCATGTCTAGTCATCCAATGAACCCTAAGTGTTAGATTATGCAGCAACAGGAAGAGATAGTATGCCTTCAGAGTCTGAAGGTAGAGGATATAAATATAAAATTTTCAAAACAATAAACATCGATAAAGTTGTGAAGAAAATGAATATTAACAACATACTATTATGCTAATCCATATTCTTCCATAATAACCTTTATGGGAGGTCATTGGT
The DNA here is from genome assembly GCA_026018925.1 of Tupaia tana. Classification (NCBI taxonomy): domain Eukaryota; kingdom Metazoa; phylum Chordata; class Mammalia; order Scandentia; family Tupaiidae; genus Tupaia; species Tupaia tana. Next base: position 57,265,138 of record JAKSZU010000001.1, read on the forward strand.
AGCAAACTACCTTTTCTTTTCACAACTTAAATTCAATCACTCTTAGTGGATAGGAAACCAGTAGACATTGTATCAAAAGGTATTTCATTACAAAACTTAATGAATATGCTGACTTTGTGGTACAACAGTGATGTGTTGCTTGTGGGAGGCAGGATCCCACAGGGTGACTGCAGTTTTGGTCCTTGGCTCAAACAGGAGACACTACGCACTTGTGTGAGTGCCCAGGATTTGAGGGGCTAGAAGACTGGAGGAGGGGGATTGTGGTGTGAACAACACTGTGGATGGTGTTCCTCTCTCTTGCATGAGCATCCATGCACTCAATTATGAATAAAGAAGAGAACTTAAACTTTAGTGAATGAAAATTACTTCCAAAGTAATATTTTTGTATCACATTGTTAACTTTAAATTGTATTTGAAGCTAAAACCAGAGTGTTTTTTCAAAAACAATCTCACTTTAGGAAACAAGAACTTTGTTTGGATAAAACATACTTAGGAGACAGATAATCTATTTACATTTTATTCAACATGACACTATAATTTATCAATCTATTGTAGAAAGTTACAAAATGCTGTGAAGATTTTTCCTATGAATTCATTTTAATAAACTATGAAGCATATGTATTATTTTTCTGCTGCCTTATATTAGTAAAGGCATTTTATACTAGAATTGCAGATGTGTAAAAAATTGTTAAATGAAGTAATAGATGTTTTTAATTTATAAAATTATAAAATTTATAAAACAATCTGGTAAGGTTAAAATAATTAAGGTCAGTATAATTTAATTTAGAATATTTACCTTACTAAGGTTTTTATTTACTTATTTTTCAGGGTTTTGATGTAGGGTACATGTGCTCATTGGAGAGAGACAGAGAGAGGGACATTGAGAAATCACCCCCCAAGTGGGACAGCTACACTGCAATCTCCTCTTGTCCATTCGCACCCAGCATGATTTTCAAGTTCTTGAGTCTGAGACTCAAATCACAGTAGGCCATGTATGTGCCTGCTGGCCCTTCCAAGGGTTTCCTTTGCTCTTTTTGTTGTTTCCTTTCTTTAAAACTAACACTGCTGGGGACCAGTAGGGGGCGTGGTGTTTAAGATGCTGGACACTCCCACATGGCCCACCATGGTCTGAGTCCCAGACTGGTGGCTTGCTTTCTCACTTCCTTTCTCTTTCTCTCTCTTTTTCTCTCTCTCTCCCTCTGTCCCTTTCTCTGGTCAAATTAAAATAAATGAATAAATAAGTAAAATTAAATAAATAATTATTAAAAAAAACAAAAACTAATACTGATCATTTGAGCTTCAGAGAGGTATGTCATACCTTCGAGGTCAACCTTTTAATGCATCATTGCTGGCTCATGTGATTAAAAAAACAAAACAACATAATAGAAGGAAAGGAAAAAGCCCATACACAAAAGTGGCACCATATGCTCAAGTTTATTGTACAGTCACAAGTTACATGTCAAAAACTAAACAGAACACTGTACCAGTTTCCACTAACTCAAATCGAGTTAGCAAATGAAAAAGTTTAGAACAGACTCCTTTTTTGTCTCACCCAATGTGGGTGATCACAAGAAAAGCTAAACAGAGATATTTACTTTATTTGTTATTTAGGTAGCAAATTAATTTGATATATACCACTTCCAAGTTACCTTAAGATATTTTAAAGTGTTTCAAAAAAACAGTAAGGAATAGTTCATGTCCAGCCTGAAATAAAATGTACAATGGACCATTAAGGGGTAAATGACTTCACTGCATATCCACAGGAGAAATGCTCATTCCTGCTAGCAAAAATACTGCCAAATTCCTATTTAGATTAGGCTTACTAAATTATCGACAACTTTGATATGATCAAGATTTGATTACATTGCACTTGAGAACATAACAAAATTTAAAGATTTAGTACCTCTCCCTAAAAGTTCAGTATATATCAGAAATTACAACAAAATGCAAGCACATCATTGGCTCATTGTTCAAACTAGCCAATCAACTAGTTAGAAGGGATACTCTCCAAAATACTGAGTATTAAGTCGTTTCACCCAATTTCAGTTGACCCTATAATCAATTTTTTAATTTTCATTTTTCTTATTTATCAAACCACCACATATAAAAATGGCCCAAGAATACAAACAAGAGGATGCTGAGATAGGCAAATGGCCACACAAAGGTATTCCAAGAAAAACTTACTCCTCTTTACCAGGCTCATCATTACATTCTGCAACACAGAGACCATCTACCAAATTACAAATTGTTAGCCTGACCAAAACCAGTTTATCTATCATACAGCATACTTTTGTTTGTTGCATAAAAAAAATCACTCCCTCAAGAGTCATGACTCACAATCAAAAGTCCTTCACAATGCTTTTAAAGAAGCCAGTACAAGTCTCTTTTACTAATATTTGAATTTTCTCTTTACATAAATATAAAGTGTTAATGAGAATTAACTATGAATAAGTAGTTTCAAGACAAAGGTAGAATTACAGCAATAATATTTAGACTAATTGTTTACCTTTTAGAATAATTAAGAACTTAATCAGAATTACAATAATTGATCATGAAAGGGAAAGAAAAGGAAAAAGTGATACACAGTGTTTCTCAAAACATCAACTCTGAAATAAATACCTACATAAGAAATCAGTATCAGTATCAATATTTCTTACCAATGTCAAATGCTTTTAATATCCTCTATCTTTATTCATATATGCTTTTTAAAAACTAAATCAGGTTATAAGGATTTTATACTTCAAAATTAATTTTAATTCTCAATAAAACACAAATACAGTAATATTTAAAATGTTGGAGGTTAAAATCATTTTTATAGGGTTATTTTGTTTTTATTTCATAAAAACAATTATACTCTATTTGGGTAAAGAGAAACCCAATATTCTCCTCAGATAGTAGGCTTTCAAATTATACTTCTCCGTATAAATTTTAACTTTTTGAAAGAAAATCTATACTATTGCTTAACATTGCACTTCATAAAAGCAATTTGAAACATGTTAATTTCCAGTTATAGCATATTTCAATTTCCAATGCAAGAGTACACCTTGATTAAGAGGCCAAAAACAGATTGTACAAAAGCAAATACTTAAAATTTTAAAAAGGAGTACATTTCTATACATTTCTGTCTAACAAATATTTGAAGAATGACCTGGTAACACGTAAGGTGAGAGTTGCTAACAGACCAATTTAGTGACTATTTGGTGGCAGGTGACACTTGGCCATAAGATACAAATCTGTTTCGTTCTTAATACTTTTAAGCTTCTCGATAACAAAATGTGTATTTCCTATGAGTAAGGTCTTTCAAGCTAGAAAATCTATATTCCCAAATCCATTAATTTTAAAATTCACTAAAGCTAAATGTAGGATCTTTCTAACTTGTGTAACTCACCCTAAATGTGCTTCTATTTTATGAATATGTTCTCAAGATGCGTTCAGCAACTTGTGCATGACACTGTACTACAAGGCATAGCAAGAGACATTTCAATTATTTTTAAAACATAGAAAAATAGTCAATTATTTAGAGGAAGTATTTATCATTGCCTAATGAGGGCAGCATTTAAAAAGCTATTAAACTCTCAATTTCTAATGCACAGCATGATGTAATTATATAAAAATAGATATTATTGATAGTCATCCTCAGGTCTTGAGGAACTGTGACTAAATCACATACTCCACCAGAAGAGTCACCACCCTGCAGGCATATAAAACTATAACTCGTCATCCACATGGCTTTTATTAAAAATCCTCAAAAAGTCATTTATATTCACAGGCCTAAGAAAGCTTTAAAAAGTTCTCAGTAACTTGAACGGTTTACTTTAAAAATATCGTTTTGGAAGTTATGCTGATGGCTGAGACTGGTTTTGCATATTATTTTGCTTACACTGAGGTAACATTCATCCGAGTTGCATCATGCTGCTGCTACATATATGTCAGTGAGCTCCCTTTATAGGTCTTATCCCAAGTATTTCTCGTGGATGGGAGTTTCTGTAAGTTGTAAAGATTTTTCATTGATCTTGACCCAATGTCAGTAACAGTTTTGGAAATATAAGGAAAAATACATATATAAGGAAGAAAATAAATTAATACTAACTAAAAACTCTGCTCTACTCTAAGAATGTACTAGGAAACAACTATGTAAAAGACTTATAAGCACAGTCTTTTAATGAAAATGCTTTCTTTTCTTGTAGTATAACTAGTCAAACTAAAACAATGAAATAAATGTACTTTAGAAATGATTTCCAATTCTAATGGCTTTTAGTATCATGATGTTTAGCTGAAATTAAACTATCACAAGAAAGAGGCATTTCTTTAGTATAAAAGTAATTTGTAGTATAGCTTGGCAGAAAGAATTTGATGAACATACACTATACAAGTTAAACTGTAATAAAATAGACTATGGATTATATATAGATAAAAAGTTAATACCATATACCCAATTCTTTTATTAAAACAAAATAGTGTACCCTTTCTAATACAGAAAAGAATTTTGATGGTATCATGCATTTTATAAAAAAGAGTTCTAGCATATGGAAGACATTAAAATCCAAATTCAGAAAGTCTTTAGTAGCTTGAAAAGTCAAATGTAGTGTAATGCATCATAATATTAGGAATCTGCACAGATGATACAGATGTTAAAGCCCAAATCTGGATTGCTTTACGATGATGATGACAAACAGCAAAACCCAACATACTAAATCAGAAACAGTAATTGTAGAAGGTACGATTTTATATAAAGTAGTAGCTCAGGCACTAACTGTCTTATGTACACTGAATAAGAACTGTCACTGAAACCGTATTTAAATACCTAAAAACACAAGTCATTGAATGTGTAGTAAATGTATGTCTGAACTTATTTATAAAGAGAAGGTTGACAAATATTGCTCTTATTTTGTGGTTCTCAATGGGCACCATCCGCAGTATAGTCTCGAAATTGTATTCCTCATGTAAGAACTTTAAATCTATAATGAAACTGGTAATTCCAATGGGTCACAATGTAGTATAACTTAAAAATCACAGTTAAGTTTCTGAGTTTCCTTCACCATTTTCATGAGGTTGAAGCTGTTCCCTTTCTTGTTCTTCTTGAGGTGGCCGGACACGTTTAAAAAAGCCCATCTGTCAGTTGAAAAAAAAAAATCTAGTATCATTGTCACATCAGTGCAAAATATTAAAAATATTTCTAAGTGACTATATTATTATTTATCATCAAGAAAATTAGCTCAGTTTCTCTTCCCTTAAGTAATAAGTAATGCTCACTGTGAATCACCAGTATAGGTCCATTTCTTTCTTCTCTAATTGCTTTCTCAGTTTTAGATTTTTCTTCCCTTCCTCCCCTCTTTTTCTCTGCTTTCTCTCTCTCCCTTCCTGTTCCTTTCTAAGTCCATTACTTACCCTGTACATTACAAAGACTAAAACAGCCAGTAACAGCAATCCTGCCAGAACTGCTAAGATGATCACCCACACAGGCACAGGCATGGGTGCTGGCTGGATGCCCCAGGTGACATTAGTGGTAACCTATTGGAGAAAAAAGTGTTTTCATCTTAAAGGATTCACTAATTTAATAAACATTTGAGTGGCTACTATATTTAATTTTTTTTAGAGAGAGAAATTTTTGCTACAGGGCATTTGCCGGAGACACAGAGAGAGAGAGAAGGCGACAAATCACCCCCCATGGGGGGGTGGCCAAAGTGCAATCCTTTCTCTTCCATTCTCCTCTTGGGATCTTGGGCATGCACACACACATGCTGCCAAGTCCAGGACTCAAACTGTGGTCAACTACATGGGAGTCCAGCAACGTAACTATTACACCATCTGTTGATTCCTAATTTTAATGGTATTCACACTATGTTCTTTTCTTGCTTAGGAAAATTTAGTCATTACATGTTTTGTAGCAGCGGCATAAGCATATACATATAAAATTCTCAATGACACATTAACTTTTGATTGTACTGGAAATAATTTTTAAATTTAAATCAGTTAATTATGTGCTGATCTAATTTGTAATCTTAAAGATCTTAAAAAATGCCTTCACTTCTTGTAGTTGTTTTTAACTTTCTAACTTTGTGAGAAGAAATTCATAAAACTTCCCCAACATAATTTAGCGTATATTAAGAAATCCCTTACATAACATAACATACTAAGGTAAAAGGTTTGCTTTAGTAATTCCTAGGTGGAAGAATAAAGTAATAATATTAAACTAGGCCATAATCATATCAAATAACTCTTCATTACTTTAAATTATTGACATGTAAATCGCCAATTTTTTAAAACAAAAACAGCTAAGGCATTTGAACTGAGTGTGTTTACTCCATTCCCAAATCAATGACTTACTAATGTGGAGTTGAAGATGTCCTCAATTGGAAGGTTCTTATAAGGAAACTCAATGACATTAAATGAAGCAGATGACTTCAGAGAATATGAATGATTCTGGTTTTCCTTCTGAATGGAAATAACAATGAGATTATTTCTCAAATGTCAAGTTTTTTTTTTTTATTTCTTTGGAAAAAAAAAAAAAAAGAGCTAGTTTTCTGAATGCTCCATCTGTCTACTTACATTCATAAAGGTCTCAGTCCACAGTAGAGACTTTACGTACAGGATGGCACTCTTTCCTCTGTCTAGTCGCCCAACCTGGCAGACAATCTTCAAGCACTGAGCAATTCCACAGCCCTGCCAAAATAAATGATTTACTTACAAGAAAAGGCCATTCTAATCATCTCTTCAACATTTGAAAATTAGACACTTAATTTACTCTTTTTGGTCTTTTAAGACCAAAGAGAGATGATCTCTTTTCTCTTCTTGGAGTAATGCTTACAATAAACAGGCTAATAGTTTAATCTGTGAGCGTTTTTTGTTATGAAGAGCTGGTTAGAAAAAGGTCAAGAATACCCACTCACACCACTTCTATTCATTGTACAGAAGTTTTTAGCCAGTACAAGTAAGCAAAATAAGAAAAACAGAGGCATCTAGATTGAAAAAGACAAAGTAAAGCTACCTCTTCACAGAAGATAAGATCATCTTTATAGAAAACACTATGTAATCCACCTTTAAACTATTAGAGGTAATAAACAAGAAAAGGTGCAGAATACAAGATCAATATACAAAAACAAGTTGTATCTCTGTACACAAGGAATGAAAAATCCCCAAAGGAAATTAAGAAAACAATTCCATGTAAAACAGTATGAAAAAACAACATATAGAAATAATTTAACCAAAGAGGTGGTTAATTTATATTTATTATACTTATTTTGTAAATTATTATAAATACACTAAAACCTACAAAATATTGTTGAAAGAAATTAAAGAAAATGTACATAAATGTATCCCATGTTTATAAACTGTAAGATTGAATACTGTTAAGAGGGCAATATTCCCTAAATTGACAACAGAGCCAACAAAAATGCCATCAAAATTCCAACTATCTCTTTTGCACGAATGAACAAGCTGATCCTAAAATTCATGGAATGGCAAGGGACTCCAAATACTCAAGACAAGCTTGAAAAAAGAATAAATGTTAGATGATCCATACTTCCCACTTTAAAAACTTACCATAGATGGGACCAGCAGTTAGCGTAATGGCTATGTCGCTGAATTCCCATGTAGTCGACCGCAGTTCGCGTCCCAGACCCGGTGGCTTAAAACTCATGCCGGGCGCATGTGCATGTGTGCCCAAGATCCTGAGAGGAGAATGGGGGAGAGGGGACTGCGGCGTGGCCATCCCCACTGGGGGCTGATTTCTCGCTTTCTGTCTCTCTCTGTCTGTCTGGCGAGCGCACGCGCCCTATACAAAAAAAAAAAAAACCTCTCAGAAAAAAAAAACTTACCATAGAGTTACAGTAATCAAAATGATTGGGTATTAGCATAAAGGATACACATACAGGTCAATGAAATAGAACTGAAAGTCCAGTAATAAACCTTTGTATCTAAAATCAATTTGTTTTCAACAAATAGCAACAAGTCATTTAAGGAGTCATTTAATTTTAATGTAATTAAAAAAATGACATTCAAGTCATTATTTTCAACAAACAATGCTAAGACAACTGGATAGCCACATGCAAAAGAATGAATCTGGACCTCTATCTCACACCATACACAAAAAATCTAACTCAAAATAATCAGAGATAAAAATGTAAGAGTTATACGTGTAAAACTTAGAAAACTATAAAACATAGGTGTAAATCCTCATGACCTTGGTTTAGACAATAGTTTTCCAAATATAACAACAAAAGTACAAGTGGCAATACAAGATGTAAATAAATGGGGCATCTTCAAATTTTAGAACTTTTGCATACCAAAGAAAACTAACAAGTAAGTGAAAACACAAGTCACAGAATAAGAAAAAATACGTACAATCATATATCTGATAAAGATATATCCAGAATATCTAAGAACTCTTTGCAACTCAACAATAAAAGGCAAAAAATCCAACCTAACAACAGGCAGCACAAAGATCAAGTGTGGTACATAGAAAGCAGGATCCTGGTCCAGCTGGTGGTGTGTGGTTAAGGTAGAAGGATCCCATGTGGCTGACTGCAGTTTGAGTCCCAGACCCAGCAGCTTGCAAAACATGTTAAGTACATGTGTATATGTGTCCAAAATCCTAACAGGGAGGGAGAAATGGAGGAAAAGGGATCATAGGATGACCATCTCCCATGGGGGTACTCTCTCTTTGTCTCTAGGAAGCACATGTGCCCTCTGGAAAAGTTAAAAGATAAAAATTTAAGAAAGTTGGATCTCACATGGCTATCCACAGTTCAAATCCCATGCCTGGCTGCTTGAAAAATATGCTGGGCACATGTGCCTGTGTTCCCAAAATCCTGACATGACAGGATGGAGAAATGGAGGAAAAGTGGTTAAAAATTTAACCCAGTTAATTACGTGCTAATCTAATTTGTAAACCTTAAAGGTCTTTAAAAATGCCTTCGCTTGTAGTTTTTTCCTAACTTTCTAACTGTGTGGGAAGAAATTTGTAAAACTTACCCAATGTAATTTAGCATATATTAAGAAATACAAAAATAGATAATAACAAGTGTTGACAAGAATGTAGAGAAATTGAATGTCTCATACTTTGCTTGTTGTAATGATATAACCACTTTGGGAAACAGTTTGCCAGTTACTGAAAAAGTTAAACACAGGGACTAGCAGATGGTGTAATGTTTATGTCCCTGGACTCCCATATAGTTGACCGTAGTTCAAGTCCTTGACCCAGCAGCTTAAAATTCATGCCAGGTGGGGGGTGCATATGTGCCCAAGATCCCAAGAGGAGAATGAAGGAGAAGGGATGGTGGTGTGGTCATCCCCTCTGGGGGGTGATTTCTCACTTTCTGTCTATCTGTCTCTCTTTGACTCTCTGGCAAGCACATACACCCTATAGCAAAAATCTCTCTTAAAAAAAAAATAGTTAAACATATAATTTTCATGTGACCCAGCAATTCCACTCATAGGTTTATTTCCAAAAGAACTGAAAAATATATGTTCACAAAAAAAAAAAAGCATAAATGTTCATAAGGCACTATTCAAGACAGAGACAAAGTGAAGAGTGAGTAAGGAGAGGGAATGTAGGCAGTAAGGCAGCAAGAGCCTACATTGTGTTGAGCTGAAAGGACAGGATAGGCCCTGGCTTCCTGAGTTAGATGGGAAAGCCCTGGAATGACACAAGCTGACCTATATTTAAAAAGATCACTGTGGATTCTGTGTAGCAAATAAACCATAGTAGGGGAAAAGACAGAAATACAGAGACCAACTAAAGACTTGGCAATAATCCAAGTGAGAAAGAAAGATGACCTGGGATAGGTTGTGACAGTGTTAGAGCTGGTGAGAAGGGGCCAAATTTGGTATTGTGAAATACAGGATGCAAGATTTGAGAGAAAGAGGAGTCAAATGATGTCCAGCTTTTAGACAGGACATAACTGATAATTACTAAAATGCAGAACACTGTAGAAAGAGCAAAGTTAAGAAACCTCACGGGTTTATTTATAGAACTAAATCTGAGATTCCTGTTATTTAAAAGGCGTTTAAGTAGGTAGTTTGATACTGAATTCTGGAGTTCAATGTACAGGATCGGAATGAAAATATAATTCTAAGTTTCATGATATTTATAGCCATGACAGCCAATAAGATTCTCTAGTTCATCAATGTCTAAGGGCACTTTCTATGAAATGGAAATAATCAATACAGAGTTCTCCCTACTACCTGACAGGGTTGCCACTAGCCTCATGTAGCTATTGAACACTTGAAAGATGGCTGGTCTACGTTTCATGAATAAACGTAGGTAGAGCAGGGGAGATATCAGAGACCTGAGCCCTGGAATATTCAAGAGTTCAAATGTGCAGAAACGGAGAGTAACACAAAGCACATGGTGGTCTAAGTGGAGGACCAGGAGAAAGTGGTGTCCTAGAACTGATTCACAAAGTAGGAAGTGAGTAAGGAGCTAGAAGCAGCTGAGCAGTTGAACTAGATGAGGACCAAGAAGGATCACACAATTTGGTGATGTAATATAGCTGGTGTTCGGTGTTGAACATAAACACAATGCCAGATTCTCTACTACGTGATGGTTATGATGATTTACAGATCTGTTATTTTTCAAAAACTTAAATGAAAAGCCAGCTTCAAAATATTCTAATTCACTACACAGACTGACTCGACAAAAGTTAATCTTGGCAACTAGTTATTCTAACATATGTATGTTTTGAGGTCTGGATTCTTCCTGCAGTATTGTACTAAAGCTTCAAAGATTAAAGTAAAGCCAAGAAAGAGGTTAGTTAAAGGAGTGTGGTGAGAAAAATAAGTGGGAAAATAAGACATTTGTATTAGTGATGCATGAAGAAACCATTAAAAGAGAAGTCCTCATTAATTTGACTAGGAAAAAGGAAAGTAAGTGGATAGAATGGTATAAAAATATATGTGATTCTTTCAGGCACAGCTGTTGTTATTTTTGAAATGTTCTTTGGCATCAGTCTGTAATCACGTATTTAAAAATGCTTACAGTATGTGTACTTGAAACGACACTTACCAAAGTGTGAACATCTCCTTCACGGGTGGCAAGATCCCGCTTAGTGATGAGATGGTTCCGGTCACCTTGTCCAGCAACTGTGTCATTCTTTTCAGTTGTCTGTAAAGATGAGATCTAAGATTGTGATAATAAAATGGTGGTAAATAATGAGGGAAAACATTTTACAGTGATATTCTGACATGGACTCATATTTTTTATTTTATCTTATTTTTAATAGACTCTTATAAAATCCATAGAAAACACTGAATGAAAATCTGACATGATAGAAAATTCACCACTTAATATAAGGTAAACGGTAAGGATAGGAAATTAAAACTAGAGTACTGGGAGCCAGCAGGTGATGTGGTGGATAAGGTGCTGTACTCCCACATGGCCGACTGCAGATTTGAGTCTCAGTCCTGGTGGCTTGAAACTCATGCCGGCATATGTGCATTCATGCTCAAAATCCCAGGGCAATGGAGAAGAGGGTATTGGAGTGTGGCCATCCCCCCCAGGGGAAATTTATCATTTTCTCTCTCACAGTCTCTCTCTTTCTCTCTCTCTCTCTCTCGCTCTCTCTGTCTCTCTAGTGAGCACATGCACTATATGGTACAAAATCAAAAGGTCTTAAAATTAAAAATTAGAGTTCTTGGAGACCAGCAGATGGCATAATGGTTATGTTGTTGGACTCCCACATAGTCGACCGTGGTTCAAGTCCCAGACACAACAGCTTAAAACTCACACTGGCACACTGGGTGTGTGTGCTTGTGTACCCAAAATCTCAAGAGGAGAATGAAGAAGGGACTGCAGCATGGCCATCCACATCTGGGCGGTGATTTCTCGCTTTCTGTCTCTTTGTCTCTTGGCGAGCGCACACACCCTATAGCAAAAATCGCTCTTAAACAAAAAAGAAACAACAAAAAAGAAAAGAAAAGAAAAATTAGAGTCCTTAAAATATATGAAAAAAATTATCTCTACCTAGCCATTACTATCTTCCCCTTGCATGCCTAGAGTGGAAGCTGGTAAGTACAAAGAAACAGCCTGAAAACTCCACAGTACATCTGTGATGAATGTCAATTATGAGTATTATTTTTATTGGTTTTCTTATTCTTCCTTAGACCATTTTGTGCAATAGCTTGTTATGAAAATGTACATGCTAGGATAGAGATGACTATATCCAAAAATACATATAAGTCAAGACAATCATAAGTAAAATGGTGTATAGTTATCCCATAGACAGAAATTCTAATGACAAAACATTCTTCATACAATAGTATATAAATATTAGATAAGCCATGATGTAATGGAGTTGAGGTCAAATTAAGTCCTCTAAAATTACATAAGGCTCACCAAACAATCCATAAATACATGGTTTATTAGGATTTCAAAGAATTATTTCTTACCTCTTCTACAAATAATCTAATCCCTCACGTGCTAGTTGTAAATGAAAACATTTTATATTAAATATAAATAATATTTGTATTAAAATAGTTTTATTTCTTTATGGGTTAAGAAAAAAGCAATAAAATTTCATTATAATGAAGAAATGCTGTTAAGCACATTACCTTAATTTTCAAAGGGTTGATTTCCATATCTGAAGTGCAGTTCATTGGCCCATCAATATCATAATGAAGGATGTACAATAAGGTGTTGTTGTTATATTTATAAGGCCACTGAAGATTTAGCATTGCCTTGCTGAATGAACTTGGCCCATTGTTCCTCAGCTTAGAAAAGAAAATGTAAATGCTTCGGGCAAAAGTCTATTCTATAATCCTTCCCCCATTTCAACTTTACAAATCATTAGCAACAACAATTGAGGAACAGCAATTCCACAGTTAGATTCTGACATTACATGACCACTATTATTGCAAAAAAGATCACACTCAACATTTGTCTCTAGAGTAGAGTAATATATGTCAAGATCAACAAAAGAGGAAAATAATCAAAAAGTTATTGATAAATGATGACAGAGAAATTTCTTCCTACAGAAACAAAAATGTGATTATCTTTTACATTTTCAATAAGAACTGTCAAATGCTAAAACAGTCAATGATCTATTTCTTTTACTGAAATAGAATTACTGTTTTAAACATCAATTACTAATATATAAATTGCTTTCCTTAAATATTTAAAGCTATCTGTCTGATAAGAATTAATTTATGGGGCAGCAGGTGGCATGGTGGTTAAGGCACTGGATCCTACATGGCCTATAGCAGTTTGAGTCCTGGGCTCAGTGGTCTGAAAAACAGGACAGGGGACCAGCAGTTAGTGTAATGGCTATGTTGCTGGACTCCCATGTAGTCGACTGCGGTTCGTGTCCTGGACCCGGTGGCTTAAAACTCATGCCGGGCACGTGTGCATGTGTGCCCAAGATCCCAAGAGGAGAATGGAGGAGAGGAGACTGCGGCATGGCCATCCCCCCTGGGGGGTGATTTCTTGCTTTCTTGCTTTCTGTCTCTCTGTCTCTCTCTTGTCTGTCTGGTGAACAAACGCGCCCTAAAGTGAAAACTTCTCAAAAAAAAATAAATAAATAAAATAACAGGACATATATATTTGTATGCCCAAAATCCCAAGAGGAGAATGAAGAGGAAGGAATTACAACATGGCCATCCCTGCTGGGGGGTGATTTCTTAATTTCCTTCTCTGTCTCTTTGACTCTCTCTGACAAGCACATGTACCATATGCCAAAAAACCAAACAAACAAACAAACAAACAAAAAACTTAAAATTTATCTCAAAAAAAATTATGAAGAGGAAAATGCAAGGAAATTTCTGGTACATACTTAAGCTATACAAAGTCTACCTAAAATTACAAATACATTTTTTAAAAAAGTAACTTAGCTATTCCTTGATTTATTGGTTCTCTAGGTTTCAGTTAAATTCAACAGCTTCAAACCTCATAGATGTGCTGAACAACTGGCCCAACGTCTTCTTCAGTCTCAGGGTTCAACTTGTGCTCCCAATTTGGAATTGGAAGAAAGATATGATCAGGACTTGAGACTCTAAACAATGACCAAAGAAAACCTACCATGAATATCAAAATGATATAGTCAGTTCATTTTCAAAAGTACTCTGTAGTCAAATGAATAAAATTAAGTCCAATTAAACAAATTTTAAAAGAAAAAACTTGTGAACACACACACAGACACAAAACTGCTTATAAAATCTACATGTCACAGGTGAATGGGTAAGACATTTTATGTAAAAGTTCAATGAAATCCTTTTGTGATTGTTATTGCCATGTCTTGTTCCTTTTCAGAGATCACCAAATAAATATCTGAGATTCTGAAATACACCTCAGACCTTATTTCTACAGAAGCTATACCCCTGGTAAAACCACCAAATGTATAGTATCTACTATATAAAAGAAACAAGAGCCTACCACGGCCATGTAGAGTAGATACTATACAGTTGGGACTAAGGAGTTTACCATGCTGGGTAAAGTCTCTTCACAATCTAAATGATGTATAGTGATTTAATGTATGAAGAATAATAAAAATATAAAAAAAAGAGAAAAAAGAAAAAAAGAAACAAGAGCCTAGTGATTATTTTTCAAAGCAATCATGAGAATGAGATACTCAACTTGGTAATCATACTGACCCTCTTATCTCGACAGCAGCTGAAACAGCAAGGTCAACTTTGTAAGATACAACTGGGCTTACTTTGTCAAAAAGATTAGAGCTGAAAGAGAAAAAATAAGTTTAGAATCGAACTGAGTATAATCATCAAACTCATATAGCAACGAAACAACAGAAAAATGAAAAACATATAAATCAAAATAATTAGTTGAATTAATTCCAAGGAGAAGATCAAGTTTCCCTTCTTGTTAAGTTGGTTTTATAAAGACAAAACTGATAGGGAACCAGCAGTTAGCATAATGGCTATGTCGCTGGATTCCCACGTAGTCGACTGCGGTTCGCGTCCCGGACCCGGTGACTTAAAAAACTCACGCTGGGCGCATGTGCGTGCGTGCCCAAGATCCCGAGAGGAGAATGGAGGAGAAGGGATTGCGGCGTGACCATACCCCCGGGGGGTGATTTCTCGCTTTCTGTCTCTATGTCTCTCTCTGTCTGTCTGGGAAGCGCACGCGCCCTATAGCAAAAATCTCTCCAAAAAAAAGACAAAACTGATAGTAAGGGCCAGCAGGTGGTGTGGTGGTTAAGATCAGTAGACTTCCACATGGCCAACTGTGGTTAGAGTCCTGGACCTGGTGGCTTGCTTTCTCACTTTCCTTCCCCCACTCTCTCTCTGGTCAAATTAAGAAATAATAATAATAAATAAAGTTAAATAAAATAATTATTTAAAAAACTGACAGTAGAATTATTCCTCTAATATACTGATTTTTCAAATTCCATATAGCTACTCCTTGCTTAACGACCTACATGTTTAACGACCACATGGACTTAATGACCAGTTCTCCAGGGCCTTTCTCAGTCTTTGTTTTGTTTTTGCAGTTGTATTCTACTGAATACTAATTCACTACACAAAGCATTAGCAATCGTGCAAGACTACATATTTTGTTTATAAATTTGTACTTTATTCTGTACCCATAATAGTATTCAGAATAAATAAAAACAATTACACCGGATTTATATTACTATGTATGATGTGTCTTATTGCTTTCTGCTTTTTATCTAAAGTGTGGTTTTTTGTATGGACAGAATTACAATACATTATTCAGGGTCAGCAGATGGTGTGGTAGTTAAAGCATTGAACTCCCACACAGCTGTGGCTCAAGTCCTGAATCTGAGGCTTGCTTTCTCTTTCCCTTTCTCTCTCTCTCTGTGTCTTTCTGGTGAGTGCATGTGCCCTATAGTAAATTTAATAATAATAATAATAAAATTAAATAAATAATATTTTTTTAAAAAAGAATTGCATTGTCCTAGTGTGGAGCTACATATCTACTGAAAACTATGTATCCTATGGCACCATGAACACCACAAGATACCTGCCTTTAAGCTCCTCACTTAGTAACTAATTTGCTTAATGACCTATTTGAAGGCACAAAACTCAGTAGTTAAGGGAGGAGGGCCTGTAATCAAGTACTATGATTTTAATCTGCATAATTCTACAACATTTAAAGTACAATACACCACATATGTCTAACAAGCAATACTTCCTCAGTAGTTACATTCTAACACAAGTTGTTTTCATACCTTTGGATTTGTAAATCAAATTTCACTGAAGTGTCCATCTCTGATTGCTGGTGCACACTGAAACGAAGACCAGCCAAGAGCTGAAGGGAATGAGGGAGAGGAAAACACAGCCATGTTAGCCTATTAGTGAAATTTCAAACCCAATGTCCAACTAACAAAGAATGTACTAAAATAGGTTTTTATTGTCGAGTTTGCAATAAAACTGAACAAAAAAAAAAATTAAATGTGATTTTCTATCAAATCTTTTATTTAGGATATTTAGGCCCTTCCATATGAAGTCAATTTAATAATGTTAGTCATAATTATACTTCCTTATAATATTAACTATCATTCTAAAAAATGCTGAAATAAATGCTTTGTTCATCCACCAAAAGTATAGTAATGAGGCATAATGACTGGTAACAGAAAGCTACCCAGTGAACTCTGTTAAGGAACGAATAGTTCACGAGATTAAGGGAACCAGGCTAGCAAAGGCCTGAGGAGGGCCAGAACCAGAACTGTTCCTCTCACAAGTCCCCCAACATGAGACATCCCAACTCCTGCAGGTGCGTAATGGACAGTTTCTAAAGCAAACAACTGAGCCATGGGGACAAGGCAGGAGGCTTCCTGGGGACCGTATTAAATGACAGGTAAAAATGGTATTCCTTAAGCGCTGCCTCCCCTCTACAAAGCCCGGAGCTATCTACACTGAATATCAGGAGAGGAAAAGCAAAAGCAAATGAGATTATGGGACAACAAACAGCAAACTCGTTCATTAAGGAAACGCTGAATACATGTGGAAAACAATGGACCTCGGGGTACTCTGTTTCAGTCCTCTTTTCCAAGATACTATATATCTAGACATAATAATGATTTTAATGGAAACATGGGATATTTAGCCCCATATTAACACAGACCCTCAAGTTACCAGTATCAACACACCACTAAATTAAATAAATCTATTGAAAAGGTAATTATGACATACACTGTCCCTTTTATTCTTGATACTAGGACTTCTACAAAGTACATTTTATTTACTTTTCAGATTTGGAAAGAGGCCCATTAGGTCCTTCTTTTCAAGCTCGTGGACTCCCTGCTTCACCCTCTGAAAGGGAGATGATTTAACTAAGCTCCTCCTTGATCTTCTGTGTGGACCTACTACATGAGAGTTCAAGCTGATGAGACAACTCCATCTCACTTAGGAATGACAGTCCTGGTATGTACCAGAGTGGTTTTAGAGGAACCACTATAGCATCAGCTTAAAATGCCAATATTATAATTACAGTCCTTAGTTTAAACCATGTTCTCCTTCATTTACTAAACTGAAAGCAGTATAAAGAGCAGCTTATCAGATGCCATGTAACAGTATAACAGTATACCTGTTATTTCAGAATCTCAAATATGTTACATTATGTTGTGTTAAAACTAAACTAATATGTTATATTATGTTGTATTACAACTAAACTAATCATTAAACTCTAAATCAAAACCAACTTAAAGACTATTTTGAAATGCCCACCCCCCAAGAGGTTGTCACAGGATATATGTGCTCACTGCAGAGAGACAGCAACAGAGACAGTGAGAGGAGAGGTGAGAGATCACGGCCTAGGGGGATGGCCCACCGCAATCCCTTCTCCTCCATTTTCCTGCCCCCCCACCCCCGCCCCAGGATCTTGGGCATGCACGCACATGCACCTGGCATGAGTTTCAATCCACCACGTCCAGGATTCAAACTGTAGTTGGCCATGTGGAAGTCCAGGTATATAACTGCTATACCATCTGTTGGCCCCTTGAACTGTTTATTTTAAAAAGTTAATATGGGGGGGGCACCAAAATAAAGGTGAAAACCTCTCCAAATAATAAAGAAAAGATTAATACAAACAAACGCAGAGAAAAATACGTTATTCTATTTGTGGAGGAAAAATCTATTTAATTCAAATGTCTTACCTGAGTTCCAGCCTTCATTGGGTTTCCAAGATCACATACCACCTGGCGGGTTTGATTTTCTGTCTTAAATGCACAGGAAAGCCTTGCTAAGGCCTTTGATAGACAAAGGAAAAGGATGTGAAAGGAAAATAAATTAGTGACAAAAAAAAAGAAAAGCAGAAACCATAAGACTATGACATTCTTAAACAGTATAAAGCATTTGAAGCATTTGGATATTTAAATTTCTTTTTTAAAAACAAACAAATCTATTTGAGCAAACAGTGAGTAAGAAAGAAACCAGACTTATAGATGATTGCCCCATACAAATGTAACAATGTCTCTGAAAGATTCCTAGAGGACTTGATATATAACCACATTGCATCTGACAAATAATCTAATGAACAGGTTTAGACACTATGTATCTACTCTCCTTTCCAGGCACTCAGCAAGCAATTCTAAAAACGTTACATACCAATGCTCTATGCAAGCTATTACACTTGAAAGGAATAATGTAAGAAAGGCACTCTGCGATCTAGCAATTTAGCATTAGGTACAATGGCTAAGCTCATGTTTTACTAAACGGGGGAGTAGCTCATTAATGTTAATAAGACCTGTGAGTGCATTTCGATTTTTAAAGAGGCATCTTGCTTACTTCACTGTTTCGAACAACGCCGATGAAATCAGCCTGTGGTGGAATGGAAACAATGAGCTCAGCTTCATAGGCACCTTCTCCTTGATTCTGAGCCTTGACAGTCAGCGTCAGAGGGTTGTCATCACCAATGTAGATCTTCTTTTGATCGCTATAAGTTAATACATATCCAGACAGTGAGAAAAGACTACATGGAGAGAGTATGACTATTCAAAGACCAATAATAAATACACACACAGCCACGATATGGTCAACACTATTCAAGGTATGTTAAAAACTACCTCGAGGCTCAACAGAAAACTAGGTGCAAATCCAATACTTCCCCCATTAAAAAAAAAAAAAAAAAAAGGCCGCTAATATTTCACTATTGTTCATATCTATTTCTAATGCAATTTTATAGCTCTATATGTACTTTTTAAATCCCTATTTTTTTTTCTAAAAGTGGAATTAATCATTTCATAATTCTCACAGAATTTTCTATATACCCTATAAAATGGTGAGGATATCCCTTGAGTTAAAAATATGTCCACAGTGGGAACCAGCAGTTAGCGTAATGGCTATGTCGCTGGACTCCCACGTAGTCGACCGCGGTTTGCGTCTCGGACCCGGTGGCTTACAACTCACGCCGGGCACATGTGCGTGCGTGCCCAAGATCCCGAGAGGAGAATGGAGGAGAAGGGATTGCGGCGTGACCTTCCCCCCTGGGGGATGATTTCTCGCTTTCTGTCTCTATGTCTCTCTCTCTGTCTGTCTGGCGAGCGCACACGCCCTATAGTGAAAAAAAAAAAAAAAACTCTCAAAAAAAAAAAAAAAAAGGCCAAAGTGAAGTTTATCTTTAAGAAAGTATATTATTTTGTAATACTACCCAAAGCTGAATGATAATAAATCTGTCCATGGAAGCAACTAGTGAAAACAGAGCGGATTATGTTTTGTTTTGTTTTGTTTTGTTTTGTTTTGGGGGGGAGGTTCAATATTAGTTGTTCTATTGTTATAGAAAATCATGCATTAAACTCCAATATAACTAATACTCATTATGTGCTCTTTCATTTAAATTTCTTATTATACTGTTCATTGTTTAGAGCAAAACTTACCTATCTACAGAAACTTCCAGTTTTGGTTTACAGACATTGTCTTCACCACAATCAAGTAAAATATGAGCCTAGAGAAAACAATTCATTATTTTTTACATGAAAAAAATACCAGTATAGGTTGTGCATGCAATGGGTGCTAATGGACATTGTGGATACACATATAGGTACCCATGCACACATTTATATACACTCATCAACTTGTTTGCATACCTGACTGCACAAAATATTACAGTTACTTATTTTTGAGGTCAGTGTAGATAGTCAAGAATGAGCAACTGTTCTTGGGCTAGAGGTGTTGCCACCCCTCGGCCCTATCCAAGCTGCCCATTGAGCCCTGGTGGCTCTTGGCAGGAACACCATGAGGACTCTGCCGGTGACAGCACCATGACCTACACAGCCAGACAGCGCTGCAGGGTATGTGGGGCAGCAGCGGTGGCTAGGTGCCTGGAAGGGCAAACGCCAAGGAGTGTGGGTGCTGTTGGAAGCTGGGCAGGGTGCCCGAGTGGGATGTAGTGAAGGGCGAATTGCATGCCAGTGGTGATGAGTGTCTCTGTGGCCTCGGGGCTCTTTGTGCTGTCCCTCTTAGCCATCCCAGTCACTACATCTTCAACCACCTGGCGGCCCAGCACGATTCCTGGACAATTGTAGGGGTTGCTGCCCTTATCCTGCTGCTGGTAGCCCTGTTGGTTGTGTCCTTGTCAAAAGAAAAACCTCCCCAGGACCCACTGTTCTATGTGTATGCAGTGTTTGGATTTACCAGCCCGGTGAACTTCATCACAGAACTGGAACAAGATGGAATCACTGACGGGTTCATGACACTACCTGAGAGAGGGCGAGCCGTGTATGAACAATGCCTATGGGCACATGATCTGCTACTGGGATGGCTCTGCTCATTTTATATAGTTACACTCATGTACCTTGTGAAGGTGGCAGCCATAGCATGGGCAAAGACTTACAGAACCATAGGCCTATATTGGGTTGGATCGATTGTAATGAGTGTTGTTTTTGTACCAGGAAACATTGTAGGGAAGTACGGACCATGAATTTGCTCTGCCTTTTTCTTAAGCATACCATATACTTGTCTTCCTGTCTGGGCTGGCAGAATCTATGAACAGTCATCAGACATTTAAAATTACCCCTCAAAGCTTGTTCAAGAAGCCTAAGCAAAGGACCTGCTGTGAAAGCCATTTGATTTCATGTTGGCTGTGTGTGGCCTCCTGGCAATGGGATTTTGTCTGTTCAGGAGGGTGATTGTTTTGGACTGTCCAGCTGAGCTCTGCCAATTATACATGGAATTTCAAGAGCCCTACCTAAAGGATCCTGCGGCTTATCCTGAAATGCATGTGTTGCCATCTATGTTGTATTCTGTCCCTTACTTTGTCATTGTCCTTTATGGCTTAGTGGTTCCTGAAAGTTCCTGAATGTCTGATGTAATATTGATACACACCAGAGGACAACCTCAGGCTCAGTTTTCTCACACTGGTACTTCTCTTCACACTAGGACTTCTTATGTGTACATAGTCCCTGAAGGAGCAGAAGTCCTTTTTTCAGCCTTAAACATAACATACAGAGTTCTTCCTCAGCTCTTGGCCTATCAATGTCTCTAGAAAACAGAATTCTTCATAAAAACAAAGGCAGGCCAAAAAGTGGAAGGAAGATATTACTTTATGTACTTCCTCTCTGGATTACTGAGTTTTGTTATACTGGTACTAATTTTTGTCTCCTTTCACTCCCTTCTCATCCATGAATATTTAAGAATACATAAATTCTTTTTCTATTCTATATGTGTCAGCTGTAATATGGCTTTGTGAGGGTAAATGTTCTTTTTGAAGTTAGTGAGAAATTGTTTACAGAAATACATTCAAAATTCCTTGTGAATAAACCTGATCATCCACCTCAATATTCTGTTTGCACACATTAAATAATTATAAATGTGAAAAATCACAATTTAGCACCTACAACAATGAGCATGAAAATAAAGCTATTTAAAAGTGTAGAATATGGTCCTGTAAATAAAAAATTTAAAACAGCAGGTCTGCAGGTAGTGTGGAGGTTAAGGCGCTGGCTCTCACATGGCCTACTCCATGGTTCAAGTCCCAAGCCAGGCCAGGCATATGTACATGTGGGCCCAAAGTCCCAAGAGGAAAAGGGATTGCAACATGGCCATGCCCCTTGAGAGTAATTTCTCAATCCACATCCCTGTGCCTGCAGTGAGCATACGTGCCCTACAGCAAACTAAATCAAATCAAATCAAATCAAAATAGCAAACACAAATTGGAGAAACAATTTCTGCATATACAATGTAGTAGAAGACTCATTATCAACTTCAAATCATCAGAATACTTATTTTTAAGTGTTGTTTGGAAAATGTTTTCTCAAATAAAGTATGCTATTCATTGCTGTTTTAAAATTTACTTTCACTGGGACCAGCAGATGGTGTAATGATTACATCGCTGGACTCCCATGTAGTAGATCACAGTTCGAGCCCCAGATCCAGCAGCTCAAAACTCAAAACGGGCACATGTGCGTGCTTGCCCAAAATCCTAAGAGGAGAATGGAGGAGAAGGGATTGAGGTGTGGCCATCCCCCATGGGGGGTGATTTCTTGCTTTCTGTCTCTCTGTCTCTCTCTGTGTCTCCAGCAAGCGCACATGTCCTACAGCAAAAATCTCTCAAAAAGAAAGAAAGAAAGGGAAGGAAAGGAAGAAAGAGAGAAATTACTTTTACTAAATTACTTTGTGTGAATTGAAACAGCTAAATGAGAGGTCAATAACTGTGTGATTACCCTTAATGAAAACCTGTTTTACAGGTGGCTGATAACATTACTGCATATTTTGAATAAAACTATTTTTGCCCTTTTATGCACACAAACCTTATTTAATCTGAAGCACTGTATCATAGTGTTTTTTTATGATAGGTTTTAGCTTTTTAAGACAATGTCAATTCTATGTTTCAATTTAAAGTGCCATCTACATTCTCCTGATATTTTAATGTAAGCAGTAAAGAGGTCTTTTGATTAAAAAAAAGAGAGAGAAAGAAGAAAAAGATTCATAGGATATAATACAACTACTTGGAGTCTTTTATTTATATCTTAAATTAGATTTTTTCTTTTTTGTAGAGGTTTTTGCCTTGAGGCGCATGTGCTCCCCAGAAAGAGAGACAGACAGAGACAGTGAGAAGGAACGTGAGAAATCACCCTCCAGGGAGATGGCCATGCTACAACCCCTTCTCCTCCATTTTCCTCTCAGAATTTTGGGCATGCATGCAGTGTTAGTTTCAAGCCACTGGGTCCAAGACTTGAACTGCAGTCAACCATGTGGGAGTCCAGCTATATAACTACAATACTATCTGCTGACCCTAGATGTTATTATTTTGAAATAAAGTCCAGCATAGGAAAAAAATAACAGTCAAGAAATGAAGGTCCATTTTGGGGACCAGTAGTTGGCGTAATGGCTGTCACTAAACTCCCATGTAGTCGACCTGGGTTTGAGTCCCAGACCTGGTGACTTAAACTCATGCCGGGCATATGTGCGTGTGTGTCCAAGATCCCAAGAGGAGAATGGAGGAGCAGGGATTGAGGCGTGGCAATCTCCCCTGATGATTTCTCGCTTTCTGTCTCTCTGGCGAGCTCACGTGCCCTATAGCAAAAACCTCTCCCCCCAAAAAGAAATGAAGGTCCATTTTGACACTGCTGCTAGCTAAGTTGTTTGATGTAGGGAAAATGAATCCTCTTTTAGTTTCTCATTATGGACTGGTCTCTGCCAATATCATGAATATAGGGCTGCAAAAGATAAAAGGAAAGAAGAGGTGTAGCAATTCAGACAGGCAGAAAGACCAAAGGGGAAAAGAAACTGGACAAAATGAGTCTGGTATTTACATGGCTATTAGGAAAGAGATGAAGAAAGAGGAATTAGAATCATTAAAGTGCTTCTATCCAATCAGGATAGGAGAAAAAGCAAAAACCTGAACTTTTCCTCCCTTTACATCTGGTCAAAAGAATGTGCCAGTTACAGCCAAACAAAAACCCAAGAGAAAGTGAGAAAATAGACAAGAAAATAGTGAGAGGAAGCAAGAGCTTTTCAAGTGTGTGTGTACACATGCTCTATGTGAATAAAGCAGGGGAGTGGGGGAGAATTTAAATAATGAAAACCGGAAGGAAAAAATGGCAAATAGTACAGAAGCTATTATTTCCCTCTCAGAGGTTCCAAAAGTTAATCTAGGGCCAGCTCGATGGTGCACTGGGAGTGAGCTGCTCCAGGAAAGCCGGACCTTGCGTGGTGACTGCAATTCGAGTCCGTAGCCCCGTCGCTCTCAAACACACATGTGCATGAGTAGCCGAGAGCTGACAGAACGGAGGGCTGGGTGAGGAGATAATGGCACAACTGACTGGGTGGAGCGTACTCTCTCTGTGCCTTTGTCTTTCTCACATGCACAGTCTTTGAACAAAGGGGAAGAAATTAAACAAAAATTAATCTACCTGATTAGCTAGCTTAAATGATACTGGAATTAAAAGGATTTGTGAGTTAAGTTAATTAAGAGTATTATTAACAAAAACATTTCTAAAAAAACTGTAAAACTATAGGACCAGCAGTTAGCGTAATGGCTATGTCACTGGACTCTCACGTAGTTGACCGTGGTTCGAGTCCCAGACCCAGTGGCTTTAACTCACGCTGGGCACGTGTGCGTGCGTGCCCAGGATACCAAGAGGAGAATGGAGGAGAAGGGATTGCGGTGTGGCCATCCCCCCTGGGGGGTGATTTCTCGCTTTCTGTCTCTCTGTCTCTCTCTGTCTGTCTAGCGAGCGCACGCGCCCTATAGCAAAAAAAACTCTCCAAAAATAGAAAGAAAAAAAATTGTAAAACTATAAAAGAAAATAATTATAGCCCATATGTCAAAGCATATAATAAATATAAAGGGACAAGTAGCAATTAACGTATGACAGACGCTAAGAGGCTCAGATGTTCATTATTACATTATTAATCAACGTAGTAGTGCACATTCACCAAACATAAAAAATAAAAGAATATAAACTCAGAACTATGGTTGCAAGTTCTACATTCAAGGATAATAGAAAATAGAGTGTGTACTATGACTGTAATGTACAGAATGAAGTATAATAATGAATTGTTAAAGTATGACAATTACAGAAGACTTTAAAAATATTTTAATTTGCTTCATGCTGCAAATAGTTTTCTAATAGTCATATAGTTTTCTTAAGTTACAAAAGCAAACAAAAAAAAACAAAAAGAGCTTATGGGATCTTAGGAAATATATAAGAAATATATAAGAAATAAGAAATAGAAAATTATTTGTGATGATAACATGTATGGTAATATCCTTGATTGAGCCAATATACAATGTATACCAGATAGAAAATCTCATTTTGTATACTGTATTGATGTACAGTGAGTGACTGTAAATAAATAAATAAATAAATAAATAGGAAAGACAAAAAAAGAAATGGAAACCTGAATTTAGGATAGAGTTCTATGAGAAAAGAAATATTAATCTTAAATTATGAACACATAATAAGAAAAATGAAGAAATAGGAAATATAATATCTAAACATGTGGATGTTACATAGGACTGTGTAGGTAACATGTGCATAACATACACCTTTTTTATAATTAGAATGTATATCAAAGATATTTAGATATAAAAAGGTGTTAAGAAAAAAATGCTAAAATACTATGTAAATAAGCTGGCACTTTGTTGATTTTCCTTAAATTATTTCACTTTTTTATGCATAGGAAATATGACCAGTGGGGCCAGCCAAAGGGGTATGATTAAGGCAGCTGGATCCCACATGGCCAGCCTCACAGTCTGAGTCCTAGACCTAGTGGTTTGAGAAACATGCTGGATATGAGTGCACTGGCACCCAAAATCCTGAAATGAGGGAAACATGGAGGAGAGGAGATTACAGAGTGACCACAGTCTATGGGGCTGGCTTTCTCACTTCGCCTTCTTTGACTAAATAGTTATCAATATTATAAAAACATTATCTTAAAATATCTAAAAACATGAAATTTAAAACCTTTAAAAAAAAAAAAAGAACAAGGTATGAAATTAGTGATAAATTAAGGAAGTACAGTACCTGGCGACTAATGTTGGCCGGAGTGAACTGGTTGAGAATGGGTTGCAAGCCTGTTGCATCAGCAGCTGTTCTATAATCCAATCGATACTCCATAAAAACAGTGATTGGAGTGAGTTTGTCTCTAAATTCAGATTCATCCTAGAAATAGAAAAGCTTTAAATGAATGATATCATCAACCTAAACTATCTGGACAAATCCAAAGGGCTTTTCAAAAAGCCACTGTATTTATTGTGGATCCCCCAATTATGCAAAAATATCTGGAAAATAGATAGACTATCCCTCCCCCAAAAGATTATGGTTATCCAGCCAGAAAACTTCATCAATTTTTACTTTATAATATTTGACTCACACAAAAAGGTACCAGGCCTGTTCATAAAATTAGCATCATGTGAGCCTGTAGCCTAATGCTTAAGAAAGCTGGATCCCACACGGTTGACTACAGTTTGAATCCCAGCCCTACTGGCTTGAAAAACAAAGCAGTTGCCTGTACATGCATGTCCAACATTCCAAAAGGATGGAGAGATAGAGGATAAGGGATTGTGGCATGACCACACTCTACTAGGAGTTGCTTTCTCCCTCTCTCTCTCACAGTCTCTCTTTGGTGAGTGTACGTACACTAAGGGAATTAAAAAAAAAAAGGGCAAAAAAGCAACTAATATTCTCAGAAATAATGAGAATACTATACAGTTATCTCTTCAGTTGCTTATATGCTCCTTTCTCTTTATTTTACTCCAATTTCATTTTCAGTGGTAACTACTATCCTAAATTTTTAAGTTTGTAATTCTTTCATTCATTTTTAATAGTTTTACTATACTGTATATGGCCCTAAAAATGTCTTTCAGCTTTCCTTTTCCTTTTCTGTTTATTTAAAAAGGGGATCACATGTAGTCTTCTGTGATTGGCTTTCTGTCTAACACTCAAAGAGTTATCCATGCTATTGAATGTAGACTAGCTGAAGTTTTACTGCTAAATAATATTACATGATTAAAAAAAAACCACCCAATTTACTTAACCATTCTCCTGCTAAAAGTTATTTTTAGGATGTTTCAGGTTTTTTGTTTGTTGTTGCTATTACAAAAATTGCAGTAATAATTATTCTTACTGGCAAGTATATTAATCAGTTCTATAATACCATAATATAATGGTATCTATAATATTTTCCACATTCTCCCTAACAACTTACACTGCCATCAGCAATGTATAAAGGTTCCTATTTGGGCGAGTCAGTGGCACAGTGGTAATGGACCTAAATTCTTCAACTGGGACCTCACTGAGCACACCAGGTGTACACACATGCCTGTGATCTGGGCTGGCTGGGAGTACGGGTGGAACGTGGCACAGACAGCCTATCGGGGTGCTTATCTCTGTTTCTGTCTCATGGAATAAATGAATGAATGAATAAAATATACAGGAAAGCGTTCCCATTAATTCATATCTTGGCCAATTTACAGGTATTGGCAGAGTTCATTTCAATATAAGACTGTATTTCTTTACAGTCTTAATTTGAGGTATTTGTCTTGCTTATTTCTAAAATCACAGACAATCATTTAATCAAAACCTTTTCATATACTAAGATGGTCTTCTTTAGTCTATTCATGCGGTAAGTTACAAGTCTAGTCTTTTAATGTTCATTCACTTATATAGATTAGATCCAATTTCTTTAAAGGTATTTTTTATAAACTGCTAGGATATAGTTTGCTTATATTGGTTTAGTAATTTTGTATCTATTTTAACAC
The DNA here is from genome assembly GCA_026018925.1 of Tupaia tana. Taxonomy (NCBI): domain Eukaryota; kingdom Metazoa; phylum Chordata; class Mammalia; order Scandentia; family Tupaiidae; genus Tupaia; species Tupaia tana. Next base: position 57,292,751 of record JAKSZU010000001.1, read on the forward strand.
TGAAATGACATTCTTTCCCCTGGAACTCTTTGGCCCAGGTAACTACTACAGTGGCTTCAAAAAATGACTAAAACGTGTACTGTTTTTCTATTCTTTCAAAGAGTTTATTTTAAAATTGGAATGTCTTGCTCTTCAATGTTTGGTAAATATTACCTATAAAACCACCTGGGCCATGAATTTCCTTTGTGCAAAGATTACCTGTGAATTCAATTTTCTAAATAGCCAGCAGATTATTTAGGTTCTGTTTCTCCTTAGGGTAGTTTTACTATATGTTTCCCTGTTTTTTTCTAAGTTTTCCAATGTATTAAACAAGGTTATTTATAATATTCTATTTTTTAAACCCTTTCAATTCTTAACACTGTGGAGTTTTTGTTCTTCACTTTTATAAATCTTTCATTTAATTAAAATAGCATTTAAGGTCATATATTTACCCTCACATTATGCTTATGTGATAGTCTATACATTTTGATATGTAATATTTTAGTTATGCTTCAGTCACAAGTAAACTTCCACTATCCTCTTGTTTTTGACCCATAAATTATTTAAAATTGCATTTTCCAATTTCGAATTTATCTGTTACGGATTTATAAAAATTGTGTTGTGATCAGATAACACATTTTCTGTATCACTCTTTTGAAATTTGTTTAGGCTTCCTTATGCCCAGGTTTTAGATTCTTTAATTTTGGGGTGTTCTATACAGGTTTGTTAAATCAAGCTTTTATTTATTTTTTTAAAGAATTGTTTTATGTACCAGCAGAGGGCACAGTGGTTACATCACTGGAATCCCACGTTGTAGACTGGTTTGAGTGCTGGACCTGGTGGCTCAAAACTCATACTGGGTACATGTGCCCTAAATCCTGAGAGAATGGAGGAGGGATTGTGGCATGGCCATCTACCCTGAGGGGCAATGTCTCACTTTCTGTCTCTCTGTATCTCTGGAGAATAGATATACCCTATGGCAAAATCTCTCTTAAAATTATTTGATTTAATTTTTATTTATTATTATTATTTCTTAATTTGCCTGGGGTAGGGAGTGAGAAAGCAAGCCACCAGGACCAGGACTTAACTGTGGTCAGTCATGTGGCAGTCCAGCCTCTAAATGAAGCTTTTAATTGTGTTATGTCTTCTAAATCTGTACTGATACTTTTATTTTCTTTTTTAAAATTTCATCCATTATTTCTTTAAACATTTTATACAAATTTATACCCTATAACTTATAATTCTAAGATCTCAGGCACTTGCAGGTTTAAAAGCTACTATTTTTTTTCCTAGTGGCCTGTTTCTTGTGTGTTTAGTGTTTTTTTTTTTTTTAATGAATTCATATTTTAATTTATCTTAGGCTGTGCATGCGAGGGGGCCCATTCTGGATTGTTCTCCAGAGAAGTTTTGCATTTGCTCTTGGTAGAGTCAGGGTGCACATCTGTCCTGGGAACACATTAGTCTCATTCAATTGTCTAGACTTAATGCAGTAATGTCAGGCTGAGACCCCTGGCTTGCAGAAGGCCCCAGCAGCATCTGAATCCCTGTGCTGGTAACTGCAATTACTGCTCACCTTCTCCCTAGACTCCATCCATGCGAGCAATCCTGGCTCATAGGTTTGCCTACAACTCAATTCAGATTTAGCCACTTGAGTTTTCTAGTTGATAATTTTTTTGGACCCTGGAGATTTCTTTACTGTCTTAAGAGCCTAGTAGTATTTTAAAAGCACATTTATCATAATTCATTCAGTAGTGTTGTTGGGGAAGACCATCTGGGACATGCAATCTGCCATTAGTAGAAATCCTTTATTCAAGATTGACACTTTAAAAAACAAGGTATCTTCAAGGATATCTTTCTATACGCTTTCCTTTTGATTTGATGCCAATCTGCAGAAAGTAAAAATCATTTAGAAGAAAAAAAGAAACGACCAAAAAGAAAAGACAACGGAGCAGAAATGTGTCTCTTACCCGCAGATACGCTATCAATTCCTCACACTGCATCTGTCCCCCCCTGGAAATAGTCATATTCTTGGAGTGACCTGAGGACCTGTTATGGAGAAATAGTGCTCGTCGAATTGCTCCCTTTTGCTTCAGTTTATCCAAAAGAAGCTCCACCTGGAAGTCTATACAAACCAAAGGACTTATAACCAACATATTCTTTATGGACACCCATCTGTCTTAGATAGCTAGAATTTTCATGTAAACACAGCTACGTACTCCTTAAGAAATAACTTCCTTCTAATTTATTAAGAAGGTCTATATAACTATAGTAAGACTACAACATATTATTTCTGAATAAAAAATAACAAGTAATTAATCTAACTATCCCCAAAGTAATGTCATTACATAATGTCAAATAATGATGCAAAATAATTAGCAGAGATAGGATAAATTCTTTTTTTTTTTTCTTTTTGGGAGAGATTTTTGCTATATGGAGCATGCGCTCGCCAGAAAGACAGAGAGATAGAAAGTGAGAAAGCACCCCCCCAGGGGGGATGGCCATGCCACAATCCCTTCTCCTCCATTTTCCTCTCGGGATCTTGGGCACGAACGCACATGTGCCCAGCATGAGTTTAAGCTGCCATGTCCGGGACTCAGACCGTGGTTGGCTACATGGAAGTCTAGCGACATAGCCATTATACCAACTGCTGGTCCCAAGATAGGAGAAATTCTGTCTTCATTTAAGTTGAGAGTGGGAAGTCCAGAGGATGAAATATGTGAATTAAAACTTCCACCATTACTTCAAGTGGCAAGACTTGCCAATTTTGATTAAGAAGTATTTACCAATATCCATTCATACCACTATGTATTAAGCACTATGAGGACTGAACAATTTGCATCAATTACAATTCTGTGTCTGATAAGCTACTGTATCAAATTGTCAGATAAAGTAAGTCTGTCAGGAGACCAGCAGTTAGGGTAATGGCTATGTCGCTGAACTCTCACGTAGCCAACTGCGGTTCGGATCCCGGACCCGGTGGCTTAAACTCATGCCAGGCCCGTATGCGTGCATGCCTAAGATTCTGAGAGAAGAATGGAGGAAAAGGGATTGTGGCGTGGCCGTCCCCCCTGGGGGGGTGATTTCTCACTTTCTGGCGAGTGCATGTGCCCTATAGCAAAAAAAAAAAAAAAAAAAAAAAAAAAAACCCTCTCCAAAAATAAATAAATAAGTCTGCCAGAAGCAAGTGACCAAATAAAGTGTAACAGATCAAGAAACATCATAAAATAAATGTGTAGCCAACAACTTACAGCACAGTTGTTAGATTTATAGCCTTCTAATAATCAGCTCTTTAAGTAGCTTCTTTAAAGAAAGCAAGAGCACAAATCTTTAAAACTGTAAGCTTCTTTCCAAAGTTTGGAAAAACTAAATATTGACCTTCATTTCCAATTTAGATTAATGAAGTCAGGGTTATTTTGTTTCAGGTTCTGTTCTACCCAGCCACACTGCCTCCCTTGTGGTTTCTCGAACACATGTAGATGCTCCTGCCTCAGGCCTCTGGAAATTGCCATTTCCTCTGTGCAAAATATTACTTCATACATCCCATGGCTCCCTTTGCTTCTGGTCCTTACTGAAAAGACATCCTCCAGTGAGACTTTGCTTGGCTACCCTATGTGAACTTCCACACACAAACGTACTCAACAGTTTCAGTCCTCCTCTTAGCTTTATCACTAACTAACATTCTGAAAATCTTGACAATAGTTATTAAACACTCTGACCTTGCACTGAGGACCACATAAAGCTTCTTAGAAAATGAAGAGTAGAGGAACTGTGGATTGAATTTAGTGACCGACCCCCCCACACACACACCCCTTACTTCTAAACTGCCCCTACTCCCAATATAGATGCAGATGTAGGCTTCCCCAGGACACAAAATGTAAACTTCTCAGTAGATTATCTACACATAAGCAATAAAACATATTCTTCCAGAGTTCATTTATCTCTCATCGGTAACTGCTTAACTTTCCAAAGGCCATAGGCTTATCATACCAGGGGCTATTTTGCTCACAATGTCCACAATAAATGTATTGTTTCTGAAGTGACTTGTGTTACCAAATAAAGAAAGAATTATGTTTCAATTACAAATGCCTTTGAACATAAACATTCAAATAAAAAAAGAGTAACAACAATTTGTTAACTATTCAAATACCCTAAAAACTATTTTAGGTGCTGTGTGTATAACATCATTGAAATACTATGATTTTTCTCAGGGTACTTACTGAGTTTCCTGGGCAATGCACCTTTGCCATCTGCCTTTAAGCAGAACCTGACATTAAAACTGTAAGAAAAACAATACATAAATCCTATAATCCAATGTAGACAGAGTCTTGAAAAATCACCCAAATTTCACATTTTTAATACACAGTTTATGCTGAAATCCCTCACATCTTTATTCAACTCTTAATATTATTAAAACAGGAAACTACACATAACTTATTCTTCAGTAATTCAGCACAGTTCCTTTCATGGTACTTTGGTGACAAAAATAATTTCTTAACTTTCTGTCAAGTGGGTAGAACCTGTTAATACACCTAAATGGAGCAAATGACAGTTCAGACTTACAATAATGTCTCATTTAGTAAAAGGAACCACTAAACTGTCTTTGATTACAAGCTCCCATAGAACAGTGTCTTTCATAATTTATTAATGGGTCATGAAATCAAGTCAATGCATTGTGTTCAGAATTTTACAAATAAATAAATAAATACACTTCAAAAACTGACTTAAGTATTGAGGTTAAATATGACTTCAAGCAACAACTATATGTATGCTGACTGGATTATAATGCATAGTGTATTTTTTACTATGGGGGACAGTCTTTGAAAAGTTCATGGAAAATGCAATATTATAAACAGTATGCACTGATTTCACAGTTTTTTGCACTAAAATAAATTTGTGTTTTAATTCCATTTTTCTATTAACATTTTTCCCCACTAGAGGGCACATGTGTTAATCAGAGAGACACACAGAGAAGGAGAGAATGGTCACACCATAATCTCTTCTCCATTTCTTTCTCCTTTCTGGATTTTGGAAATCCAAGCACATATACCTGGTTATTCAAGCCCCCAAGCTTGGGAATCAAATGTCATGGTCAGTTATGTGGGATCCAGCTGGTTTAATCACTAGGCCATGGAGCCGGCCCCTCCATGAACTTCTAGAAGTACTCTTGTATGTGCCATAGTCAAAATCATATGAAAGCTACTGCTCTAGTTAGTGCATTTGAACATAACAGAGACTTGAGAAACAAGGCCCGGAGAAGAATTCAAACATTACTTATGAAAAAATACTGTATATTTCTTTGAAAACTAGTACAGGTAGATGACCAATATACTAGAGCAAAATAATATTTTTCACTCAGCTATTCACAGATACAAAATATGAAAAAAGCTGTATCTTTATTTTTTTTTAATTATTTTAGTAATTCATAATTATATAACCCTTCCCTTTTTTTTAAAGAATTACTTTATTTAACTTTAATTATTATTTATTTTAATTTGACCAGAGAGGGACAGAGTGAAAGACAGAGAGAGAGAGAGAGAGAAAGTGAGAAAGCAAGCCACCAGGTCCTAGACTCAAACCATGGTCAGCTATATGGGAGTCCAGCACCCTTAACCACCATGCCACCTGCTGCCCCGTCTTCCTGTTTTCTATGTCCTTTAGGTTAGCTTTGGTAACATAATTTTCTTTTTTTTTAAATTTACATTTAATCCCTGTACCTCTTTACACAGTACAACATGGCTTTTCCCATCATGTATATGGTGCATGTGAGTCAAGTCAAAGACACTACCATATATATTATCATCGGCACATAACTACTCATTTTATGTCAATTAAAAAGACTATCATTTAAATAATAAAATGTTCATGGGTCTGTTTAAATATATTTGAGTCTGAAATCTTATTAGTTTTCCTTCTTTTTGAATATATTCATTGGCTATGAGCAATAATTTTAAAGAGGTTTTTGCTATAGGGTGTGTGTGCCCACTGGAGAGATAGAGATAGGTGAAAAATCACCTCCCAGTGAGGACGGCCATGTCACAATTCCTTCTATTCCATTCTTCCCTTGGGATTTTGGTAATGCAAGTACACGTGCCTGGCATGAGTTTCAAGCCGCTGGGTCCAGGACTCAAACAGCAGTCGACCATGTGGGAGACCAGTGTCTTAATCACATCATCAGCTGCTGGCCCCATCATACACAATTTTTTTTTTTTTTGGAGAGGTTTTCGCTATAGGGCGCGTGCGCTCGCCAGACAGACAGAGAGAGACATAGAGACAGAAAGCGAGAAATCACCCCCCAGGGGGGATGGTCACGCTGCAATCCCTTCTCCATTCTCCTCTTGGGATCTTGGGCACGCACGCACACGCGCCCGGCGTGAGTTTTAAGCCACCGGGTCCGGGACGCGAACCACGGTCGACTGCGTGGGAGTCCAGCGACATAGCCATTACGCTAACTGCTGGTTCCCCCATACACAATTTTTTTAAACAATTAATTTTATGCTAGTTTGTATTTCGGAGCCTTCCTTATGTTTTTTCTGTTCTCCTTTATACTATTCCTACTATATGACCAATGACATGAAAACAGAATGTACCACAGAAACGGCTACAGCACTATTTTAGGGCCCCACCCATCTCCTTCACTTTAAATGATTCTTAACACGATTCATAATAATAACTAATACTAACAAATACACTTACCAGGAAACTTTGACGGCTGTCCCAGGCAGAGGGCAGGTTTTATTGTCTTGATTTAAAATGCTAGGGTATACTTCAAGGCCAGCATTTACTGTGATAACTGGTCTGGCCCTGGTTTAAAAAACAAAAATGAGAGAAAAGAAAAAGTTAAAAGTTACAAACTATATTAGATTAGGCATTTTAGGTTAACTTGACTGCATAAGCAGCACAATGTCTACTAATGCATTGTTGTTCGTAATATCAAAAAGAATAGAACCTAAATGGGGAATGATCAGCTCTCTCAGTTTGCCCAGGACTGCTTTAATTTTGGTATTGGAGGTTCTGCATCCTCAGAAGTGACGTAGATCCAGGAAAAGTAGGACAATGGGTCAAATGCAGTACAGGGGGAAATAGCCATAAATCCATCTGTGCTGACTCAGGGTAGCCTCTATAGCAGTCGCCAAGATAAGATTTTCGTCAGAGAGAAAAATACCACCTATGTATAAAGGATTCCTACAGACACACCTAGACATCTAATACATCTGATAATCTCTTCTTAGTTTGTGCCATAGGGCATGTGTGCTCACTGGAGAGAGACAGAGACAAGCAGAAAGTGAGAAATCACCCCCTGTGGTCCATGACAAAATCATTTCTCTTCCATTCTTCCCTAGGGATTTTGGGCATGTGTATACATGCGCCAAGATTTTCAGGCATAAGGACCAGCAGTTAGCGTAATGGCTATGTCGCTAGACTCCCACATAGTCGACCACGGTTCCCGTCCCGGACCCGGTGGCTTAAAACTCATGCCAGGCGCGTGTGTGTGCATGCCCAAGATCCCAAGAGGAGAATGAAAGAGAAGGGATTGTGGCATGGCCATCCCCCCTGGGGGGGTGATTTCTCACTTTCTGTCTCTCTGTCTCTCTCTCTCTGTCTGTCTGGCGAGCACACACGCCCTATAGCAAAAAAAAATCTCTCCAAAAAAAAAAAAAAAGATTTTCAGGCATAGAGGGCCGGGACTCAAAACTGTGGAGTCTGCTATCAGGATCCAGCTACCTTAACCTCCATGTCACCTGCTGGTCCTGATACATCTGGTTTTTTTGTTTGTTTGTTTGTTTTTTTTTTTTGTTTTTTTTTAATGTACAGGAAACTCCTGATAGGATATACTAATAAACTAGTAATTAGTGTGAGACGAAGTATATTTTTTCTTGTATGCCCTGTTCGTATTGTTTGTTTGTTTGTTTTTATCACATTTGTATATTATTTCATTAACAGTAATTTAGAAAACTAAAACAATAAATTAAAATAAAGGTAGTTTTTCAAAGTTCAGGTGCACAGGCTTAAACTGTGTGAAAAATACAGTAAGTTCAGGTCAGTGTGCCTGGTGAAATCTCTGAGTACATATGTAGTTGCCCTTATAACTTAAATTAAGAAACCTATCACAAACTATAACACAACACCAATGTCAGCTTTCCTGTCATGTTATAAACTCATCCCAGAGAAATAAAAACATCTTAATATACTTGGAATGTCAGTTGATATACTAAGACAGGAGGAACTGGTAAAATACAGAGAGTATCTGGGAATATATGTGAAAATAGAAAGTTTGAGATATAGGGACTTATACATATTGCTCTAATAAAAACATTCATTTTGGAATACAACATACACTGCCTTTATGGCCACAGACTAGAAGATACCAGTACCAAGTTAATTTCCTACCTCCTATAGGAAAATGTAAACCTATACTATTTTTAAAAACATGGCAGAAGTAAACCTGGAGAGAGAAAGATAAAGAAGTAGAATAATTTTGGGGACCAGCAGTTAGCGTAATGGCTATGTCGCTGGACTCCCACGTAGTCGACCGCGGTTCGAGTCCCAGACCCGGCGGCTTAAACTCACGCCGGGCACGTGTGCGTGCGTGCCCAAGATCCCGAGAGGAGAATGGAGGAGAAGGGATTGTGGCGTGGCCATCCCCCCTGGGGGGTGATTTCCTGCTTTCTATCTCTCTGTCTCTCTCTGTCTGTCTGGCGAGCGCACGCGCCCTATAGCAAAAACCTCTCCAAAAAAGGAAAAAAAAAAAAAAAAAAAAAAAAAAAAGAAGTAGAATAATTTTAAAAGTGAGAAATTACCCCCCTGGGGGGGGGGGATGACCAAACCTCAATCCCTTCTTAATTCTCCTCTTGAGATTTTGGGCATGTGTGCACATACGCCCAGTGTGATTTTCAAGCTGCCAGGTCAAGAACTCAAACCACAAAATCGGTCATGTGGGATCCTGCTATCTGCAGACCCAAGAATGTTTTTTAAATTGAAAAAAATATCTATAGAGGCTGGCAGGTGACATGGTGGTTAAGGTGCTAGACTTCCACATGGCTGGACCAGGGTTTGAGTCCCAGATCTAGTGGCTTGCTTTCTCACTCTACCTCTCTCTTTCCCTCTCTGTCTCTCAAATTAAAAAAAAAATTAATTAAAAAATAATAACAATAAATAAAATTAAAGGTCAAAATTAAATAATTTAATTTAATTTAAAAATAACGATAAAAATTTATTAAATTTTAATTAAATTTTAAAATAATAACAATAAATAAAAAATTTTTAAAAATCTATAGCTTCCTCTCCTTTACACAAATATTATTGGGTCATCAGGAAAGTCATGATGCATTTTTGCATAGAAAAGCAGAGAAATACATCATGACTTTCCTGATGTTATAATATTTCCTGTTGCTAATCTGAACAGAAAGAATGAACGAAATGTATCATTACTTCAAGAATAGTAGCTAAATCAAACACTGGCATATAACTAAAATGCTTCCAAATAATTCAGAATATCCCTGTATTACAGGATATGGAACATGCTCACCTGTATAAGACCGCTCGATCTACACCAAATGCTCCAACAATTAAATCTTAAGAGAGAATGGAAAAATCACATTAATAGTAAAAATGGTTTTTAAAACTTAAATACCATCCTATAAAATTTTTAGTGGACATCAAAATCATTTACTAAAAGGTTATAACATTTCTAGGGCTAAAATATATGAAAACTGTAAATAAGCCCTCATCCGTAGCAGTGCTCATCTTAGTCTTTCATTCAAGTAGTAAGAATAGATATTAGTGAAAATGGCAAAGTAAGGAAGTCCACTCCCCCAAAACGTACATATTACCAAAGGAATAGCTTTACAGCTACCTATGAACTGTACAATTTCATTGCAACAAAATTGTTTTTAGTTCTCTTATTTCAAAAACTAAACAGAACAGAAATGCGCATTACATGTATATTGACTATGATAGCAGCCAGCATTCAAATCACCAAGAACAGAATGAGTGAGTATTTATGTGTAACTGGCAGAACTGGTTCACAGTGTAGGGGAAAAAATCACATCAGAACTCTATTTCATGATAAGAAGTATCATTGTCAAGCTATTACATGACCAAAGTTTATTTTAGAAGATACCCAAAGTATATACTTTTGACATGGCAATTCTAGAATTTTGTCCTAAGGAAATACTAGAAGTAGGTACCAGAATTATTCACGAAGATATGCGTGCTCTAAAATAAGGTAAACTAATATATGATACAGTAACTTGTTATAATGAGATATAGAAAATTCATCCCACATGACCAACTACGGTTCAAATTCTGGCCCAAGAGACTTGAAAAAATATGACAGGGACAAACATGTGTGCCCAGGATCCTTACAGGATGGAGAAATGAAGGGAAAAAAAGGATTGTGGCATAAGCAGGCTCTGTTGAGGAATGCTTTCTCTCTCTCTCCCTCTCTCTCCCTCTCTCTCTCTTTCTTTCTCCCGTGCACATGTACATTTTGGGGAAAATGTTTGGAAAAAAAGGAATATCTGTTTCGATTTTAGGTCCATTAGTATGGTCCAAAGTGTAAAAGAGCTATAAAAAGGCCTTGCTTGCTCTACTGGATCAACCCAATGAGCAACCTTGGGCAAATTACCCTTCTCCATCTCTTTTCATATTCCAGAATATGATAAAATGAGCTAACCTAGCTCATATGCCTTATAAGCCTTATTGGGAAAATTAAATAAAATAATATCTTTATTTTACACCACAGTAATTAGTCGAGTCCATAAATTTTAGATGATTAAAAATAAAGACAGCTATTAATAATATTTAAAAACTTAAATGAACCTCTAATTTTTGCTTACAGCTTCTACAAAGTTTTTCCCCTAATATTTCATTACAGACTTCAAGATGACAAAAGAAATTCAGAGAATGTTTCATACTGTACACTCCCAAGAAATAAAGCTGACTTTTCGTCAAATGTCCTTCAGTAATGGAACAATGCCTTGAATATAGAAGAGGTTTGTTGATACATAAAATATCAAATGAATATATTAAATATAAATCAAAAGAACAGTAATTAATAGTGTTTGCTATGAGGACCGAAAAGCATAAACTCTATACATATTGGTAGAAAAGCACCTGGATATCCATTTTTGTCTATATCTGTGGCTCCTTTCATGGAATAGCCAAAGCTGGGTGGCATGCTCCGAGCAGCCCACTGCCCTTCAAGGACTTGAGATGGGACCGCGTTCAAGCCCGTTGATCTTCCATTGAAGATATAAACAAGTCCTTTTTTATCTTCACCCCCATACGGGGCAGCAATTGCAATATCTGTGGAGGAGAATCAGAAAAGCAAGGAGAAGAAGATGGATGAAGAAAGAGGGGAGAGGCACAGATAGAGAGAAGAAAGTCTTAGTACTTATAATTAAATATATAAAGACTTAATATTTATAGAACCCTTTTATCATGACAAATATTCAAAGTTCAGTAAGGTACTCTTTATTTAAAAGCCACAATCTAATTCAAGAAGATTCAAGCCAAACTGTAGAAATGGCATTAATTTGGAGTCAGATATTCTGAGTCTGACCTTGGACAAATCATTTAATCTTTCTGGACCTTAAATGCTTCATCTTTACAATTAAGAAACAAGGGGATGGGAAAAGGTTTAAGTGGGTCCCCGAAAAATTCATGTGTTCAGGGGAACCAGCAGTTAGCGTAATGGCTATGTCGCTGGACTCCCATGTAGTCGACCGCGGTTCGCATCCGGACCCGGTGGCTTAAAACTCACGCCGGGCGCATGTGCGTGCATGCCCAAGATCCCGGGAGGAGAATGGAGAAGGGATTGTGGCATGACCATCCCCCGGGGGGTGATTTCTCGCTTTCTGTCTCTCTGTCTCTCTCTGTCTGTCTGGCGAGCACATGCGCCCTACAGCAAAAACCTCTCAAAAAAAAAAAAAATTCATGTGTTCAGCAATTGTAATGGGGTTAAAAAGGTAAAAACTTAACCTTATTATAGTATAGAAAGGTAGGGATTAGGGAACGAGATTAGTGATTGGGTGGTTAGGGTAGTATCTCTATGATTTAGCTCTAATAGGTATATAAACAGAGGGAATGAGACCCGAACAGTAGAGAAGCCTATACAAATGCAGACCACGCTCTGCCCTGCTGTAACTTCTACCTTCTGCCTTAGGTGATGCCTCTGGACTTTGTAGTCAAAAGCACTCTGAGTCAATAAACCCATTTCTATATGCATCATCTGTCTCAGGTATTCTGCTAGCAATGCAATAATGAACTAAGATACAACCATACCTAACTGTTTCAATTTCCTTAATGTACTCAAATTAAACATCCCCTGAGATGCCAAAGATACCTTGATCACTCATCCTTTGTATGAGATGGCCATGTCTGGGGATATCTCAAACACTGTGATGATCACGATCTCGTGCTTACGTGTTAACATATACACTGCCTCTACTGGATGCTGAGTTCCTTAAAGATATGACAGGCTCAGGTTACCAGTCTCATTTTCAGCACCTGTAAGAGTGCGTGGTCTGCAACAAGCTCCAACTTAGGATTTGTTAGCCTAAAAAATAAACATTTATGGCCTAGTGACCTGGGAGTTAAGAGAGCCAGATCCCACATGGGCGATTGCACAGTTCAAATCTTGGCCTTGGCGGCTTGACAGACACACTGGGTGTATCTGCGTGCATGCCTCAAATCCCAAACAAGATGGAATAATGAAGACAGGATTGCGGGTTGACGATATTCCACTGGGAGGTGCTCTTTCTCCCTCTCTCGATGTCTCTCTGAAGAGTGCATGTGCCCTCTAGTCGTTAAAAAAGGTGTTTAAATTATGTAAATGAGTCTCTCTTTTATCTTTTTTTAAACTTTTTTTTCTTTTTAATTTATTTATTTGCATTCATTCTCTGAACATCATTACAGCATACAAAATGAGATTTTCCATCCAAATTACACTATATATTGTCTCAATCAAGCACATCAACAAACATGTTATTGTCAGCAAATGATCTTCCATTTCTTGTCTTCTGTATGTTTTGCTTTTTTCCCCCCCATCCTAGATTCTCTCTCTCTTACCCTCTGCCATCTCCCACTCTCCTCCCACAGTCTCTGGTATCTATGTTTGCTTTCTATACTGTTTTCTCCTCACATTTTATTGTAACACCAAAGACCCTAATCAATCCAAATACCCTCATAGCAAACACAGGTGATACCCACATTTCCATGAACATAAGTCTTACTTTACGCATCCTATAAAGTAGCACCTAGCTGTGGCTACATATCCTACTGCAGTCATTGAATAGATATATATTTTTTTTTTCTGAAACTTTTTTTTTGTAACTCAATTTACATTCCTTCCCTAAGCTTCATCACAGCATACAAAATGCAATCTCCCATCCAGTACACACTGCATAGTGATACAATCATGCACATTACAAAAAATTTTCCATTACTAGTTCCTAGAATTACTTCCACCCCTCTTTCGGACCCTCTGTCCCTTCCCACCCTCCTCTCACACCACCTCCGGTGTCTACAATTGTCCTTCATTCCCTTCCCACCCACGTTGCATTGATCACACAATTTCCTACATAATCTAACTACTTTCAATGGTGAGTTCACTCATTACTACTAAGAAAACCAGTTTTAACTTAACTCAAAGAAATGCCAAGGAACTTTGCTTAAAGCCAGGAAACAAGTTAGGATTCTGTTCAAATGGAAGGTGCATGAACCTATCAGTCTCATGTACTTTTATCTTCTGTTCTGGTTCAATTTTCCTGATTAAATTCTGGGATATAATATTCAAATCCAGACTTGTCCCTCTGATTAAGTTGGCCACTTTCATAGTTTTTGGACTCTTATTTCCGTGTGTCTGTGTTTAATTTTCTTGATACAGCACACCCTTGAGAACTTCTTGGAGATCTGGCCTGGTGCTGGTAAATTCTTTCAGGTTTTGTTTATCTGAGAATGTTCTTGTCTTTTCTTCCCACCTGAAAGATAATCTTGCCGGGTACAGTATTCTTGGCAGAAACTGCTTCTCTCGTAACACTTTGAATATATTTTCCCATTCTCTCCTCGCTCGCATTGTTTCCGATGAGAGATCTGCTGTTAGCCTGATGGGATGTCCTTTGTAGGTAACTTGATGTTTCTCTCTTGCCAATCTTAGTATCTTGTCTTTGTCTGCGGTTTTGGTCAACCTGGCTATAATGTGTCTTGGAGAAGATCTTCTTGGGTTGATTCTATTTGGGGTCCTTTGTATTTCCTGGGACTGGATCTTCGAATGCCTCTCTAGGTTTGGAAAGTTTTCTTGCAGGATTTCATGGAATAGATTATCAATGCCCTTATGGGTCTCTTCACCTTCTGGAATGCCAATTATCCGGATATTTGGACGTTTGATGGTATCCAGTACTTCTCGCATATCATTCTCAAATTTTTGAGCCATTTTCTCAGTCTTCGTGGTGGACTTTTCTAAGCCAGCCATTTTCTCTTCTACATCTGAGATTCTATTTTCTGAATGATCTAGTCTGCTTTTAATACTTTCAAGGGAGATTTTGACTTCTTGTATTATAGACTTCATCTCTAGCAGTTCCGTTTGAGTCTTTTGTAAAGTGTGTAATTCCTCTTTTAGATCTTGCAAGAATTTCCTCATCTCCTGGAACTCGGCAACTTCTTTCTCCTTTCTCTTTAGCAGTTCATTATCTCTCTTTTCTTCCATCTCTGTTAGCTTCGACATTACGAATGTTCTAAATTCCTTATCAGACATTTCCATGACTTTCACCGAACTGCTTGTGGATGAAGGAGAGTTACTCTTTTCCATTGGAGGAGAGGTATTTTCTCGTTTTCCCATATTTCTCGTGATCCGAGGGTGATTTCTTGTCATCTGATGAATGGCGTGTTTCTTTCAAATTCTTGAAGTTAAGCCTCAATGTTCAGGAGCAAGCAGACAGAGGTGTTCTAGAATCTGATTGCCGTTCTGTTGTGATCGCACACTAGCTTTGCTTGCTGGAGGCTGAATTATGAGTAGAAAATCTTCATTTCTCCTGTGCCCTGAAATATCTAGTTCCCAGTATCCATGTGGAATCTTCTCAGAGAATGGCTCAACTCTCCTGCCACACTAGCTTTGCTTGCTGGAGGCTGAATTATGAGTAGAAAATCTTCATTTCTCCTGTGCCCTGAAATATCTAGTTCCCAGTATCCATGTGGAATCTTCTCAGAGAATCTTTTTTTAAACTTTTTAAAACAGTATAACTTCTAAGTTGATGTCTATATAAGAAAGCCTGAAGTGTTTTCAAAATGTTCCTGGAAAATGTGTATTATGTAAAAATGATGAGGGCTTGCCCCTTAGCACAGTGTTTAAGGGAACTGAATCTGAAACTGCCAGCCACAGTTTGAATCCTGACCCCAGTGGCTTGAAAAGCACAGGAGGTACATATGCACGTGTCAGAGGCCAGCAAGGACTCCCATGTGTGCCAAAAACCCTGATGGGATACAGAAATGGAAGAAAATGGGTTGTTGTATGATTGAGCATTTTTGAGAGGTGCTCTCTCTCTCTGGTGGGATATGTGCCTTCTGGAGATTAATTAAAAACAACTATAGGACTAGGCTGGTGACATGTTAGGCAGCAAAAATGAACTGTAGTTCTAGAAGCCACGTGCTCAACAGTGAGTCTGATCTGCAGTCGACCTGAAAATACTCTGGGTATGTATGTGCATGCTCAGGATCCTGATGAGTTGGAGAGCTAGGAAAATGAAAGCAAGAGTAATGAGGCCCTGTTAAGGGTGCTTCTCTCTCCGTTTCTCCCTCCATGTGCTCACACATACTCCCTCTATCATGAAAAAAATAAAACTTTTCCTGAGAGGAAAACTGCATGGATTAAAAAATTTTGCACTAAAAGAAACTCACATTTTCAATTTTTTCCACAACTTTTTTTGTTCTTTTTCTTTTCTTGGAGAGGTTTTTACTATAGGGTGCATGCGCTCACCAGAAAGACAGAGAGACAGACAGAGAGACAGAAAGCGAGAAATCACCTCCCAGGGGGAATGGCCATGCCTCAATCCCTACTCCTCTCTTCTCCTCTTAGGATCTTGGGCACGCACACACACACGCCCAGCATGAGTTTAAGCCACGGGGTCCAGGACTCGAATCACGGTCGACTACACGGGAGTCCAGTGACATAGCCATTATGCCAACTGCTGGTCCCTCCACCACCTTTTTAAAGTACCCTACTATTTATTAAAATATAATTTCCCAACAAACAATGGCTCTAGTATTGAGAGATTGTTTAATAAAAGTTATTTTTAACCTTTTCTAAACCCTACATTATCTTATACAAAAACTAATCATCTTTTTGTTGTCTGTCCTGTCAGGAAAGCCCTATTTTTTCATGCCATCAGTTTCTTCCTTTGATCATTTTAGTTGCTCTTTTCTGGTTTTCTTCTTTTTCTCTCTCTGCTTTTATGAAGGAGTAGTGACAAAAACTGCACATTACCCCATTATGTAAAATTGTGGAATGTACTTTTGTTGTTCAGTTTTTGATATTCCTTTTGATAATACCTAGAGTTGTCCTGGTGGAGGTAGGTTAAAGGAAGGAATCTGAAACTATGGGAATGATGATGCTTAATGTCATCAGGTATGAGTAAAATAGAGAATATAATGAATAGTGTATGTGTGTGTTTACATACATAAATATGCAAATTTTATGCAAATATAGTTCAGATCATTGTTCACTGCAGACATCATTCATGGACTACTATTTGGAACAATAAGATCCAAGGAGAAACCTTGGGAGACCATAATCATCCTTCACAGTCTCTAGCTCTAAAAGTAAAACCTTTTTGTAAAACTAACATTTTTATTAAAGCCATTGTTGTTTATATTTATTGACAGTCATATACTTTAATAAAAATATAGAAAGCAGAATGAGATGCTGCTCAGGTCATGATAGTAAAGAAAGTTTCTTTAAAGTGGTGGGAATATCCAAAACACAAGGTGACAGCAAGTATGTCCAGGCTCTCCCAGAAAGCCTGGGGACAGGAGCCCAACTACAGAGCGAAGAACTCATCGACCATGTGCAAGGGAGAAGCTCATATTTGCCTCTGCATTTTCTAGGTAGTTTTTAGCATCAATAAGTAATGATTTGGTCTGTCCTGTGATATTCTTTTCATCTTTTATTATGAACTTTATACCATAGCACCATTTGATTTATGCTAAGTTCTCTTGGAAG
The DNA here is from genome assembly GCA_026018925.1 of Tupaia tana. Classification (NCBI taxonomy): domain Eukaryota; kingdom Metazoa; phylum Chordata; class Mammalia; order Scandentia; family Tupaiidae; genus Tupaia; species Tupaia tana. The sequence continues at coordinate 57,309,945 of JAKSZU010000001.1, forward strand.
AAAAAATCTTTAAGACTGGGGCTGGCAGGTGGCATCATGGTTAAGAGCACTGGACTCCCATATGGCCAACCATGGTTCAAGTCCCGGACCTAGCAGCTTACTTTCTCACTTTCCTTCTGACTCTCTTGTCAAATTAAAATGAGCAAATAAATAAAGTTAAATATATAATCTTTAAGACTATTTGGAGAAGCAAAATTTACCGTTCAGTAATCTTTCACTAACACTGAAAACTTCTAGGGTTAATCTTCAAGGTGACACTCTCAGTACATGACATATAACTATTCAAAAAGCTGGAGTGGATCTTGAGGCCAAACAACATTTCCTTTTACATTACCACTTGAAATACATTTTTTTAAAAAAAAAACTATATTCTTGGGACCAGCAGTTAGCGTAATGGCTATGTCGCTGGACTCCCACGTAGTCGACCGCGGTTCGAGTCCGGGACCTGGCGGCTTAAACTCACGCCGGGCGCGTGTGCGTGCGTGCCCAAGATCCCGAGAGGAGAATGGAGGAGAAGGGATTGCGGCGTGGCCATCCCCCCTGGGGGGTGATTTCCCGCTTTCTATCTCTCTGTCTCTCTCTGTCTGTCTGGCGAGCGCACGCGCCCTATAGCAAAAACCTCTCCAAAAAAAAAAAAAAGAAAAAAAAAAAAAAAAACTATATTCTTGATGCTTTAACATATAACTTCACTTTTAAGTGGGCATACCCTTATATATTATTGACTATACAAATAAACAATTCATCTCTCCACTCTGTGATTGCTAGAAAGGCTTCTAATGAAATTCTTCAAAAATAAAACCCTTCGTAAATTGTAAAATTTGAAAATTTTATAGTAAAGAACTTTGCTTCTTAAAGATATATATGGCTATTGAAATGAGAGTATTATAAAACAACGGGTTTTTTTTTACTCCTTTTATATGCCCCTTGCAACATAACCTTGCTCAGAACATTTTACATAGCCACAACAAAATTAAGGTTTTAAAAATATTCATGACCTATCACACCTTTGCGGCGTGCACGAGGAGAGCACTAGCATCAGCACTCCTTGAGGACATGCCTGGGAGCACCTCTGACATTACAGCCAAATGGACAGCAGAGGGCACTGCCGCTAAGCAGGACCCAGAGACAGTAACCCAGCAGCAGGCACTGGGCTCCATCAGATGGAAAGTTTCTTTCTGACAAGCTAATTAAGGTGGCAAGTATACTGCTCATGAGTCAATTTTTGAAAACTCTGCTCTGATTATTTACAGAAAAAAAAAAGTAATCTGTCCTTAAAAATTCGTTTGTCACGTAATGACTGTGTGATTCCAGGAAGGTTTGCTCATGTGGATTTCTGCATATGGGGTTATGGAACTGTTCCCAGGGGACACAGAAAGTCAGGGACCCACAGTTGCTAAACTTGGATCTTACCATTGAAGCCATCCTGGTCCAGATCTCCCAAAGGAGCTATGGCACTGCCAAATCGAGCAAAGACCTCAAACCCATTCAGCTTTGTTGTCTGGAAGTCTCCCGAAGCTCTTTGCAAAGACACTGAGACCTGCCCCACCTCTTGGAGTTTGCCATCAGAGCCGCGATCCATGAAGAGAGGTGCTCCAATGAACACGTCTGCATAACTAAAGGAACAGACTCGTCTCAGCAACGTGACCAAATTCCACCTATCCGTAGACATTTTCTGTCTTAGTAAAACTCAATTTCCCTATTGATATATCTGTCATGGCCACACTGAAGCCCAACGTGATAACTACTGCAGTCATTTCCATTATAAGGCTACCTTTAACCTTTTAAGAAACTCTGAGAAATACATAAAACTATTTTTCTTGTTAAAAAGCTATTAAAAACAATTACAACCAATGTAGGTTTTTCTAGTATTCATGATTGAGGTTGCTTTACATAACTTTTTTTAAATAGAAAGGAGATAGCAGGAAAGAGAAAAACAAACAGGAAAATGTTTAGTTTTAGTGAAGCATTCATAAACATGAGAGGAAAACTGTTTCTGGAAAGAATTTTTGAAACTTACTCATCCCCATTAATGTCGGTGGCAGCTACAGAAAATCCAAAATAGGCAGCCATCTGGATAACAAGATGAAAATGAAATGTTTACACGTCATCCAACCAGCTTAGACAATTCACATTTGTAGTAATATGCATCAAATAGAAAAAGGTTTTGTTTTTACTCTGCCTACAGTGTTTGAAGCAATTTCTTCTCTTTGGTTTATTCTACCAACACAATGATAATCAGATAATGATGTCTGCTTATTTTCCTAGATTTAAGGCCATTCTGCATACATCACCTCAATGCCTTCGATATGTGACACTTAAGTCCAAGTATAATCAGTTCTCCTTACCAGGTTATCTCCCTTCCTCTCCGCTTCCTAAAACATGCTGACACAGACACCCTATCAGAAAGACGCGTACTGGGACCAGCAGTTAGCATAATGGCTATGTCGCTGAACTCCCATGTAGCCGACCTGTTCGAGTCCCGGACCCAGTGGCTTAAACTCACGCCAGGAGTGTGTGCATGCATGCCCAAGATCCCAAGAGGAGAATGGAGGAAAAGGGATTGTGGCGTGGCCATCCCCCCTAGGGGGTGATTTCTCACTTTCTATCTCTCTGCCTCTCTCTGTCTTTCTGGTGAGCACACATGCCCTATAGCAAAAAACACTCAAAAACAAACAAACAAACAAACAAAAAAAGACACATACTCTCAGATATTTTATTTGATCCCAAAAAGTTATGTATAGATACCTATGCAGCTAGGGTAACAGATAATCTTTTTTTTTTTTTTTTTGAGAGATTTTTGCCATAGGGCACATGCACTTGCCAGAGAGACAGAGAGTTAGAAATCACCCCCTAGGGGAATGGCGACACCGCAATCCCTTCGCCTACATTCTCCTCTCGGGATTCTGGGCAGGCACACACACGCACCAAGCGTGAGTTTCAGGCCACCACGTCTGGGATTCAAATCGTGGTTGACTATATGGGAGTTTAGAACCTTAACCACCACGCTGCCTGCTGGTCACAATAATTATTAATAATAGGTAATCATTTGTTTCTCCCTATGTGAAATTACTACTACCCTAAATTTTTAAAAAATATTCATTCATTTATTATTATTTTTATTTGTTATAAGCCATGTGTGCTCACCAGACAGACACAGAGAAATAGAACAAGAGAGGGAGGGAAAGTGAGAAAGCAAGATACCAGGTCCAGGACTTGAACCGCAGTTGGCCATGTAAGAGTACAACGCCTTCACCATAACACCTGCTGGCCCTGAAACTACTACTACTCTAAGAAAATTGATAAAAAGATATGGAAAGTTCATTTTTTTCTTCCCATTTTAATTGATTACTTACCAAATGGTTTTGCTTTTCAATTACATACAGTACAAATGTTTTGGGGTATATTTTGTGCTTATGCATATGGAAAAGTATTGCCCCCTCTACCATAGGAGACCACAAGCCATCATGGACAAAGCAGACTAACTGAAAATAAAGGTAAAAAAGAAAAGTTCTAAAGAGACCCCAACATGCAAAACAAATCTAAGAGAGATGACAGATTAAAGATGAACTAAGGCTGAGCCAGCAGGTGGCGTGGTGGTCAAGAGGCTAGATTCCCACACAGATGATCATGGTTCAGGTCCAGACCCGGCAGCTTGAAAATCACGCAGGGCACATGTGCATGCATGTTCAAAATACCAAGAGACAGGAAGAGGAGGGATTGTGTCATGGCCATCCCCACTAGGGGATGCTTTCTTACTTTCCCCCTCCCTCTCTCTGGTGAGTGTACGTGCCCTATGCCAAAAACTTAAAAATAAATAAATAAATAAACTAAGGTGAAGAATGATTTGACAAATCAAAAAGGGTAAGTCAGCAATGCTTCCAAAGTGTGATTAATGGAGATAACAAGAGGGAATGATAAGGGAGATTCCTACAGTGCTATTTTTTTTTTTTTTTTTTTTTGGTTGCAACAGCATAATTGAAAAAATGAAAGAAATATTCTTCCATATTCAACGACAAGATCAGAACTTATGTGATAAGTGCACTGTTTGGGGTGGTGCCATTTTGACTGGAATTTAAGAGAATTTTATTCTTGGGCCTTGGTCTCTCAGCATGTTTGGCCTGAAAGTATAAGGATGGTATTTACTGAGGCAAGTTTTGTCCTATTCTCTATGACTGAAAAATTTTAAAACTTACTTATTTACTTATTTTTTAAAATTTTAATTTGCCAGAAGACACATACACTCACAGGAGACAGAAAAAGAGAGAGAGAAAGTGAGAAAGCACCCCCAACAGGGAATGGTCACACCACAATCCATTCTCCTCCATTTTTCCCTTCTTTTGGGATTTTAATCACATATACACACATGCCTGGCGTGTTTCCCAAGCTGCCAGGTCTGAGATTTGAACAGGACAGTTGGCAATGTGGGATCCAGTTGCATTAACCACCATGATATCAACCGGCCCCAGTCTCTTAGAATAACTTATTGAACTTTATTAACCCATTTTCAGATCAAGGTTGTTCAGAGGTAACTGGAACTATAAAAAGTGGATAATAAAACTGCAAATAAAGGGAGAATACTGAGCTTTTTAATTGAAAAATGGTTTAGTTCATGTAACACAAAATTTGCTTATTACATCTACAGTAAGTACATCTGTGCCATGCTTTATTTTGCATCTAGCAAAATTAAAAGACACAGATCATTCCTTATAGAAAAAAATTAATAAGAAAAAGAAAGTTTCGGGAACCAGCAGTTAGCGTAATGGCTATGTCGCTGGACTCCCACGTAGTCGACCACGGTTCAAGTCCCAGACCCGGTGGCTTAAAACTCACGCCGGGCGCGTGTGCATGCGTGCCCAAGATCCCAAGAGGAGAATGGAGAAGAAGGGATTGCGGCGTGACCATCCCCTCTGGGGGGTGATTTCTCGCTTTCCTGTCTCTGTCTGTCTGGCGAGCGCACGCGCCCTATAGCAAAAACCTCTCCAAAAAAAAAAAAAAAAAAAAAGAAAGAAAGTTTCTATGGTTTCTATACATGTGTAACTTGATTTTTGGATTTCCTTAAAAAACAACAAAACAAACAAAAAATAAGCCATAACATGCAATTACAAAAAGCTTTGCTTAAAAAAATTAATCTGGTAAATAAAGGTGAAATATTAAGACTTATAATATTGAATATAATGGAATCAGTAAACCATGTTGATACTTCCAAGAAAGTTTAAGACATAAGAAAATGCAGATAATTAAATATTGAGTGCAAAAAAAGCAAAATACAAAATTTAAAGTACAGAATGGGGCCAGCTGTGGAGGTGTAAATGGTAGGGCACCACTGCACCAGGGTGGAGCTGCATAAGGGGCCCTAGGCTCAGTTTCTGGTCCAACAAAACCAAGCTGGAAACAGTGGCGCATGCCTGTGATCATAGAGACCCCAACATGCAAAACAAATCTAAGAGAGATGACAGATTAAAGATGAACTAAGGCTGAGCCAGCAGGTGGTGTTGTGGTCAAGAGACTAGATTCCCACACAGATGACCATGGTTCAGGTCCAGACCTGGCAGCTTGAAAATCACGCAGGACACATGTGCATGCATGTTCAAAAATACCAAGAGACAGGAAGAGGGATTGTGGCAGGACCAAAGGATCACAATGACAAGACCCTATCAAAAATACCTATGTTTCTCAGGACCAGCAGTTAGCATTAATGGCTATGTTGCTGGACTCCCACGTAGTCGACCGTGGTTTGAGTCCTGGACCCGGTGGCTTAAACTCAGGCCAGGTGCGTGTGCGTGCGTGCCCCAAGATCCCGAGAGGAGAATGGAGGAGAAGGGATTGTGGCATGACCATCCCCCCCCGGGGGGTGATTTCTCGCTTTCTGTCTCTATGTCTCTGTCTGTCTGGCAAGTGCGCGCGCCCTATAGCAAAAAACCTCTCCAAAAAAAAAAGAAAAAAAAAAAAATAAAATAAACCCTATGTTTCTCTTTTTCCCTCTTTCTCTCTTGATCTCTCTCTCCTCCTAAAATTTTTTTAAAAAGATTATACTAATAATTTAGAGTAAACTAATTTTTGCTTACATATCAAAGTCAAATACAAAAATAAAAGAAATATGCTGAAATGACAACGGTGTGATAGATTGTCTATTTAATTGGATGATAGATAACTTCTTCACTTTATTTTCCAAATTTTTCTCCAATGACTATATACTGTTTTATAATGGACAGGGGTGACATTTTAAAAGCATACCTGCTCACCAGTAAAAATTGTGCAAGGAGGACATGTTTTTTCCCATCATAAATATAAACCTGTGCAGAAAAAAAAAAGTACATGCATGAGGTACAGTAAAAATAAAAGGACAATGCAGAGATTTTCAAAAAAGAATTTAATTTTCCTACCATTCCCAAAGTCCTTGCTGCTCTTGGAACTCCAGAAACAAAGTCTGGGGGAAAAAAAAAAACACAAGACACTTTAATTACTAATTTTAATGAGTATATTTGGAAACTGCCATAGGAAAATGACTTTCAGATAGCTCTACATATTGATAGGATATAGACAACAGACTTTTAAAAATTGGTACTTCATAACAATCCCCTCATTTTTAAACTACGAAATGAAAATGTACAAAAAATACAAAGATTTTCAAGAATATGCGAATAAACCCTCAAGTCATTTGTACTCTTGTAAAACAAAGAAAAGGTAAAGGGACCTAGGAATGAACAAAAGTATGATTTACAGTAATAAGAAATAACAACAAACCAAAATGGGAAAGAGGTAACAGTGCCAAAAAAAAAAAAAAAAAAAAGCTACCAAAATCAAGGAGAACTCTGTGATTCCTACGTTGGGCTCTTAAAGAAGATAAATGGATAAAAAGAAGAAAGGATAACGCTCCAGACATAACATATTATACCTAAAGAAAGAAGAAACTAAGTCTTTCCAAGAAAACAAAAAGGAAGCTGATAAAAGCCACTGACAGTGCTGGGGGCTGGGAAATAGCGGAGGGGAAAGAGCCCGAGGCCTAGAGCGCGTCTCAGTTCCAGCAACCGCTAGAGGAAGTCTGACAGAACAGGTTTGTCCTTGCCTCCGTGTACTAACATCTCCCTCATGTTTTCCGAATATTCCCTAACAACAGTTTCAGAACTCTTTAGTTGCTGAAAATTTCAAATTCTTCATCTAAACTTAAGAAAAAATAAGTATAGTTCAAGTGCTTCATACCATCTACGCCATCACCATTGAAATCTCCAACAGCTACCGAATAACCTACATGGGGAACGAAACGTGAGAAAGCATCAGGACACAAATAGTTACCGTCAGAGTGCCTACTGGGTAGGTGCTCCCTGAAGGTATTTTCAACTCCTCTAACTAGGTAATATTTTGTCCTTTTGGGGTAACAGATAAACAAGTATAAAATAAATAAATCTTAAAGAAAATAATTGAGCTAAATACTCAAATAGCATAACTCTATTAGAAAAATAAGATTGTTTGATTAACTTCTGAAAAAGTCTATTAAAAAAGGATAAATCTGTAATGTATCATAAAGGCGTAACAAATACCAGCAAGTACGATTTCTGTCATGTGCGTCTTGTTTAAATAAATAAAAGAAAAATGTAAAGAGAAAGAAAATCATGTTATTATTCCTAAAGTCCAAAACTATAGTTTGACATAGTGAACAAAGTTCAGGAGTCAGGCCACTTGGGTTTGATCATCTCAGGACAGAGAGTCATGAGTGACTGACTTGAGGCCAGTTGTTTTGCCTCTGTGCCTCAGTGTTTTCACCTACAAAATGGAAATAACAACAGCAAACTTTAACAGACCTGTCATGAGGATTAAATGAGCTAATACAGATAAAGTACTTGGAACAATGCCCAGAACAGAACAATTATATCTTAATGTTAACTATCATTAACACAGTATAAGTAATCTCTTTATCAAATTATAATTTTTGAAATGTAACATAACCTAAGTACTCGACAGCAATTTGAAATCATACATTCCTCTCTTTAAAAAAATCTTAATCTATGTAACATAAAAGTTTTCTACTTAAAGTTATATATACAAATACAAGACAAATACACCACAACTCCACAAAATAAATTCATGTTTTGGTTTTACCTACCCAAATAACTGTCATCGAAAATGGCTTGGGCAGTCCGAGTTGCTAATTGGTTATTATACTTGATGCTGTAAACTTTGGGGTCATATTTAGATACAATTTCTGCCACTTGATCCGAAATGAGCTGACCTAGAAAATACATGTATAACAAACGATAAGTTTCTAACGAGAACATCATGATGCAAGCAATGGAAAGCGCCTGCATGGAAAAAAACAGTATTAGATACTAGTAATTCCTAATAATGAGTCTTAAATAACTCTCCCTTCTAAAATTTGACATTTTTAAAATTACAATTATTTCTAGTCAAATCAGTACTTGAAATCATTGTCTGTTAATAAAAAATTTAAGAATGGAGAATCTGTCTTAATTTGCACAAATAAAAAAATCAATGTTAAATAAATGGAGTAATAATACTATTTCCCAACAAAATCCATTCCAACTTTAAAAAAAATTGCTGAAACAATTTCATTACCTTCATAATTAGAATAACTGTTTAAATTGATTTTTTTTAAAACTATTGGGTTGTCAAGAAAGTCACAGCACACTTTTTGCTTAGAAAAACTGAAAAATACGTCACGACTTTCCGAACAACCTAATATTTATTTGCCCACCTTTACGAAGCAACCTAAATGAGTGAGTTTGCTTTTGTTCATGGTCTTAAATTACTAGGTAGACAAGTAATCTAGGTGACTACCCAAAAATCAGGCTATCCTTCACCTCAAGAAAAGTTAGCTGATTTATCAAATGTCAGTCTCTTTACTTCTGCAATTTTAGACAGAAATTCACAAGAACTCAATTTTCAGTCACTTTCCAATTTGTCCAGTCATGTAGATTGAGGATATAGTAGGGTACCCAATTCCCAGTACCCGTCCATGGCTTGTTAGGAAATGGGTCACACAGCAAGAGGTGAGCAGAGGATGAGTGAGTGAAGCTTTGTCTATATTTACAGCCACTCCCCATAGCTCACACTGCCAGAGCTGTGGCATTAGATCCTTGTAGGAGACTGAACCCTATTGTGAACTGCACCTACAAGGGCTCTAGGTTGCCATACCTTATGAGAAACTAATGCCTGATGGGACCAGCAGTTAGCATAATGACTATGTCGCTGGACTCCCACGTAGTCGACCACGGTTTGAGTCCCGGACCTGGTGGCTTAAAACTCACACCGGGCACGTGTGCGTGCATGCCCAAGATCCTGAGAGAAAAGTGGAGGAGAAGGGATTGCAGCATGGCCATTCCCCCTGGGAGGTGGTTTTTCACTTTCTGTCTCTGTCTCTCTCTGTCGTCTGGCGAGCACACGTGCCCTATACCAAAAACCTCTCCCCCCCAAAAAAAAAATAAATAAGAAACTAATGCCTGATGATCTGAGGTGGAGCTGAGGCAGTTACGCTAGTGGTGGGGAGCAGCTGCAGATACCACATTATGATGAGTTGTATAATTATTTCATTATATATTACATGATAGTAATAGAAATAAAGTGTACAATAAATATAATGTACTTGATTCATCCTGAAACCACCCCACCCCACCTACCACTTCACCCCAAGTCTGTGGAAAAATTGTCTTCCACGGAACCAGTCCCTGGTTCCAGAAAAGTTGAGGACCACTGTTCTATAGGAGAGAAACACTTTCTGTCTAGGTGACTACTTTATCCTCTGTGCCTAAACAGCATCAAAAACATAGGAGAAGTAATTATTCCTTGAGTCAAAGAACATAGGAATATTCATTATCTCTTTAGAATAAAACAGCATGATCATTTTCTTCACTGTCACAGAGAGAATTTTGAGATCTAGGGGGAAAATTCATTCTACCCTTACTTCTCCAGAGTGAAACCTACTAATTTTAATCTTATTAAAACGAAATATTCTGTTAATTCAGTCTTTTAGTTACATATTATATAGAGTTGTCATAAGTCATGATGTATTTTCTTCACGCAAAACTGCGTCATGACTTTTCCAGTGACCCAATAACTAAGAATGTATATGAAAACTGTGTACTACCCAAGGCATTAAAAGAGCATTTAAATGTGTTCACAGCTGTTTTCTAAACAGATAGTTAACAGGCAGTCCTGACCAGTTGCCAAACACTATCAGAGATTTTTTTGCCCCTCAACTAGAACAATGGACTTAGAAATAAGGAAGAAAAATAAATCCTTGCTTTTGTATCTGATTAGAAAGTATTAATATTCCCTGTCCTCTCATGCATTTTTTGACTGTTATTTCTTACATTTATGTATTTTAACTTCCAGGGGCACATACTTCATCTGAGAAAGCACTCTAACAGACTGTGGTCATACCATAAGCCCTTCTACATTTCTCCATCATGTTGGATGTTTTTCATGCCTTCTGGGCCAGGATTCAATCAGTGGTCAGCATGTGGTAACCAGCTCATTAGCCACTAGGCTGTAGGGCCAGTCCTCAGAATTTCTATTTTTGTCTTAAAACAGTAAAATTATGGGACTAGCAGGCAGCATGGTGGTTAAGGCACTGAATTCCCACATGGCTGACCCTGGTTTAAGACTGGGACCTGGTAGCTTGAAAATCACACTGGGCACATGTGCACACCTGTCAGAATCCTGATAGGAGAATGGAGAAGGAGGATTGCTGTGTAGCCATCCTCTCAGGGAGTGATTTCTCACTTTCCTTCTCTCTGTCTCTATCTCTCTGATGAACATACATACCCTATGGCAAAAACCTAAAAAAAAAAGTAAAATGATTATAATTTTCATAAATAATTTTATTCCACAAAAGATGCATAATTCACAGAATCAAAATTGTGACACCTGAGTTTTCATCTTTTTTCTTTTGCCTTCCCTTTCAATTTTTTACCTACTCCTATTTCTCATTCCTCCCTATTCTCCTTTCATCCTGTTTGCTTTAGTAAATCTCTTTTTTAGCTTCCCTTTCCACAGAGCAAAATTATGGGCTAACCAATGAAGAGGCAAGTAAGGACAGCATAGCATACAATACGAAAGAAAGATTTAAATTAAAAAGTTCTTTCAAGTCGATATACTAACAGGTTTTCCAGTTGTTCTAAATACTGACAATGCATAAATATCAGAATGCTAGCAAGAGTTCTGACCTTGTAAACAGCACATTTAGCAGAAACTAAGCATGTCAATACATTGACTAAGTGAATAAATGGATATCTCTAATGACAAATGAAACATAAAGCAAATAAACAGATTCAGTGACCTATTTTCAAACTGTCAGCAATAATGATCTGATATATATTTGTTCAAATGGTAACTAAACTAGGTTTCCTAGGATGACTAAAAAGTATAGTGTTTTACTTTTACATCAAAATGTCAGCTTAATTATGTATTTTTTAATTTAATAAAATCCTCCATTTTTCAAAAGTCCTCATACACTTAAACAGATCCCTCATCATGCCAGTCATTAATCGTTAAATATTCTAATGAGCAATTTCAAATTATTTTTAAAACTTTGCGCTTTCAGAATACCACTGTTCGTTTATATGGACTGAGTCTGCTTCCACGCACTTCCTAATTATGCGGCATGTTGTCTGGAGTACAGCCATGGACAAGGACAATACCACACACTGAAAAAAATCATCATTTTCAATTACTTACTTTATAATTTACTTTTAAAAATATTCAGCTTATTTTCTACTAGAAATATATACATATTTATTATGTTATATTACATATTATGTTATATTCCCTTAAAAAATATTGTGTAACAAGGTGTTTGTATTTTCCATTTCTTTCTTCTCTTTTTTTTAAGGTTTTTGTCATAGGTTACATGCAATCACCAGAGAGAAACAGACAGACGCAGTGAGAGGGAAAGTAAGAAATCTCTCCCCGGCGGGGAGGAGGGGATGGCCACTCCACAGTTCTTCTCCTCCATTCTCCTGTTTCGGATTTTGGACATGTGTGCACACATGCCTAGGGTGGTTTTCAAGCCACCAGGTCCAGGACTTGAACTATGGTTGTCCATGTGGGAGTCTAGCGCCTTAACCACTATACCATCTGCTGACCCCCGTTTCTTTCTTTAAAATAATTTTAAAACTGTTGTACACACATAAACCAGGGGAATCAGACACACATTCAATATTAGTGATTTTAAAAATATTAACCTACCTTGCCAATAAAAGCTGCCAGGACCACCAAGAAGAACTCTGTCAGCCTAGATTGAATCAAACAACAAAAAGATATGTACTTAAAATCCAGAAGCTTTAAAAAGAGAAATAGAAGTAATATACATAATGTACATAAATAATATACTTAAGGAAATAGAAGTAATATACATGAAAGGCATGTATATCTATAATACATATAAGTGACAGATATATACACAAATATCAAAGCAAATTATAAATCTCAAATTAATCTTAGCCAGTGGTTTTCATTGTACCCTTTCTAAAGTAAAATTAAAAAGGAAAGCTAATAATGCACTCACTTAATACATGAAAATATAAAAATGTATTTTTTTTCGTTGTGACTCTTGGGTGCTTCACACATTTAGAATAAATTACTAGTGCAAATTATTACTGGGTTATAATAAAGAAAAAAGGTCACTTTTTAATTTCAAATATTAGATATGACTGCATAAACCAAATTTTCTTTCTAGTAATTATTCAATTGTTTGCTGCTAAGAGAAAACTCTTTTTAGTGTTTCACAGATCTAAACGGGAGTGAAGCTACAGGGCATTTTCAGAGTGTATATTATGTATGCAAATCGTGCTTCACTAGCATTTCTTATGGCTGTAAGAAACTATAATTATCCAAGGTATTTTGTGTGTAAGCACAAATTTCTGCTTGTTGAAGGTACAGGGAAAAAACGTTTTTCCAACAGACAATCTCCAGTTCTGACTATGTAAAAAACACGTCTAAGTTATCAGCCTTAAAACAGTGTATTCTCAGAATTGGGGTTAAGAAATGGAATAGTTAATGTAGCAATGACTTCCACAGGTAAGAGTACTTCTGAGGTTACAACTGTATAGGCATGAGTACAAAAAACATGGACACATTTTTTTAATATAACACCTATGTGAAAATATTTCATCATACAATTTTATGAGTAATATAAATGAGATTGGGTGGATTAAAAAATTATCTAGGAAGGAGAGTTCACTATAATTACCAATATCTAGTTTAGAAAAAAATTCATAAAATAAAAATAAAGATAAAATACCAATTTTAAAAATAAAAAAGTTTATTACTTTTCTGCATCTCATCTCATAATTACTTCTCAGCTTTTGTTGTTTTCATAAAAATAAGGCACTCCTATTTGTTCACATTTTTTAAGAAAACATAATAAGCTTTCTAAGAAATCTCTACTTTTAGTCATTCAATACAGTTGGGGGACTTCTCTAAGAAGAATTAATATTCTCAATTTGTTATTTAAAATGATAATAACCCCACCAAAAATATAAACACACAGAAGGCATTTAAAGTATTCAAGAAAATATGCCTTTGAATATAATGGAATTATTCAGAAAAACAGATTAAACTATCAACATGGAAGAGCATGCTAGTTTAGTTAAAATACATGGAGCTGGGGCCAGCAGGTGGTGTGTTGGTTAGGGTGCTAGATTCCTATATGGCCAAGGGTTCTAGTCCCAGACCTGGTGGCGTGTTTGCGCTCTCTCTCTCTCTCTCTCTCTCTCTCTCTCTCCCCCTTTCCCTCTCTCCCTCTCTCACTCTCTGGTAAGTGCGTATGCCCTATAGCAAATTAAAAATAATTATAATAAATAAAATTAAAATAAACAATAATTCTTAAAAAAAATACACAGAGTGTTGGCTATGAGATTTCCTACAACTTCCGCTTTACTTGGTGCTTGTGGGCACATGATATATAGATGGTGAATATGCACATTTCTCAGCTCTTATGTAACTAAAATCTAATTGTAAAATAAAGCTCCCATTGATAGCTTTTGTGAAAAAACAAATTCAGTTGATAACCAGAGTGTTAACATTTTCTAAATTTATATAACTGGAAATCCTGACATTAAGTTGTAATAGTTAACTATCATTAACTGAGGAAATTCTCTACTTTCATTCCCATTGTGATGTTTCCCTATTTCAAATAAGCAATGTTCACTTAGGGAGAGCATACGTAATGCAAAGGTGTCAAAAGAAGTAACTTGTTTTATTAGCTGTTTTTATTAAATAACTATAAAATTATAAAGAAACTTAAGCATTGACCAGTTTAGTTTTTAACCATAGTTTAGTTGATAAAGGAGATCTGAATCTCATTCAGTCTTAAATGAGAACTTACTTTAGTAAAATCAATGCTGAATCCTCCTTGACAAAATCCCTGTCCATCAGCATCAATATTTTCTAAAATAAAAAGATTGGAAATATACACAAACCCAAAAACAAACAAATAACATAAAATAAAACATGAGAAAAATCTAATATCACTATAGTGAGACAATGTATTAGTTTCTGGAACTTAGCTATTACCATATTCTAAAAAAGTTAGTATACATATTTATCACCACAACTTCCCTCAGATATAGAAACAGAGACTAAATAACTTGGACCAATTACCAGGGACAGAAAGATGAATTAAAATTGTGGATTGCAAACTGTTCTTATAAATCACAGCCCAGAGCAAGATTCTATCACAACTCAACATATATGGTGTAGGTATATAAAATACATATATAACTCAAACAAAATTTTATAAACCAATAGTACTAGTAATGTACTTTGATATTTTTAATTTTATTTCTTTTCAGTCTATGTTTTAAAAAAATGACTCTTGGGGTCAGCAGGTGGCGTGGTGGGTAAGGTGTTGGACTCCCACATTGCTGACTGCAGTTCGAGTCCCACATCTGCAGCTTGCTTTCTCACTTTTCCCCCTCTCTCAGTCTCTCTCTAGTGAGCACAAGTGCCCTATGACAAATTTAATAATTATTATTATTTAAAAATAATAATAATAAATAGAATTAAATAAATAATTAAAATATATATTGAGTTCATAAAACATTAATGAGTTGTGATCTGCAAGTTAAAAACTCAACCTGAGGGACCAGCAGATGGAGTAATGGTTACGCTGCTGGACTCCCATGCAGTCAACCACAGTTCGAGTCCTAGACATGGTAACTTAACTCATGCTGGGCACGTGTGCATGCATGCCCAAAATTCCAAGAAGAGAATGGAGGAGACAGGATTGTAGTGTGACCATTCCCCCTGAGGGATGATTTCTCGTTTTCTTTCTCTCTGTCTCTCTCTCTCTCTCTGGTGTGTGCTTGCGTCCTATAGCTAAAATTGCTCTTAAAAAAAAAAAAAAATCTCAACCTGAAATTTCTCTATCACTTTACAGTTGCTAGGTCCTTGCTAATTTTTTTTTTTTTTGGAGAGGTTTTCGCTATAGTGCGCGTGTGCTCGCCAGAAAGACAGAGAGAGAGAGAGAGAGAGAGAGAGAGAGAGAAAGCAAGAAATCATCCCCCAGGGGGTATGGCCATGCCACAATCCCTTCTCCTCGGTTTTCCTCTCGGGATGTTGGGCACATACGCACACGCCCCCGGTGTGAGTTTTAAGCCACCCAGTCCAGGACGCGAACCAGGGTCGACTACGTGGGAGTCCAGCGACATAGCCATTACGCTAACTGCTGGTCCCAAGTCCTTGCTAAATTTTTATGAATAATAAAAATTATTATGAAAAATAGCAGAGATACATACTTTTCTAATACATGTATTTCTTATACACACATTTTATAGCCATCAGTAAAAATGAAAACTATAAATAACAGGTCAGAATTTCAGAAAATGGCAAAGCCTGAACTTAATGTTCTGCATAGAGCAAAACAGGAAAACTACCCTCTCAACACGTTTAGTATTGGGTCTAATTAAAGTGAGTATCTTTAAACATGACACTTTCATATTTTCCAAACACTGAAGCCATAGTAGTTTTGCTCTTTTGTAGTTCTCCCCTTTTTCAGTCCACAAAAAAGGACTAATTCGGAACAACAGTCAATTCATTAAAAGTAATTACAGTCCTGAGCAGTGCTCTATCAAGAATAAAGGTAAGGATAAGCCTGAAGACTGCCCCCTTGTCTTATTTTGAGGATAACAAGGAACAAAGGAAAATATTATCCTTCCGTTATCAAAGAATTATTGTAGCCAAAATTACAAATACATACAAAGTAATATAATCACTAAATTTGCCATTCAAATACAGAAACCAGAAATATCTATTCTGAGTCCTAAGGACAAACTTCCAGAAATTTTGTCAAATAAACCCATCAAAAATTTGGGGCCTTTTTGGGAACAGCAGTTGGTATAATAACTATGTCGCTGGACTCCCATGTAGTCGACAGCAGTTCAAGTCCCAGACCCAGTGGCTTAAACTCACACAGGGTGTGTGTGCGTGCATGCTCAAGATCCCAAAAGGAGAACTGAGGAGAAGGAATTGTGGCACGGCCATCCCCCCTGGGGGGGGGGGGGTGATTTCTCAGTTTCTATCTCTCTCTCTCTCTGTCTTTCTGGTGAGCACACAAACCCTATACTAAAAAAGCCTCTCTCTCAAAAAAAATAAATAAATAAATAAGGGCCTTTTTTAAAACCTGGGAACTGCCCCAAGATTACACAGTTAATATCTAAATTTTAAAATATGAATATACTTTTTTTTTAAGAAAATGACCTCAAGAGTGTAATGCTACCCTGATGTAAATTTTTCTAACCAAGATAGAGTGGGAAAATATGGGGCTGGGGTTTCCAGTCTCTTGTGAATCATACTAAGGAATTCTGCTCTAACCTCAAGCCAGTCATTTATTTCCTTTATTCATGCCACATATGGGGAATTATTTTGGGCTCTTTCTGAAGATATCCTTTTTTTTTTAAACATCATACTGTACAATTATCTGTTTCATTTGATTTTTCAGAACATCATCTAATAGATATGATTTTCTCTTAAATTTTTCTTAACAGGTACATCTTATCAAATAGTATTTCTGCTAATTACAAGAATGCCATGAATATAACCTATTTCAGTGAAGGCTTTGTTGTTTATATTTACAGATGATTAGTACTACTTCTGTTTATTAAGTTTCACAACAATATTATCAATAGTAATGTTACTGGGCCAATAGGTAGCCTGGTGGGTAAGGCCCTGTACTTCCACATGGCTAACTGTGGTTCAAGTCCCAGAGCTGGCAGCTTGCTTTCTCACTTGCCCTCTCCCTCTCTCTCTCTGTCTTTCTGTGGTGAATGCATGTGCCTATAGCAAAATTTAAAAATAGTAATAAATAAAAGAAATAATTTTTAAAAGACCATAAAATTCATTTAAAGAAACAGTAATGTTATTGATTTTAATAGTAAAATCAGCTAATAGTAAAATCAGTTTATTAAGCCCTCATTGAGAGCTATGTACTGTGCTGAAGCACTTTATGTAGAATTATCTTTTAAATTCTTTATAGTGGGACCAGCAGTTGGCATAATGGCTATGTCGCTAGACTCCCATATAGTCAACCACAGTTCAAGTCCCTGACCAGGTGGCTTAAACTCACACTGGGCGTGTGTGCATGAATGCCCAAGATCCCAAGAGGAGAATGGAGGAGAAGGGATTGCAATGTGGTCACCCCCCTGTGGGGTGATTTCTTGCTTTGTCTTTCTATCTCTGTCTTTCTGGTGAGCACACGCACCCTATAGCAAAAACTTCTCCAAAAATAAATAAGTAAATAAATAAATTCTTTATAGCAATCCCATGGAAGATACTACTATTATTCAGTTTATACAAATTAAAAAAAAAAAAAAAAACCACTTAGGGAAGTTAAGTAATTTGGTCAACCAGCTAGTAAATAAAAAGAGTATGGACTTGAACCCAGGCATGTCTACACCACTATGCTGCAGTATCTCACATCAACAGTGTATTTATCATTCCCTGAGTAATGGAAAGGGGAATGAAATAGCCATCTAGAAATCGTAACCATGAAAATCTATGTTCAAACAACATTAACATCAGAAAGTAGACAGAAAACAAAAGTCTCAGTCTAAGCATGGAGTAGAAAGAGTATCTACATCATACGATTTGTGGCTCAGGCACTTTCAGAACAGGACATCTGGCCTCTTGCATAATGCCAGGAATGGTCATAGATGCAATTCCAAAAGCCCAGACTGAACATCCTCAGAAATAAAGTAAGCTGGTGAGAGACAGTGCAGTTCTTTATCTCAGGGTGTCCATTTAGTTCATGTTAAAAACAAAACCAACCAACCAAACAAACCAAACCAAAACAGAACACCATAACCTACCACCACTAAGACAAGCAAAGTTACAAAACAGAATTACCTTATAAAATCAATTATTGGGCAGCATAAAGTGTGAAGATGACACAATACTAAAATTATACTGCTGTAGCTTTTCCATCTGAATTAGTGTTTTACTGATAATGAAACAAGGACCCAGAGCAGTTAACACTACCCACAGTCACAGGTGAATTGACTGTAGCATATGAGAATATGACCCAGGTTCTCGGATTCCCACTGCTGTGTTTTTTCTCTGGATAGGCTGCCCCTTGTATTCTGGGCCTATAGGAGACTTAATATTTCAAGGGTAAAATTGAAAAGCATGTACAATAAATAAAGGTTACTGAAAGTCACGCTTGTTAGGAAGACAGATACTGACTTTGCTGTTTTCTTTTCTTTTTTTTTTTTTTCCTCAGGTTATTCTTTGAGTTTTCCCTAAGAGTTTAGGGTTAATTATTTAAAATAGATCAAGGTTCATAAAGTTTTTCTGTAAAGAACCAGATAGTAAGGCCTAGGGGCTATATGGTATGACAACTACTCAACTCCCACCACTCAACTTTCCTATTACAAGTGACGTATAAAAAAATGAGTGTGGCCATTTCCCATAAAACTTTATTTACAAAATCAAGTTTACAAGCTATAGTTTGCTGATCTGATTTGGATGTTAAATACCTTAGAAAGAAAATATTAGTTCCTTAAAATGATTTTATAATGTCTGTGTCTAAACCAAATAAGTGAAACATAACATGAAAGATACATAAGCATCATCTTTAGAATGCAGGTTTCCAGAAGGTTTTCATGTATTCTTATACATAAAGAATATCGAAGCCTGTATTCATGAAAGAAGCAGGATGTATTCTTTGAACAAAAGCTGTGCTTAATACAGACACAACTGAAATGCAAAGCATTTTCTATCATTAGAGAGGTAAAAAGTTCCTTCAGAATAAAACATACCTGGGTTCAAATTCTCATTTGACCACCCAATACCGTAAGATATGGGGGGAAAATTGCTTCAATTGTCTGAATTTTAGTTCCTACATCTATAAAATGAGAATAAGGGTAATTTGTATATGTGTACATTTATATGTGTATATCATATAAATTATATGTTATAAACCTTATATACAGGGTTAGTCCACTCTTCATAGCTATAAAATAATCTTCATATAACAGAAAGATTTTTTGCAATATAATAATTAAGAATACAAATTCATTTCTCAAGTTTTCCATATGCTATTAAAGATGGCAGTACCAAGACCAAAATACCAACATAAAGGTAGCAATACAGATGGCATCAAACACTGAAGATCAGGCAACCCACTTCCCCCAGAGGGGTATACTTTTTTATTTTAAAGAATTATTTATTTGTTATTATTATTATATTTTTAAATTTACTACAGGGTGGAAAAAAATCATAGAAAAATACATCATGATTTTTTCATGACTTTTCAGACAACCCAGTAGTTCAGTAAAGAGAATCACTACCCTAAGATTCTTTCTGCTAGATTTTTTTTTTTCTTTTTTAAGTGACATGTAATACCAGGAACTGCTCTGTTCTCACCAGAGAGAAACAAAGAGTGAGAGAAAGAGGAGGGGAATGAGAGAAAGCAAGCCGCCAGGTCCAGGACTTGAAGTAGGGTTGACAATGTGGAAGTCCAGTACCCTAACCACCACACCACCTGCTGGCCCCAGCGGTATGCTTTCCAATCTAGTTTTTACTCTATCCTACTACACAATATTGATCTGAGATGGTATAATCCTTTTAATGTTTACTTTCTATTTATAACATGTTGAATCAAGATGGCAAGTTAATAAAATCAGTATTTAATTAAATAATTTGCAGTTCCCCAGAAGTTTAACTACTTAGAATTTTGAGGACAGAGCAGTTCCTATGACTGGTATTACATGTCACTTAAAAAAGAAAAAAATAATAATAATCTAGCAGAAAGAATCTTATTTGTTGAATTTAGGATAGTAATTCTCTCTACTGAACTACTGGGTTGTGTGAAAAGTCATGATGTGTTTTTCTATTTTTTTATGCAAAAATGCATCATGACTTTTCCAATGACCCAATATTTGGTGGCCAGTAGAACATAAAAAGTAATGTCTTTTTTTTTTTTTTTTTTTTTTTTTGGGGGGGGAGAGGTTTTTTGCTATAGGGCGCGTGCGCTCGCCAGACAGACAGAGAGAGACAGAGAGACAGAAAGCGAGAAATCACCCCCCAGGGGGGATGGTCACGCCGCAATCCCTTCTCCTCCATTCTCCTCTCGGGATCTTGGGCACGCACGCACACACGCCCGGCGTGAGTTGTAAGCCACCGGGTCCGAGACGCGAACCGCGGTCGACTACGTGGGAGTCCAGCGACATAGCCATTACGCTAACTGCTGGTTCCCATGTCTTAAAAAAGTGTTCCAGATGTAAACATGAAACAGCATTTCCATAATCTGTTTTTTATGCTTCTGGTATAAAGAGGACCTGCTATAGTGGCCAATTCGACAGACAGACTCTCAGAGGGAAAAGGAGGGACAGAGTTCAGAAAAACATAATCAAACTTTTAAGTACTGGAGGTCATCTGCAGCCACAATTAATTATTTTAAGTGTCATTTAAAATTTCAAATACTATTAGAGAAGAATGTTGAGGCCTTCTAGATGACCAAAAGAAAGATGAACCTGTAGCAGATTAACAAAGAAACTCTGATTAAGACCAAAGAAATTTAGACTCAGGACTCATGAGTTCAGTGTTCACTTTCCTACATAAACTCTGTTCTTTAAGGCATTATTATTATTTTTTAACATCATCATTAATATATAGTACTGGTTCTCAAACTTTGGCATCCAGTGGAATGAAGGCTTGTTAAAAAGGCAGGTACCAGGGCTAGCAGGTGGCGCGGTGGTTAAGACACTGGACTCCCCGACATTGCCTGCAGTTTGAACCTGTACCTGGTGGCTTACTTTCTTACTTTCCCTCTGTCTCTGGTGAGTGCACATGACCTTTAGTAAGTAAATAACAATAATAATAATAAATTAATTTAATTAAATAGGTAATTCTTTGCTCAAGAGAGACAAGTTTTTTTGTTTTGTTTTGTTTGTTTGTTTTACTATAGGGCATGTGCATTCGCTGGAAAGACAGAAAGACAAAAAGCAAGATATCACCTCCCTAGGGGAGATGGTCATGCCGCAATCCCTTCTCTTCCATTCTTCTCTAGGGATTTTGGGAAAGCACACAGATGCATTTGGCATGAGTTTCAAGCCACTGGGTTTGGGACTCACCATGTGGGAGTTCAGAGCCTTAATCAGTACACCACCTGCTTGTCCCAATAATTCTTTTTTTTTTTTGGAGAGGTTTTTGCTATAGGGCGCGTGCGCTCGCCAGACAGACAGACAGAGACAGAGAGACAGAAAGCAGGAAATCACCCCCCAGGGGAGATGGCCACGCCGCAATCCCTTCTCCTCCATTCTCCTCTCGGGATCTTGGGCACACACGCACACGCACCCGGCGTGAGTTTAAGCCACCAGGTCCGGGACTCGAACCGCAGTCGACTACGTGGGAGTCCAGCAACATAGCCATTATGCTAACTGCTGGTCCCCCCAATAATTCTTAACAAAACAGAACAACAACAAAAAAAAGCAGGTACCCAGGCCAGACCTACATCTCCTGAGTTGGAATCTTCAGTTCTGCGGGTCTACATCTATGTCACAAAAGTTCATCTGAACATATTTTGACTAAAAATTAAAACTACAGGTTTCCAGACTCAGATATTAATTATTACTAACCAAGGAAGATAAAATGAGTTCTTAGAGAAAAAATATAAACCTGTATTACTTCACACTTGTAATTTCATTTCATTAGTAGGCTTGCTTTCATTATTCTCTCATCATTATTACCATGTACCTACGTATTTATCACACATACACACATTTTTAACGAACTTGGCTTCCTACCCCTCTTGTAAAAAGCCGGTACCACTTCCTATACGTACTTGATCTGCATGGAGCGTACTCAACAGTCTTGGCTCCATCTTGAAGAAAGCATGTTCCAACAGGCTCTCTCTCCTGTTTCATCTCAGTTCTCCAGTGGTACAGTGGGGCGCAGGCCTACAATCAGAAGTTTAGTCCATGACATAAACATTCTCTGAATAATTACCATTTCAGACAACCTATACTACCTGAGAATATAACATCACATCCTAAGCATCAATAAAAAAAATTAATCAAACTGTCTTATATCTCAAATTCCTTAGTACAGTAGTGAATAAACTTTTTATTTTTTTTTAGGTTTTTGCCATAGGGTACATGAGCTCACTGAAGAGACTGAAAGTGAGGGAAAGTGAGAAATCACTCCCACTCCCCCAGGGTGGAAGGCCATGCCACAATCCCTTTTCCTTCATTCTCCTCAGGATTTGGGGCATGCATGCACATGTGCCCTGCGTGATTTTCCAGCCACTGGGTCCAGGATTAGAACTGCGGTCAGCTACATGGGAGTCCTGTGCCTTAACCACCACACCACCTGCCAGCCTCATGTATAAATATTTCAAAATCAGTATTTTTCTCACATTCTTCTGAAGGCCATATTTGTAGCCTATAAATTCTTTTTCAAAATGGTTAGCAAAATTATTATTTCAGGTAGCATCTTTCTTGATGGTATGTGCTAAGTTTAAAGTCCCAGACCAAATTAACTTTCTTTTTTTTTTTAAAATAATCATGTCTGTGAATTAACATTGGGAAGGACCCACATATAAATTTTTTAAAGAATTATTTTTATTTGACTTTATTTATTTATTTATTTATTTATTTTAATTTGCCAGGAGAGCCAGTGAGAGAGAGAGAGAGAAAGTGAGAAAGCAAGCTGCCAGGTCAGAGACTCGAACCATGGTCAGCCATGTGGGAGTTCAGCACCCTTAACCATTGCGCCACCTGCTGTCCCAAAATTAACTTTTTTTTTTTTTTTGGAGAGGTTTTTGCTAGAGGGTGTGTGCGCTTGCCAGAAAGACAGAGAGACAGAAAGCGAGAAATCACCCCCCGGGGGGATAGCCACATCGCAATCCCTTCTCCTCCATTCTCCTCTCAGGATCTTGGTCACGGGTGCACATGCGCCTGGCATGAGTTTAAGCCACCGGCTCCGGGACTCCAACCACGGTCGACTATGTGGGAGTTCAGCAACACAGCCATTACACTAACTGCTGGTTCCCCCCCAATTAAATTTTGAACTATGAAACACTCTCATGAATACAGGGATCGACCCCCCCAAATTAGACAGCAATAATGTATTATATAAGAAAAGTGAAAAAATTTGCAGTGCTTATTTTATTTACTTTCCAAATAAACTAAGACCTTTTAGTTTTCAAAGTTCTAAAGTTCATTACTATGTAGAAGTGGTAGAATAATATATGTTTTAATTGCATAGTAATTAACCAAAAGTGTAACAATTTACTAGAAAAAAAGTTCAAATTTTTTATTTCTTTCTTTCATGGAAGTGACAGAGGAAAAGAGAGAGACATCCTGAACAGGGTCTCACACCACAATCTGCCCCTCCACCTTTCCTACTAGCCAGGATCACACATGCCCAGTAAATGCAAGTCGCCTGGGGAACCAAAAGGCCTTTCACATGGATCCAGCACTGCTGGAGAAAGGTGTTACTACTGTGTCACCAAGCTGGTCCTCAACAGATTTTTTCTATAATTTTTTTTTTTTTTTGACAGAGATTTTTGCTATTGGACATGTGCACTCACTGGAAAGAAAGAGAAACAGGAAGCAAGAAATCACCCCCTTCAGGGGGAATGGCCAGGCTACAATCCCTTCTCGTCCATTCTCCTCTCAGGATTTTGGGCACACATATATGTGCCCGTTGTGAGTTCAAGCTGCCAAGTTCAACACGTGAACTGCGGTCAACCTCGTGGGAGTCCAGCACCTTAACCACTATGCTACCTGCTGCCCCCAATTTTTCTAATACATTTTAAAGCAAAATGCTAACATAAGCCTTATAGATGCCAATACAGAGTTATTTTGTACCCACCCCCCTCAAAAAATTCAAAGGAGGTAATCACTGCTATTTCTCTATGCATACATGATGCTTCAGAGAGGATAATTTGCTACTTCTGCTTCTTTGCCATTTTCCACCAAGAATGCCCATTCTCAATCCCATCCTTCATCCCCAATTACCAAAATGTGACATATCTTTTAAAGTCTGGTTGAAACTTCACCTTCCAATAAATCCTTCTCTAATGTCCCATAATCAGATCAGTAAAAAATAATAATAATAATAACTAGGTAGTTATTATAGAGAAGGGCGATCAGAGGAAAATGAAATTAAAGCTAACATCTAAATGACAAGAATCTAGAAAAGTAAAAATTAAGACAACTAGTACAAGCAGAATCTATATAACAGTAAGGTACTACTGAAATGACTTAGCATGTGTAAGAAATAATAAAAATCATTGTGGTTGAAGTATGTGGGATAAAGTGAGATGATGCCAAAGAGGTATCTGTAACCTGGCTTTTGAGACACTAATAAACCAGAATGAGGGACCAGCAGTTAGCATAATGGCTATGTCGCTGGACCCCCACATAGTCGACCACGGTTCACGTCCCAGACCCAGTGGCTTAAAACTCACGCCAGGCGCGTGTGTGTGTGCCCAAGATCCCGAGAGGACAGTGGAGGAGAGGGGATTGCAGCGTGGCCATCCCCCCTGGGGGGTGATTTCTCACTTTCTGTCTGTCTCTCTCTCTCTGTCTGTCTGGCAAGCGCACGCGCCCTGTAGCAAAAACCTCTCAAAAAAAAAAAAAAAAAAGAAGAAGAAGAAGAAAAAAAACAAACCAGAATGAAGTTGCAATATTTATTTAGAGAGTAATAGAAAGCCACTTGACTTTTAATGTTGAAGGTGAAATACTTTAGTTTACTCAGGTCCTTCCCTTGAAAACACACTAGTTGAGGCAAGAGAGAAAGCAGAGATGAGAACAGCCATTGCATTGGTCCAGGTAAGTACGGATAGGGGCGTGCTGCAGGATAGAAATATTAGAGATCTATTGATGAATGTGGGATATATTTTAGAGGCAGAATTGGCAAGGTTCACTGGTGGATGGTATGGAGAGCCATCCCTCCCATTAAGCTGAGGAAGATTTTCTCACTAACATTTATTTGTTTTTGATCTTCGAGACCTATTTTTGCCATGTTCATTTTGAATAATCTATTAGATAGCAAATGAAAATGACACATAAGTAGTTTGTAAATATTCCTTTAAAGATCCAGGCAGAATTAAGAGTTAGAGATACAGATTTGGGAATAAGAACATATATTTTTTATTTATAGCCATAGGACAAGACAGATGCTGCTAGGTAAAACTACAGTTGGAGAAAACAAAGGGCCCAGAATAGAGCTCAAGTATACCCCAGAAGTTATAAATTAGGCAGAAGAGAAGATATTAAAAAGACTACAAAAGAGCAGTCAGCAAGACAAAGAAAAGTCAGGCAAGTATAGTGCTGGCGGAGACCAAGGCAAGAAAATTACCTTTAGGAAAAATGGGTGTGGGCCAGCCCATAGCTTTGGGATTAAGAAAACCAAGATCCCACAGAGCCTGAGGTATGAGTCCTGGCCCTAGTGCCTTGAAAACATACCAGGCATGGGTGCATGTGTGCTCCGAATCCTGATAGGACAGAGAAATGGAGAAGAGATTGAGTATGATCTGACCAGGTCCTATTGTGGGGATGCTTTTTCCCTCTCGCTTTCCTTCTCTGTCTCTCTGACAACTAAGAAAAAGGAGGTGGGAGGGTTGATCAACTGACTTTATTGAATAGTGTTGAGAGGGCAAGAAAAAGTAAGTACCAGTGGGAAAAATGAATCATCACAGAGACTCCATATGTGTCACACCAGTGGATTTCAGTGATCTGAAAGTCGATGGTGAGCTTGGCCTTACCTCCCTGTGCCTGACTAGAGTGGTTAGGAAGAGAACGTAAAGTGAAGAAGTACAGATGGTTTATATAGAAAACACTTTCCAAAAGTATTTGAAATGAGGAGCAAGAGCATGGGACATGAGCAGAGGGAAAGAAGAGGTAAAAGGAAGGTTGTTTATTGTATTTTTACAGAGAGGAGGTGTAAAGCATTTCCTTAATCAAAGGCACACTATTCCTAAACTTGACTGGACAGAAATAGACTGATGGGAACCACCAAGAGAAGCAGAAGAAATGAATAATCAGGAATGAAGGTGGGAAAGCAGAGCTAAGCCCAAGGAGGGCAGAGAGATTATATTCTTTAACGACACACCCTTTGACCAGAAATACATCATTTCATTATACTCTGTAACTTTTGAGTGTACTCAATTTTACCACCAGCTTGAAAACATAAAAATTTGTTTCTCTACATATACGGACTATACTCATCTGTGAATAAATGTTCAAAAGACTTACCAAAATTTTATCCTGTTTTGACCTCACAGATGCTCCAAACCACTGGTGGGATTTAAACTCCAATGGATCATCCTTGGCAAAATCTCTATTGCCTACAAAAGAAGATTGTGAGGAGTAACAAGTAAAATTTATTGTTCTTAGAATGTGAACAGAACTTAATTCTATCCAGCCAGGTTTAGGAATAGTAAACCTTCAATTAATCAAATGCTAAACTGGTTATTCATCTTATAAACTTTGCATTAGGAGTTTTCAAGTAATCTAAAAAATAAAAAAATGACAATTTAGGAATATATTATATAATAATTGTTCTTGTTGTTTGTATATTGTAACACTGGTCATAAAAGATAAGACTAAGATACACGCCAATGACATTATAATACAAAAATGAGAATTGAGAAGACATGATATAGCCAACAGAAAAAAGGAATAGATTTGGCACACTACATTTGAACATTCATTTTCAGCCCTCACCATTGAGAAAATTATTCTCAATGTACCAGGCACTCATTGCAAAACACTACAGGTAAAATAACAGCAATGACAAAAAAGATTAAAAATCTTTTCCACAGAAAAGCCCTACATTTGGTCAAAGAAAAACTTATGGAAATGTATTCACAAAGTATTTTGAGAAGATAGTATTTTTAATACCTAGCATTTTGTTCTTAAAATCTGTTTATAATACTTATTCTTTAGAAACATGTATTTCAGTAACTGTTTTGGGCAGACAAGTGTCACTTTCAAGAATTCTTGTGAACATATAAATAGCAACAAAAAGTTTAAACTGTTTTCCTAAATCCCCACCCTTCCAAGGTAGTGCTTATAGCTACTCAATTTCATTCTGGAAACTTCAGGCAAATTGGAGAATAACAACCTAATTACCCAGAATTTCAATAATACCATGTATTTTACAGACTAGCTCAGGGAAAAACGTTGTCCATTGTACTACTATTCTTTTAACTTTTTTATTGTTTTTTTAAGAAAATATTTTAGCATAACAATCTCCAAAGTCTTCTTTCTGGAGTCTGAACACCAACTGTTCTTTTTTTTTTTTTTTTTTTTTTTTTTTTAAAGATTCATTTAATTTTATTTATTCATTCATTTATTTTAATTTTGCCAGAGACAGAGAGAGAGGGAGGAAGTGAGAAAGCAAGCCACCAGGTCTGGGACTAGAACCATGGTTGGCCATGTGGGAATGTCCAGCACCTTAACCATCACGCCACCTGCTGGCCCCGAACACCAACTGTTCTTTATCAGAGGTCATGAAGACACCTTTTATGAGTAGAGGGAAAGACAAGTGGAACTAAGCTGGAGCTATGTCCTTTACCTTAAAAACCAAGGCTTCCAACAGTGGTCAGCTTGCCTCTGAAGCCTGTTCACCAGGCTGCCTCCCCTGGAATCAATCCACATCAGTGATCTGTAGATCACCAAATAGTCCACATGCTCCTTTATGGTTAAGTTTATGTAACTAATTCAAATGTCACTTTCAGTTCAAGTCAGTTGAGGGTATCTGAGTTCTCCATGTTTTCTCTCTATCGTCAGTGAAGCTTTAGAATAGAAAGTGCCATCACTAGATGGAGGAAGCCTCAGCCCAAGTCTCTAAGCCATCAAGTACAGCCAAATGACTTACAGGACACAGTGACATGAAAAATAATAATCATTTTTTCTTTTTCTTTGGTTTTTTGTTTTTGTTTTGTTTTGTTTTGTTTTAGGTTTCTGCCATAGGGTGCAGGCACTCACCAAAGAGAGAGAAAGAGAGAAGGAAAGTGAAAAATCACCCCTGAAGGGATGGCCATGCCACAATCCCTTCTTCTCTTGGAATTTTAGGCAAACATGCACACACTCGGTGTGTTTTTTAAGCCACTGGGTCCAGGTTTTGAACCTCAAAGTCAGCCATGTGGGATCCGGAGCTTTAGCCACCAAGCCATCTGCCAGCCCCAATGTCTTTGTTTTTTAGGAGGTACATACAAAGTAATCAGGGGTTAAGTGTCACAATGTCTGCAACAATGGGCAAAGCTAGGTGAATCATGCATTGTTCACTATATTTCTGTTTCAAATATTCTATGGGTTTAAAACTTTTCAAGATAGGACCAACTCTATGGCCTTGTGGTTAAGGCAACTGGTTCCCATTTGTCTGACAATACAGTTCAAGTCCTGAGCCCAGTGGCTTGAGAAACACCAGGGGCATGTGTTTACATGCCCCAAATCCCCAAAATTAGGAGAGGTAATGAAAGGATTATGGTGTGACCATTTTCCATGAGGGGGAAATTTAGTAATAAAATTTACCACTGGTAAATTTACCAGTGTCTCTCTCTGGTGAGTTCACAAACCCTCTAGCCAAAATTTTTTTTTTAATTTTTCAAAATAATTTTTAAAGTACAACAATCAATAAGTACATTCTGTATGCACTAAAGACCACAGAAGAAACAGGATACCATCTATCTCTTTTTATTTAAATGCTTTATTGTTTTTATTCTAATTTTAAAGAGTCTTATTCATTACAAAACAAATTGAAATATAAAATAAAGCTATAAAGATAAATATTATATATATTATGTATAATGCATTACAATATGATTATATATTTTTTATATGTATATTATGTATATATATACATAATCCCATTAAGAAATGACCTCTGCTAACGTTTTAGTGTCTATCCTAAAATCTTCTTTCATATATATGCATATCCTTTTATATGTAGAATACATATTTTTAAACAATATGTAAGGTAACATTGAAATTATATGTAAATAAATGTATCCTTTTCCCTTGACAATATATCAATAAAGGCAGATGTATGGTATCATTTCCACTGTTGCATAATACACCACTGTGGAGTTATACAATATCTTATTTATTAATTCTCTACAGTTTCAAATTTAGAAACAATTGCATTTTGATTTTAAAAATTCACATATTCACTCAGTCACATCTACTTTATCCTCCAACCTACATCACAACTTCAGCAAATCCTAAAATTGGGGCCAGACATAAGTTCGTCACTTAATTAAGAAGATTACTAGCATATGATATGTAATACAAAATCATATTCTAATGCATAAAGCTATGTCAGGATGCCAAGCGGCTTTTATATTTAATAGTTCCACTATCCTCAGTCTCCTATTTCTGAAACAAGTCATATTCATTCTCACCCACTGGCAGTTGGAGCCAAGACCTTTTTTTTGCCTAGAAAACTTAACTCTTTTCATTTGGGATTTAAATCTTACCTGAAAATTTAGTTGTCGATTCATGGTCCTAACACAAGATGAAACGGTAATCTGCCTCATAAAGAGTGTTTGTCTACCATAAGAGACAATCATGGTACGAGCAATTATGGTGGAGGAATGGTAGAAGAATGTGTAGAGTCATGGAACATGGGTGGCACAATATAAGCAAGAGAGTGCTCTGTAGGCCAGGCAAGAGAAAATCTGATGCAAAGAAGGAAAAGGTGGATAATCTTGGGTTCTTTATAGAATTGTGAGTTGTACCCTGTGACTAGAAAGGTTGAGAGGGAAGTGGTTGTCAAGAGCCTTTGGGCCATGCTGAGAACAGCCTTCATGGAATTTTAAATTTTTCTTTAATTATTACATTCCAACAATGCTGAAAAGAGGGACCAGCAGGTGACATAGTGGTTAAGGCATAGGATTCTCACATGGCTGACCACAGTTTGAGTTCTGAACCTGGAGGCTTGAAACTCACGGCAGGCACATGCGCATTCATGCCCCAAATCCCAGGAGGAGAACAGAGAAGAAGAGATTACAGTGTGGCCATACCCCCTGGGGAGCAATTTCTCACTTTCCCTCTCACTCTCTCTGTCTCTTTTCAGTGAATGCACGTGCCCTATGGCAATAACCTTAAGAACATTTTTTTTTAAAAGAAACGTCTTCTTTGTAAAATGTTATCCAATTCTCTTCTTGTCACATTGAAAAATTATCTCCATAAATGCTCTCACAAATGTACTTTTCTCTCTCAAAGTGTATATTGTGTACGGCACAAAATGTTGCTGGACAATCAAGTAGCAATGCTTTTCATAGCTACTGTGCTCTAATTTCTATTTTTTAAAAATACTAAAAATTGAGACCAGCAGATGGCATAACGGTTACATTACTAGACTCACATGTAGTCAATTGCAGGTCAAATCCCAGACCTGGCAGCTTAAAATTCATGCCGGGCTCCTGTGCATATGTGCCCAAAATTCCAAGAGGAGAACGGAGGAGAAGGGACAGTGGTGCGGCCATCCTGCAGTGGGCTGATTTCTTACTTTCTGTCTCTCTGTCTCTTCAGAGAGTGCATGTGCCCTAAAGCAAAAATCCATCTTAAAACAAAAAAAAAGAAAAGTACTGAAAAGATACTTTCAGTATCCTTATGGGGATATCGGGTTCGGTTTAAGTTATAAAAGATCTTTTTGGTTTTATAATTGTCATCAAGTATTATGCAGTGAAAAATCTATAGCTCTGTCTAGATGGAATGCAATTTATCAGTGGTAATAATGAAAATTAAGGTGCACCAAAGGCAAAAAAAATAAGAGAATTTGGCTCTTTTTGGTAAAAAATGTAAATTTAAAAATAGCTTGAAAGGTAAATTTGGGACTTTGCTATAACTTAGATATGCTCAAAAACAGCAGCTGTGTCCTTTAGTACCATCTGATTCAATGTTTTCAATTACATTTTCAAACAAAAGAAGTCAAACACAGTAAGTTATAATACAGTGGTATGCACTGACATCAAAAACTTAGTCAATAATTTTAAAAAAAAGAAAAAAAATTACCTGCTCCTTTCAATGGCCTTTACAACCTCGAATTGCTATCTTTTCAAAAGTTTCCTCCATAGAAAGGTTTTGTTTTGTTTTTTTTTTGTTTTTTTTTTGTTTTTTTTTTACTAATCAGAATTTTTTCCCAGAGACCAAGTCTTGAAATACTTGATTCAACATCTTCCAGAAGTTTTCACTCAACAAAAGTGTGAATAGAGTTGGTGGGGAGAAAGAAAGGAAAACAGAAAGGCTGCTCTCGGGACAAACGACAAGAAGTTCACTCATGACCTGGCTGAAACTGACAGCTATTCTGGGGCACAAGAGTGAAGTAAATACCTTGAGTCACAGCCCTGAGGTCAAGATTTTGGGTGGTGGTGTAAATCCAGAGAGGTGGACTATGCTGCCACCCTTTAAAAGGAAACAGGACACAGACAACTGCTGAAAATCCAGTGCAGGAAGAAATCATTCCTTAGGCAATAGTCAAGATGATGAAGATTTTTGTCCACTTCTAAACAACACTGGAATATTAGTTCTTTTTTTATAATTTTTTATTTCTTTTTATTTCAATTTCTTTTATACATTCAATCATATGTTACTTAGTTTACAAAATGAATATTCCAACATGTGTACATTTCTCCCCAGTCCAGTTGACAATACTATAAAGTTATCTTCAATAGATAATAATCCATTTCTTTGTCCCATAAATGCCTTACCTCTCTACTTTTCTCCTTAATGGAATATTAGTTCTTATTACCCAAGTAAAAGGAGGAGGGAAGTATCTCATTGATCAAAATGAGAAGAAAAGTATCTCATTGATCAAAATGAGAAGAAACTGCCCCATATAATACAAATTAACTAAGAATTTATAATATCACTTTCAAAAATACAGAGGAAAATGTTGCTGGATTGAATTAGAAAGCAAATCACTAGAGACTTGAAAATTTGATGTCTGTTTTGCCAGCTTTTGAAATTTGTCATTTATAATTTATCAGATGCCGATGAATAAATGTTTGAAGACAGAAGTAAATGAGAAGAGCTGACTATCATAGCTTTAAACTCTTTAAACTCTACCCCCTGATTAGTAGCTAATTTATTTCTTTTTTTTTCTCTTTAAATTTATTTTTTACCTTAATTCATTATACATCATTACAGTATACAAATGAATTTTCCATCCAAAATACACTGTATATTGGCTCAATCAAGCACATCAACATACATGTTATCAGCAAATAATTTTCCATTTCTTGTGTCTTGTATACTTTTTTTTTTTGCCATCCTTGATTCCCTATCCCTCACCCTCTGCCATGTCCCACCCTCCTCCACATTGTCTCTGGCATCCATGGTTGCTTTCTATGCCTTTCCCCCCCATTAATTGATTTGCTAATGAATTTAACTACTCTAAATATTCCCAATAGCAAGGGCAGCTGATATATACCTATACATGAACCCAAGTTGGCAGTTTATTTTAGATGGGAAACCACATCTAGTATGTTGTGATGATGCTCAGGGAATGAATGTTAAGTAATTTAAAAAAAAAAAAAAGTTTCAGGAGAAAAGAAAAATAGTAAAACTGTCCTTATCGGAATTAAAAAAATGCATATTTGGTAACAGTAGCTAATTTATTTCAATTCTTTGATGTTTCCAAAGGAATTGGCAAGCATTTAGTATTCAAGTTGCTTAATAGTTACAGGAACTGCTTATTTTTAAGATATTATAAAGCTAATTTTTTTTTGCTTCTTCTAATTATGCCTAAAGAATATCCTTTGAAACAACAAGCCTATGTTACCTTTTTGGAAAAAGCTAAAGTGTAAAAGAATCTCCTAGCATTAGAAAAGTAAGACTGTTAACTTCTATTTAGAAATGAAATGTAATTTTGGTCGTTTGGTTCCCCTCCATTACCATTACTTCTATGAATAATAAAATTATTTAGGTCCTTAGAGAACTCATTTTTTTTTTTACTAAGAAAAGAAAATGTTATTAAAACACTGCTATCCCACACTGATTCCTTAATAAGTTAGAGAATTTACAGACTTCCTTAAGCAGCTTTTTACCTCCAACATCAGTTCTGCTCAGTAGCATTTCCTATAACAAATTTACTCAAAAGGAAAATCTACCACTAGAACTAAGTAATTTATGTAGCAAAA
The DNA here is from genome assembly GCA_026018925.1 of Tupaia tana. NCBI lineage: Eukaryota > Metazoa > Chordata > Mammalia > Scandentia > Tupaiidae > Tupaia > Tupaia tana. The sequence goes on from JAKSZU010000001.1 coordinate 57,343,552, forward strand.
ATGACTAAGTCAGAGAAGGAATCTCTTTGATCATTCATTAAACAATTCATGGGTATCATTTAAATGCTTGGAAAAGAGCAGTAAATCAGACAGAAAAGATTCTTGTTTTTCAAGAAAGAGAAATAATATACAATAATACACAAGATATGTTTTAATGAGATGCAAATACTATAAAAGAAAATTGGAAAAAAGAATAGACAGTTAAACACCTAGTGGTTTCATGTTTTTATCTGGAACCTAATATTATTGTGAAATAATACATTTCATTGATTTAGAGCTACAAATTTCTAAATTTTGAATGCATAGTACACTCAATGATAACTTACATTTATAGTGAGTAGCATTTTTAAGTAGAATATAAATAGTAGTTTAATGTCAATGGTACCCTTACATTTATAATCAACTAATTTTGGACAAAAACACCAAAAAAGTTTAATGGGAAAGAAACAGACTTTTCAACAAATAGTGCTGGACAACATGGATACATTTGTGAAAGTAATTTTGAACTCTACCTCAAACCATACCAAAAAAAAAAAAAAAATCAAAATACATCACAGATATCTTTTAAATGTAAGAACTAAAAGTATAAAATTCTAAGAAAAAAAAAAAAAACAGAAGAATACATCTTTATGAATTTGGGTTAGGCAATGATTTAGGAAACTACAAAAAAAAGGGGTTAAGGGCCAACAGATGGTATGGTGGCTATTGTGCAATGACAATTCAAGTCCCAGACCCGGTGGCTTGAAAATCACACCAAGTATGTGTTCATGTGTGCCCAAAATCCCAAGAGGAGAGGAGAATGGAAGAGAAGGGACTGAAGCATGGCCATCTCACCCTGGGGAGGGGGGAGGACAATTTCTCACTTTCCCTCTCTCTGTCTCTGTCTCTCTCCAGTGAGCGCATGCACCCTATGGCAAAAATCTAAAACAAACAAACAAACAAACAAAAAAGACTAATGTGTTGAACTACTTAGCCAAAATTAGCCAAAATTAAATATTCATGCTTCAAAAAACCCATAACGGCACAGTAAAAGAAATAATAATTAGAAAGAGGTGATAACCCTAAGAGTGGGAGAATATATTTGCAAACTCTCCCTCAGATAAGGGACTGATTACTAAAATATACAGGGAACTCAAGCAGCTTACCCTCCAAAAAATACTCGAGCCAATTAAAAGATGGGTAAATAAGCTAAACAGACAGTTCTCCAAGAAGACATATGAACTGCCAAAAAGCATATAAAAAAATGCTCAACATCACTAATCGTAAGGGAGATGCAAATCAAAATCACAATGTGATACCACCTAAACCCAGTCACAATGGCTAAGATTTAAAAAATTAAAAATGACAAGTGCTGGTGAAGCTGTGTAAAAATGGAACTCTCCTACACTGTTGGTGGGAATATAAATTAGTACAGCCACTATGGAGAACAATATGGAAGTTCCTCAAAAACCTACAAATATAACTATCATGTGATGCAGCAATTCCACTCCTTGGTATCCACCTAAACCGGAAAAACACTTGAAGATCCATGTTTATTGCAGTATTATTCACAATTGCTAAAACATGAGATTAGCCCAAATGTCCAAGAACAGATGAATGGATTGAAAAAGTATGGCACATATACACTACAGAATACTACTTAGCCATAAAAAATGAGACACAGCTGATAGGAAGTGGATGAATATGAAAGATTTAATGCTAAGCAAAGCAAGACAGACTATTAAAAGACTGGTACTCTATGTCCCCACTCAATATATATCAAATGTCTTACGCTATGGCAGAAACTGAAAGCACGGAAGGTATAAAACCATAGAGAGTGAGGTCAGCAGGTGGTGTGGTGGTTAAGGCACTGGACCCTCCCACATGGTTGATCGTGGTTCAAGTTCCACACCTGGTGGCTTGCTTTCTCACTTTTCCTCTCTCTGGTCAAATTAAAATAAATGAATGAATAAATAAAATTAAATATAAAAAAATCTTTTAAAAAATAGAGCAATTGTGGAAACTAGAGACAGGGTAGGAGGGGGATGGGAACTGAGGATAGGTGAGAAGGGGGGAATCAAGGAGGGGAAAGAAGCAAAACATTTAATGGACACAAAAATGGAAAATTATCCATTGATGATGGTTATGGTAATATCTTTGACTGGGCTAATATGCAGTGTATTCATGCTAGGGAAAGACCAAAAAAAAAAGAAAAAAAAATTAAGGGACAGGAATTTCCTGTGCTGTCTGTGATTGAAAGGGAAAATTCTCCCATGAGTTTTGAAATCCAGATAACTTTCTTCACCCTAAAGAACTGTTATAATCGGGAACCAGCAGTTGGCGTAATGACTATGTCGCTGGACTCCCACGTAGTCGACCGCGGTTGGCGTCCGGGCCGGTGGCTTAGAACTCACGCTGGGCATGTGTGCGTGCGTGCGTGCCCAAGATCCCGAGAGGAGAATGGAGGAGAAGGGATTGCGGCGTGACCATCACCCCTGGGGGATGATTTCTCGCTTTCTGTTCTCTGTCTGTCTCTGTCTGGCGAGCGCACGCGCCCTATAGCAAAAACCTCTCAAAAAAAAAAAAAAAAAAAAGGATTGTTACAATCAAATACAGAGAATAACAACTTTTTATACATTCCAAAAACTGAATCTACATTAAACGTCTGCACTTTGTAGCAGAAAATGAAAGACTGAAAGGTATAACAACAGAGATGGCAAATGTAGATACCAGAGACTATATAGGACGGGGTGTATAGCAGAGGGTGGGAGAGAGGAGCTCAAGAAAAATTGAAGAGAGACACAATGGAAAAGTTATCTGTTAAGGATGATTTATACGGTAAAACTTGATTATCAACATGCAATGCATGCATGCTTTGAAAAAGCCATATTGTATGCTGTTAAGATGTGCAATGATTAAATAAGAAAAAGTAATAATAATACAATTCAGTATATATTAAAATATATATATATAGGAAATGAAAAGGAACCCCACAGAATGGGAAAAAAAATGTGCCTACTATATATTGGATTAAAAACTTGTATCAAGAATAGTATGGTGGAAAAAAACCTCCTTTTATTTAATAATAAAAAGACAACCCAATTAAAAATAGACAAAAGGGGCTGGCCATGCAGTGCAGTGAAAGGAAGCCAGATCTCATATGGCCAACCATGGTTCAATTCCCAGCCTTGGTAGCTTGAAAAATATGCCAAGCACACACACATGTATACCCAGGATCCTGAAGGGATGAAGAATTGGAGGAAAAAGTATTGTGGCATGACCAGGCCCTTTTGGGATTTTTTTTTTCCCCTCTCTCACATGTACCTCTGGAATAAAAAAAATAAAATAAAATAAATAAATAGGACTTGAATAGGCATTTCTCCAAAGGTGAAATCTAGTGCCAATAAGCACAAGATTCATAATATCATTAGTTGTCAAGTAAACACAAATCAAAACGACAATGAAATACAACTTTATACTCACTAGGACAGTTACTATAAAAAAGACCAAGTGTGTCTATTAGGATATGAAGAAACTGGAATCCTCATATATTGCTAATAAGCATATAAAATGGTGCAGCCATTTTTGAAGATAGCTTGGCAGTTATAAGTTAAATACAGGGGCCAGCCGATGGCATATGGTTAAGATCCCAAGAGGAGAATGGAGGAAAAGGGATTGCGGAGTGGCTATCCCCCCTGGGGGGGGGGGGGGGGGGTGATTTCTCGCTTTCTGTCTCTCTGTCTCTCCCTGTCTTCCTGGCAAGTGCACGCACCCTATAGCGAAAACCTCTCCCAAAAAAAAAAAAAAAAAAAAAGATACTGGATTCTCATATGGCTGACCACAGTTTGACTTCTGAACATGGTGGCTTGCTTTCTCACTTTCCCTTTCTCGCTCTCTCGCTGACCAATATTATTTTTTTAAATAATTATAATAAATTAAATTAAATTAAATATATATACTTTTTTTAAGTTAAACATAGATGATCCAGTAATTCTACTGCTAGGTATCTATACAAAATAAATAAAAAACGTATGTCCACACTAAGATTTATATATAAATGCCCATGGTAGAAATTCTTAATAGCCAAAAAGTGGGAATAAACCAAATGTACATCTACAAGTGAATAGGTAAAATGTTTACCTATTCATTGGAGTACTACTTGGCAACAAAAAGGAGCATAGCACTGATACACACTAGTACTTGGATGGCCATATTCTGTAGAGCTTATTTACATGAGAAAAAAAAAGGAACTACATAAACACAGAAAGTAGATTAGTGGTTGCTTTTAGCTGGAAGTTGAAATGGGGAAACACTAATAATGGTCGTGATGTTCTTTCTTTCGTAAGTTTAATTATTTATTCCACAGAGAGAGAAAATATACACACACAAAACAGAGACAGGCCAATGGGGCCTTCATGCCATGATTCATTCCCAGTCTCAGTTGTCCTGGACCACAAGTGCATACATGTTCAGTATGCATACATACCAAGCATGCTCACGAAGGTCCCAGGAGATAAACCCAGACCCTTATCCATATGGGATCAGTTGCATTGTCACTGCACCACCACCCGGTTCCTAGTCGTGAGGTTTCTTTCTAGGATTGTAAAAATGATGTTGAACTAGATTGCAGTGTTGTCTATAAAACTCTAAAAGTATGGGGAAGTTCACTGACTTGTATATGTAGAACAGGCTAATATTATGGCAAATTATATCAAAATAAAGCTGTTTAAAAATTTTTAAGTTTGTCAGGTAGAAGGGTAGCCGCAATACTGAACACAAATGTATGTATACAATAAAGACAGTTTTCCAAAATTAATTAAAAATAAAACAGATGTGGGGCCAGCAGGTGACATAGTACTTAGGGCGCTGGACTCCCACTGTTTGAGTCCCAGACCCAGTGGCTTGAAACTCACACTGGGTGCATGTACATGTATGCCCAAAATCCCAAGAGGAAAATGGAGAAGAAGGGATTGCAGCATGGTCATAACCCCTGGGGGGTGATTTCTTATTTCGTCTCTCTGTCTTTATGTCTCTGGCAAGCAGAGACATAGAAAAAAATCTCTAAAAACTAACTAAATAAATAAACAGATGCAACAGCAGAGTAACAGACCTCGAATAAAAATAGAATAAAACAAAAATATAGAAAGTGCTAATAAACATGTGAAAAAAGACTGAACATTGCCTGAAATTAGAGAAATGTAAATGAAAACAAGATATATGTTTCACTTGTCACAAGGAAAAAGATAATATAAAATCTGGTTCAAAGATAGATTGCATCAATATTTCCTAATTGGCAAATATGTATCAAGTCTTGCTTGAAAACACATTCTTCTGATTTCTAAATTTTATTTATAAAAACTATTCCAAATAAATAAGCATCTTCAAAGTTTTGTTAGAATAACAAAACAAGATGACCAATAAGACTAATTTCATGTATTATATTTACACACTAATTTCATATATTTATATATAGATACAAACATGCTCATACATATATATATAAAACAACCTGTGATTGATATATCTATCTATCTATCTATCTATCTATCTATCTATACACACACATACATGGTATGCATACATGATATATACATAGGCCACAAGATACATACATATATATACACAAATACATTCTTATGCCCATTGGCTTCTTAGGTAGAGAGATTTAAGTTATTTTTATTTGTTTCTGCCTCCCAGTGTTTTGTTTTCACCAATATATTTGTACTTTTTATATAATATTTTAAAAAGTTTTTTAAACAATGTGAATATGTATTTAATTATATTTACATATAGAAACGTAGTTAAATGCTTCCATATCCCCTCTTAATTAATTTCATGTTTAGATTTTTTTTCTTCAACAATTTGGGATTTTTTTAATTTTATTTAGTATCATTATTCTTCAATTTTGACCAGAGAGAAACAGACAGAAAGGGAGAGAAAGCAAGCTGCCAGGTCTGGGACTTGGACCATGGTTGGCCATCATGTGGGAGTCCAGCACCTCAACCACCATGCCATCTGCCAGCCACATGTTTAGATTTTTTTACCTTATGGTTAAGGCACTGGACTCCCACAAGGCCAACTACAGTTCGAGTCCCAGGTCTGGTGGTTTGCTTTCTTACTTTCCCTTTTTTCCTCTCTGTCTCTCTCTGCTGAATGCAAGTGTCCTATAGCAAATTAAAATAATAATAATAGAATTATTTTTAATTTAGAAAAAGAGAGCATTGAAATTAAGCAAGCTCTTTTTAAACCATTAATCTTCCTGGGAACATCTACTCTATGTCATAACATCAAACTATGAGAGTTGAACATCATAAAAAATAACCCATTTAAAAAAATCTATATTTTAAATATTACTGAAAGCCAAAATGGAAGTTAGTAGTTTTTTTGGCCTAGTAAGGACATAGTTTCTTAATTTAGTTAAGAAATTCTAATACATACTATGTAGTGGTAAGACATTAGCATTAGTGAAAGGACAATTTGTTTTATAAACTTCTGAAGTGTGTTTAAATGTCTCTATAGCTGTATTGACTTAAAATTGTAAGAGATAAAGGCTCCTAAATCCAATGTGTTTGGAGTCACAGACTAAAGAGAAATTCATAATTTATTTGTGTGTGTGTGTTCTAAAATAACAGATCTATGAACGTGAGAAACAATTTACATAGAATCGCCTGCAAATATTTTTATATATACCATAAACTATAACTGTTTTCTAAAAGTAAATTAGAGTCAGAAAAGTAAGTCCATAAGAAAATGTAATGAAACTTGTTTCACTGGAATTGGTATTTATTGACTGACTGCATTTTTACTCTATAGTGAACAGAGTCAAAATCTCCCTCCCCCATGAGCAGTACTGATGTTCAGCTGGGGCCCAGCACAAAGAATACAGCCTTTTGAAAACACCCACTGCTTTATCAATGCTGGTTTGTTTCTCCTACTGATGAGAAGGAAATGATCCTGAAAGGGTCTAACAAAAACTTCTAAAACAAAAAATTCTTTACTAGACATTTAAAAACCAATTTTTTAAAAGCCAACCCAATGTTAAAATAACGGGTATGAGTCAAGCAAAAATAGGGAAGAGGAGGATAGACTTTAAAAGATCATGAGAGTTTAGTTCTGGTAAAATACTGAAAACGTTAAAAAAAAAATACCTGCAGGAATGTTAGTCTGTGATGATAAAGAAAACTGAAATGTTTATTTCTAAGATGTTTACTAACTCTCTAATTGTATTGTTCTGCACCAAGGGATGACAGATTATATCAGAAGAAACACTTTCATTAAAAAAAGAAATCTTTAGTATAAATTTATTTTGTATAAACAATCCTTTCTTCACTGCACAGTGCTTTTTTGTTTACCAAGTACCTTCATAGACATTATCTCATTTGATCTACATGACAACACTTAGAGGTGTACGTATTAAGCTTATTTGACAAATGGGAAAATTGTGGCCAGCAAACTTATGCCACTGGCTCAAGATCCTACCTAATAAATGTCAGAGCCTGAATCTGGCCTACTTCGTCTAAATCTAGTTTATATTCCTCATAACCACAAATGCCAATGGAAAAAGAACAGGAAAAGGAACAATCCCTATTTATATAAGCATGGTTACTGCCTGGAAATAGTTTACAGTATAACCACTATCAATTAACAGAGTACATAAAAAAGCCTGGTGGTAGATAGAATAATAACCCTGCATTCTGAAATACACACATCCTAATTCCCAGAAATTTACACATAAACATGTGGCGTTGTGTGGCAAAAAGGACTTTGCAAATATGGTCAAATTAAAGATCTTGAAATAGGAGATCATTCTGGATTATCTGGGTGAGCCCAGTGTAATTACAGGGGGAGGCAAGAGTCAGAGTTAGAGTGATGTAGCTTGGGAAAGACTACACTGGCCCCCGCAGGGTTTAAAGGTAGATGAAAAGGCCCCAAGTCAAGGAATGCGGGTGGCCTCTGGGCCTGGAAAAGGCAAGGACGGTTCTCCCACAGAGCCTCCAGAAGAAACACAGCCTTGCAGACACTGCTTTTTTGTTTTTGTTTTTGTTTTTTTTTGAGAGATTTTTTTTGCTATAGGGTGCATGCGCTCGCCAGACAGACAGAGAGAGACAGAGAGACAGAAAGCGAGAAAACACCCCCCAGGGGGGATGGCCACGCTGCAATCCCTTCTCCTCCATTCTCCTCTCGGGATCTTGGGCACGCACGCACACGCGCCCGGCGTGAGTTTTAAGTCACCGGGTCCGGGACGCGAACCGCAGTCGACTACGTGGGAGTCCAGCAACATAGCCATTACGCTGACTGCTGGTTCCCACAGACACTGGTTTTAACTGAAACCTATTTCTGACATCTGACTTCCAGAATGTAAAAACAAAAAAAAGGAAAGAAAATTGTGTTGCTTTAAGCACTGAGTTTGTGGTACCTATGAAAATAGCAGGGAAAAAACTATTATCTGTGTGAAGACAAAATGAGATAACAGACTGCCCCCAGCCTGCCACATTAACTGTCTCAGTACCATTCCACATCACAATCTAATGCAGTTTTGGGAGATCTTTGCTTCTGAAAATACACAGATTATTATTTCCCAAGATAAATCATACATTAGTATGATTTCCATGTCCCTGTGCAAATAAACAACAAGTTTTCTGTATATCAATTATCTTATTCTAAAGAAAAAAATAAATTGCAACCCAAAATTATCTTTCCATTTTTACTATAGAATCATAATGTTTCAAAGTTCATAGTTGTCTGTCAATTTAGTGAAAAAAAATCAGTCTTTAGCCATTATATAGGCTGGCTAAAATCTACAAACTGTGAGGAGTCGTCTAATAAGGGGTTTAAAAATATAAGAGGGTCCGGATCAGCAGACAGTGTAATGATTACATCGCTGGACTCCCACATGGCCAACCATGGTTGAGTTCCAGACTCAGAGGCTTGAAACTCACACCGGACGCTTGTGCATACAGGCCCCAAATCCCAAGAGTAGACTAGAGGAAAAGGGGATGTAGCATGGCCATTCACCCTGGGGGGGGTGATTTCTTGCTTTTAATCTCTTTGTCTCTGTCTCTCTGGTGAGCACACATGCCCTATAGCAAAAATCTCTCCAAAAACAAAACAATGTGTGGGTATACATATTTATGTATGTATGTATATGTACGTGTGCGTGTGTGTGTGTGCACGTGTGTATGGACAACTGCTATCTCAAAAGCAATCTGTAATAATTTAATCACTGCATAAATATGTAATTAAGGAACTAGGCTATTTTTTTTTTAACTTGTTCATTTGTTTACATATAATGTTAAGAAAATCAGAGAGGTCCAGTCATGGTGGTAGAGGTATATTTCTTTTTCATGACACCATGATGTACATATAACAAATGAAAAGCAAAGAAAGAAAAGTCAAAGAGGAAACTCCACAAGAGTATCACAAAAGTAAGGCTGAATCAAGGAACATGATGATTTGGGGCAGACAAAGAGCAGAAACTTTAAGTAAAAGGGGAAAGTTCTATGGGGTGAATTGTAAAAAAAAGTTCAGTGAGGTGAGGGATCAAAGGCATCCACTCAAGTTAGCAACCAGGTGCCACCACTGACCTCAGTTAGAGCCACTGCTGGGATGGAGAAGGGTAATTCCTAGATTGAAGTGGCCGAAACAAGACAAAGGATACAGACCAGTATTTAAAATCTGTGGATGTAAAGGAAAGGAGAAAGAAAATGGCTAGGAAAAGAAACATGTTCAAAGGCAAGCCAATTTTTCTTAGTTTGGCAGTAGAAAACATGTGAACATACTTGAAAGTTAGAGGAAAACAGAAAAACAGAAAAGGGCAACTGTCATAGCAATATAAAGGTAAATGAAAAAATAGGCAGGGCCCCTAGAAGGCAATAACAACATCTTCTGTTTCCTGAGCCATTTTACTGTGTCCATATAAAGACATATAAGCAATTTATATGTCTTTACTTACATGTCAGTTAACTGATTCAGTTTAATCCAAGCTATGGAGCAGGTTTAATGAGGACACTGAACAGGGAGATGAAGGTAACCAGTGAGCAACCTCTGCAAAATCAACAATTGTAAATGCTAAGACCAGGGCTTGAAACCTAGGCAATACTTGTCAGAAACTGTCCAAACTCACTCAGCTACTATCTCCCTTGAGATCACAGACAGAAAGAAGACACTGAGGTGCAGAGATACTAGTGTGTCTGGACTAGAATGGAGTGAGTTCCTGGGAAAGAGACATAAGTGAAGTTTGTGAGAATGCTCTAAGTTGTAAGCATTTCTTTCATGAAAGTCAATACCCTCTAGTGGTACTTTTTCTATATACACATTATGTTGACTACATATTACTGAAATCTGTATCATCCTTTTAAATTCAAATAAACACCATCTGGATAAAAATTCTACTGTAAAAAGTAAAGTCTTGCCCCAGCAGCAGTAGCATGCACTGCATACTGCTGCCTGGCAGGATGACCATGTGAGAGGCTTGGGTTCAATTCCCAGTCTGCTCTAACAGCCAGGGGCAGTGCTTGGCCTGGATAGCTTGAGTAAGACCTTGTCTGAGAAAAGCTGTAGACCTAGCTCTCAGGTTAAAGCTAGAAGACGGAGACATAGAAGACCCTGTCTAAAATGCACATTCAGAAAAACACGCCCCTCCAAAAGAAAACAAAACTGAAGTGGTTTGTTTGTTTTGTCAGAGAGCATAAGTGCTGGCTGGACAGGAACACAGAGAAAGCAGAAAAGCAGTTCCCATGGGACTAGTCATACCACAGTGCCTCGTCCACTTCTCCCTCCTTTTAGGATTTTGGGTACATGCGTGCCCAGTGTGCTGTTCAGAGCCACCAGGTCCATCTGACACACTTGAACCACGAAGTCAGCCATGTGGGATTCAGCTACCTTAACCATCATGCATGGGCTGGCTCTGATGTTTTAATTTGTATATTTTTCCCATGAAGGATGACTCAGAGGCTATATAAAGATTATGGAAATACAATAGCAGCAGAAAAAAGAGAGCAGATCAAATATGTATGTATGTACATATATTTATATATTTGTACATCTATTATAAGTAAAGGACTTTAGGTCTTTGCTAAATTCACAAAAAGCACTTATGATTTACTCACTCATCGATTCCATTTACTGGGCGTTGGTGTGTGCTAGACATTGTGCATTGCTCTATCTCTGGAGTTTCAGCAGTGAACATAGAAAACAGGTTTATAAAAAAAAAAAAACAGAAAAAAAAAAGAATTCTGCCCTCACAAAACTAGACTCCTAATTGAAAGAGAAATTTGCTAAAATTAAGTAAATAACTTGTATACCAAAGTGAAGGGGGTAGTTGCAATTTTAAACAAGATGATCAGGGCATTACTGAGAAGATACATGAGCAATTCTCCAAGATGGTGGAGACGGGGGTACCCAACAGACACTTAAAAGAAAAGTTTCCAGGCAGAGAAAACAGCCCAGGCATGGATGAGTTGGGAATGTGCTTATTCTTTATGAGGTACAGCAACAAGACCCAGAGAATCAAAAGGAAGGAGGAGAGTGAAGTCAGAGTTTTAACCCCCTACTCCTCCCTTCTAGCCATTTTGGCTAGCTATTGGCCTCTAACCAAAACCAAGCCTCCTGTCACATGGCTCTCTCTACCAGGAACTCTGTCTTTGGATTCTGGTAGCTGCTACCCTCAAGCTAACTAGCGTTGATATACCACCAATCTCCTCATACCCTGAACAATCCTCTGTAAATAGACAAGCTCCTCAAACTATCTCAATTTAAGTGTGCCATCTCGTTCCTGGCAATGCTCTGAGTAATTCATGGGTCTAGGGCAACAGTCCAGGTGGGAGACAATGATTTGCTTGGACCAGGATGTTGCAGTGAAATGATGTAAAGTACTCAGAGTTTGACTTGCTAACTGACTTATTGTCCAGGCTGACTACAGATTCTGACTAAGCACAGTAAGGATGGAGAGTAAGCAATTGAGATTCATTTTTTCAAAAGTTATAAGTCAATAGAAAATATGTGCACAGACACTGAAAGCTCACAGAAAAGAAATACTTATGCCTCGCAAGATAATGCAAAGATCTTCAGTCTTACTAATAATGAAAGAACTGCAAATTGATATAACAGAGCCTGTTTTTCCCCACAAAATTGACAAAAATTAAAGATATGCTAATATACAGTATTGGCATCGGTATCAGATCCCAAGAGGAAAAAGGAGGAGAAGGGATTGAGGCATGGCCATTCCCCCCCAGAGGGGGTGGTGATTTCTCTCTTTCTGTCTCTCTGTCTCTCTCTCTATTTCTCTCTGTCTTTCTGGTGAGCACACGTGCCCTATACCAAAACCTCTCAAAAAAAAGAAAAGAAATAATAATTAAAGACCAGAAGGAAACAATATATTCATCAATAAGATACATGGATTAAATAAATTAGGATACATATATACAATAGAATACTATCACTGATTTACCAAAAAAGTGAAGTAAATTCATAAATGTTGGTGTGGAAAGCTCTATAAGAGATTTATATTGAGGGCAGAGGCTGTTTCTCTTTGTTAGTTGCCCTTTTTTTTTTTTTTCTTTTAAGGATGCATACATTGCAGAAATAAGAAAATATTAGAAGGGCAAAAGAACTTATTGAGAGTGATTGCCTGGCTCAGACACTGTTGGGGGCAGGGTAATCCAAGTACCTTGCAAGGCTAGAGGCAAACCGCAGAACTGTAGGTTCAGACCCAGGTCCCTCTGAAAACACTCTGGCTGGTATGCATGTGGGTACAAGCATCCTGTGTAGCTGAAGGACTGGGAAAAGGGAACTGCAACATGGCAAGACCCTGCTGAGGATGCTTCTTTCTCTTTCTCTTACTCACACTGATCATCTGTCTCCCTCTTTTTCTCCTCCTCCCTGCCTCACTTGTGCACACATACATGCTATCATTAAAAGCAAGAAGAGTGACTGTCTCTGAGCAGACTAATGTAAGACAGCTCTATTTTTCATTGTAATATAATATTCTTTCTGGTATATTAAAAAAAATTTTACCACGTGAATGTGATATTTTTTTCAATAAACAAAAAAATATAATGAGCCAAATTAAAATAAATAAATAATCTTGTAATGCACAAAACCCTGTTGTTAAATACAGAAACATATCTAAACAGTTCAAACCAACCAGCACTGAATTACAGCTGCATTTTATTGGTATTTGTATTTTGTCAGAAGATAAATGCCCTGATCCACAATGTTCTAAATCACAAGCATTTCTCCATTTGTGGTAAAACTGAGCTTATTAGCAAACTCTTGGAATTTTCCAAGCATTACCCACAAAAAAAGAGAAAAACAATTATAAGAGTTTAAGGTAGATAGTTCCAAATGGAAAAAAAAAAAAATGCAAAATGTGGCTTTGTTCTCATTAATAGCTGGCTTAATCACTGATAATCATTGTGGAACTGATTAGAATGTCAAATGGAACAGTCCACATCACAATTTCCATTTCCCTACTACTGTAACTTCCACAACCAATTTATTTTAGAACTAGCAGGGAGCAACAATATGGAGAGGAATAAATCAGTCCAGCCTTATCTTAAAGCACTATGTAGAAGCCAGAAAAATCAGAATCATTTAAAAATTGCATAAAACTTCTCTATTAGAAGAATGTCACTTTATTTCTTCGAGAATTCTCTAGGCTCTCTCAAAGATTTATAAACTATACCAACATAAAATGTGTACAGGATCATATTTTATTTCACTAACATTAATGTTAAACTTAACTCTTAAGTTATTTCTCATCTTCCTTATGCCATTATTCTCCTTCCTACCACAATCCTGACTGACACTGAAGATAAAATCCTCTTGTTAACAGAACCATCTTATATAATTTATCCAATAAATTTTACTAGGTCATTGAGAAAGTCATGATGCATTTTTCTGTTTTTCTATGCAAAAATGCATCATGACTTTCCCGACAACCCAGTAGATAAGAGGCCAGCTGTGATGGTGCAAAGTAATGCACTGCTTTGCAATGATGAAGCCATATAGGTAAGTCCCAGGTTGGCTGCCCGAGGTCTCCCTGTACACACTGGGCACATACATGCATACCTGTGATTCTGGCTGGCTAAGGCTGGGGCTGGATCATGGCATAAAGATCCTGTCTGGGTGCCTGTCTCTCTCTGATTCTCTTTTTCTCAAGCAAGAAAGAAATTAATTTTGAAAAATCATTTTGGATAAGAGTTCTTTTTTTTTAAAGTTACTTAAATCCACTTGAATACAGAAGATTCCTCAATTGCCTTGTTACATATACCTAGATATATTCATAATCAAGGAGTTTATTTCCTATAATAGCCAGTGAGTCAAGCTTCAATTGTGGCGGACAGAGAAACAATAAAAAGCTTTGCTGCTGTACCTATGAGCTCCCTCTTCTCAGAAAAGATGCAAAAATAGATTTCTCCAAATTTCTGTAGGTAGCAACTGTCAGGTTTAAACTGGGGGACATCTGAGAAACTAGGTTTTTTGTTTTGTTTTAATTTCACTGTAGGGTGTGTGCACTCCCTATAGCAAAAAAAAAAAAAAAAAAAAAAAAAAAAAAAAAAAAAAAAAAAAAAAAAAAGAAATAGAGAGAGAAAGAAAGTTAGAAAGCACCCCCTGGAAAGATAGCCACACCAGAATTCCTTCTCTATTTTCCCTCTCAGGATTTTGGGTACACACGCACAGCATTTTTACACAGCTCATCCTTCAAGCCACTGGATATGGCACTTGAACCACATAGTTGGACATGAGAGATCCAGCCACCCCAACCATCACAACCACTGGCTGGCCCTACTTATTTATCTTTTCATGCCAGGTGATATGTGCACATGCATGCCAGAGAGAGAGACAGAGAGAGAGGGAGAGAGATGGGTGATGGGGGAGAGAAACCACCCTCCAATGGGACCTAGTCAAATCCTTTTAGTCTCCATCCCATGAGGATCCTGAATGTGTTACATGGGCCCTACGTGCTTTTCCAGCTGCCAGGGCCAGGACTTAAACCATAGTTGGTCATGTGGGATCCAGTTCCCTCTGCACAGCACTTAACCACTATGCTTTAGGGCCGGCCCCACAATGTATTTTTAATGTTGCATGCCACAAAATTTCAGGAAATAATAAATAAATAAATAATTTGTCTTTACAAAACTTTCTCCATGGATCCAAGGTGCTTATATACATTACCTCATTAAAATGTTACATTTAAACTAAATCAATTGCTTAAAAATAAATTAAATGAGATACATTAAGGGACAAAACCACTGTACCGACATTTACCTGTTGCATCGAATTCAATTGGTTGGCACCGGCGGCTAGAAGACCAATCACATTTGAGGACTTGCCCTCCTTCTACAATCCCAGGCTGGGTAGTGTTCGCTTTGGGAGCTCCCACCAGAAGAAACATTCTGCTAAAATACAAAAGGGGTACACAGATTCTAAATGACACAAGTACAAACAATACGTTATGGCATATCAGGAGTTATCATTTTCTTCAAATTATTCACAAATATTTTTAAAATCATTCTGAGTTCATAATTTTTCATTATTCATTTGGTACTCTTACATGCATGCATTATTTGATATTATTTATTCATCTTAGAGCATTACAAGCAACTGCAGGATTACATTCATTTAAAAATGTATTCTGATCAAAGTACACACTTTAAATACATTAAGTTTGGGGCCAGTAATTAGCGTGGCTATGTCGCTGGACTCCCATGTAGTCGACCATGGTTCGAGTCCCGGACTCAGTGGCTTAAACTCACGCTGGGTGCGTGTGCATGCATGCCCAAGATCCCGAGAGGAGAATAGAGGAGAAGAGGTTGTGGTGTGGCCATCCCCCCGTGGGGTGATTTCACGCTTTCTGTCTGTCTCTCTCTGTCTTTCTAGAGAGCGTACGCACCCTATAGCAAAAACCTCTCCAAAAAAATAAATAATGAATAAATAAATATGTTAAATTTATTATATGCCACATATCTAAATAAAGTTGTTTTAAAAATTTATGCTGGCTAGAATCAAGGAAGTTTTGTTTTGGTTGGTATTTTGTTATTTTTCTGTGCATTTCTATTTCTTGAATGCTGAGCAAAGTTCAATGAATGATTGCAAGAATAATAATTCTGAATCTTATGCTTTTATTTTTTAAATAATGACAAAAAAATTTCTTTTCGTAAGACTAATCAAGTCAATTTCTTGTCAAAGATTAGGACCACTATTCAATTTCTTACCAGGGTAAAATAAACTAAAAAACATTAAAACTTAACAGTACTGTATAAAGAGATCTTTTCAAATACTGTATGGCCGTGCTTAACAAACACGGAGTGTCCACACCCTATAGTGGAAGCTAAACGACTTCACAGTATAGAAACAGAGAGTTTAATGGTAGGGACTCAAAGCTGGAAGGGGAGGAAGGGGAGATAGGAAAAAATTGGCTAAAAAAATACAAGAGTGCACGTAAACTAGTAAAGTGGATTAAGAAATAGTAAACTACAGCAAAGCACACTAGTGACAATTTAATATACATTTTCAAAAAGCAGTGAATTTATAATGTATGGCATAATATAATGATACATGTTGGATGGTGAATATGTTTATATTCTTGATTTGATTATTGTACTGTATATATGCTCTAAAAAATAACAATGTACTCCACAAAGATGTATGCTTATGTATAAATCACAAATTATGGTCAATATTATTTTTTTAAAAGATATGGGGCCCAGCCACAGTTACATAGCTGGCAGAGCACTCCTTCCTGATACTGGACACACACAGGAGTCCTGGGTTCAGATCCCATCTGGCAGGCACCTCAGCAGGCTCTTGTGCTCCTGGCTTGTTAGGAGGCTTCCGGGAGCTTGAGGTATGTGAAAACCTTTCTTTCTCTCTTTCTCTCTCTCGCTCTCCAGAAATATTTTTTGGTAAAGATTTTTTTTTTTTTTTTTTGCCTTAGGGCATGTGAACTTGCTGGAGAGAGAGACAGAGACAGTGAGAAAGAAAGTAAGAAATCACCTCCCAGGGGAATGGCCACACCACAATCCCTTCTCCTCCATTCTCCTGCCATGATTTTAGGCATGTATGCACATGCACCCAGCGTGAGTTTCATGCCACTGGCTCTGGGACTCAAACCGTGGTTAGATATGTGGGAGCCCACAATGGATGGACCCACTACACCACCTGCTGTCCCAACAACTATACATTTTTAAAGAGATGAACTGGATGTCTCTCATACATACCTCACAGTGCTGGCCCTAGAGATACCACTTCTATGATGAATATAAAAACTTAGCTTCTGCTCTCAGAGGGATTTACATTTCCATGGAGGCAACAAAGTAGCCCATAAAGAAACAAAGGATTCACTCTGCTTATGAAGGAAGCAACAATCTGCTGAGAGATGATATCAGGGAGGAGAGACCTTCTTCAGATAAAACATAATTATCTCTCAGAAGTCAAGGGGAGAGACAGCCTTTACATAAGGGAAGTCTCTGTAAGGAAATGATCTTTAAAGAATGGGGAGGAGAGATCTCTTTCAGATAAAGCAGTTAGAGAAGTAAGGAAGTTAATGCTGAGGAACTCATCACTAAACGAGATGTATGAGATTCTTTTGTGTGCTGTGGATCTAGAGAGGAAAACTAGGGGACAATGGGAGGGTGGCATGAGAACATGGATGGAAGCATCCAGGGCTGAAGTAGAAAGATCCCGGGCAGGAAAAAATTTAGCCTCCAGAAGTTTCAGGAGAAGAGGTGCTACTGAAGGCGTGAGCAAGTTGGGAGTGTGACAAGATCAGGTCTGGGAGCCTGGCAAAAATTAAGTCAAGCAGGGTCTGTTAGCCACAGTTAAACTTGAACTTTACCCTGCAGTCCATTTGAAGCCTCTGAATATTTTTTAAGCAGAAGACTGACATCATCTAATAAAACCAAGTTTACATGCCCAATGGGGAAGGCAATACAGGATGAGACGTAAATGGAACAAGGAAACCAAGAGACTTGCAGCAGCTCAGGGAGGAGGTGGAAGTGACCAGTAGTAGTAAGACAGCGAATGGAGAAAGAGATGGGTGAGGACATTTGAGAAACATCTGGAGTAGTATGAACGGGAAGAGCTGGTGGCCTGAATAAGGGAGAAAGGAACGATTAAAGAATGTCACCTTGGTTTCCTTTTTGAGTGCACAGGAAGGAGAAAAGCCTAAAGAATAGGGAGGTGGAAGGCAGGATAAGTCTTTATAGGAAAACCATGAAATCAGTTCTCAGCATGTCTCCTTGAGATGCCTGTGAGCCACCTAGCTGGTAGTCATGAGCTCTGGGGAGAACTCTGCCTGACACCTAAGGGGTAGCACAGAGGACAGATGAATTCTCCCAGAAGATGCTTCAGAGCTAAGAGGACCAAGCAATGAGCTCTGTGAGGCATTTAAAAGTCAAAAAGAGAAAAGACAGAGTGAAAAAACTCAGTCTTCTCAAGAAACTGAAACACAGGAGAAAAAGAAGCAGGCAAGAGGCAGACAAAGCCCTAAGTAAATGCCGTTACCATAACCATTTTATTTGGTTAAATGCTATCACTTCAATTTTTCTGGAAGATACAGCATTTACAATTGCTTTTTTACCTTTTTGTAGAATTATGAACCAACCTACAACTGAAACATGAAATGTATCACTTTAACTTTTTAAATAAATTTCATTTATTCAGGGTAGTAGCAGCCTAACTCAACCTGACTAGACAAAAGCTGTTATATGAATTGCTGGAACACAAGAATACTGCTTTCTTACACATCTTAAAACCCACAAATTCAAAATAAAAATGAATTCCTAACCAAACCACGCCCTGTTTAATAAAGCTTTATGCGGTCATATTTGGCACCAGTAAAATACCAATACTGGCTCTCTCCCATCACAGCAAAATACTCTGGATAGGAAGCCAACTTAATTTTCATTCAGTAAGAATCTTTCATAAGGAAACAAAAAAGGCTATGAGTAAGAGCCCCACCCCCCAGTGAGTAGCAGAGCACCTCCTTGTAATCACAATCCCCTTTGCTTTTTTTCTAGAGCAAAGTTGGCTAACCCAGCTAAATTACATATGGATTATTATAATACGTAAATTTACTCTTGTAAATGTATATCATTTGAATATACAATGTTGTTCTCCTTTCAACAAGTCAAAAATTGACCAAAAGTTTAAAAAAAAAAATTCACAAAATTTCCTCTCTTCATCTCAATTAAATGATTTTTGTCCCCTTAGTTTGATGGAGGGTGCATGCGCTCATCAGAAAGAGAGAGAGAAAACATGCAAGCATTCTCTCATGGGGCATGGTCATGCCGCAATCCCTTCTACTCTATTTCTCCCTTCTTTAGGGATTTTGGGCATGCATGAGTGTCCCCCACCCCCTCTCCGCGTGTGTTTTTCAAGCCACCCAGTCTGGGTCTCAAACCAATTGGGATCCAGCCAGGCCACGGGTTGAACCAATGTTTTTGTTTGTTTGTTTGTTTGTTTTTTATTGCCAGAGTGCATGCATTCATTCAGAGAAAGAGAGAAACACCCCCAAATGAAGTGTGGTCATGCCAAAACCTTTTCCCTTTATTTCTCCGTTCAGTCGGGATCCTGAATACACATGCGCACACAGCACGGTGTTTTTCAAGTCACCAGAGCTGGGATTTGAACACTGTCGCCCCTCAGCTCACAATGCATAGCACTTAACCAGTACATTATGGGGTCAGCCCTGAATTAAGTGATATTTGAGTGCATGCTGGAGAAAATAAACATCTCAAACACGTGTGCTTTTCAGGATCTATACCTTGAAAAGTTTTCTTAAGAAAACTGATACAAGCACAGGTACACACTGCACATGTTTAGTGGTGTGGGTCATGCAGGTTCGAGGTCAGGCTAGGAGAGCTGGTTCTCAGAATTTACATGCAAAACTCATTTCTAGACTGTCATCACATAGAACTTCACAGAACATTTTTTTTTCTGGAGAGGTTTTTTTCTACAGGGCATGCACACTCGCCAGACAGACAGAGAGAAAAGAGAGACAGAAAGCGAGAAATTACCCCCCAAGGGAGATGGCCACACCGCAATCCCTTCTCCTCCATTCTCCTCCCGGGATCTTGGGCACACATGCACACGCGCCTGGCATGAGTTTTAAGCCACCAGGTCCGGGACTTGAACTGCAGTCTACTACATGGGAGTCCAGCGACATAGCCATTACACTAACTGCTAGTCCCTTCCCAGAACTTTTGATAACTCTTTGTCAAAACTATGCTGACCACCTTATGATAAATTGCTTCTTTGAATACAGGAGACTCTAACTCACTTTTGAGCCCGCCACATAGAAAGAACTAAAGAAAATTTCACATTGATAGTGGAGTAGCAACTAACATCGAAAATTATAGGTCTCAATTTTAAACCAGCCATATAAAAATAAGTGCCTCAGCTATGCCTTGAGTCCTCTAGAATGCAAAAATCATCCTTTTATAAATGTTCATAAATTACCTTTACTTATTGTTGGATTTCAGATACTTTTTTACTTGGCACTCTAAGAGAAAGCTGGAAAGTTATCAGGGGACAGCTTTCAGCAAAGACAGAAAGAAGGGCGCAGTAGGAGAGTTCTCTGAATAAAGACTGCACTCTATTGGCAGCAGCACATAGCTCCAGTTCCTTGGATAAGACCAGGAACAAGGCTGCGGCTTTTCATCAGACCATGTGTACATTATAGGCATGAAATGATGGTAATTAGATGTACTAATATGAATGTTCATCAAGTTTTGCTAAGCCTACCTTCATGTGCAGTCTTGCACACTGAGAGAATGCCACAGTGATGGCACAATAACATAAAAGGAATGTGTGGGCATTGTCAATAGCTAAATACTAGGTTAGTGGGGGGAAAGCTGAGGAATCAAGTTCTTTGTCCAAAAATCATGACAGTATTTTAGTTAGTTCTAAGATACTTAAGCTTTTAAAAAGAGAAGAATGATGAAAGAGAGGAAGTTAAATTATATTAGACATAAGTTGAAGTCTTAAGAGAGAGTTGTATACTGAAAAAGTGTTTGCAGAGAATAAAGGGTAGGAGGTGATAAAAGATACGTGTGAGAAAATTAAGGAATACAAAAACAAAAAAAGCCTGTTATGGAAATGCTTTACAAACATGCAAATAATTATTAATTTGAAGTTCATTTGTCTAATGAATGTCCACCGTAGCTTAATGTGGGTAAGGGAACTAAGGGATCAGAGGAAAAAAAATATTCTCAATATAAGCAGCAGCATTTAATGGAAACAGTGTGAGACTAAAAGTTAAAAACACTACAAATCAATTGAGAAAGTCACTTTTTTTTAAGAATTATTTTATTTAACTTTAGTATCATTATTTTCCAGTTTGACCAGAGAGAGGGAGAGAAATAGAGAGAAGCAAAGTGAGAAAGCAAGCCACAATGTCCAGGACTTGAATCATGGTCAGTCATGTGGGAGCCCAGAGCCTTTAACCACCATGCCACCTGCCTGCCCCAAGAAACTCACTTTCAATCTCTGAGCCTCTATTCCCAGTTCTATTGAATAAAGAGAAAAATCTCCAATGCAAATACTTAAAAAGGAAATATCCTGAAAGTACATAGTAGATCAATGCAAACTTAAGAGAATCCGGAAACATCATACAAAGACAAGATGATGGTGTTTGAACTAACAACAGTAATTAATATAATGAAATAACTACTCCCTAACAAAGTAGGAAATACAAAACTTAAAATCTGTCTTTAAAAGCTGCATGTCCAAAATCCCAAGAGGAGACTGAAGGAGAAGGAATTATTGTGGCATGACCATCCTGGGGTGGTGGTGGGGGGGGGTCCTCTCTCTCTCTCTCTCTCTCTCTCTGGTGAGTACACATGACCTATAGCAAAAAGTTAAAATTTTCTTTCCTCCATTTTCTCAAAAGGTCACTAATGTTCAAGTAAAGTAATTAACTTAAATGAAGGAGAAAAAGGAGGTTAGGAAAGTTGGTTTGCAACATTTCTTGACAATGGTGAAGTACTGAGAAGTGAACAGAGTTAGGTGAGGCTGACAAAAGCAGTAACAATCTGACGCTGAGCAACTCAGCTTCATACACTTACAACTTTCCCCTGACAGGCTCCATCTTCCAAAAAAGTTTACTCAAGAACATCATCAGGAATCCCATTCCCCAGCATTCTTTTAAAATGTCTGGAAATAGTTTTATTAAATGACTTCTTAGGACTCTAGAAATAAGGTTTACATCCATAAGGAAGCTATTTTCTGAAGTTTGTTTATTTCTCCCATGAGAAAGAAAGAGAAAGAGAGACAGAGAAAAAGGCACTCTCGACAGGATCTTCCCACAGGAGCCACCCTCAGTTTCAGCTAGCCCAGATCATGAGCACATATGCATGGCAATTGTGTTCAGGAAAGACAGGATGTGAACCCCAGACCTTTCCCATGTGGGTCCAGTTGCAGTACCACTGCGTCACCACCTGGCTGCTCCACCAGTAGGCTATTAATTTCACGTCAAGAAGTTCTAAAAGATGAAGGGCAGAGTGGGGAGAAGAAGCTAAGGCAGAGGGAGAAGAGAAGGAGTAGGGGCAACGGTAAGGGAGAAGTGGGAGAAGGAAAGACAGAATGAAAGAGGGAAGATGGAGGGAAAGAAAGAGGGAGGATAACGGAAGAAGGGGAAAATAAATCTTGTGGTAGGGGTAGAGGATAAGAAGCAAAAAAGGAAATGAGAGAAACACAAGGGAATGACAGAAACCAGCCAGGAGCATGCCATTAGGATACACTTCCTATTCAAAGTGTACTGGAGGGCCAGCTGCTTCAGGGAATGTGACCTTGACTACCAAGGAGGGGCAACATGCCAAACAATGACAAGTACATTTTTCAAATCTTCCAAAGGACGACATTACTTGGCTGCTTTCAGCCCTGACCTTTCTAAGATGCATGTTTCATATATTTAGCTGGCTCTGGGTTGACCAACAAACTTCACCAAAAGGAACTTCTGAAAAATTATCCTATGTGTATATGGCAAGAAATGTGTACGAAACAGTGCTGAATGTTATTTCAGAGCTGTAATTCCAGTTTCAGGCTTACTTCTCATTTAAAAAAAGAAACGCGACGAAAAACAATTACATGATGTAAAGGAGAAACTGTAACTGCAAATTCCATACATTTTCCTTCCTCTTTTATAATGTCCTATATAAACCTACAGCCACAAAGAAGGGTAATCAATAGAGGATTTGCTTTTGAATTAAGACTATGGTCGACACATGTCTATTATTTAGGAAAAGAAAATCCAGGTAAAAGCAACCAAACAGGCTGGGACCAGCAAATCCACGGGTAGGAGGGCCCTGAGGGCCCAATCCCTACCAGACAATATGGGACATGGAGCCAAGGGAGAGCCTTCTCAGGCTTTGAGATCTAACGTTTGCCCACTGGGGTTTCAGATTTGCTGAAGGTCTGCTACCCCTTTCTTCTACTGGAAAGGAAATTTGTACCCTGCACTTACTCTGTCTTTGTATTTTGGGGACTGATGGGATATGTCATTTGTTTTGGCTGCACAAGCGCAAACTCTCAAAAGAGACTTTGGACTCTTTTGGGGTTGATGCTAGAATAAACTAAGACTTTTGGGATTATAGAAATGGGAGGGTTATGTTTTTATAAAGAATTATTTATTTATTTGCTTGTTTACTGTTTAATTTGTTATAGGGCACGTGCACTCACCGGAGAGAGAGAAAGTGAGAAATCAAGCTGCCAGCAGCCAGCCATGTGGGAGTCCCATAGCACCTTAACTACCATTCCACCTGCTGGCCCCATGGGATGATTATATTTTCTATGTGAGAAGGACCTAAACTTTGGGGCCGGGGTGAAAATGCCACCATGTGGATAAGTGCTTGTTCTCCAGAGGTTCATGTTTTAGTTTGGTCCTCAGTATGATGGCACTGGAAGGTGATGCAACCTTTACGAAGTGAGACCTAGGAGCCCTCCTGATTGGATCATGGAGGCACTGGCCTCATGAATGAATTAATGATATCTTGCAAGAAACTGAGTGAATTCTTTTGAGAACAGGTTGATATAAAAAGAAGACGACTGTTCCCAGTCTCTCTCTGCACATGAGTGCCCTCCTCTCTGCCTCTGTCAGCTGTCAGCCTGATGGGGACCTCAGGCCTCACTCTCCAGTCACCAGAACGATGAGTCAACTGAACGTCTAGTGTGTCTAAGTCACCTAGGTTCTGGCATTTCTGTAAATAATACAATAGCCACACTGAAGTTGATGAAAATGAGCTGGTATTATTTAGTAAAGTGTTGTGAAGATGGTCCCAGTGGTGAGGGGAGAAATAAGTAGGACATGAGGTATAGAAAAATACACACAGTTTGGGATAGACTGCAAGGCAGCCTTAATCCAGGTTAAGCAGCTTGGGCTTTATCTACGTCAAAGGAAGCATTGTTGAGGAAACTTTAGCAGCGGAATACCAGAAACGAGACATTTCAGAAAGACAAACCTAGGAGAAACACATAAGATGTTCTGTAGGTCCCAGAGTCAAGTGCTGGGCAGAGGGATGAGAGGGGACCTGAGGGACACAGATCATGTTTGTGACGGCTGGAGCTGAAACAAGAAGGTAATAGAAAAGGTGGAACGCAGAGGTGGCTACAAGGAAACCTTAACGAGGAAGAATTTCTAGGACTTTCTGCCTGGTGACTCATCACTGACTAACATTAGGGGAGTGCAGTAGGGCAGACAAAGAAAAATAGAAAATGAGAGGGAGGAATATGAAATTATTTCCAGGGTGACAGAGAAAATGATGGCACCATTAATAGAAACAGAAGTACAAGTGACATCTCTTGGTGAAAAAGAGCTTATTTTTAGTCAAAGTGAGTGAAGATGGGCTAGTCTAAAAGAATGATCCCCACTTCTGGAATATCAAGAGATCTACTCTAAGATCTAAGATGCTGCCATTTTATTGTAAAAGCTTTCCAGATGTTGCAAATATGAAGTTAGGGGTGAGAACCACTGAAGATTCCCTAGGATTTTCTGCTATCAGGGCACACTCACCCACATCTTGTCTGTGGGGTCATAGGAACACACAGTAACCATAAATCAGGCTCCATTAGTGTTTAATGCAGAAAAGGAGAATTCAAACCCAGTGTTATTCATTATAGCATTATTTTAAGGTGTGTGTGTGTGTGTGTGTGTGTGTATAAAATGAGAACTGTATAAGATATATTTGAATAAGGAAACTGATGAACTGTATTCTGCTTTAAAAATCAATATATAATATTTCACATCCTTTCTTTGGATCCTTCCCTTGCTTCCCCCACCATGTCAACCATCTTGAACAACTAAAGACTGCACATTCTTTGGGCCTCAGTTTCCTCATCTCTAAGAATGAATTTACCTGCTTCCCCCTACTTCTCTTGGTGCTTTGTGCTGCTGAATGGAGGTGTAAGTACATGTACTTTGCAAACTAGAAAATAATGTAAGGTAGCATCAAAATGTAATTTTTAGCATCTCAGTTATTCTCCACAAGAAAAACATGACCTATTCTTGGCCTGCATACAATCTTTAATTTTTATTTAAAATTAACAATATTGTCATTACAACTTATTACTTACAAGGAAAAAAAAAAGATGCTTGGTTGTTTTTCATAGAGTTTTTAAAATGATTATTTCAGTGAATTTTCACTTCAAAACTAGAACTCATTTTAGGGGAGTGTTTTGGAAAGACCACTATAACTTTTTTTAATTTATTTATGTCTTCCATGAGTGACAGATACAAGAGAGATACACACCCCCAACAAGGTCCTGACTCTCTGACTTACCCCCAGCTTCAGCAAGTCACAGATAATGGGCACACAAATGCCTGGCCTAGTCAAGGAGGTCTGCAGATGCAAACCAGAAACCATCCCTCCTCCTCGGTCAGATGTTAGCCCAGGGCACTGCCTTTATCACTGCGCCACCAGCCATCAGCCCCTTAAGATTATGTGTAATACTTTAATTTTCCTTCTCTTTAATAGATAGTTATTCATTAATTTTCACTACAATAATATGGTGCTAACTCAATAAATTTTAGAACAAAATAAATGAAACACAAAACAATTCTACAGCTTGCCCAAGGTATTTGGACACCTAAACTGGAAGACACAGCAGAGGGGACGTCATAACCATTGCCTCCTCACTAATTCTGCCTCCAAAGAAGGAATGATTTAATTAGCAAGTATTTTTTTTTAAATGTGGACTTTTCTTCTTTACAAGTTTTTGATAACACTAAATAAAACAACAAATCTAGCTGGTAATATTGCAAATGGCATCCCATATACCTCAGATTCCAATGCTTGTGAAATTTAAAAGCGCCTCTTTACAAAATTAAGCATCATTTTAGCATTAATTTTGGTTAAATCTGTAATGCTCAGTAAGTAGAAACCTTAGTGTGTGTGTATTTGTGTGTGGGGGTGTGTAGAATTCTTTTCTTCTTTTAACCTCAAAGTTGGTTTCCATTTTTTAAGGTAGGCTATACCTAGAGCTTGCTAGTCAAAAAAGCTGCTGAAGATTTCAAGATATACTATAAAATCAAATCCAAGTTCAGCTTTACTTTGCCATCTCAGACCTATGTAAGTATGTGAGGTCATGAAAACATGTGAGGTCATAGTATAGTAAATGACCATACTGCTGGTCAAAGACTAGTCCCCAGGCTTCTAATGAACAATAGCAAATATCACAAATAGTTCCACAGTACTGCATTTTTTAAAAATACTTCAAGCTTATCAGCTTGTCAACTATCTTCACACTAAATGGAGGGTTGCTGCAGAATTAACAGCAACATTTGCTCTCATCTTCAAAGTATGTAAGTAAGTGCTAACTCTTGCTAAGGTAAGTACTACTAACTTCACAAGAGACAGGCATCTATTTTTAAAATTATTAAAATTTTTGTACAAACAAAATCTAGAAGTGCATCCTCGGGAGCCAGTAAAATACTCTACCCTAAAGGCATACACTTAACAATATGTGAGAACAAAAAAATTTGACAAATAAAAGATAAGGCTTACTAAAATGATTAATCAAGTTAAATGAAGGTGGCAAATGGTGCCTCAAGTTAATGGTTATTTTTATCATTTTGGAAAAAAAAAAATCTATGCAGGTCTTACAAAGAGCAATGAGACTGAAAACAACACGGTTGCTACATAGTTTCCACTAACTACATCCAACCTACATATTGCTGCAAAGGTTACCAAAAGCAATGCTAGAGACATGCAGGAAAACGCTGAGAAAAATAAATCAAGCCGAATGTTCTAACAGTCATGGAAAAAGACTGAGACCACCCTAAAATCAGGCGTTCATGTGTTAGTAAAAATAACAGCACAAAGTAGCAATCAGCAGAATTCTCTTCCATTCCCATTCCCACAAACGGCTATCTTACTGAGAAAATAAAGAAATGAAAATACGTTGTTGCAATTTCTAAGAGCTCAGAAAGACCCTAAAAACAGTTTCCTCCTTGAAAACAAGGTTTTAATACGACATCCCGCGCACACTCATTAAATCAGTATTTCTGAGGCTAATATGGGGGCGGGGTGGTGAGAATGTAGTCAGAGACAACCCTGAAACCAATGATGACAATACCCTGTTACAAATCCTGGCTGTCCTTGCAATTCAGCATGTTGGCGATTTAAAAACGTAACTGAATTATAAAATACTTCAGTATTCAAACGACCTGCTGAGAGTGAAAACTCAGCAAACATCCTTGTTCTTTCAGAACAATGACCTAAATAGTGAATCACTATAAAAAGAACAGATGACACATTCATCTGTTCAACCTCAAATGTGCAAAGGTCTGACAGTCGCAGCGATAAGACACAATGAATTTAACACGACAAGACGGTCATCAGAATTTCTGGAAAAGGAGTCAGTGAGAAGAAACAGAGTCAGACTTAGAGGCGGAAAGAGTGGGGGAGGGCTAGTTCAGGAAGAGTGGAAAGGACGGGCGTTAAGGCTGTAAAGCAAAAAAAGACTGCTAGGAAGACTAACTCGTACAGGAGAAAAAGAAGTTCGGAGATGAAACCGACCGGGTTCCCTGCACCGGCAGAGCCGGTGAGGAGTCCCGCAGGATCAACTCTGTTCATTTCCCACTTTGTCAGAATTTTAGGCACAGGTCTGTTTCAAAGTTCTCCCTCTGCCCCCGACGAATTGAAAAATCTGAGGGGGACGAGGGAGACTGGGTGGTGAGTACCTCGGGAATTCAGCCCCCCAAACATTTCATGCACCCAGAGCAGAAGCCACCTCAGCGGGTGGGGAGGGGGAGAGTGACGCGGGGAACCCCCCCCCCCCTTCCCGAGATCAATCAGGGTGGGGAAACGCAGGGTGCGCTCGGCTGCAGAGGGAGCGGCTCTCCTTCCAACTGTGGCCACTTACGAGGACGCGCTGGGCACGAAGAAATCCACGGCGAAGCCGAAGTAACTTCCCTCCGGGCCAGAGTACTCCGCAGGACTGTCCACGTCTAGGTTGAAGGCGCCGCAAAGAGGTAGCAGGAGTCCGGCGAGCAGCAGCAGCAAACCTCGGGGTGAAAGGTACGGCCACCGCCACGGCCACGGCCACGGCCACGACGGAGAAGCCATCTCCGAAGAGCGCGCTGGGTGCGGAGCCCGGAGCGGCAGCCACCCCTCCCGGGGCGCACGGTGCCCGCGGCCCGCCGCCTGTGCGCGCCCAAACTTGCCCACCGCTCGCTTCCCGGCGAGCTCGAGAAAGTGCCAGGGGTGGCAGGAAGGCTAAGCTTCGGCCACCCGGGAAGTGGGTCACAGTGCAAACCGGGCGGGGACGACGTGGGCGCCCCCTCACCTCCCTCGCAATTGGCCGCTCAGAGCCGCGATTCGGGCTGGGGACTGCGGGAGAGAGCGCCGCACTTGGGGCTTGAGAGAGCGGCGGGCGGTGGGAGGAGGCGGGAGGAGGCGGAGCCGGCCCGGGAGGCTGAGCCACCGAACCCAAGGAGGAAGTGGGGGAGGAGAGTCGCCCTCCGACTGGGGAGAGCCGAGCGCACTTCCGTGCGCGTTGTCGCCGCCTGTCCCGAGAGTAGGACGCCAGCGCCGAGGCCCCAGACCCCCAGAGCCCAAGGCAGCATCCGCGCTTTTCGACCAAGGCCTCAGACCGAGCACCGGGAGTTGGGGGTGGGGTGCAGAGAGATGATCAAACATCGCAATCCGCCCTCGTCTCTGGGAGTGGCAAGCGCACCCCCACGTTCCCAGGTCCCGCCGGGAAATTCCGTGCGACTTTTGTTTAAAAATGAGGAAAGCGTTAGCCGCTTCTCGAGTTTCTGCTGCTTCGTCTGGCAGGCCCTCAACAACTGAACTATAATTAATGGTTGTTTTTTTTTCCCAGTCCACCCCACACACGAACACTGACTTAATTATGAACTTCCACTATCCTGGCACAGCCTCTTTCGAGGGGTGTGTTAGAAATGAACTTCAGTGACCTACCAGAGGATTGGAGAGGCAAAAAATATGCAGTAATAGATTTAAGCCAGAGTAGTCTTCATTCCTAGTTTATTAGGTGGCATAGTAATGGTAGGTTTTGCAAAGCCGAGTAGTTCATTTAGGACATTTGGGTAGACATACAGTTATTAGTAAGAAGGAATGTGCACCTCTGAAATAAGGCCCTCTCGACCTGCTTGTTCGTGGTGTGTTTCATCAAGTCCTGAAAACACTGGACTGAGGGATGACCAGAAACCTTTACTTTTTAGCAGTTCCTAGCACCTGGCCAAGCAGACAATAAGCAATGGATAAAATGCCGAACCAATGGCAGATATGATTAATAAACTTTCCTTGGAGAAATGGTTTTCCCGAATTGTGTACCAACTGCTAAAGAATTTCGTGAACAAGATCAAGTGTAAGTGCATTTTGTGGACCTTAAAACTTACAAGAGTGGACTGGTCATTTCTAACCGTTTTCCAAAGTATCTATTAAAATGATTACCTATCCGCCAGCTGATTGCGAGGGAAGGTGCTCTCAGCCTGGCCGGAAGGTAGCGGAGCCTGTGGTATGTCGCTGGCTCTAATAGAATTTCCAGCCGCAACACAGCCAGAGTTTTGAATTGAAGGAATGTGGCTAATGTCGTGAATGTTGTCATGACACATTTTTCCAAAGCTTTACGTAGAAGATGGCTGTGAAAAAAATTACGAGGATGACTGCTGCATGTAACAAGCACATAGGCAGCTGCAGATAAATGTTCAGATCCTATCGCTAAAGTATTTGAAGGGACTCAACAGCCTCAACTGTATATTTTTGAAGGAAAATGAAGGACTGATCAGACATGAAGGGAAGCGAAAGATGAAAGTGTTTCATTTGACATTGATAGCCTTACAATAAATTAAAGGGAAAAACTCAGTTACAGGGCCCAAACAGGGATGCAATCAATAAGGGGCCTCACTGCCCCTTGCTAGAGCCACGTGGGAGGCTGGGTTCAGATCTGGGTGGGGAGAGGATTATGTCATGTGAAACCCTATTAGGAGTACTAGTGCACCTGCCCTCTCACTCCGTAAAAGGAATACATTAATAAACTTAAACTCAATCACAATGTACATTAATAGCTATTAAGCAATCCTGTGAAGGGAACTGTATGTAAATTGCAAATATGAATTCATAAATTATTGTAAATTCCTAACTTGAATTTATAATATTTAATCCAATTAAATATTTTTAAGTTTAGCTGAAAGATATGCAGCAAAAATTTTGGCATGTTTTCCAAGCCATGGTCTAGCATCTGCCTAACAGAAATTACCAACTAAGACTGGATGTCCTACACAAATTATTTTCTTCTCTCTTTCTTTCATTTCCCAGAGGGTGTATGTGCTCACCAGAGAGAGACAGAGAGAAAATGAGAAAGCATCCCCCGAGGGGGCATGGTCACGTTGCATTGTCCTCCATTTCTCCATCCTCTGGCATTTGGGACGCACGTGTCCAAAGGCATATCTTTCAAGCTGTTGGGGCCAGGATTCACACTGCATGGTCAGCCATGTGGATTCTGACTCCTTTAGTCACCAAGCCATGGGGCAGGCTCCAATACACCTTTTTCTTCACTATGTCTCCAGGCAATGAATAAGTACACATAAGTTCAAAGGCGCTTTTGTACCTTAGAAACCTGAGAACAAATCAACATGAAAATCTAGGTAAGGAGGATGGAAGAGCCCAAACTCTGGGTAGGCAGGGAATCTCTCCCTCTTAAAGTCCTGATCCCAGAAGAGAAGTCCGACAGAACAGGGGAGGGGAGAAGAGGGAAGAAATTAGAGGACCAGGGAAATGAAGAAGTCAAAGGAATGGCAACGCATGTGTCCCCACCAAAACTTAAGTGAAAAACACACCCCCAAATAGATCTACTACTGTAAAAGCTCTTATTCTTGAGCCATTTCTTATGACTTCATTTTAAATGAGCAATCTTGCAAATTAAGAAATTTGTTGAGACCAGCATTTAGAGTAATAGCTATGTTGCTGGACTCCCACGTAGTCAACCGCTGTTCTAGTCCCGAACCCGGCGACTTAAACTCATGCCTGGTGCATGCGTATGCATGCCCAAGATCCCAAGAGGAGAATAGAGGAGGAAGGGATTGCGGCGTGATCATCTCCCCTGGGGGGTGATTTCTTGCTTTCTGTCTCTCTGTCTCTCTCTCTGTCTTCCTGGCGAGCGCACGTGCCCTATAGCAAAAACCTTTCCAAAAAAAAAAAAAAAGAAATTTGTTTTAATATGTGTGTGTATGTATATTACTAACACTAATAGTACCTATCTTGTGTGTATATGTATACATATATATGTAATGACAACATATATATATATATATATAGAGAGAGAGAGAGAGAGAGAGAGAAAGAGAGAGAGAGAGAGAGAGAGTTGTATTATGAAACAATGAACTAGACTAACTCTGTGCTTTAAGAAACTTGGGGTTATTTATAAAGTCAGGCATGCTTCTGTGACCATGCTTGAGCAGTCATCTACACAGTGTGCCTTGCAATTTGTATTGTTGTACAAATTCATTGAGCCACTGCTTATTCAGAAGCTACCTTGTGCTGGGCACTCTGTGCACAGGAGAGGAGAAAAGCATGTTTCATTCTGTGTAGGCAGAGTGACACCCCTTCTCCATCCCCAAGGCATTACTCTTTAAACTACGTTATAATAATTTTCCAATTTAAAAGAACTGCCTAATATAGCCATATTGAGTATAATTTCTTTCTTTCAGAAATAATAAAGCATTATATAGTAAAAAGGATTTTGACCTTGAATTTTACCCCTTCCTTCTTAAAAGACTTGCCTGTCTTTCAGTTACAATCTTGATTCCATTTGTTGCTGTAAATTCAAGATCCTGGATTCAGTTCTTGGCTTCACTAAGTACTAGTTGCATGACCCTGGGCAAATCAATCCAACAATTCTGTGCCTCAATGGCTGAGCTGAAAAGAACAACTGTAAAGCAAAAGCTCTAAGGAAACAGGGAGTTTACTGGCCTCACAAAGCTGGCATCATATAAAGGTCAGACCCTGGGGCAGGCAGTCAGACCCACAGAACAGCATGGCTAGATGGTAATGACAACATATCTGCCAACCCTAAAAAGGCTACAGTCTTTCATACTAGTAGAATGATTATAATACGCATAAATTGTTCTAAAGGAGTTTACGTGGGACAAAGATAACAGAGGAGATTGGGGGAGAAATAGGATTTGGTAACATTCGATTAGCAGAAAGTGACTAAAGCAACTTATTGGCAGTGAAGGCAGTCTGTTCAACAGAATGCATAATCTGCCTGAGCAAGATGGAAAACCTGGAATTACCTTGAGAAAAAATGTCTGATGAAAGCAGGCTGGCCAGCCGCATCTTCTTCCTCATAGTTCTCTGGCCCTTATTTTGTTAGTTTATTTATTTTGGCAGAGTAAGAAGATGTTTATCTCTTCTAGATAAACTTTATCCTCATATAGTTTTCTTATCTATAAAATGGAAATACTAATAGCACCTATCTTATAGAATTGACCAGTCCTAGGGCCAGCAAGTGGCATGGTGGTTAAGGAGCTGGACTCCCACATGATGACGGTGGTTTGAGTCCCAGACCTGGTGGCTTGCTTTCTTACATTCTCTCTGTCTCTCTCTGGTGTGTGCTTGTGCTCTATAGCAAATAAATAATATAATAATAATAATAATAAATATTTTTTTAAAAAAGAATTGGCCAGTCCTGATTGCCATTAATACGTCTACTACTATTAGTCTTGCACAGTAGTTATGGTACATTAGTAAACCATTATTACACTCTTAGTACCTATTCAACACATCTGTCAATAACCATCATGAAACTAGGGCCCTGATTGACTTTGTCTCTCCACACCAAGGAACTCAGTCGAGTTATGTGAAAACAAAACTTGAAAATGTTCCTAAGTTCTCTCTCAAAGAACAAGAGGGATTCAGTTCACAACCCACAGAAATCCTTCTGAAATCCCCTGCCACTCCCCATTGCTCTGGAATCCATCCCTACAACGTCTTTCTTTTTTGTTGTCATTGACATCTGTTTGTCCTACACTCCCTGTCTCTCCTCCTCGAGATATTTATTAGGGAGATTGATTGGCCTCTCTGGCTTCTCCCCACCCCCATTACTATCCTCAACCTCCAATGCTGCCTTCTTTTTTATCTCATCTGTTTGAGAAGAGGTCCCAGCCAGCACCAGTGCTTCTTGGATGAATATAAATGAAGAGAAGGCAAGTAAAAACTTGCCTCCTTTCTTGGTCTTGCTTCCTAAGCTGCCCCATCCAGTGCTGGGTTCCTGTGAGCCTCTGTTCTTGATTTACTGTATTTCCTTCTACACATCCTCAGGGGGATCGTATTCATTATCAATTTCTGAACGATCACCTCTTATCACCACCACCCCCCTCACCTCACAAAGAAGTTTTAGCCATATTAAACAACTTACAGTGTCCCCAGAATGCCATCTTTTGTCACAGAGCTCCATCTCCTTAAAAGTTCTTCCACCTCCTCCTTAACCACTAACCCTACCCTTCATCTTTCTGTTGCATACACACCTCCACAATGTCTTCAACCTGGCTATTTTCTTTTCCTTCCTTCCTTCCTTCCTTCCTTCCTTCCTTCCTTCCTTCCTTCCTTTCTTTTTAAATAATTATTTTATTTAACTTTAGTTATTTATTTATTTTAATTTGACCAGAGAGGGACAGAGTGAGAGAACGAGAGTGAGAGAGTGAGAGCAAGAGTGAGAGAGGGAAAATGAGAAAGCAAGCTGCCAGGTCTGGGACTCGAACTGTGGTTGCAATGTGGGCGTCCAGCACCCTTAATCACCATGCCACCTGCTGGCCCCAACCTGGCTATTTTCTACTCTTCTTTCAATACTTGTATCAGATGTCATCATGTTCTCAAAGAAGGCTTTCCTCAGGAATCATCTTAAAAAAAAATTTTTTTTTAAATTTGCTATAGGGTGCATGCACTCACTCGCCTGAGAGAGAGTTAGAGAGAGGGAAAGTGAACAAACACTTCCCAGGGATTTGGCCACACTGCAATACCTTCTCCATTCTCCTCTCAGAATTTTAGGCACACATACATACACGCCTGACATGTTTTTTTCAAGTTGCTGGGTCTGGGGCTCAAATCTGATCAGTCAGCCATGTGGTATCTGCTGCCTTAACCACCACACAATGGCTGGTCCAGAAATCATGCCTTACTGCTGTTACAGCCACTGAGCTCAACAGAGAAGACTTAATAATAACTTTTTATTAAGTTTGCTCATTATATGGTGAGTGTTATGCTAAGCATTTTGAGTACATATTAAGTCACTTATTAGTCACACACACACAATCCTATCAGGTAGATTTTATTAATAACGCCAATTAAAAGATAAAGTGAGTCTGTATGAGATTTTGCTTTTCAAAGTTCACAAAGCAAGTGTGGCAGAGGCAGATTGTGAAAGCAAGATGGTCTGACTCCAAGTTCATTACTACTAGACTACCTTTATAATACAAAACAGTATAACAATACTAGAATAAAAAAGACAAAAGAGGGAACCAGCAGTTAGTATAATGGCTATGTCGCTGGACTCCCACGTAGTCGACCATGGTTCGTGTCCCAGACCCGGTGGCTTAAAACTCACGCCGGGCGCATGTGCGTGCGTGCCCAAGATCCCAAGAGGAGAATGGAGGAGAAGGGATTGCGGCGTGACCATCTCCCCTGGGGGGTGATTTCTCGCTTTCTGTCTCTATGTCTCTCTCTGTCTGTCTGGTGAGTGCATGCGCCCTATAGCGAAAAACTCTCAAAAAAAAAAAAAAAGACAAAAGAGATTCTATATATTCAAAGTGATCTGAAAATTTACTTAACAAGTGATCTTTACCCTTTATCTGAATTTTCTTTCTTTCTCTCTTTTTTCTTTTCTCCTTCCTTCCTTCCTTTATTTTCTGAAGGGAGTGTGCTTGCCAGAGAGAGATAGAAAGGGGGAGAGAGAAAGCACACCCCAATGGGGCATGAGACACTACAATCTCTCTTCATTTCTCCAACCTGTTGGGATATTGGATGTGCACACACGCGCGCACACACACACACACGTACACACACACCTGACATGTTTTATAAGCTGCTGGGGCTGGGATTTGAACTGTGTGTTTGGTCATGTGGATCCACCTCCCTCAACCACTAGGCAATGGGACCGGCCCCCCCCTCTGAATTTTCTATAGCATAATATTTGCCTATAAAAGGTTTGAGGAGCCAGATGGTGGTGCAGGAGTAAAATGCAACACTCTGCAAGGCTGACCCACATGGGCAGGGTCCAAGTTCAAGTCTGTAAACTTCTGTGAGGGCACATGTACCTATGATCTGGGCTGACTGGGTCTGGGAGTGGATTGTGGCAAGGGGACTCTGTCCAAGGTGCTGTATCTCTTTCTCCCTCCCTCTTTTTGTATGTCTCATTCATAGAAGAAAAAAAAATTATATTAGTCAGAATTCTCTAACGAGACAGAACCAAAATAAGTATAGACATATAAGAGAGGATTTATTGGGGAAATTGGCTCATGCAATTATGGTGGCTAGGTCCCACAACAGGTCATCTACCCCGGGGAGATCCTAGAATTCTGGTATTGTAGCTTACCCCAAGTACAAAGACCTGAGGGGCATAAAAGCGGATGGTGTAACTCATAGTCTGAAGCCAAAAGCCTGAGAATTCAGGGGGTTGCTGGTGTGAGCCCTGGTTCTGGTGTCTTGCTTTCTTTCTAACAAAACCCTTCCATCTTCTGTATGTGTCTCTCCAGGCCCCTTGCTGATTGGATTGTGCCTGCACATATTGGGGTCAGAGCTTCTTCACCTGGTGTACTCAGACTGGCATGTTAATGTCTTTAGAAATACTCCCACGGGCACATCCAGAATAAGGCTTTATTATGGTTCTAGGTATTCCTTAGTCTAAATTGATACCCCAAATAACCAGCCCAAGCCCACTCCTTGTCAACTTGGTATCCATACACATCCCCTTAGACCATATTCAATTTATGAATAAAGACAAGTTATAGTTCTGCCACACATCATGCATACAACTCAAATTTCACTAATCCCTTTTCCAGGAGAGAAGCCAAAGGTCTTCAGTAATGTTTATTCTTCTCCTAACATCCCATGACTTGGATACAATGATGTAAAATTAACAAAACCTGATTGAAATCAATAGCTCTGATATTGCATGATAAATGAATAGAACAAAAACAAAGAAAATTGATCAACATATGGATGCATATACACAGACATATTCTTTTTTTTCTTTATTAATGATACAGCATGTGCATGCACTCATGAGAGTGAGAAAGAGAGAAAGGAAGAGGAATGAGCACCCTCCACAGGGTCTGGTCACGCTGAAATCCTCCTTCCTCTAGGTCTCCCATCTGTCAGGTCTCGAGCACTTAGACACATTCAGTGTGTTTCAGGCTAACTGGGGCAGGAATTCAAACCACAGTTGTCATGTGAGATTTCGGTTTTCTTAAGCAGCACATTACTGCTGTGCCATAGAGCCAGCACTACAGAGATATATTCTTAGAAAAAATAGGCAATTCTCATGACAATTACAGTTACTGGTCACAAGATAATAGCTGATATGTATAAATACCTTGTTCTACTACCCATTCAGTCTTCCTTTCTCTTTTGGGGGCATCTCAGCTGGTTTTGGGAGTTTACCTGGTGTGATGATCCAAATTTTTATTTCTGAAGAGGGGCCATTCATAGTCCTGGCTGGATTGGCTTGTCATTTCCCAATGACCCAATCACTGGGCATGGCAATATTAGGTGACACCCTAAGGGATCTCCTGTATTCTACACATATTCTTGCTTGCCTCCATTGTGGAGGAGTAGTCAGTGTCTTGATCAATCACCCCAGCCAGCATTGTGTCTCCCTCCTTTGCCTGCTAATTCAGAAGCATAAGGAATCCAAAGTGGCTGTGTGGGAGTCTGAACTTCCACTTCAATGGGATCATTTGTGTATCTCCTGGTGGAAGCATTCCTCCTTCTGAGCATAAAGTTGTAGAAACAGGAAGCAAAAATTTTGCTGGCGGGTCAGTAAGGGTAATGATGAGTGGTTCTACTCTCATTTCTACCTCTTCATTCCTGGGCCTGTGAATCCTGGCTGTGGGAGAAATAGTACCACGTATTGGACAGCAATTTAGAGCATATACAACCTTCTCAAGGACCTTTCCATCACCCAGCTAAGTATTATCACCTAGCTGGAACTGGAACTGCAACTTTGAAGGACCATTCCACCATTTTATCAAATTAGCTATTTCATGATGATGGGAAACGTGGTAAGGTCAGAGAATTCAATGATCATGAACCCATTGCCACATTTTTTTAAAGAATTATTTTATTTAACTTTATTATTATTATCATTATTATTTTCCAGTTTGATCAGAGAGACAGACAGAGAGAGGGGAAGTGAGAAAGCAAGCCAGCAGGTCCGAGACTTGAATCATAGGCAGCCATGTGGGAGTCCAGCGCCTTTAACCACCATGCCACTTGCCGGCCCCGCCACATTTTTTTTTTTTTTTTGTCTTTAAAGAGCATTTCTCAATCAGAAGCAATGCTACATGAAGTATCATGATGATGGATAAGGCATTTTGTTAACCCACAGATGTTATTTCTGGCACACACATCATGTGCAGGGACGGCAAATCCATACGCAGAGTAAGTATTTTTTCTAGTAAGGACAAAATTCTTTTCCTTTAATGATGACAGTGGTCCAGTGTAATCAACCTACCAACAGGTAGCTGGCCCGTCACCCTGGAGAATAGTGGTACATGAACAATTCAGTGTTGGTCTCTGCTGCTGGCATATTGGGTATTCAGTGGTGGCCATAGCCAGGCTGGGTTTGGTGAGTGGGAGTCCACGTTGCTGAACCCTTGTATCACCTCCCTCCCTGGTCATTATTTTCATGAGTTCACCGGGCAATAACAGAGGCGGCTGGGGAAAGAGGCTGACGAGTCACCCACAGAACAGGTTGGCTTCTCCACCTTATTACTAACGTCTTCTGCTGACATTACTCTTTGATGAGCATTGACATGAAACACAAGTATCTTCAAATCCTTTGCCTATTTTGAGAGATCTATCCACATAGCTCTTCCCTAAATTTCTTTTATTTCTCTTTATTTATTTATTCAAATTTTATTTTTCTTCTCTTTTTTTTAAATACTCAATTCCGACTTAATTTCTTTTTCATCATTTCCCCCATCATATTCCTTCTAAGTATCATACCATCCAGCCAAACCATTAGCTACAGCATATGAATCTGTATAAAGTCACGTGACTGGTCATAGTGCCTTCCAAGCAATGTGCACAACCAGGTGAACTGACCAAAGCTCTGTCCACAGAGACTTTAAAAAAAGAAAGATTATCATCAATTTTTATCATTAGTTGTATTCATCACATAAATTCCACTAACTTGGCAAAGCTTGTCAAAAAAGAAGTTATGAAAGTGTACCAGAGGAATTTTTATATTTTTGTTTAATTTGTATCAAAATTAATTGAATTAAAGGGAATATATTGAAGTACTAGTTTTTTTAAATATTTTATGTGGCTAATATGAAAGAGATGAGATGATTTTTAAAATTAATTTTATTTTAACTTTATTTACATTAATTCATTGTTCATCATTACAGTATACGAAATGAGATTTTCCATCCAGAATACACTGTATATTGGCTCAGTCAAGGATATTACCATATGTGTTATTGTCAACAAATAATTTTTCATTTCTTGTTTCTTATATATTTTGCTCCTTCTCCCCCACACCCTTGATTCCCTACCTCTCACCCTCCGCCATTTCCCATCCTTCTTCCACACTGTCTCTGGTACCTATGATGAGACAATTTTGATGTATATTCCCTCTGTTCCCTCACGTTTACTGACCCCAATATTCTTGTGGTCAACTAGGGGAGCTGGTGATGTTCTGAAATGAAAAGTTATCTGACCTCTTTATCCACACTAACGGTTAACTGGTTTACATTTATGAATATAAGGGATAAAAAGGGGAAAGGGTTTTTTGTGGGTTTTTTTGGAGAAGTTTTTTTTCTTTTTTGCTATAGGGTGCATGCACTTGCGAGACAGACAGAGAGAGACAGAGAGTTTTCATTCTCATCTACAGGTTATATATTTATATTTCTACAGTAGTAAGAAATGAATCTTTTGTTGCTTTTAAATCAGACACTCCTGCTTATTAGGAAATGTTAGTTACAAAAGGATATAGAAACACAGTATATAGATGTAAATACCAGATACAGTGTGTGTGAAAGAGGAGGGTCCAAGGAAGGACATTTAGAAGAAAAATAGGGAGGCAAAGCATTAATGGCACAAAGAAATGTGGTATTATCTGTTGAAGATATTTTGTAGTTTTATCAACTGTACTAGGGAGAAATGTTCACCTATGGAAAAATCCATTTTGTAAGACAAATAATAATGTGACTGAGTGTATAAAAGAAAATGAAATGAAAAAAAATAAAGAAAAAAAACCTTAAGTTACAGATAAATGTTGAGGTTATGTGGAAATATATTACTTTCCTTGTTTAAAGAACAAGACAGAAAATTAATGTTTTGAAGCTTCAAAAACAATAATGCAACCTTTCTCTCAGAATTCTCTTTTTCTTTTAATGGGTTTAACTTTAAAGGACTGCTGCACAATAAAAATATCCACTATGCAGGAAGTCTCTCTTGATTTTTCTCAGGACAAAAATATGTTGGTAAGTCAAATAAAGTCAAATAAAATATATACTGTACTGTCTTTTATCTTTAATTTGAGTAACAGCTAACATTTCACATTATGAATACATCTCTTCCTTCAACTCCCATATGCTTTTTTTTTTTTTTTTTTGGGAGAGGTTTTTGCTATAGGGTGCGTGCACTCGGCAGACAGACAGAGACAGAGAGATAGGAAGCGAGAAATCACCCCCCAGAGGGGATGGTCACGCCGCAATCCCTTCTCCTCCATTCTCCTCTGAGGATCTTGGGCATGCACGCTCACGCACCCAGCGTGAGTTTTAAGTCACCGGGTCCAGGACGTGAACTGCGGTCGACTACGTGGGAGTCCAGCGACATAGCCATTACGGTAACTGCTGGTCCCGCTCCCATATGCTTTTTGTTCGCTAATTTCACTTATACAATGTTGTTGCCTTTGTTTTTATCTTTTCTTTCTTTCTTTCTTTCTTTTTTTTTTTTTAGTTTTTGCTATAGGGTGCATGTGCTCACCAGAGAGAGACATAATGAGAGAGAGGGAGAGATGGAGAAATCACCCCAGGGGACATGGCTATGCTAAAATCCCTTCTCCTCCAGTCTCTAATCTCTTGGGATTTTGGGCAAGCTTACCTGATGTGATTTTCAAGCCACTGGGTCTGAGACTTGAACCTAGCAACTGGACATGTGGAATCCAGTGCATACGACATGCTGACCTCTATACAATGTGGTTTTAATATTTTCATTGTTTCATTTTAACACCTTAGGACTTAAAAGGCCAAACTGAAAAGACCATATTGATTATTTTTAGATAAATGTCCTGAGTAAACATGTACAAATGCCAAAATTGAACATTAATAATTATGTCACTATATAACCTCAGGTATAAAGAGAAAGTTGGTCTATGGACTAAGAAAATACAGATAGGCCTAGCCTCTGTGATGTAAGCAGTGCTGCTGCATGATTCTTGAGCCATATGGGAGATCCAAGTTTGGATCCGGGTCAACGTGAACACCCAGGCACACCCACACATCTGGCTAGGCAGCTGGAGGGAGGATCAAGGTGTGGGGAGAACCTGTCAAGGGATCTGCTTCTTCTTTGTCTCTCATAAAAAAATGAATAAACTGTTTTTAAAGAAAATATATATTACACTTACTGTTAATATTAGAATTAAACGTACATTTTAAATATCCAGTCATGTTTTCTCCTGGAGATGTACATTTATTGAGTGCCTTCCTTGTGATTCTATTACCTTAAGAGTCCTTTTTCAAACTATCTTTCAGGATTTGTGCTACCTATGATAGCAGAGATCTGAAATACCAGAATAGGGGGCCAGTCAGGTGGCCGTGGTTAAGGCAGTTGGATCCTACATGACCAACGCGCTAGTTCCAGACCCCGTGGCTTGAAAAACACACTAGGCACCGCATGTATGCGTGCTCAAAATCCCAAGAGAAGAGTGGAGAAGGGAATGCGGTGTGGTCATCCCCCTGGGGGGGGGGATGATTTCTCACTTTCTTTCTCCTCTTTCTGTCTCTCTCTGGTGAGCGCACATACCCTACAGCAAACTAAAAAAGGAAAAGAAAGAAATATCGGAATTGAATTACAACACAAAGACACTTTAGTATTTATGAACAAGCACTTAGAATTCTGTGCATGAAGCTGACCAGAAAGCGCTGGAGGCAAGGCACCTGGGTAAGTTTTCCTCAAGTCTTACAGACATGCCCTGCTCGTCACATCCTTGGTACCTGTCTCCCTGAGATTTCTTCCTTCCCAACTTGGAATCTATTTTGTTTTCCTTTTCTCCCATCCCAATTCCACCTAAATGAGGGTGTTTAGTATATGATTTATCTTCTCCAAACATTTTTGTATATCTTAATTTTCTCCCTTTTCTTTAAAATGGCTTATATTTCCAAGTGTAGTCCACTCACTACTCAGTGACTAATTACCTTCATGTATTTACTACCTAGTGTTTTGTTTTGTTTTATTTGCTTTTATAAAACAGTAGTTTTATATATTCTGTTTAATATTAACTCTTAATTAATTCAGAATTTCAGGCATCTTGATTTTTTTTTTCCTAGTGAAATTATCAGCTCTTTAAAAAACAGGAGCAAGGGGCCAGCAGGTGGTGTGGTGGTTAGGATGCTGACCTCTCACGTAGATGACTGCAGTTCGAGTCCCAGACCTGGCAGCTTGCTTTCTCACTTTCCCTTTCTCTCTCTCTGGTCAAATTAAAGTAATAATAATACTAAATAAAATTAAATAAATAATTCTTAAAAAATAGAAGCAATGTTTCCTTAATTTGTATATTCTCTGAAAATATGGAATATGTTGTTGAACTTATATTTTTTAAAAAATCACCAAGAACTTGTTGAGAAATTGTCTATAGACTCCGTGAGGGAAATAATATGTTCATCATATCTATTATTAAATGTTCAATGTCCAGTACAATTTTTATTTAATTGCGCAAAACCAGACCATCCAGCGGTGCTGTGGTTCAGGCAGTTGGATCCCACATAGCTGACTGCATGGTTCAAGTCCTTGACAGGGCAGCATATGAAACGCACCTGGCATATGTGTAAGTATGGCCAAAATTCCTAGAGGAGAAAGGATTGTGGCATAGCCATCCCCCAAAGGGTGCTTTCTCATTGCCCCCCTTCTCTGTCTTTCTTTTAGTGAGCATGCATGCCCTATAGCAAAATTCTTAAAAAAGAAAAAGAAAATGCATGAAACCAGTAAGCATTTGTTAAAGAATAAATGAATGCATGAATAAGAAAGCATTTGGTATCTTTATAGATTGAATACACGAAGATAATAACTCCATAAATATTTTTGCACAGATAAATTAATGAATAAATGAATTAACATGTACATAAGAATTTGAGCATCCCAAAAATAATAGATTCATTTTATAACTAATAAAGAGGATTAAACTACTACCTTCATTTAGAATTGTGTTTCTGAGATTCTGTAGC
Source organism: Tupaia tana (assembly GCA_026018925.1). Taxonomy (NCBI): domain Eukaryota; kingdom Metazoa; phylum Chordata; class Mammalia; order Scandentia; family Tupaiidae; genus Tupaia; species Tupaia tana. Next base: position 57,386,657 of record JAKSZU010000001.1, read on the forward strand.
TAATTTTCATTCTGTGCTGTGGTTTAGGATTAGAGTTTGGCTTCATGAAGGGAAATTAGTCCTAATTATCAATAAAGAGCCATGCACTCTTGGGTTCTCTGCATCTCACAGTGGAAAACACTGTGTGTGCAAGGTAGGCATTTTTGACTCCAAGGACTTGCCATCATTGTTTTCAGAATGTTTCTTCAAATAATTAACATGTTTTAAACTACAAAAGAAGAAACATGTATTTTATTCCACTTAAATTAAAGATTACAGCATCCTAATAAATTAACTACTTAAAGGATTTAATTAGTTTTAAAGCCTCAATGTGTGCCAAGAAATAGATCATATTTCTCAGTACTGCAGTTAGACTATGAGAAAATTCTACACTTGGAAAAAAGTAATAATAAGTTACGTTTTTACTACTAAAAAGTCATATTAGAAGGTTAGTTATAGAAAGCAGGGTATTTGTGAAATATATAGAATTAGTTAACAAAACCTTTAAAAATAATAAGTCAAACAACAGAGAACTTTTTAAAAATAAACATTTATTTATTTATTTGTTGTGTTTTTCAGGTCACCATATCCAGGATTTGAACCACAGTTGGCCATGTGGGAGTCCAGTGACTCACCCCCTACACCACCTGCTGGCCCCAAGAACAAAGAACTAAAAAAAAAAACCACTGTATTTTATTTGTATCATGAGTTATAAGAGAAACAGTGGAATAATTTAAAATGTTTCTGGCACTAATCATTTTGTGCAAAGATAGTTTTGCTGTTACTGGAGATTTGAAGCCAAAACTTCTCTCATTTCTTTTAGATTTGTGGTAAATGTAAGCACTCCTAACCAGAGACCTTTACAAACTATAAAATTAGGAATTAGCAGATGGCATGGTGGTTAAGTCACTGGACACTCCCACATGGCTAACCACAATTGGAGTCCCAAACTTGATGGTTTGCATTCTCCCTCTCCCCCACCCCACATCTCTTTCTGTCAAATTAAGAATAAATAAATGAATAAATAATTATTTTTTAAACTATAAAATTAAATATATATTAATATTTTCCTTAGAAAAATGATGGCAACAAAATGTGTGATTAGGGACCAATGGGTGGTGTGGAGGTTGAGGTCGCTTGGAGGTTGAGGATTCCACATGGCTAACTTCATGGTTCAAGTCCTAGACCCAGCGGTGGTATGAAAACCACACTGTGAGAGTGTGTATACATGCCCCAAATTCCAATAGGAGAATGGATGTGAAGAGACTGCAGCATGCCCATCCCCTTTGAGGGCTGATTTCTCACTTTCTCTCTGTCTTTCTCTCACAAGTGCACATGCCTTCAAACAAACAAAAACATTCATGCTTCAAAAAGATATCACTGGACATATGTCTACTACATATATACACTTTTTCTTTTCTTTCTTTTTTTTTTTTTTCTGCTAGAGGGCACATACACTCGTCCAAGAGAGACAGAGAAGAATAGAGAGCACCCACCAGCTGGAATAGGCATCCTGCAGTTTCTTCTCTTCTATCTCTCCCTACTTTCAGGATTTTGGGTGGGCATGCACACACACGTCTGGCATGTTTCTCATGCTGCCAGGTCCAGGACTCAAATTTGCTGTTAGCCATATGGGCTCTGGTTGCCTGAATCATCAGGGCCTGAAGTTGTTCCTAAACAATTTTTCAAACAAAAATTTTAAATACCAAAACATGTGGTAGTTGGGGGAGCAGCAGATAGTATGGTGGTTAAGGCACTAGACCCTTTTTTTTTTTTTTTGGAGAGATTTTCACTATAGGGCGTGTACGCTCACCAGACAGAGACATAGAGACAGAAAGCAAGAAATCACCCTCCAGGGGGGATGGTCATGCCGCAATCCCGTCTCCTCCATTCTCCTCTCGGGATCTTGGGCACGCACGCACACGCGCCCGGCATGAGTTTTAAGCCACCGGGTCCGGGACGCGAACCGCGGTCGACTACGTGGGAGTCCAGCAACATAGCCATTACGCTAACTGCTGGTTCCCAAGGCACTAGACTCTTACATGGCCCACTTACGGTTCAAGTTGCAGACCTGGTGGCTTGAGAATCATGTCAGGTATGTGCATACCCAAAGTCCCAGGAGAAGAACGGAGGAGAAGAATGGAGGAGAAGGGATTATGGCCTGGCCATTCTCCCTGTGGGGGGTGATTTTTCACTTTCCCTCTCACTTTCTCTCACTCTCTTTCTCTCTCTGAAAGTGTACCCTCCCTATGGCAAAAACCTAAAAACAAACAAATAAAAATTCCATAAGAGCTCATGGAAAATGGAATTAAAGTACAACTTCAAAATCTATGCATAGTTTTTAATTGTATGTATTTTTATGAACTTTCTGAAAGCCCCCCATAAAGTGACTCTCTAATAACATTATATCAAATGAATATTTTGAGTTAATAGTTACATAACTTAGTATATACATTGTACTAGTATACACTTTTTCATGCTCTATTATATAGTTATAGAAATCTGATGTTTTAATGAATTAAGTAAGTTTATTTATGTGACTATTATGCTGGTTTTTCTTTCTACTTACAGAAACACTCCAGTTAACTGGCCTTATTAAAGACTATGTTCATCATTCACCTTATTACAAATATTTATTAAAGGGCCCTAATATGTCTAACACTTCAACTGGAGATTAAACTGCCAAAATAAATGAGATACAACCCCTGTCCAGAAGGTATGATTTGATTAATTCATAATACTAGTTTACATTAGAGTGCAATAGGCCAAGTACTCTATTCAAATGCTTTCTTTGGATTGTGCCTCTTAATAACACAACTACTGCCTAAATTACCTTGGGACATTTTACAAATAAGAAAAGGAAATGTGGCTATTTTAAAATGTATTGTCTTCAAGAGAAACCTAATACTCCATCCCTGGAATGTGAACTTGACTTAGTGAATTGCTTTTTTTTTCTCCTAAAAATTATTTATTTAATTTTATTTATTCATTCATTTATTTTAATTTGATCAGAAAAAGACACAAAGAGAGAGAGGAAGTGAGAAAGCAAGTCACCAGATTCAGGACTTGAACCATGGTCATGTGGGAGTGACCAGCACCTTAACCACCACGCCACCTGCTGGTCTCCCAATGAATTGCTTTTAATGAACAGAATCAAGAGAAAGTAACTGCACAGGCTTTTTGACTGCATCATAAAATGGCACAAAGGATTCTTTTCACACTCTTGTAGGTAGGTAGCCAGTTGCCATGTTCTGAGAAAACACACTGCCTTATGGAGGGGCCCATGTGGTGTGGGCCTGAGGTCTCTTCTCAACAGCCACATGAATGAGTCATTTTCACAGTGGAGTCTCCTTCCCATTCAGGCCCTTGTATGGTACTTTTTGTCGACATGTATCTTCAAGAGAGACCTTAGGCCAGAAACATCTACCTAAACAGCTCTTTAATCGCTGAACCACAGAAACAGTGAATATTGTTTGCTGTTTTGAACCAATGTTATTTTAAGAGTAATTTGCTATTGAGCAACAGAAAATGAATACAGTGAGCTTAGAGAAGTTAGTAATTTGCTAAGGTCACAGATATAGGAAGTGTTAGGAATGTTCCAACCAGTTTGTTATAGCTAAGGAAACCATGTAACTGACTATTCCATCAAGACACTTTAGAGCACAATAGAGAGACTAGTAATAATGATATTGGTACAGCTGTATGTTTATCCAGTTTTCTCTAGGGCAAGCTGTGACATAGAATCACCCTAATCCACTGCATAGACAACGAGACTGGTCCAACAATGGATGTTTAACATGAAGAAAGGATAAGCCACCGGTTCTGACAGACACTGCTAGCTATTTACCCAAAATTCATTGTCCCTGATAAAAATACCCTTATACTGTGTGGTGACAGTAATCTGTCTGGAGGGAAAAAAAAAAAAAAAGAAAGAAAGAAATTGCTTTCCAGCTCCCTTACAGATGGCCAAAAGGTGCCAGAAGTCATCAGATCGAACTTCTAGAAAAGCTCTTGTAAGGGGAACTATCTTAACTTTCAGTAATCAGTTTTCCTCTACAATTTATTTACAATTGATGTCTGGGTCATGGATATGATGGTGGAGCTGTAGCAGTCATATTGTAAGCATGGAGGGATAGCTGGTAATAGAGGTCATGCTCTAAAAATTACAGAACAGAAAGTTTGGGTTTCTGATACCCATGGATTCATCATCCCAGTCTTGTACCATCACTCTGGAAAACATATCTGTATCTTTGTTTAAGCTGCTATTCCTTGGATTTTCAGTACTATTAGTATCTTTTATTTTCTCTGCTTAGAAGCTTTAATTATAAAAAAGAGAAATGTATGTTTTTTGTTTTTTTTAAATTTTTTATTATCATCATGTTCTTCTATTATATTACATTGAATTACATATAACTTTACAGTGTATGACATTGCTTTTTCAAAAGGGAATGCCATGCATATCAGTCAGTACAGAGACATTAATCTCCCCACTTTAACATTCAATATCTTTTCTATGTTTTCCCCAATCATTATTATTATTATTCTAATTATTTTTTAAAACAGTCAATTGCTATTTTTCATTTTGCTTGTACAAATACTTTGCCCATCATGAAATACTTCTCAGACAAATCCAGTTGAGAATACTATACATGTCAACATCAACAGTTAATAAGCCATTTCTCTTTCTCACTAATGTCCTGCCTCTCTATTGTTCACTTGTTATCTTTCTCTATTCTCTTCTCTTCACTTCCCCCATTCCACACTGTCCTATTCTCGTTAAGTACCTTCACTGCTTTTATGTCCTCCAATTTTTTGCTCTCTATTATAGAGTGCTGATAGTTGGTATATATTGAGTGGATACATACAATATCTTTCTTTCATAGCCTGACTTACTTCACTCAGCAATATATCCTCCGTGTCTGACCACTTTCTATCAAATTCCAGGGTCTTGTTATTTTTTATGGCTGAGTAGTATTCCATAGAGTATATATACCACACTTTTCCAATCCATTCATCAGTTTGTGGACATTTAGGTTGGTTCCATGTCTTGGCAATTGTGAATAATGCTGCAATAAACATTGATGTGCAAGCACTTTTCTGACTGAGCGTTCTCCTGTCTTTTGGGTAAATACCCAGAAGTGGGATTGCTGGATCAAATGGTAGTTCTATTTGTAGATCTTTGAGGAACCTCCATATTGTTCTCCACAGTGGTTGAACTAGTTTACATTCCCACCAACAGTGTAGGAGGGTTCCCTTTTCATCACATCCCCGCCAACACTTATCACTTTTTATATTCTTAATCTTTGCCATTCTGACAGGGGTTAGGTGGTATCTCATTGTAGTTTTTATCTGCATCTCCCTTATGATGAGGGATGTTGAGCATTTTCTCATATGCTTTTTGGCTGTTCGAATGTCTTCCTTAGAGAGACTTTTGTTCAGCTCATTTTCCCATCTTTTAATTGGGTTCATCATTTTTTTTCGCATAAGGCACTTGAGTTCCCTATGTATTCTGGTTATCAGTCCCTTGTCTGAGGCATATTTAACAAAAATATTTTCCCATTCTGAGGGTTGTCGGTTCACACTTGTTACTGTGTCCTTTGCTGTGCAGAAACTTCTTAGTCTAATATAGTTCCACTTGTCTATTTTAGGGATTATTGCCTGTGCTTTGGGAGTCTTATTTAAGAAGTCTTTGCCTACTCCAATGGCCCCCAGAGTTTCCCCAGCATTTTCCACCAGTAGTTTTATTGTTTGAGGTCTTAGGTTCAGATCTCCGATCCATTTTGAGTTGACTGTTGTTAATGGTGAAAGATGGGGGTTCAGTTTCATCTTTCTGCAGGTGGATACCCAGTTTTTCCAGCACCATTTACTAAAGATGTTTTCCTTTTCCCAATAGATTGACTGATATCCTTTGTCAAAGATCAGTTGGCTGTAAGCTTTGGGGGTTATTTCTGGGGTCTCTATTCTCTTCCATTGGTCCACTTGTCTGTTTTTATGCCAATACCATGCTGTTTTGATGACCACAGCTTTATAGTATATCTTGGGATCAGGGAGTGATATGCCTCCTACTCCATTCTTCTTGCGCAGGATTGCTTTTGCAATACGAGGTCTTTTATGGTTCCAGACAAATTCTATGATTGCCTTTTCTAGATCTCTGAAGAATATCTCTGGTGTTTTGATTGGAATTGCATTAAACATGTAGATTAATTTGGGTAGAATTGCCATTTTGATTATGTTAATTCTTCCATTCCAGGAGCATGGGATGTCCTTCCACATTTTTATGTCACTTTCAATGTCTCTTTTAAGATTTTCATAGTTTTCTTTATAAAGGTCTTTGACTTTCTTAGTTAGGTTTATCCCTAGGTATCTTATACACCTTGTGGCTACGGTGAAAGGGATTCCTTTCTTCAGCTCTGCTTCATTCAACTTGTTGTTCATAAATAGAAATGCTATAGATTTTTGGATATTGATTTTGTATCCTGCCACCTTACTGTATTCACTTATTACTTCAAGCAGTTTTTTCATGGATACCTTTGGGTCTTCTAAGTACACCATCATGTCATCTGCAAATAAAGATATTTTCAATTCTTCTTTGCCTATTCGAATGCATTTAATATTATTCTCTTCTCTGATTGCAATAGCTAAGACTTCCAATACTATATTAAAGAGCGGTGGAGAAAGTGGGCAGCCTTGCCTAGTACCTGTTTTCAGAGGAAAAGCTTTCAGCTTTTCCCCATTCAGTATAATGTTAGCTGTAGGTTTTTCATAGATTGCTTTTATTGTGTTCAGAAATGACCCTTCTATACCAATCTTACTGAGAGTCTTAATCATAAAAGGATGTTGTATTTTATCAAATGCTTTCTCCGCATCAATTGAGATGATCATATGGTTTTTATCTTTCTTTCTGTTAATGTGGTGTATTACATTTATGGTCTTGCGTATATTAAACCACCCTTGCATCCCTGGTATAAAGCCTACCTGATCGTGATGAATGATCTTTGTTATATGTTGTTGGATACGATTTGCGAGTATCTTGTTGAGAATTTTCGCATCTATATTCATCAATGATATTGGTCTGTAGTTTTCCTTTTTTGTCATATCTTTATCTGTTTGGGGGATGAGGATGATGGAGGCTTCATAAAATGAATTTGGAAGGTTTCCTTCCTTTTGAATCTTTAGAAATAATTTTAGTAGGATAGGGGTTAACTCTTCCTTAAAAGTTTTGTAGAATTCACAAGTGAAGCCATCTGGGCCTGGGCTTTTCTTTGTTGGGAGGTTATTTATTACTGATTCAATCTCCTGGCTTGTTATAGGTCTATTCAGGTTATCTATGTCTTCCTGATCCAACCTTGGTAGATTATGTGCATCCAGGAATTTATCCATCTCCTCCAGGCTATCTTGTTTGTTGGCGTAAAGTCGCTCATAGTATCCTCTAATGATATTTTGTATTTCTGCTATGTCTGTGGTAATATTGCCTGTTTCATCACATATTTGATTAATCTGGTTTCTTTCTTTCTTCTTCTTAATCAGTCTAGCCAATGGTGTATCGATCTTGTTAATCTTTTCAAAAAACCAGCTTTTGCTTTCATTTATTTTCTGTATGGTTCGTTTATTTTCTATTTCATTTATTTCTGTTCGAACCTTTATTATTTCTTTTTGCCTGGCATTTTGGGGGTTTGTTTGTTGTTGTTTTTCCAATTCTCTGAGGCATGATGATAAGTTATCTACTTGCCATCTTTCTATCCTTTTCTTATGTGCACTAATTGCTATGAATTTCCCTCTTAAGACTGCTTTTGCTGTGTCCCATAGATTCTGGACACTTGTGCACTCATTATCATTAGTTTCCATAAATTTTTTTATTTCAGCCTTAATTTCTTCAGTAGTGAAGAAGTCATTCAGAAGTAGGTTGTTCAGTCTCCATGTGTTCGTGTATCTTCGGGGTTGTGTCTTGAAGTTAATCTTGAGTTTAATTCCATCATGGTCAGAGAAGATGCTGGGTACAGTTTCTATGCCTTTGAATCTATAAAGGCTTGATTTGTGTCCTAATATATGATCTATCTTTGAAAAGGTTCCATGTCGGGGTGAGAAAAATGTATATGTTGTGGATGTGGGGTGGAAAGTTCTATAGATATCTGTCAAGCCCATTCCATTTATAGTGTCATTTAAGTCCTGTATCTCTCTATTTATTTTCTGTCTAGAAGATCTGTCTATAGGAGATAATGGGGTATTGAGATCTCCAACAATTATAGTATTTCTCCCTATCTCTCCTTTTAGCTCCAGCAGTCTTTCCTTCACATATTTAGGTGCACCTGAGTTGGGTGCGTAGATATTTATAAGGGTTATGTCTTCTTGCTGGATTACCCCCATTTACTATTATATAATGCCCTTCTTTGTCTCTTCTTACAGTCTTTGTCTTGAAATCTATTTTGTCTGAGATCAATATCGCTACTCCAGCCTTTTTTTGATTTCCATTTGCATGGAGTATCTTTTTCCAGCCCTTGACTGTTAGTCTATGTATGTCTTTATCCATAAGGTGAGTTTCTTGTAGGCAACAGATAGAGGGTTTCTGTTTTCTTATCCATTCAGCCAGTCTATGTCTCTTTACTGGAGAATTTAATCCATTGACATTCAATGTAATTACGATATTTCCGTACCTGATCCTATCATTAAGTGAGCCATTTTCTTGGTTGCTTTTTGTTCTCGTATAACTGTCTCTGATTTTCTAGCTTTCCTGGTATAATACTCCCTTCAGAACCTCTTGAAGAGCTGGTCTGGAGTTGGTAAATTCCTTCAAATTTTGTTTATTCGAGAATGTTTTTATCTTTTTTTCCCATATGAAAGATAATTTTGCCGGGTATAGTATTCTTGGTTGAAATTGTTTTTCATCAACACTTTTACTATGCTTCCCCATTCTTTCCTTTCCTGCATTGTTTCAGCCGAGAGATCCGATGTTAGCCTGATGGGGTGACCTTTGTAAGTAACCTGGCGTTTCCCTCTTGCCAACTTTAGTATCTTGTCTTTATCTGTTGTTTTTGCCAGTCTGGCTATAATGTGCCTTGGAGAAGATCTTCTTGGGTTGATTCTGCCCGGGGTCCTATGTATTTCCTGGGTCTGGATACTTGAATGCCTTTCTAGATTTGGAAAGTTTTCTTCCAGGATCTCATGGAATAAATTATCTAGGCCCTTATTATTTTCTTCCTCTTCTGGAATACCAATTATCTGGATGTTGGGGCGCTTAATAGTATCCAGTATTCCTCGTATATTATCCTCATTTTTCATGGTTGTTTTCTCAATCTTTTTGATACTTTTCTCTAGGTCAGATGTTTTGTCTTCTACATTGGAGATTCGATCTTCTGCCTGGTCTAACCTACTTTTAATACTTTCAAGGGAGGTTTTGATTTCCTGTATCACATTCTTCAATCCTAAAAGTTCCATCTGGTTCTTGTTTAAGGTATCCATTTCTTCTTTCAAGTCATTGAAGGACTTCCTCATCTCCTGGAGCTCCTTGTCTCTTTTCTCTTCCATCTCAGTTAGTTTGGTCACTACAAATAATCTGAATTCCTTATCAGACATGTCCACGACGTCCATTGTATTGACTGTGGGTGGTGTAGGCTTGATGATTTCCCTTGGGGGAGAGGCCTTTTCTTGGTTGCTCATATTTCTTGAGCCTCTGCGATTGTTCCTAGTCATCAAGTAATCTATATGTTTCTTCCTAACTGATTGTTAAAAGTTATACAGGCTTAGAAAATTGATGATTTCCCTTATGGTTGGCCTACCTGTTGCTCACAATTACCATTAACTGTTGCCATTACCCTGGATGGCCCAAAGTCCTCACTATCTCTAAGGAGAGGTGAGCCTTCAATTGACTGAATAAGCAACACTCCAAGAGCAAAGAAAACAGAATGAAAAAAAGAAATCACGCGGCGCGAACGCGCACCGCTTGCTATTCAAATAAGTACAATTGAAAGAGTCCAAAGGCTAGTGGGAAAGGGTCAGAAGATGAGTGACAAGACCAGGTTGGTCGGGCATGCAGCCTGAGTCCGCCTGAAGCCCGGAACTGCTGGCCGGCTCGATCCGGGTTGCGGGTGGGGTGGGGTGGGAGTTCGCCTTAAAGTCCCAGACAACCAACCTGGGGTCCAAGGAGGAGAAGCGGTGGGGATGCGTGGAGATTCAGAAGGGTCGGGCCTGCAGCCTCAGTCCGCCTGGAGCCCGGAACTGCTGGCCGGCTCGATCCGGGTTGCCAGTACTATTAGTATCTTGATGAACTTATTCTTAGTTGATACACCCACCTCAATTCCTCAAGAAAGAAACTTAAATTTGAGTGCCAAACATTTTTATCATTACCCTATTTTGATAGAAATTATTCTAGATACATTGACCACTCTACTTTTTAAAGTAGCTAGAACAGAAAGCATTATTGAAGAGTTTTCTTGATAATGCAGGTTATTATTATGTACAGAAAGTAATCGGTTCACTTTCAGTGTCTTTGAGAGTTTCATATGTTTTATGGAAGCTCATCCGATTGCTAGTGTTAATAAAACAAATATAAATTAAGTTCTTTTTTGCAATACTTAGATGGGCTGGTGCTTTTACAAAGAGAAGGAAAATGAGAAATCGCCCCCAGGGAGATGGCCAGGCCACAATCTCTTCTCTTCCATTATTGTTTTTGGATTTGGGCATGTACACACATGCACCCAGTGTGATTTTTCAAGCCACCAGGTTTGGGACTTAAACTGCAGTCAGTTGTGTGGGGTGGGGCGATGGGGGGAGGGCGTCCACCACGCCACCAGCTGGTCCTAATTTTGCTCCTTTTAAATGATTCATTTGGGTGGTTTTCTAGAACCTCCATTCTTACTTTCTCTAAAACTGGGAGACTAATTAAGAATTTCCATCTTTTAATCATTACAAAAATGTGCCAGGGGATATTCATGAAATGTTAAACATTATGATTAAATGAAAAGTGATTATGTTCACTAAGGAGTTAGATACAGTGCTCTTAATTACTTAATTGCATTAAGGTTAACTCAGACAAACAAACAAACAAACAAAACCTAAACAGAAGATTTAGTGTATGCTCATTGTTTTGTGAAGCATAAATGTATTTTTACTGTTAGATTATTTCTTTTGAATTATGCAAATATAATTGCTATATGAAGATGGTTACATGAATTCTACCATTTAGGTATAAGAGTCTTTAAGAATATTTGTTGGTGTATCAGGTGGTGTGGTTGTTGGGGTCCTGGACTTCCACATGACTAATCATGGTTCAAGTCCCAGACCTGGCAGCTTGATTTCTCACTTTCCCTCTCTCTCAATCTGTCTCTCTCTGGTAAAATAATAGTAATAATAATAATAATAATAATAATAATAATGATGATGAATAAAATTAAATAATTCAAAAAAAGTATATGTATTAACTTTTTAACTCTATTTCAGTTTGAAATATCTTCATCATTAACAACATTTAAGCACTTAAGTGTAATAAAATGTTCTCTCTAAAAATAAGTATTTTGGGGACCAGCAGTAAGCATAATGGCTATGTCACTGGATTCCCATGTAGTTGACTGCGGTTCGAGTCCCAGACCTGGCAACTTAAACTCACGTCAAGTGCATGTGCATGCGTGCCCAAGATACTGAGAAGAGAATGGAGGAGAAGGGATTGCGGCGTGGCCATCCCCCCAGGCGGTGATTTCTCGCTTTCTATCTCTCTGTCTCTCTCTGTCTTTCTGGCAAGCGCACGCACCCTATAGCAAAAAAAAAAAAAAACTCTCCAATAAAGAAAAAAATATAAGTATTTTTATAATTATAACTAATCTAGAGTAAATGAGGAAAAAAAAAACTTTAAGGACAACCTAACAATTATGACTGGTCAAAAATGTAATAGTGGGACCAGCAGTTAGCGTAATGGCTATGTCGCTGGATGCCCACATAGTCGATCGCGGTTCGAGTCCCGGACCCGGTGGCTTAAAACTCACGCCGGGCACATGTGTGTGTGTGCCCAAGATCCTGAGAGGAGTGTGTGCGTGCCCAAGATCCCAAGAGGAGAATGGAGGAGAAGGATTGCGATGTGGCCATCCCCCCTGGGGGGGTGATTTCTCACTTTCTGTTTCTCTGCCTCTCTCTGCCTCTCTCTGTCTGTCTGGCAAGCGTACGCACCCTATAATAAAAACCTCTCCAAAAAAAAAATGTAATAGTGAATGATGCTCATTAAGAAGAACATGGGCTAGCCAGTGGCATGGTGGTTAAGGCCACTGAATCCCACATGGCTGGCTGCACAGTTCAAGTCTCACATCTGGCAACTTGAAAAACATGCCAGGCACATGTGCATGCATGACCAAAATTCTGAAAGGAGGGAGAGATGGAAGAAAATGGAGGAGAAGAGACTGTGGTATGACCATCCCCCATAGGAGGTGCTTCTCACTTTCCTTCCCTTTCTCTCTTTCTCTGTCTCTGTCTGGTGAGTGAACAAAGTCTCTATCAAATTAAAAGAAAAAGAAGCAAAAGAAGAAGAAGGGAAATGAAAAAAGAAGAAGGAGGAAAAGAAGAAGAGAGAGAAGGAAAAAAAGAAGAATACAATATAAGCTAAAATCGGGGACAGCCCCTGAGCACACTGGTTAAGTGCAGTATGTTGGGAGTTGGATCCCACAAGGCAACTGCAGCTAGAACCCCAGCCCCTGTGACTTGAAAAAAACATAGCAGGTGCGTGTATATTCATGCCCCAAAAATACAGGAAACAGGATTGTGGCATGGCCATGTTCCGTTGAAGTTGCTTATCTCTCTCTCTCCCTCTCTGCATCTCTTTTTCTGTGGTAAGCACACACACCCTCAGGCAAGAAAAGGAAAAAAAAAAAGAAGAATGTAAGTGAAAGCTAGATGACATTGGATAGGGATATATTAATAATATGTCAGTGTTGTCTAGCAGAACTTTGGTAACAAAGGAAATAGTGTATATTTATATTGTCTGAATAATTTTATTTTCCACATGTAGCTATTGATTGCTTAAAACGTGACTAGTAGGACTGAGCAATTAAATATCACTTTTTTAATAAAAGTTCATTTATTTTTCACAGAGAGAGAAAGAGAGAGAAAGGGAGGCACATCTAACAAGGTCTTCACACCCCAATTACTGCCAACCCTAGCCAGATCAGATCATGGGCATGCATGGGAAGCTGGCATGTATAGGAAGGCCCAGGTCATGAACTCATGACCTTCCCATGTAGGTCCTGCATTACAGAGTATTAAATTACTGCCTGGCTTTGAGAAATTGAATTTTAATTTTTTAAAAATTGTCATAGCCAGGTGTGGTTAGTGGCTGGCAACGTGGACAGTATAGTTAAAGATGGTATTCATATAGAGTAATTTGATGGGTTCTCAAGCTATTGCTACTTTAAATCACCATAGCTACGAAAATATGTGGCACTGTGGTTTGACTGTCTCACAAAGTTCATGTTTCAGAATTTGATTGCATTGTGAAGATATTAAAATGAAACTTAACCTGACCAGGGGATGAAGAAGTGGAGCCTTTGGGAAGTAATAAAGATAGAACCTCCATGACTGACTCCTGGTAGCTTTATGAGGAGAAAGAGACCAGAGCAGAAGAAAGGACACCATGCTCAAGCTCTTGCCATGTGATGACTTGAGCTGCCTCGAGATCCCACTAATAAGAAGACTATTAACAAACTGGTCCCTTGACATTGTACATCCAAACCCATGAGCTAAATAAATCTCTATTCTTTATAAATTACCCAGATTTGGGTATCTCCCTTATTAGCAATACAACAGACAAAAACAGGTTGAAATTGTATTTTTTTCTCTATTTCTATTCTATTCATTACCAAGTTTTTCCATTTCTAATATTTGAAATTTAATCATTCAGTTGGTCATTACAAAATAACAGTATGCTAGTACAGTGGGAAAAACAGAAGCTGCTCTTCAACATTTTTGACCTTCTCATTTTTTCCCTATTGCTGTCTTTAACAACCCTTCCCCTTTGGGACACATCACTCACCTTCAAATGTGAAGGCAGAGTATCAGGCTATGGAGGCCAAACCCTAAATACAGGAACTTCAAGTTATACCAATTATTTCTCTGCTTAAAAGAAGCAATACCAAAGAAATTGATAGGGTCTTAGAGGAGCAGGAAGGATTGTGAATCAGGTAAAGTAAATTGTAAAGTAAATAAGGTAAATATTTGTAATCTATAGTTTAGATAAAGGATTGATAGCCAGAGTATATAAAGAATTCAACAGCTCACTAAAATTAATAATCTGGAGCCACCAGGTGGCATGATGGTTAGGATGCTGGACTCCCACATGACTGACCATGGTTCAAGTCCTGGACCTGGTGGCTTCTTACTCACCTTCCCTCTCTCTGATGACAATAGCAAGTCAAAAATAATAAATAAGAAAATAAAATAATTTTTTAAGAAAATAATCCAAATAATCCAAATAAGAAATGGGCAATCAGGGACCAGCAGTTAGCGTAATGGCTATGTTGCTGGACTCCCACATAGCCAACAGCAGTTCGAGTCCCTGACCCGGTGGCATAAACTCATACCGTGTGTGTGTGCATGTGTGCCCAAGATCCCGAGAGGAGAATGGAGGAGAAGGAATTGCGGCGTGGCCATCCCCCTTTGCGGGGGGGTGACTTCTTGCTTTCTGTCTCTCTGTTTCTCTCTTTCTGGCAAGACAAATTTCAGAGGAAGATATACAAATGGTCAAGAACCATATGAAAAAAAAATTCAACATGTCTTATTGTAAGGAAATGCAAATAAAAATCACAGTACAGTACCCTAACCTAAGTCAGAAGGGTTATGGTCAAGAAAACAAAGAATAAGTGTTGGTGAGAGTTGTAGAGAAAAGGAAACTTGTGTGCTGCTGGTGGAATGTAAATTAGTACAGCTACTGTGAAAACAGCTTAGAGGGTCTTCAAGAACCCCAAAATAGAACCACCATGTGACTCAGATTCCACTCTACCCAAAAGATAGGAAATCACTGAGTCAGAGAGACATTTGCACATCCATGTTTACTGCAATATTATTCTCAATAGCTAAGACATGAATCAACCTAAGGGACCAAAAATAATGAAAGGATAAGGAAATTGTGACACATATACACAATGGAATACTACTCAGCTATAAAGAATACAATATCCTGTCATTTGACACAGAGCGGATAAAGCTAGAAGACATAATGCTCAGTAAAATAAGCCAGGCTATGAAACACAAATACTGTATGGCTCCACTTAACATATACCAAGTGTCACAGTTTATGATGGAAACTGAAGGACTTGATGATAGAAGTAGAGAAAATCATGGTGGGTACCAGAAACTGTATCGCAATGTGGATGGGTGGGGAACTGGGTTAAAATCAACAGACCCAAAAATGGATGTAAACAAGTGAAATAGATTATGGAATGATATACCACAACTCAGTAAAAAGTGACATTGACAATTCAGTATATATTTTGGAAAAAAATCTGTTTATGAATTTATTTAACGTAATTTTCAATATTGAAGAGGATGAACATGTCTATATATTACACACTATATGCATACTTTGAAAAACCATACTGTATCTCACTGAAATGTACAATGATTACATTCAAACAAGAAATTACATTTTTTAAGAGAGATTTTTGCAGAACCAGTGGTTGGCGTAATGGCTACATCACTGGACTCCCATGTAGTCAACTGCAGTTCAAGTCCCAGACCTGGTGGCTTAAACTCACACCAGGTACATGTGTGTGCATGCCCAAGATCCCGAGAATGGAGGAGAAAGTATTGTGGCATGGCCATTCCCCTGGGGGGTGATTTCTCTTTCTTTCTCTCTGTCTTTCTGGCAAGCGCACATCCCCTATAGCAAAAAAACTCTCCAAAAAAAAAAAGAGAGAGAGAGACAGAAAGTGAAAAATCACCCCCTAGCCTCAAGAGATATTATTTAAACATAAAAATAGTGGAGAGACTAAAGAAAGATTGAAAGTTACCTGGGAAGATGGTACCAAATGTCCAATTAAACGCTTAGTTTAGGAGGAGGGGCTAACATACCAGACTTGCCTCTGGTTGCAAAGCCTGTTGGGAGTCAGTGACAAAGGAAGAACAGCCAACCAATCCATACCTGTATCTCTGCACCAATCATTTGTTTCTGTATTTGCAAATTACATGCAGTACGGAGAAAACAGATTTAAAATGTATTCTTAGAAAGTAGCTTCTGAAGGGGCTTAAATAGTGGTGATGAAGAAGAATACCAGCCTCTGACTGTAACAATTGAATAAACCTTGAGAACATCTTTTAATTGACTAAAAAATAATAGATGATTAATTTGCCCCTTGGCCTTCAGTTGAAATGTCTTGATATATCTTCCTGTATCTAACATTTTACTTTGGAATTTTTTTTCTTTTGGTTTAGACTGAGAGAAAAGTTTGCCAAGGTTTGTGTCTTCCTGAGTCAGCAAGTAAATTTCCCATTACTCTCTCAGTTAGATGAGTCACCAGCTTGGCTTAGAGAAGTCCTAGAGTCCTGGCTGTCTGGGTTGGGCCAGGAACAACATAACAGTCAATCAGTCTAGACAGCCTAGGAGGCAGACACTTAGCCATTTATGGTATCATTTCCCCTTCATTACTGGGAGAGCCACTAGAACAAAGAAAGGCGCCTGAGAATACATGGGGGGTTGCCAGACTTTGCAGATAAAGACAGGATGTCCAATTAAATTGGGATTTCAGATAAACAATGAACACTCTTTTGGTACACATATATTCCATGCAATACTTGAGACAAAATTTCACAAAACAAAACAAAAACATTGATTATCTGAAAGTCACATTTAGTTGGACATCCTATATTTTATCTGGCAACCCTATATAGATTTCATTTCATATCATCCATCTTTTATTATACCTCAGAATGTCACAGGGATATAAGGGTGTTTTCCTGAGTTTGAGAGAATGAAAGCTGAGGGTATTTTTTTTTAACCATGTAATTACTGTCTAACATCAGAGGAAGAAAAAAATGATCAGTGAAGAGTAGCGCTTCTCCGACTTTAATGTGCATGTAAATCATGTGGGTATCTTGGGAAAATCCAGATTCGTATCCAGCAGCCTGAGGTGGGCCTGACATTCTGCCTTTCTAATAAACTCCCAGGTAATAGCGACGCTGCTGGTCTGTAGACTGCTTGTCATAGTAAGGTTTTTATGTTGCTCAAATTTTGCTTTATGTCAGAATCACCTGGAGAGATTCTATAATGTTTTTCTTTCTTTCTTTTTTTTTTTTTGTGATGTCCAGGCTGCATCCTATCCAAATGAAATCTAAATCCCTGAGGGGCAGGAGCCAGGTGTCAGTATTTTTGAAGCTCCTCAATTGTTGCCTGTGTGCTGCCAGTGGTAAGAACAGTCCTCTTTGATCAACCAGGTCCCTTTGACACTGGTTAATATTTATTGCATCACTTGGGTAGAAGGCAAGCCCTTTTTTTATAGAAAACTGGCAAGCTGTTGGTTACACACTAACTTTGAGAGACAGAAATGTGAAGGATCACTACCACAATCTTTTCAATGTGTCCACTTTCATTTATACTTTCTAAACAATTGGGAAAAGCAACAGACTTTTATTGTTTCATAGTTATAATACAATAAATATTTTCCACAAAATATTTTCTAAATTTAGAAATCTTACATCTGTAATATCATGATTGCTGGAAAATATTTCTTCCATGAGTCTAAAATAATTTATTTCTCTCAATGTTTCTAATAGAAACCAAACAGTCACCATGTCAGAGTCAGTCTGGCTTGGAAAAGACCAGAATTTATTGTCTGCTAATTTTTTTGAGGCTTGGCTAGAGTCAAGGAATGTGACTTAAGGAGGAAAAATCAAATCTTTAAGTTATTATTTTTCATATAAATACAAGTCAACAACAGTGAAAGCATGCTTTCGAAGCTACATAGACGTTAGCTGGGGCACTTTTTATAAAGGCTTTGTTTCTTTAACACCTTCCTCTTTCTTCTGATTTAGTTACTTTATTGCTGTCCATTTTTACTCTATCTTCCTTAAATCACAAGGTTTTCTTTTCTGCTGTCTCGTTTAGATTAAGGAATGCTTTTGGGGTACCTCGTACTTTATGCTGCAGTTTAAGCCATGGCATATTTCTTGTCTTTTTTTTATCTGTCTCAGTTTCTCTTTGTCTACTTCATTTATCATGCATTCTCTTTTATTCTCTCATGATGCCTAGCTGGCACCCTCCATCTCTTCTCTATGCAATCTTCTACCCTGGTGCCCAAATATCGTAGAAAATGGGGTCAGATCTTTTACTCAACCTACTTTCCTCAACAGCTCTACCAGTAGTTACCATGACCTGGAAAACAACCTTAAAAAATCCACACACACCCTTAACACTGTATGGCCTCATCAGCAGGTTGAAAGGCTGCCAACTTGAAAAGGTGACTCAGAAGAGGTACAACAAGACCATTAACGGGAAGGTGGCAAATTATTTTGTAAACATTTACCTATGAGTCCTCTCCTTAGTATGTCCTTTCAGACATTTTGCCTAGAGCCTAGTCAGGGCAAAGTCGGAGCAGCTCTTAAGCAACAGAAGTCTCAGGTGAGAAGAACGTGCACCCGATCCATCTTTCATGCGAAGCCAGTCATCCACATATGTTTTGTTCTAAACAATGGTGGTTTACTTTCCCTGCCATGAGAGGCTCCTACACATTTACTTAGATCTTAGCCCACACTATTCTGCTGCAGTGTACAGTATGTACAACAAAATATTGGGTCATTTTTCCAAGACTTGATGTATTTTTCTATGTTTCTCTATGCAAAAATGCATTATGACTTTTCGGATGACCCTATAGTAACTAAGGTCATCCTTATTAAGCATTCACTATGTGTCTTTACATGTATTAGACCTTTAATGACAACCCCATATATTATCACTACCACCAATTTGAAGATAAAGAAAAACAAAACAAAACAAAACCCACACACACCCTGTGTACTCAGAGAGGTCCCCAGACAAAAATCTGGAACCCTTCCATTTGGGTTGTTTTCTGTGTTTGTGTTTTTACTGCTGTGCTACCATCCAGCCCCCAAAGCTTCTGTTTTTTTGTTCCTATCAAACTTAAAGGCTCCTTTGGGGTTGGGGTAAAGACACTGTAACAGGTCAGCTGCCTATAACAACCTGCATTTATTCTGGTGAGACTAGTGAGACTTTCACTTCCTTTACACTATTCAAAGAAATGAGCTTAAATTCCAAGAATGCCTGTGGCATTTACCAGACATTGCATTTCCCCTGTGCTTATTTATTTTTATATCAGGCACAAAAATATAATTAATTACCACTAGTCATTGGACTAGAATATAATTCTGGCCTGAAAGGATGACCAAACTACCTGCTCTTGAGTTGTTGTATCTGCAGAGAAACTTTCCAGAGTTGCTCGTGCACATGGTGAGCTCAGCAGCATTGCTGCTGAGCATAGTCTGTAGTAAAAAGATGGCCCAATTTTGGTCAGTGCTTTAAATTTTCCAGGTTCTGCTTGCCCGACAAAACTAAAACCAAATTACACAGTAAAAACACAGAAAGCAGAAAACACAAGAGGAGTCCTTTTTGCTCTGTCAGATCATTTAAACCCCTAGTTTCATGATTCAGTTTTTTTCTCTTCTTTTTTTTTCTTTTCTTTTCTCTTTTTTTTTTTTTTTGAGAGAGATTTTTGTTATAGGGCGCGTGCATGTGCCAGAAAGAGAGAGATAGAGAGACAGAAAGCAAGAAATCACCCCCCCAGAGGGGATGGCCATGCCGCACTCCCTTCTCCTCCATTCTTCTCTTGGGATCTTGGGCGCACACACACACACACACACACACACACACACACATGCCCGGCGTGAGTTTAAGCCACTGGGTCCAAGACTTGAATCGGGGTCGACTACATGGGAGTCCAGTGACATAGCCATTACACCAACTGCTGGTCCTATGATTCAGTTTTAATAAGCACCTTGTCTGAAGATTCTAGAATAGTTGGAGACATAATCTTCCCTGTAACCAAGAAAGGCTAGAGGGAATATATCAAGAGATCCCATTCATTTGATCACCTGGCATCAACCATGTAATAACCACATTTATTCTTCTTTGTGTTCACTAAGAATTTGAACACTTCACACAAGAGACATAATGGTATGTAATGAAAAGTGTGGAATGGAAGTATGAGACATTAACTGCACTGAGACTTGGAAAGCAGAGAGAAATACTTGTAAAATAATGCTAATCTATGAAATGAGTAAAACAATGAATTTGTCATAAACAAACATCTTTGTAAGTTCTTACACTGGAGATTCTTTTTTTTTTTAAAGAATTATTTTTGTTTAACTTTATCTATTTAAATTTGATGAGAGATCTGGGACCAACAGGTGGCATTGTGGTTAAGGGTGCTGGACTCTCACATGGCTGACCACAGTACAAGTCCTGGCTTGCCTTTTCACTTCCTCTCTCTCTCTCTCTCACTCTCTCTCTCTTTCTTTCTTTCTCTCCCTCTCTCTGGTCAAATTTTTCTTTTTTTTTTTTTTTTTTTTTTTTGGAGAGGTTTTTCGCTATAGGGCGCGTGCGCTCGCCAGACAGACAGAGAGAGACATAGAGACAGAAAGCGAGAAATCACCCCCCAGGGGGGATGGTCACGCCGCAATCCCTTCTCCTCCATTCTCCTCTCGGGATCTTGGGCACGCACGCACACACGCCCGGCGTGAGTTGTAAGCCACCGGGTCCGAGACGCGAACCGCAGTCGACTACGTGGGAGTCCAGCGACATAGCCATTACGCTAACTGCTGGTTCCCTCTTTTTCTTTTTTTTAAGAACTACTTTATTTAACTTTATTTATTTATTTTAATTTGACCAGAGAGGGACAGAGTCAGAGAAAGAGAGAGAGGGAGGGAGGGAAATTGAGAAAGCAAGCCACCAGGTCTGGGACCCGAACCATGGTCACCCACGTGGGAGTCCAGCACCCTTAACTATGCCATGCCACCTGCTGGCACGATGGAGATAATTTCTTAAAAATGATGTTATTTGTTAAATGTCCAATACAAAAATTTCATTTTAAAAGTTTGATATATATTGGGACCAGCAGTTAGCATAATGGCTATGTTGCTGGACTCCCATGTAATCAACTGCGGTTTGAGTCCCAGACCTGGTGGCTTAAACTCATGCCGGGCGCGTGTGCATGTATGCCCAAGATCCCGAGAGGAGAATGGAGGAGAAGGGATTGTGGTGTGGTCATCCCTTCTAGGGGGTGATTTCTTGCTTTCTGTCTCTCTGTCTCTCTCTGTCTCTCTGGCAAGCACACACTCCTTGTAGCAAAAACCTCTAAAAAAGAAAAGTTTGATATATATAAAAAAATCTAGTTCCATGACCTGGATGTGGTCCAAAATAATATTTCTGTGATTTGGTTGTCAGTGCCTTAAATCAATAAACGTAAGCAAACTTTCTCAGTTTCCATTACCATTAAGTGTAAAGTAATAAATTGCTTGTTGTATGATTGGTAGAATAACTAGTGAGCTTAATGGAGCAGAGTACACATTTTTAAAAAACAATAAATATCCTCAGCCCAGCAGGTGGTGTAATGGTTAAGGTCCTGAACTCCTACATGGCCAATGGCAGTTCGAGTCCCAGACCCAGTGGCTTGAAAATCACACAGATATGCATGTGCACACATGCAAAAAATCCCAGGAGGAGAATGGAGGAGAAGGAATTACAGTGTGACCATCCTTTCACGGGGGTGATTTCTCACTTTCCCTCTCTCTGTCGTTCTCTTTGGCAAGTGCACGTGCCCTATGGCAAAACAAACAAGCAAACAAAAGCCTAAAACAAACAAAACCAAAATAGTAAATATCCTTCAAATCTCTCTTTTTAGGTTTTTAGTTGTGTTTTCCTTCTTGAAGCAATAGAGACAGCACTCTGACCAGGTCTTAATGCCACTATTCACCCTCTAGCCAGTCCTGGATCATGGGAAAGTATACACCTGGTGAACTGAAATTGGTCTCTTGACTTGGAACTAGGAAACCAAGTTTCGAACTACCAAACTTCCCCTGTGAGATCGTCTCACAGAGCATGGCATTTTCATGCTGTGCCACCCTCTGACCCCTACAACTGTCCTCTTCAACATCACCTTCACAGTTTGATGATCCATCTCTATCCCATAATCTCAACCCACCAGCCCAATAACTATGACAGAGATTTGCCAGGTTTTTTCGCTTAGTAATTTATGAAAATTTTTTTTGTCAGCCTTACCAATTTCAAATATTTTTTCTAACTTGTTAATTTCCTAAAGAGCAAGAGATCTCAACATTCAATTTTAGTAATATACTCACTACAAAGAGACTTTACTAAGTTAAAGGAGTGAAGTTTTCCTGTGGAATTAATTAGTGTAGATGGTCATTTATAGGGAGCTAATGTGTCTTTATTTTTAGAAAATACAATGTGAGAGAGAAAAAGCTGAATTATGGGTTGCAGTTCTGTCACTTTCTAGCTAAGTGACTTCAGGCAAATTACTTGTATTTTTCATTTCCAGCTTTTCTATCTGGTCTTTTTTCAAATCCATCTGCTCTTCTTCATTGTAATTTTTTCTCCTATGTTCCCCTTCCCTAGTTTATCTTTTTACTTGTTTACAAAATACTTATTTCATTGCCTATTTCATAGTAGCCTGCTTTCTTAAATTCTTGGAAACACTAATATCTCCAGTTATAGCATCTGCCAGGTCTTGATTATAACAAATTACTTCCTTATGTGTCTTAGAATTCATCAGGATTGCTGTTTTGTAAAATCTTCCTATGGCCTTTTTATCCAATGTGCTCTTCAGAATGTTCTTTAATGTGCTCCACTCAGCACCCCTCACCATCACCGCTGAACCAAATTGTGTAGCAGAGACGCTCTCCTGCCCTATCCGGGGGCTCATAAGCAGACTTTTTAGGTCTCCTTTCACTGAATGTGAACTTTGATTTCATATAGAGGTCTCAGTTTCAAATCTCTATCTTGTCTCTTGTTTCTGATGAGTTAAAAAATCCAAAGCCCTGAACTTTAAAACCTTTTAAAATTTATTTATTTATTTATTTATTTTTGGAGAGGGTTGTTTTGTTTTGCTATAGTGCACGTGCACTTGCCAGAAAGACAGAGAGAGACAGAGAGACAGAAAGCTAGAAATCACCCCCAGGGGGCATGGCCACACAGCAATCCCTTCTCCATTCTCCTCTCGGGATTTTGGGCAAGCACGCACACATGCCCAAGCTGCCGGGTCCGGGACTCAAACCACGATCAACTACATGGGAGTCCAGTGACACAATCATTATGTTAATTGCTGGCCCCCTTATTTTAAATTTATAAGTAACCTGAGGTAAAACTTACCAACTTTCAGATCCCTTTTCAAGCCTGGCAGTTTCCTGTTCTTTTTTGTAAGTTTGCCTTAAAAGTGAAAAGTCATGACATGTTTTTTTCTATGTTTTTCTATGCAAAAATGCATCATGGCTTTTCTGACAACCCAATAATTTACTTATTTTATCTAACAGTTCTGGGTATTGGTAGGAAGGGTTCTCTATTAGTTTAGTTCACCCTACCTCCAGAACAATTTTGTTACCTCTCAAAACTTGGATATCTGGGGAACCAGCAGTTAGCGTAATGGCTATGTCGCTGGACTCCCACGTAGTCGACCATGGTTTGCGTCCCGGACCTGGTGGTTTAAAACTCATGCCGGGCGCATGTGCGTGCATACCCAAGATCCCGAGAGGAGAATGGAGGAGAAGGGATTGCGGCGTGACCATCCCCCCTGGAGGGTGATTTCTCACTTTCTGTCTCTATGTCTCTCTCTGTCTGTCTGGCGAGCGCACGCGCCCTATAGTGAAAAACTCTCCAAAAACAAAACAAACAAAACAAAACAAACTTGGATATCTGCTTATGAGAATTAGGAATAATGATAACATGTACTCCATCTGGTTTGGGTAAAGATTGAATAAGATAAAGATTAAAATGCCTAGGGAAAGCTGACCACTGCATTACACAGATGAACTCAGATCTTTCAAAGGTGACCAGGGTTCAAGCTTCAGCTCTAGTGGTGTGGAAAACAACTAGAAACATCTGTGCATGCCCAGATCCTGTTAGGACAGAAAATTGGAAAAACAAAGATTGTGGTGTGACTAGATCCCGTTGGGAGGTTCTTCCTCTCTTGTATGTGTGTGCAAGTGCCCTCTGGCATAAAAAAATGCTAAGGGACATGCCAGGTATATCATAACTGCATAATAAGTATCATTCCTTAATGTCTGGATACTATTGCTCGCATTTGCTGATATTGACAGGATTCTTTGGGATTGGTGTCTGATAGTCTGATATAGCTATCAGCAATTTGGTAGGTCTGCTACAACTCAACAAACAAACTTGGAAAATATCTCTCTATTAGATGAAACAGCAGCCTTGGTTGCATGGTTGGCTCCTAACAAAATAGAGAGAAGTGGTGGGTTGGGATCTATCAACATACTTCAACCCTGACCCACCTGAGGGTGGCAAATTGAAGTAAGAAATACTAATCCTAAAGGAATTGGAGGAACTATGAAAACCTAGCAAGATTCAGGATAAACTAGGACTGTTTTCAGTTTCCTGGATAAAGAGCCAAATATCAGAAACTAAATGTGGATATTGCAAATTAAGTCTTATAAAGGCCAATTACCCAAAGCCCAAATCAAAGTTGGGTCCTAGCTAAATGGCATGGGAAGAAGCTCTCAAAGTACAGAACATACATAGTTGTCAGATAGGACCCATGACCTAAATATTCCAGAAACTTCATCTGGAAACAAAGCAAATCAGAGTATGAAAGGACAACCACTGGGAGGTGGTTTTGATTAACCAGGACAAGTGGAATCTGGATCTCTTGCCAATGAGACAACAGTGAAAACTCCCCACAAAGGATCATGTCTGGAGTTAGGTGCCAGGGAGTCAAGAAATTTCAGGTACCTAAGATAGTCAAGCAAAATTCATCCAAGTAAATGAAGTATACCACAGGAATTTTCAGAAAAACCACCTGGCACTATTCTAGGAATGGCTGGGTTGGGCATTGGGATGGGGTAGAACTGATACCCATGCTGTAGGAAATGCAGGAGACAGAAATACAATGCCCAAGGGAGAAAGGAAAATCCAGGTAGACAGTGCAACTGATGTATTATTCTGAAGAAAGCTGGCAAATAGATGAATTTATGGATCAAGCAAAAACCTGGAGCTAGTTGGGACCAGCAGTTGGCATAATGGCTATGTCACTGGACTCCCATGTATTGACTGCAGTTCAAGTCCCAGACCCGGTGGCTTAAACTCACACTGGGTGCGTGTGCATGCGTGCCCAAGATCCCGAGAGGAGAATGAAGGAGAAGGGATTGAGGCATGGCCATCCCCCTTGGGGGGTGATTTCTCGCTTTCTGTCTCTCTGTCTTTCTGGGGAGTGCATGTGCCCTATAGCAAAAGCCTATCAAAAAAAACCTGGAGGGAACCAGCAGTTAGCGTAATGGCTATGTCGATGGACTCCCACGTAGTCGACCATGGTTCACGTCCCGGAACCGGTGGCTTAAAACTCACACTGGGCGCGTGTGTGTGCATGCCCAGGATCCTGAGAGGAGAATGGAGGAGAAGCGATTGCGGCATGACCATCCCCTCTGGGGGGTGATATCTCGCTTTCTGTCTCTATGTCTCTCTCTGTCTGTCTGGCAAGCGCACGCGCCCTATAGCGAAAAAAAAACCTCTCCAAAAAATAACACAAAAAAACCTGGAGTTAGCAATGTCCAAGCAGATAGAGAGGGGGTACCTTTAAAGGCATTGATTTATTCAAACCCAGTTTAACTTTCTTCAAGAAATAGTCTGGTATGATAAAATTGGAAAAATGAAAACCATAAGCCTTGGTAGGAACATAATGTGTTCAATCATCATACTTTAATATGGAATACTCTTCTAAATATGAATTAGGATGGAATTAAATGCAATAAAACATTGTAAATATATAAAAAATGTGCCCTACATGGTAACATTGTGATGTGCTTATGAAATGACATATAATATTGTCATTAATAATAATAGCAAATAATTTTTAATAACTTAAACATGCTTCTGCTATGTGTCTTAGCCCAGTTTATACTGCTGTACCAAAATACCTGAGACAAGGTAATTTATAAAAAGCAGAAATTAATTTTCTTACAGTTATGGAAGCTGAGAAGTTCAAGATCAAAGCACCAGCAGGCTTGTTGTTTCGTGAGAATCTGTTCTCCACTTCCAAGATGGTGTCTTGAATACTGCATCCTCTCAAAGTGAGGAATGCCATATCCTAACACAACAAATGGTAGTAGGGCAAGCAAACTCACCAAACATTGCTGTGTAGTGTGAACAAACTCACCAAACATTACTGTGTAGATCCTCTTTTATAAGGGTCTTAATTCCATTCACACAGGAGGAGCCCTCATAGGCTAATCAACTATTAATGACGTCACCTCTTAGTGCTATCACATTGGTAACACCTGAATTTGAGATAAGACACATTCAGACCATTGTACCATGTTAAGCTGATAAAGAAGAGTCTTAACAAGAGTATAGGTTTTATCGGTTATAAATTGTCTAAGTACTGAAAAACTAAAAGTAGCTTAAATGAAAGAAAACCGAACAACAGAAACTAAGTTTAGAGCTGGTGAGGCATTTCCTCTAGTCTTAAGTGCTCAGTTTCTTTCTATCACCTTCAAATTTGGCCAGGAAAGCTGCCAAGGCTCAGACCCTCATATCCGTGATTAGGTAGGAAGCAAAAAGAAAAGAAGAACAATAAAGGTATATGTTAAAGATAAGTCCTCTTTTGAAGGAGCTTTCCCAGCAGTCTCAGTATTTTACTTAGAATTAAGTTGGGCAGACAGTAACAGATGCTCAAAACAAAAGTGGATTAAATGTGGTGAAAGTTTATTTGAACCTAGGGCAGACAAGGCAGCTGTGCTCTGTAACATCCTTGGAAACTCGGGTTCCTTTGCTCCTGCTGGATATCCCCAGATCACCTCATGGATCAAATAGCAGTTCTAACTCCAGGCACTATACCTATGATCTTGCTAGCCTAAAATAGAAAGATATACAGAAACAAAAAAAGGCAAACAGTTCGAACTAGCTGCCTTTTCTGGAAGGTTTGTGGAAGCCTCCATAGGACACTTCTGCTTATATCCCACTTGCCAGAATGCAGTTAGATGACTCACATCTAGCTTCAGGGGCACCTAAGAAACATTGTGTTTAGCGAGGCACATTAATAAATCAAATCAAATCAAAATTCGAGTACTAAAAAAGAAGGAGTTAATGAATACTGGCTAGTCAGCTGGTAGTCCACCACATCTATGTGGTATGATCACTGCTAGATGACTATAAATAAAACAAGGCCTGAGGGAATGAGGCAAAGATTTGTATGTTTTGATTGTGACCTAAGGTTGGAAGATGATGCAGAACTTAGCAAAGAGTAAGAACAGGTTCAGGTAGCATGTGTGGGTGGGTTGTAGGAGTGTGTCAGCATTTGAAATAGAAGTCACAAAGGGGTTAAGAAATTGAGAATAAGAAAGACTATAAGAAAGGAGAGTGTCTGGACTGAAACAGTGTGGGAACTGGAAGCCTAAACAACCATCCTCCAAAAATAGATCTTTCTTTTTTTCTTTTTCCTCTTTCGCTCTTTTTCCTCCTTTCTTCTTTCCTCTCTACCTCTCTCCTTTCCTTTTATCCTCCCTCCATTCTTCCTTCTTTTTTGTTTTTTTTTTTTTACTTGCCTAGGACACTTCTATCCCATTCTATTATTTTGTACTAGAATACAAAATTAAGTATTGGATAATTATAATCAAAACAATCATATTTCTTTCCTTAGAGAGACATTGCAATAAAATCAAAGCAGGAATGTAACGAGACCCATAGCTTTATAATACAAATCAACAGAACTGTCACCACCTCATTTAGGAAAACTCATAGTGACTAGAAACTAATTACCCTCTCCATCTATGATTGCTTGCAAGAACCAAGGCAGAAAGAGTTCAAAAGGCCAAACCACAGTACCAACTCAAACCAGATGGTGATAGTGTACCATGTGCAAACTGAGTTGTGTGCAAAATGTACTAGATGCAAAAAAGAAGTTCTGGATGTAAATGAAGAGGATCTGAGCTCTGAGCTATCAAGGAGTCCCCTTCTACCTGTGACACCAGCTCAACTCCCTATAAAAATGGAAGCCTAAATTTTCATTGGAGAGAAGGTCCCTTTGAAGTACGAGTTCCCCCTCCTTCATTCTTTGGTCAAAGAATAAAGTTTCTGCTCTGTCATACTGAACCTGGTCTTCTTTGATCACTGGGAGTAATACCAGGGAGAACAGAACCCCTGGGTTCCCTGACCCATGTGATCACTGACAGAATCTACTTACTTCCATTCTAAAAATACAAAATTCTTAAAATAGTTTTCAATATCTTACATTACTGGGCCCCACACACTTGATATCTGTGTGACAGTCACACTGCCCATCTCTCAAAAAGTTTATCATGGCAAGACCTGTGCCCCTCTGCTAAGGGTCCCCTTTTTATATAGCAAATCTCTACCCTCAGGCTCACCCTTAAAGAAAGGCTGCTCCAGCCTCCCTCCCTAGGCCACTTCTCCTATCATAGGCTCTTATGGATAGTATCTTCAACCTCTCTTTTGAAACACTGATGAATTAATACATATATAGCGGACACAGTGATAGGTACAGTATGCTGATAGAGCACATAGTAAGACAATGTTTCTGGAATGGGTTTATCAAAAGCCAAAAGATAAATAGATTTGTGGGACATTTCTTCTTTCTAGAATTGTCTTAGTTATAAATAATTGCAAATGGAAAAAACATTAGTTTCTTTTTAAAATTTATGTATCTATTTATTTACTTATTTATTTATAGTCATTCACTGTACATTAATACAGTATACAAAATGAGATTTTTCCATCCAGTATACATTATATATTGGCTCAACCAAAGATATTACCATACATGTTATAATCAACAAATAGTTTTCTATTTCTTATTTCTTACGTATTTTGCTTTATTTTTCCGCCTCCTTGATTCCCTACCTCTCACCCTCTGCCAACTCCTCCACTTTTCCCACACTGTCTCTGGTATGTGCAGTTGGTCTCCATGCCTTTTTTTTCACATTTCATTGATTTACTAAAGATCTTAATTAATTTAAAGACATTAAATAGCAAGCACAGCTAATATATAGATATTTATGAATGCATGCCTGACTTTAGGCATAAACTTCATTGAGTAAAGTGAACATACTATGAAGTAGCACCTCTCTGGGGCTATATAGTATACCACAATCATCAAATCAGTATTAATAGGTATTTTAATGCATTTTTAATTTCAAAAAAAGTTTTAGTTTTAATAGATCAAAATAAAAAAATGTTAAAAGAAATTTGCTTAAAAATTAAAGCCAGAAAAAAGGTTTGGATTCAGTTTAAATGGAAGGTAGATGAACCTATCAACAGTTCAAGGGAAATCAAAACATCAAAGAATATCAGTAATGCTTTAGTCTAAAGTAAAAAAAAAAATTCTATTTCACTAGTTCAGACTCACATAATTAATCTCTTTTCTATTGAATTTGTAGTGTTACTGTGATCTGATCTTTCCATTTAGACTCTGGAAGTTAACATTCGACTCCAGAATTGTCCCTACCATTAGGCTGGCCATTCTTTAGGTTGTTTCTTGTACTCTTATTTCTGTGTGTCTTACTTTAGTTTTCCTGTTATAGCCCTCCCTTCAGCACTTCTTGGAGAGCTGGTCTGGTGTTGGTAAGTTCTTTCAGGTTTTGTTTATCTGAGAATGTTTTTGTCCTTTTTTCCTTTATGAAAGATAATCTTGCTGGGTATAATATTCTTGGTTGAAATTGTTTTTCACTTAACACTTTGAATGTATTTTCCCACTTTTTCCTTGTTTGCATTGTTTCTGAAGAGAGGTCCGATGTTAGCCTAATAGAATATCCTTTGAAAGTAACTTGACATTTCTCTCTTGCCAGTTTTAGTATTTGTCTCCGTCTGTGGTTTTGGTCAATCTGGCTATGATGTGCTTTGGGAAAGATCTTCTTGGGTCAATTCTATGTGAGGTCCTTTGTATCTCTTGGGTCTGGATATTTGAGTGCCTCTCTAGGTCTGGAAAGTTTTCTTCCAGGATATCATGATTTCATGGAATAGATTATCAATACCCTTGTAAGTTTCTTCACCTTCTGGGATATTGATGATCTGGATATTTGGGCATTTAATGGTATCTAGTATTACTCATATGTCATTTTCATTTGGGGGAGTTATTTTCTCAGTCTTTTTGGTTAATTTTTCTACGTCTAGGTCAGAGGTTCTATTTTCTAAATCTGAGATTTGATCTTCTGAATGATCTGATCTACTTTTGATATTTTCAAGGGAAGTTTTGATTTCCTGTGTCACAGCCTTCATCTCTAACAACTGTTTGATTCTTTTTTCATGATATGTATCTCCTCTTTCAGATCATGCAGGAACTTCCTCACCTCCTAGGACTCAGTGTCTCTTTTCTCCTGCATCTTTGTTAGCTTTGTCAATATGAATATTTAAAATTCTTTGTCTGAAATTTCCATGAATTCCCTTGTATTCTTTGTGGAGGAAGAGGAATTATTCTTTTCCATTAGAAGAGAGATTTTTCTTTGTTTCTCATATTTCTTGTGCCTCTGCAGTGGTTTCTGGTCATCTGATGGATTATACATTTTTTTCCTATTTTTTGGAGTTAAATCTGAGCAATCAGAGGAATGCAGAAGGAGGTGACCTGACATCTGAAAACAGTGCTGTTTTTATCCCTTTATACAACTGATTCAATGAAAATTGAGGATTAATCTGGCCCTAAAAGTATTCAAATACTTGGCTACTGAGCACCTAGACCTGCCTAGAAAATCAGTGTATGGAGGCTGAGCAGAAAAGTGAGAAAGGTAAAAAGAAAATGAAAAGGAATAGGGGGGATAAAAGAGAGAGAATAAACAAGACAAAAACAATAAGGAGAAGGGAAGAAAAAAATTTTTTTGTCAAAAAATTACCAAAAGAAAGCATGCCGCATGGATGGCACCACTTGGGACTCAAATATAGATGACTGCTGATTATCTTATCCTATGGGGGCAGGGGGAAAGGTAAGAATTAGAAAGAAAAAGAGCAGCAGAGCTAAGTTTAAAAATTTTAAAAGTTAAAAATATATAGAGAGAGAGATAGAAAGAGACAGAGAGAATAAGTAGACTGCTCTAACCTGACTCCCGGCTGGACTGGGGAGCAGGAGGATGAAGTCTGGGTAGAGGGTCGTTCGACCAAAAGACATTAGTTTCTCATAATTACACATTATCATTCTGCTCTCCACCCTGTACATGTACTTGGTTTTTGCTTCTATTTAACTAAATCAGCTTATCTCTGCCTGGTCCTGGTCTCTTTTCCTACCAGCCTTGTCACATACATAAATATTGGTACCTGGCTACAGTCCAAAAAGGTAAGGCCAAGAATCACGGGATGATGCAATATTAATTCCTACTTTATGGAACTGCCACTTACTGCTCATGTGACCTTAGGAAATTTATTTAACTGGTGGATGTCTCAATCTCCTGACCTATAAAGTGGAAATAATACTAAACTCATATTGGGGCCAGCAGGTGGCATGGTGGTTAAGGTGCTGGATTCCCACATGGCCAACCACAGTTTGAGTCCTGGACCTTGTGGCTTATTTTCTCTTTCCCTCTGTCTCT
Source organism: Tupaia tana (assembly GCA_026018925.1). Lineage (NCBI taxonomy): Eukaryota > Metazoa > Chordata > Mammalia > Scandentia > Tupaiidae > Tupaia > Tupaia tana. The sequence continues at coordinate 57,418,391 of JAKSZU010000001.1, forward strand.
CTCTCTCTCTCTCTGCTGAGTGCATGTGTCCTATAGCAAATTAAATAACAATAATAATAATAATAATAAATAAATTAGGGGCCAGCAGGTGATGTGGTGGTTAAGGTGCTGGATTCCCACATGGCTAACCACAGTTCGAGTCCCAGACCTGGCAACTTGCTTTCTCACTTTCCTGCTTCCTCTCTCTCTATCTCTCTCTGTTCAAATAATAAATAAATTAATAAATACAATTAAAAAATGTTTAAAAAATATTAAACTCATATTTAAGTTTGTTGAAAGGATTGTATGAAGTAATGATGTAAAGTTATTAGCAGTGGCTGACTTTTTTCTTTTTTTTTCTTTTTTTTTGGAGAGGTTTTTTGCTACAGGGCGCGTGCGCTCGCCAGAAAGACAGAGACAGAGAGACAGAAAGTGAGAAATCAGCCCGCAGGGGGGATGGCCACACCGCAATCCCTTCTCCTCCATTCTCTTCTCGAGATCCTGGGCACGCACGCACATGCGTCCTGCGTGAATTTAAGTCACCGGGTTCGAGATTCAAACTGTGGTTGGTCACATGGGAGTTCAGTGACAATGCCATTATGCTAACTGCTGGTCCCAAGCAGTGGCTGACCTTTGAAATAATGTTAATAGTTATTAATTTATCACTTGCCCACAGAACAGAATACTAGGAGATAATACCCTCATTTTCCATGGATAGGCAAGGCTCTTCCTCAATAATGACCACACTAGAGAAGTACTGAAAGACTGCAGTAGCCATGGCAATGCAAAAGAAGAGGGGTGAGGCAGAAAGAGGGTTTTCTAAGGACCCACAAGCAGCAAGGGGCAGTACCATGAGATGGGAAGGTGGGAGAGGATCATCAGAATCCCACCCACACTGGCTCCTGAGACACTTCCAGGATCAAATGGGTGGTAGAGAAATTTGATTTAAGAACTTAGTCAAGACAGAAAAAGCAATAACCCTGGTTGTAGCCACCTGAGTCATGGGTTCTGGAGAAGATATAGCATTGACCCAGTAGATTAGAGAGAAAGGGAGTTTCCATAATGTCTACCTCCTGAATTAGCCACTGTTTGCCTAAGATAAAATTTACCACACTTGCAATTGCATAAGGCAAGAACAAAACACAAAACACATGTAAAAACAAAAAGCCCTCAAACAGAAACAAGCTTAAGAAAGGAATTTTTTGGCTTATGTGACTGAAAAATTCAGGTGTAGGAAGCTCTTAGCTTCTGCATATCTCTTGGCTCAGCTTTAATCTCCATATTAGGAGTCACATGTGCTGGACCCAGGTTTCATTCTAAGACTTCTCATGGTTAAAAGACAGCTGCAACAGTCCCAACTTCACAACCTTCCTGGTTCAAGTTCAACAGGAAAGTAGTTTGCCACCATTATGGCTCCAACAAAGTCTGAGGATCTTATTAGTTGACCTGCTTGTAGATTGGAATAGACACCACGTAACATGGTGTTGTATTTGGCAAAATCTGGATTACATAACACCTTCCAGAACTGAAAGTGGAATAAGCTATATAAGAATCACATGGACCGAGAGTAAGGAGCCAGTCAATGCCCAAACATAAATTGTGGGCTGTTACCAGAAGTATAGTAAAAATTAAGTTGTTGGGAAAATCATGACATATTTTGCAAAGAAAAATACCTCATGGCTTTCCCAATGACCTGACAGATGCTGAGCAAATTTACTACATTTCCTATTATTTTGTCTTTCCCATTTTGTAGGCACTGTTGAAATGCTACTGCTTGACATAGTGAGAATCTTGAAAAAACATATTTTTGCTTTGACATTAGGTGAGAAATTCCTGTAAGGATAAAAGGGTACTGGTAATATTCCACTCACCAGTTTAGATAGTGTTCATAGTATTGGGCAATACTACTTGTTTGACACATAGCACAGAATGTTTTCAGTGTTCATCTTCATGTATATATACCTGTCCTAGCTCCCCATTATTCTGTAAGCTGCTACAAGGCAGGGCCTAACTGGCTTCCCTCCATAATGTCAGTGTTATTAAATGATTTTGTCGATGATTCATTCACTTAAGGGTTCTATTTCCAGCCAGTTCTGACACAGTCAGAAGCATTTGAGCTTCCAACGGCTTCAAAACAGGAATTATAATTCTTTTTGGCAAGTGTGAAATCATCGTAACTCATGTTCTTTAGAAACACATTTTGAACAACATCCTGCTGACTGGAAAGATGTATATAATCCCTCAACAGAGCAATTGCTCATTCAACATTTATGTTCTAAGTGGAATAAAGAAATTCAAGAAATTAATTTTGATGATTTATCAGTCCATTTTTAGCAGATCTGGCTATACTATTACTCTTTTGAACATGGACAATTTATTTTTTTGAGAGAGATTTTTGCTATAGGGTTTGTGCTCTCACCCAAAAAAGATAGAGACAGATAATAAGAAATCACCTTCTCCCCCCAGAGAAATGGCTATGCCACAATCCCTTCTCCTCCATTCCCTGCTCAGGATTTTGGACACATATGCACATGTGTCCACCATGTCCTTTTTTTCTGTTTTTTAGAGAGAGCAGTAGATTTTTGCTATAGGGTGTGTGCATTCACTGGAGAGACAGAGACACAGAGACAGACAGCAAGAAATCACCCCCCCAGGGGGATGACAATGCTGCAGTCCCTTCTCCATTCTCTCAGGATCTTGGGCATACACACACACATGCCCAGTGTGAGTTTTAAGCCACTGAGTCTGAGACTTGAACCGTGATCCACTATGGTAACCATTACGCCATTTGCTGATCCATGCCCAACATGTGATAAGCTGCTGGGTCCAGGACTCCAGCCATAGTCGACTATGTGAGATTCTAGTGTCTTAACCACTGTGCCACCTGCTGACCCCAAACATGGGCAATTTTTCCAGTGAATTTTTTCCCTTGCAGTTATAACTAAAGTGTAAATTCAATTACTTAAATGTTGAGATGCTAAGAAGTGTCTTTTTTTTTTTTTTTCACAAGATTTTTGCTATAAGGTATATGCATTTGCTGGAGAGACAAAGAGAGACCAAAAGTGAGAAATAAACTCCTAGGGGGGATGGCCACACCACAATCCCTTCTTCTCCATTCTCCTCTCAGGATTTTTGGGCACACACGCACATGCACCCAGTATGAGATTTAAGCCACTGGGTCTGGGATCTGAACCACAGTCAACTATGTGGGAGTCCAGCAATGTAACAATTATGCCATCTTCTGGTCCCTTTTAAAAAAAACAAAAAATTAAAATCTGAGGCACTAAACCTGAGCTCCAATCCTGATGGTAGGAGTGTGTGAGAAAGAGAGATACAGGCAGAAAGACAGAGACAAAGGGAAAAATAGAGAATTGTTGGGAATATAGAGTTCAGATGATACAAGAGATTACCCAGGAGAAAAGAAAGTTTAACCAATGCATGCATCCAAGAATAATAATCAGAGAGACTGATTCTAGGTGAGAAGCAATAGCTAGTAAAATAATAGCAAGTATTATCACTATCATTAACATGTACATAGCACTTAATATACGCTAAACATCATGTAAAAGTGTATTCTCCTCTAACATTTTCCTTATTTCTTAAACCACAGTTTTTTGTTTGTGCATTTGCTGTTTTATAATAATTTGCATACATTTGCTAGAGAGAGAAGGAAGGAAAGTGACAAAGTACCCTCTTGGGGGTAGAGGGCCACTCTGAAATCCTTTCTCCTCTCAAGATTTTGGGCACACACACACACACACACACACACACACACACACAGTGTTTTCAAGCCTTGGGCCCAGGACTCCAATCATATGGTCAATCATATGGGATCTAGCCACATTAACACCACACTACCAGGTGACCCCTAACTGTATTTATAACAAGGGCAAAAACTGTTTCTTCTCTGTACAACCCTTGCTGAATAAATATTGCTGAATAATAATGACACTGGATTTGCCAACACCAAACAAACAAAATGGAATAAGGAATGGACTTTGGAGGGAAAATAGACTTTCCCTGAGCAGTTAAGTGTAATAAAATTGCTGACGTTTCATGAGGTGCCCAAAACCTTGGCTGTGGTTGAGGAGAGGCTGTTAAAAGTATATCAAGGCAGATTAGAAGAGCCAGATTTTGTCCAAGTTCTAAATATAATTTAAACTTTTATTTTCATTAGTCATCAGCATGCAACCAATGACCATGGCACTATTAAAATCAGTGTGTGTGTGTTGCTCTCCTCACCTTATCTTACATCCTCTGCCTTAACTATTCATGCATTCTGGGGTATTCTAGGACTTCTAAAGTGGATGAATCACATCTCCTCTGCTTGCAGCAATGCGTGGTATATATTTTTTCTGGTATTAGGCTTGTGTGGGGGTGGCTTTCTGAAGCTTAGTCCTGGTAGCAGCATGGGAAGCAATTATTCCCAATAACTGACTGCTGCACACACCTACTTCTTTTCATAACACATTGCTCTTTTTGATTTTTATGTAGTTATTTATTTCTAATTTTCTAGAGGGCGTGTGTACTCACCTGAGAAAACCAGAGAGAGAGCAAGAAAGAGAAAGTGAGAAAGCCACTCCCCATAGGGGAATGGCCATGCTGCAATTCCTTCTCCTCCACCTTTCCTCTTGGAATTCTGGGCATGAAAGCACATGTACAAAGCGTGTTTTCCAAGCCACCAGCTCTGGGACTTGAACCACACAGTTGGCCATGCAGGACCCAGCTGACCTAATCATCATGTCACTGGGTGGTCCCACACTGCTCTTAATTAGTGCTAACTCGGAGTGGTCCAAGAGACAAGCATTTTAGTCTGCCAGGACTGAATTTAATAGGCAAGGAATTTTCTATTCCTATACTAATACCTTCATGTCACACAACCTCTACCATGTTTCCTTACCTAAGCAAAGTATCTTCAGAGAATAAAAACAACATACATGTGGATTGGGAATAAAAGTTGAGGAGAAGGGAAGGCATCTCTAGGCAAGAGACTTTTAATTACTTCAAGTAAATACACTGCACATTTTATGGTGGAAAAACAGTCAGTGAAAAAATAGAACTAGATGATGCTGTTTTCCAGAGGTGGTCTAGATTCTGGAAAGCAATACACAGTGTCATTTAATGATGCAAACATCTAATAGTTTGTCTATACAATAACAGACATTTTTCACTTGTAAACTATCAAAGCAATAATTATTTATGATAAAGAACCTTTGAGTTATTGCAATTTCTGTAGGTGGGGAAGGCTTATGTAGCATAGCAATAAAAAAGGGTTATTAATACTTTTCACCTTACAAATAGTTGGGTTCTAGAGGGAGATAGTTTTTAAATTCACACTTAATAGCTGTTTGACTTTGGACGAACTGTGAAAGATTTTTATCTAAATTTATTTTTCTATAAAGTAGAGATAATAATGTAAGTATATGCTTCATAGGGTTATCAGGATGATAATTGTGTACATTATCATCAGGGAAATGAAAGATGAGCAACCAAAGTTTACAGAGAGTAAGTCATCACAGAGCTAGAAAATGACAAAGCCACTATTTCAACCTATCTTTGTAAAAAAGATGGCAGTGATATCTCTCATTTCTTACCACCTACCACATGCCAGAACCTGTACAAGATAGGTACATGTGTACCTATCGAATTTTCAGAAGTCTAGGAGGTTTTTCTTTTAACATATTAGGAAACTCGGGTTGAGAAAAGCTATCGCATGCGTCCTGTGTGATATTCAAGCTGCCAGGTCTGGGACTCAAATGGTGGTCGGCCATATGGAATCCAGCACCCTTAACCACCATGCCACCTACTGGCCCCTAGTATCTACCTCTTTATAACAGAAACTGCAAAGGATTTTTTGTCATTTTTAAATCGATCACACCAATTCTGCAATTTATTAGCTCTATGACATAGGTTATTTTACTCAACCTTTCTCAACCTGAGTTTCCTAATATGTTAGACTTCTGAAAATTTGATAACACATGTACCTATCTTGTACAGGTTCTGGCATGTGGTAGGTGGTAAGAAACGAGAGATATCACTGCCATCACCATCTTCACAGAGATAGGTTCAAATAATGGCTTTGCCATTTTGTAGCTCTGTGATTTCATACTCTCTGAAAACTTTGGTTGCTCATCTTTCAAATGGCAATAAGAATATTGAATATAATTGTAAAGATTTATGAGATGATCTGTGTATAGAATCTTTTAGGGGACCAGGACTAGTAGCTATCACATAAAACTACTGTGAAGATCCAGTAAGGTTTTTGTTTTTTTTTGTTTGTTTGTTTTTAGGTTTTTGCCGGAAAGTATGTACATTTGCTAGAATTTGCTAGAGAGAAACTGAGAGGGGGAAAGTGAGAAATCAATCCCCATGGGGATGGTCATGCCACAATCCCTTTTCCTCCATTCTCCTCTCAGAATTTTGGGCACATGTGCACAAGTGCCTAAGGTTATTTTCAAGCACAGATCTGGAACTCAAACCATGGTGGGCCATGCTCAAATCCAAAATCTTAACCACCATGCAATCTCCTGGCCCTTTGAATAAGTTCTTTTTTCTTTCAAAAAATTATTTTATCTAAGTTTATTTATTTTAATTTTACCAGAAAGGGAGAGAGGGAGAAGAGAGAGAGAGAGAAAGTGAGAAAGCAAACTGCCAGGTTCAGGACTCAAACTGTGGTCTGTTGTGTGGGAGTTCAGCACGCTTAACCACCACGCCACCTGCCAGCCCCCATCACACAAAATTCTACAGGACAGTGTTACATTAGGCCCTGGCAGTACTCCACACACCAGAAAACGACAGTACTCCAAACAAAAGGTCTCACATATTTATTATTGAACCAATCTACCAATGCAGAACTTAGAGACAAAGTGAAGCACCATTTTTTCCCAATAAACACGTGTCCAGGCAGTGGTGACCATTTTCAGCTTGATGTGGCAAGACCATAGTGACCTTGGTACAACATAAATATGTGGCCCATATCCTGTCCAGTTCCTCATAGACCCAGCTTGGCTCTTCTCCAGTGTCTCCTCTTGGAGTTGTATCTGATTTTATTACCAGTTTTCATTCTAATCCACCGGGGAAAAGGACGATTTTGCTTCTGTTTTTTTTTTTTTTTCCTTTTTTGCCAGAAACCGCTTGATTCTGAAAGTCTTGTGAGAAGACATGACGAAGAGCCAAGTGGACTGCACACACCACGATGGCAGAGAAAGGAAGAGAAGGAAAAGCGGTGGAAGGACATGTTTAGAAGGCGCTGCCAGGGGGCGGAGCTCCGGAGCCTCTAATAAGTTCTTCAAAGTAAAGCATTCAGCATGCTTTACATTTGAGAATGGCATACATTCCAGACTCAATAAGCACTTGCTATCGTTATTATAATTACTACTACTATTACAATCACATCACCTGGCTGTCATCTCTCCATTCATTATGAATTCCTTAAAGAACTGGGACCAGTAGGTGGTGTGGTTAAGGCAATGGACTCCTCCATGATTGACCACAGTTTGAGTTCTAGACCTGGTGACTTGAAAAATCACACCAGGCATGTGTATGTGCATACCCCAAATCCAGAGAGATAAATGGAAGAGAAAGGACTGCCACATGGCCATCATGCTGGAGTGGGGAGGGTGATTTCTCACTTTCCCTCTCTCTTTCTGGTGAATGCACATACGCTATGGCAAAACATCTTTAAAAAAAATCTTCTTTGTCTCACTTAGAATATGAGATGGGGCTAGATAGTGGTTCCGTGGCAAAATGCAATGCTCTGCTGAGCAATCTCACTTGGGAAAGATTCTTGATTCATGTTCAGAGACTTCCCTGAGTGTGCTGGGCACATGCTTGCTATGATCTGGGGCTGACAGAAGGCTGAGAGTGGATCATATTACCAAGACCCTACCAAGTTTACTGTCTCGCTCTCTCATTCAAGGAAAAAATAGATGAATACACTTAAAAAAAGAATATTAGATAAACTGTAGATAGATTTTTTTAAAAAAATATAAACCCAAGGTATCTACAATATAATTTGGTATGTGTATCAGTAATTTAGAGATGTTTGGGCTTAAGATACATTTATAATAACATGCATAGAAATAATAATTGAGAACCCTGAAGCAATACAGGGAGAAAAGAGTGCTATCTACTCATAGCAGATAGGAAGAGGAAAAGAATCCAGGAACGGACACGTACAGAGAGATTAGTGTCCCAGGTAGGTCCAGCATGATACTAGTCACCATACCAAGGAAGGAGAACATTACGGAAAGTGAGGAGTGTTTAACAGTGCTAAATGGTACATAAAAGCCTGAGAAAAATTGTAGGTTTTGCCAATTATGGGGTAACTGGTGACCTTTGAGAGAATAATTTTACAATAAGAGTCAAGGATATAATCCAAATTCCAAAGAACTGAGGAATGAGTGGGTGGTAGAAAAAAATGGAAGCTATGATAGTAGCCTACTTTTTTAGAGATATTTTCCAAATAAAGAAGAAAAAACACAGAGTAGTAACTGTGAAGGTAGCAAGGTGAAGGGAAGGATCATGATAAGAAGGGAGAATATTTTAGAGACTCAAACAAGGAAGGTACATGAAAACACCATTGAAAGAAGTCATTGGTGGAATAGAATCATAAAGGAAGCCAGAAAGAATGGGAATAGAACCCATAGAATGAAAGTCTGATTAAGTTTCACTTTTTAGAACTGTTGTATTAAATGGGATGACACATGTAAAGTGTCTCACATGTGACACCTAACAAGAGCTCAAAGTATAGTTTTTATTAATAGTTAGTGTTACTTTTAGTATGTTCATGAACCATGCTTCAGTGTTTATCCTTGGGAAGGTGATATGGATTAAGAGGGAGAGGAAGGCTGTGGATGGGGTACTCATGTCTGTTAAAAAAGTATCAGGTTTTAGAGGTTAGTGGATAACTGGGAAAGGAAAGTTAGAATATCTAATTAAAATGCCTGCAACAAGAGGCATGGATACTCTCAAAAAATAAAAAAATAAATAAAAAGAAAGAAAGAAAAAGAAATCCCCAAGTAACTGCTCTAAAATTTAGTGCCATTGGCTGAATGATATCCTAAAACACCCAGATTATTTCTCTTGCTTATTGGCTGTCCTCTTAGAGTATTTCCTGTGATGGCATCAAAATAATGCCTACATTTTCAGGTACCCTTGGTAAATGAGTCTGGGACATTCATTAGTGGTTCTCTCTAAAATGAGAGGGGGCTAGCACCTATTAATTTCAGTTTGGTGAATAAGACAGGAGAGAAATACTATTATAGCACATATTTTGCTATACGAATGGCACTGCAATGGGCACTAGTGGAGAGGCCTCATTCTGCATACATGAAGTATTTTCTAGAATGAATAGGGAGATGCAGAATTGCTTCTAGAGAGTATACACTTTAAATATTGTGAATACTTACAAGTGGCATTACCATACACTCTCATTAGCAGTATTTAACAAAAATAAGGATTTTTCTACTTCTTCCCTAAATTCTGATAACATCAAACTTTTAAATATCTGCTACTCTGGCAGATGAAAATATATCTCATTGCTCTTTTTATGTGCACTTTCCTGGTTAGAGGCCCAGCCCAGGTGATGCAGTCCCTAGCATACTGCAGTGCTGGAAGCTACGTGGTCAATCACAAGTTTAAGTCCCCCGCATACTTCTGAAAACATACTGGTTTTATGAGCAGTTGTCCAGGATTCCGAGGAACTAGAGGGCTGGGAAAGAGCATTACAGCATCATGAGACCCTGGCAAGGGTACTCTCTGTCTTTCTGTTTCATGCACATGCTTGTACTATCTTTAAAAAAATGAGGTTGGGGGCCAGCAGGTGGCGTAAAGTTTAACACACTGGACTCCCACATAGCTGACAGTGATTTGAGTCCCAAACCTGGCAGCTTGCTTTCTTTCATTCTCTCTCTCTCTCTTAAGTATATATGCTCTATAACAAGTTAGAAAATAAAAATAAATAAATAAAATTGAATAAATAATTTTTTGAAAAAAATTTTCTAAAATGAGGTAAAGTATCTTCAAATATTTATGGATCATTTACTTTTAATTTTGACTGCGTTTCCTATTCATAATTTTGATTTCCTTTTCTATTGAATTGTTTTCTTTAAAAAAATTAATTGGCACCTCTTGTATTATTTGTACATTTATGGTGTACAGTGTGATAGTTTAGCACATGAATAAAACGTGTAATGATCAGATCAGGGTAATTAGCATATTCATCATTTCAAATATTTAGCACTTCTTTGTGTTGAAAACATTCAAAATTCTTTTTTAGCTATTTTAAATTAAATTAATTATTTTTAGAACTAATATTCTGGGCAAGAAAGAACTTAAGGGCACTGTAGTCCTTACCTAACTCTCCCATTTATTATTATTATTATAATTGTTATTATTATTATTATTTTAAAATTCAAGATAAAGGACATGCACATGTGAAAGAGAGAAAGAAAGCACCCTCCACAGAGTTTGGTCATACTGTCATTCCCTTCCTTCAGTCTTCAAGCCCTCCAGTATCCTAGGAACACACACATGTATCCAGGATGTTTTTCAGGCTGACCAGACTGGGGACTTGAACCTCAGTCAGCATGAAGTTTCTAGCTCTGCAGTTCAGTATGCCATCAACAGCACCACAGAGGTGGGCCACTATTTATCATCTTTTACATTTATACTATTTTTTAAAACTTTATTTCTTCCATGAAAGAAAAATAGATAATGAGCAGGGCACCAATAACAGGATCTTCAGGGTCCCCCACCTCCCAGACTCAGGATCACCAGCACATGGGTCTATGCTCTCCACAGACAGGGACAGCTCAGGATGCAAACCTGGGACCGTCCCATGTAAGTCCAGCACAACTGGGTCTTACATTACCTCTACAGTACCTGCTGGCTCCTAGCTATTTAAAAACATACAACTAATTATTGTTAACTATAGTTACCCTACCATGCTATGGAACACTAGAACTCGTTCCTTGTTTCTGACTATAACTTTATATCTGTTATCTCTGTTAACCAATATCATCCTATCCCTTCTCTCCTGCCATTGTCCACCTTTAGTAACCACTATTTCACTCTCTATTTATATAGGGTCGCCATTTTAAGTGTCCACATGTGAGAATATGCAATTTTTCTTTTCTGTTCGTAGCTTATTTAATTGAACGTAATGTCTTCCCATGTTTTCTTAATTTGTAGGAATTCATATAATCTGGATATGCATACTTTGATTGCTATGAATATCTGTCCTTTGTCATTAGCTTTATTGAAGATGTCTAATGTAGAAAATAACTTCTAATTTGCACAGAATGTTTTGGACTCTTGGATTCTTAGGCAATAACCGCTTGCTCTCCAGGGTCAACCCTGCTGAAAGTCCATTACAGGAAGCTCTCTATGCAGTGTCATTTAAAGGATAAGGAGAGCAGGTCTCAACTGTTTAAATATATTTCAAACCACAAGCCTAATTCCAAGACTGAAATCCCCCTACATTAGTCACTCCTAAGGGACTTTCTGTGAAGTTAGATTTTAACTGGGTGAAGGATGTTACTAGGCTGTTGAAACTGGGTATCGGACTATTAACACATTAATGGTGATTATGTTCTTTGATTAAATGTTTGACATTCTTTTTTACTGAGTAGAGAAAAGACTGTGAAGGGAATAAGATGTAGAAGTAAAGTAAGGAAATGTTTGAAACACAGCACAAAGCTTGTGTAATTGAAGAACTTTCCTGGAGGGTTTGGGAAGTAAGGAGGCAGATCAAGGGCAAATTTTCTTTTTCAGGAAGAAAGGAGAACGACAAGGGAATACTATCAAACAAACTTTTCTCCACTCAGCCTAGAGTTATTTTAGGTCTCTAATATTACAGCTACCTGACATCAATATCAAAATATGGTTATTTCTCACCAAAATTAGATCATTTGATCATCCCCTTAATAAACCAAACTTAAATAAGAAGTTCTATATCTCTAATTCAAAAAATTATTTCAAATATTCCTCACAAAAGGGTCCTGTGTAGAGAAAATCGTTTGAGATTTTAAAAAGATTATCAAGAAAGTGGAAATAAAAGACTAGTACTGGGCAAGCAAGTGGTGTGGTAGTTAAGGTGCTGGACTCTCACATGGCTGCCCTTGGTTCTAGTCCTGGTGGTGGCTTGATTTTTCACTTTCTCTCTCCGTCTTTCTCTGGTGAGTGTATGTGCCCTATAGCAAATTTAAAAATAATAACAATACTAAATAAAATCAAATAATTAAAAAGACTAGTCCTCTGCAATATTTTAAATGATGAAAATTTATTTTATCTCTGTAAGTAATTTTAGTCTCTGAGAGAGAAATATTTAAAGAAAGCAGATGTTGATGAGTCATATTTAAACTCTTACAGTTAAAAATACATTTAAAACATTTTGTATATGAAGTTATTGCTTGAAAGGTAATTGAAGTCATCAATCAGAACACTAAATGATGAATATTCTTGTGTCAATACCAAAGAAATTGGACTAGATAAGAACACTTCCAACTCTGGTATTCTACACTTTGCAAAACTGAGTTTTATGCCTTTTGAGTGTTTGTGCCAGTTATGTAGCCACTAGATTATATAGCCGCCAGTCCCTTTTTCCCAGGGCAGCTGTCCAACCCTTCACAGGAAAGAATTTAGGGAAGAGAGAAAACTTCCCAAGTGTGAGAATGGGGGTAGCATTTATTTACAGATTGCTTACCATTTGTCAGTTTAACTAGAAGTATACAGACTAATCAAATAAGTATACAGACAATCACAAATGAAGTTTAGTGCTGTGAAGCATCTCCACAACAAAGGACTAATAAAGACTTGACTTAAGAGTCAAAAACACCTCTCAGGAAAAACCAACACCTGAGTTGAGGTGTGATGGAGGAAGAGGGCTTAAAGAGTGAATGAGTGGGTGGGCGGTTTGGTATGGTAAAAGTATTCAAGGCAGAATGCAAGGCTTCCCAGGAGTCCTGTAGTAGGGAGCACAATGTATTGAAGAAACTTGGTGGCAAGGGATACATCCCCGAGATAGTCAGGAGGGCTTGGGAATGGTTTGGACAACTGAAGCTCGTTCTTCTTCAGACGCCTTGCTACTCTTGTCTTTTTCTTTCCTAGCAGGAAAACACTTCAACTAGATATTGATTTTTTTCTGTTTGTTTGTTTTTTAGTTTATTTATTTATTCTGAGAGACTGACAGACAGATTAAAGCACCTTGGACAGGGTCTTGACACCGCCATCCACCCCCAACTGTAGCCAGCTCTGGATCAAGGGTATGCATGAGCCCAGAGTACTTAGAGAGATCTCCAGACTTAAACTAGTAACTTTCCCATTCTGGGTGTGCCTTACAGAGTTTCATGTTTCACCATTGTGCCTCTGTCCAGCTCTCAAACATTGAATAAAGCACTTTATCTCTAGTAACTCAACAACCAACCAATTGCAGAGTATATAAATGTCTCATCATCCTATCTAAGACATTTGTTTTGTCTTTTTTGACCCCACATATGGGCTACCCTGAAGATAGCAGAGGTTTTATTTTGAGGAACAAGCACAGGGTTATTTGAGAAAAGAAAAGGCAAAAAAAAAAAAAAATAGATAGGGATATGCAAATGTGTTTTAGTCATGCCAAGTCTCAAGGCATGTTACTTAGGAAGAAAACAATAGAAGACTACAATCCATTCATGTTTTTTTAATTTAATTATGATACATAATATTAACTGAGGGCTGACCCTGTAGTCTAGTGGTTCAGGAAGGTGAATCTCACATGGCAGATGTAAGTGTGAACCCCGGACTCAGCCACTTGAAAAACACACTGGGAGCATGTGTGTATGTGCCTAAAATCCTGACAGAATAGAGGAATGGAGGAGGAGGGATTTCAGTGCGACCACTCCCAATTGGGAGATGTTGTTTTCTCTCTCTGTCTAGTGGACAAGCCCTTTGGCAATTAAAAAAATGTATTTATTGAATACATATTTTTTGTGTCAAGTACTGTTTTAAACATTTCATATATTAGTTTATTTAGTCTTCACATTCCATTTTCTTATGCCCATCTTATGAATGAGACAAACCAGGAGAAAAATCCAAGAATGCACAGCTAATAGTGAAAGGAGGTGAGAGATGATCCAGAAGTCTGGCATGCCAGAGAGCCTCACTCCTAGACACTAGACTTCACTTGCTTATTTGTATGACTGGTAATTGTCTTGTTATATCATAAAACCATTCTCTTCATGGTTTTCTAACAGAGTCCTTATAATACATTAAAAAAGAAAAATCTCATGACAAACATGATAAAGCTACTGAATTAACAAAAAACAGAGGAACTCTGAAGCAATTCTATAAGGGCAGTGAATGCAGAAACTGCCTAATCTTCCACAATAACAAAACACAAATGAGAATATGGAAATAATTTTGTGGCCAATAAACACAGACTACTTAAGATATGCAGCAAGCTCCCATGTAACTCTAGACTCCTGAAAATGGTAGTAGGAAAACAGCTCTAAGGCTGCTTTTGAGCAAGCATTAAAGTCAATCCTGCACCACTAAACTAATTACAGCAGAAAAGAGAAAGACCGTTTTCAACAAAGTTGCAGAATCTCTCTGATTTGCATTAAGAATTTGCCATTTTCTTGGCATACATTTCTCCTTTCATCATTGAACTGTATGAGACATTATGTATTTCAAGTCTGCCTCTCTCTGATTTGGGTTCAAATCAAATTCCACCATGCTTTTTTGGATGGAGTTTCCCTGAAGTTAAAGAAATTTTCCTCCACTTTTACTGGGATCTAAAGAAGCGGGATTTTAGTTCATCACTCATCACTCCAATCACTCCTTTATATTATTCTCCAGCTTTTCTGATACTTTCTTTTTTTGTTTACTCTCTCAGCAGATAAGAAAGCACTTCTATTGAATGTCCCATGTGCCAACCACGTTGTAAGCACCCTATATCTTTTAACTTAACAAAATATACCCTCCGAGTATATGGGTCCAGATGGAGGAATGTCGGGAGAAAGAAGGTCTCTTTAGAATGAGAATCAAGGCTGTACTCCTTATATGGACAAGGAACTTCAAGAACACAGAGGATAAGCAGTTTGTTTAACACTACACAGCTGCTAACTGGTAGCACCGGGATTTAGACCTGAGCAGAGTGACCTCCGTCTGTGCTCTCAACCTTCATGCACTGCAAAAGTCCTCTCTGGTTAATGTCAACTTTGCACACCACCCCACCCTCTCCGCCTGTATTTTGGCAACTGAATATAGCTGAAAAAACAAACAAGCAAACAAACAAACAAAACAACCATGCTGATTGTTCTTACTTCAAAGTCATGCCTTGGCATAGTTCTGAAACCTACTCTCCTTTCCAAATCAATTCATTTATTGATTTCATAACTTTTCTATCTTTAAATCTCTACTGTCACTTCTCCCATCCTTACTTGGCTGATATTTTCCCCTTTTGTTGAGAAAATGGAAACACTCAGAAGAGAAAGTCCATGTGCTCCCATCACCGCATCTACTGACCCACCTACATGGGGCCCCGTGTATTTACTCTGCCTGCCCTCATATCATGGATGAATGTCTAAATCCAATTGCCTCTTGTATACCAGATCCCATTCATTACTTTCTTCAAGATCTCTTTTTCTCTCTTCTCAGATTTATCCTCTATCCTGTATCAATTTTCCTACCCCTACTAAGTCAGTATACAGATACAGATAAGATATCTTAAAGCAGACTCTGGTTTCCCATCTCACAGGAGCTTGAAAGGTATCACTCCAAACAAGTAAAAAGCTAAACAAACGGATAAGCAAACAGAAAAATCAACAACTCTTCTTAGATTCATCAAACACATGAGGGTATTAGGAAAACTGCTGACCACCCCACTTGGAGAGAAAAGTGAATACAGAGAATCACAATTTAAACACCAGAGCAGAAACCTCCAACGGAGCCAGCGCCTGGGTGAAAACCTGGCCTGTAATTGATGAATTGCTGGACACTCAGAGTAGGTAAGTCTGAGCGTTAAAAAATTCCAGGGGACTCAGTAATAGAGAGAGAGTACACTTTTGGAGTTTATCTGCAGGAGCTTGAACTAGTTCTTACAGATTCTTGTATTATGTTGCGGGGGGAAAAAAGCCTTGTGCTCTTAGCAGCAGGAAGAAAAGAATCATCATTCTAAAATATGCCAGAGCATTCTGTTCTTAGTAAGTCTTCACCTCAGAAGAAATTATTTTATCAGAGCTTAACCTGCTAGGGCTTTATCAGAACATAACTGACCTGGAGGAAGGGAAACACTCGACTCCATCTTTCTGTATCCACCCATACCACCTAAGGGGGAACAACTAAGAAGTACTTGTGAAATTCAGTTTAGAGACAGAGGCTCTCTAAAATACAGAGACCTAATCATAGGATTATGGAACACTGCCCTTTCCCCACATCTTCATACACTACTACCTAAGGCCTGTTTATTGCAATTCCTTTTATCCAGTACACCTCACCCAATTATTTATTAAAAAAAATCACTTGGGCCAGCCAGTGGTGTCATGGTAAGGCTACTGGATTCCACATAGTCAACTGTACAGTTTCAGTCCTGGACCCAGAGGCTTGAAAAACACACTGAGCATGTGTGCCCAAAATCCTGAGACAAGAATGGAGGAGAAAGGATTGCAATGTGGTGCTTTCTCATTTTCCTTCTCTTGCTCACTCTCTCTCTCTAGTGCGTGTACATGCCTTATCACAAAAACTGAGAACAAAAACAAAAACTTAACAAAATATATTAGAAGGCAAATACACAAAAAAACTGTATGGTTTAAAGAGATAAAGTAAGCATCAGAACCAGATGCAGATATAGCAGGGATGTCACAATGACCTCATCAATAATTTAAAATGACTGTGATTCATATGCTTAAGGGATCTAGTAGACAAAATAGACAGCACATACGAACAGATGGGTGATATAATCAGAGTAAGGGAAATTTTAAGCATAAAAAATGCTAGAGATCAAGAACACTAATAGAGGGAACCAGCAGTTAGCGTAATGGCTATGTCGCTGGACTCCCACGTAGTTGACTGTGGTTCGCGTCCCAGACCTAGTGGCTTAAAACTCACGCCGGGCGCGTGTGCGTGCGTGCCCAAGATCCCGAGAGGAGAATGGAGGAGAAGGGATTGCGGCGTGACCATCCCCCCTGGGGGTGATTTCTCGCTTTCTGTCTCTCTGTCTCTCTCTGTCTGTCTGGCGAGCGCACGCGCCCTATAGCAAAAACCTCCCCAAAAAATAAAAAATAAAAAAAAGAACACTAATAGAATGAAGAATGCTTTTTGTGGATTCACTAATGCTCTAGACATGGTTGAGGAAAGACCTTATGAGCTTTGAGGATATGCTAACAAATACTTCCAAAACGGAAAAGGAAAAGGAACGAAAAAAAGACTGAAACCAACAAACAGAATATCCAATAATTGGATAACACTTGTAATGGAAATACAAGAAGAAAGAAAGTATGAAAAGAAATATCCAAAGCAATAATGACTGAAGATTTCCCCTATTTAATGTCAGACATCAAACTGTGAATACAAGAAACCTAAAGAACACCAAGCAAGAAAATATCAAAATCAAAACCAAACCTGATCAACTAATTAAGCAAAGAAAAAACAAAAAAATATAATGTTCCAACTATGCATATCATATTCAAACTGCAGAAAATCAAAGGTAAAGAAAGAATCTTGAAATAAGAGCAAAAAAAAAAAAAAATCTTGGGTCAGCTGGTGGCATGATGGTTAAGGCAGCTGGATTCCATATAGTTGACTGCAGTTCTAGTCCCAGATCCTGTGGCTTGAGAAATTCAGTGTGTGTGTGTGTGTGTGTGTGTGTGTGTGTCCAAAATCTTAAAAGGAGAAATGGAGGGAAAGGAATTTAAATATGGTCATCCCCCATGATTAGGATGTGGGGGTGTGTGAGCTTTCTCACTTTCCCTCTCTCCCTCATTCTAACTCTCATTGGTGAGTGCATGTGCCCTTCAGCAAGTGAAAGAAAAGCATGCGCACACACACACACACACACACACACAACAAAAAAGCACAATCGAAACAACACTTTACCTATAGTTGAGCAAAGATAAGAAATATATTTGACTTATCACAAAACATTCACACAGAAGAGAGGGAAAACATACTGATTCGGGGTTATGTATTCTGCAAAATTATCCTTTAAAATTGATGGGGGAGGGACCAGCAGACGGTGTAATGGTTACGTTGCTGGACTCCCATGTAGTGGACCACAGTTTGAGTCCCAGACTTGGCAACTCAAAACTCATGCCAGGGTATGTGTGTGTGTGTGTGTGTGTGTGTGTGTTTGTATGTGTGTGTATATACATGCCCGAAATCCTGAGAGGAGAATGGAGAAGGGACTGTGGTATGGCCATCCCCCCAGGGGGTGGTTTCTTGCTTTTTGTTTCTCCAGCAAGCACACATGCCCTATAGCAAAAATCTCTCCCTAAAGTAAATAAAGAAATAAAATTAATGGGGAAATAAAGACTTTCTCTTACAAACCAAAATTGAGGGAATTTGTTATAAACAGACCTTCATGCAAGAAATAATTTAAGTTTTTTAGAGACAAGGAAAATTATATTGATCAGAAACTGGGAAGCACATGAAGAAAAGAAGAGCATCAAAGAAGAAATAAGTAAAGTTAAAAATAAAAACTCTTGTTTTTCTTATTCTCAATTTATCTGGTAGATTAACAGTTCAAAATAATACTAGGAGGCCAACTCTGTAGCAAAGCAGTTAAGCACTGTGCATAGGGAGCTGGATCCCACACAACCAACTGCAGTTTGAATCCTGGCTCAGACAGCTTGAAAAACAAGCCACCATGTGTACCTCTGTGCCCCAAATCCTGATGGGATGGCGAAGTGGAGGAAAAGTCTATGGGGTGATTTCTCTCTCTCTTTCCATCAATTGCTCTCTTTTGATCTGGCACTCTCTGGCAATGAAATAAAATAAAGGATGTTTTCAATTATGTATACATACAAATGCATTTATACACATATACCTAAATTTATGCATAGTAAAATGAAGGGCAAATGTAAAAAAAAACAAACTCAGTTTCTCCTATACTTTCACTCAGCGATGAACACAGAAGACGTCTGTGACCAAATGTTTAGGGATTTTCCCACACACCAAGCCAGCCATCAGTTTTTCAGCAGACACCAATGGGAAGTCCTCTAATTCACTACTGATACCATGTATGTGGCGAGGGTGTCAGATCCCACAGGTTGAGGGCTCAGTTCCCATGACTGCCACCTCACCTATGCCAGTCATAAGCCCCATTAAAAAAAAAAAATTACCTGCTTTTCTGATCAGTTAGCTACAAAGCAGGATCCCCATAACCTCCCTCTTGGGTTCAACTAATTTGCTAAAGTGGTCACAGAACTCAGGGCAACACTGACTGCCATTATCTGGCATATTAGAAAGGCTATTCTGAAGAATACTGATGAACACCAGATGAAGAGGGGAATACAGCAAGGATAGGGGGTGGGACAGAGAGCTTCCATGGCTTCTCTTTCTAAGTGTGCCCCCCATCCAGGAACCTCCATGTGTTTGGACAGAAGCTCACCTGAACTCTGCCCTTTTGGGCTTTTATGGAGGCTTCATTTTGTGGGTATGATTAATTAAATCACTGGCCATTAGTGACCAACTTAACTTCAGCCCCTTTCCCCTTTCTGAGGATTGGGGTGGGGCTGAAAAGTCCCAACTTTCTAACCGTGCCTTGGCCTTTGTTGTGACAAGACCCCTCCAATCCTGAATCTACCTCTTGTGGCTGTTGATCACTGGTCATGTCATTAGTATATAAAGTGACACTTATATATGTCCATGATGAGATTTTTAAAAGAATTATTTAATTTTATCCATCATTATTATTATTTTTCTAATTTGACCAGAGAAAGACAGAGAGAGAGAGAGAGGAAGAGAGCCTTGCTTAATGACAGTCCTTCCCTTGGACTCAGTCATGAGGAAACTATGCCCTTTAGACTTTATTGTATCTAGCAAGTTCTTCAAACAACCTTGAAGATGAACCATGTATCTGAACAATTTAATTATTAGTAGTGTATTTTAATGATTTATTATTGTTGATATTTTAACATGGTAGAAGTATAATGACTAGTACTAGAAACACAAGTGTAATTTATGTAAATAAAGGATGCAGTAATGTATGGCTTAATCTTTTCTCCTGCAAACATTATGTTGTATAACATCAAGAGAAGAGAGAAAAGAGAGGAAGGAAAGGAAGCTGATAGTTATAAATAGTCAGGCTTTGTGTTAAGTACTTCATATACATTTTCTTTTTCAAAACTCAGCATCCCTCTCTCCCTCAGGGAGAACCTTTTTCTCCACATTTTATAGATGAGAAAGGTCAGAAATAAGGTTATCCAGTTATTAAGGGGAAGAGTCAGAATTTCTGAAGAGTCAGAATTTCTGACTAGGGCTGTGTTATTCCAAAATCTATCCTCTTGCCATTTTCAGCATGCTGGGTTTGGTCTTTAAATCTTTCTACAATAAATAAGTCTTGTTTATTGAGTCAGTGAGTGAAGCCAGAAACCAAGTTCTGGTTGGAAAAGAAAAAGAGATCTTTTCAGTCTGTAAATGTCAAGGGTGATAATATGTAGCTCTATTCTTACCACCAGGCTTGAAATTTTACAACTCAGACTTTTGTAAAAATATGAGGAAAGAAAGTTTCCATGACCACTACTAATGATAAAATGTTACTGCACATAGCTATAATATTCCATCTCTTTCCTGGAATCCATTTTATGATTAAAAAATACAAATCAACTATAAATAGACTGTATTAGCTCATCTGTTCTTGCCAGATGGCAAAGAAACTCAGTATGTATAAGGGGAGATTTAAGGGTCTCCCTGAACTTGCTATTATTCTGTGGGCTAAGACTTTTGAAATAGAAATCTAAGAAATTATGATTAGTCACTTTTATACTGTGGTTTAAAATGTATTACATTAGAAATATTTAAAGAAAGATAATATTTATCCCAGGAGAAATTAAACTGTGAGGGGAAAAAAATCTTTAATTCATTCAAGTCAATATTATTTATTAAGTCCCTGTACTTTGAACTCTGTTGGGTACTATGTACAGAGAGCATGATGTACACAAACTAGCCCATAGCCTCTGGAAATCCTTGAGGGACTTCTCTTCTTTTGTGAGCTCCTAGGCAATGCAAAAGCTATTTGGGATGAGCGATGTCCTGGGCACAAAGAAGTCATTTAAGTTAGCCAACACAGTTCCTTCACGGAGCAATGAGAACTGAAATAAGAGCAGGATATCCTTTCTCAATCTTTTGCGTAATCAACCTATGTTCAATCTTTTAAATATGCTCTACAAATGTCTTGTACATTGTTTTTTGAATGTATGCCAACATCTTTACATATTTTTAGTACTTAAAGATACTTAAAAACGAATACAAAAGCTTTCCAGTAATTCTTCTGAATAAATGTATAAAGAGTAACCATTCTGTGTTTTTGTCGCTATAGCTGCCCTACAACGTTTACTGTTGGCACTCTAGTTACTTCAGTTTGATGTCCACGCTTCCTTTTTGGAGTCATGTTTAGTTCATTCATTGCTGGAATGTCCTCACCTTTATTCAACATTTTGTGCAGTGCCAAGAACACGTTTTAATTTATGTTAAGTCTTTGTTTTTAAAGGATCCTATTGTTTAATGTTATTTATTTGCTTTTTGCTATAGGGTCTATGTGTTTGCCAAAGAGACAGTGGGAGAAGGAAAGTAAGAAATCATCCCCCAGGGGGGATGGCCTCACTGCAAATCCTTGTTCTCTATATTCCTCTTGGGCTTTTGGGCTTGCACACACACATGCCTGGCATGAGTGTCAAGCTGCTGGGTTTAGGACTTGAACTGTAGTTGACCATGTGGGAGTACAGCACCTTAACCACCACACCACCTGCTGACCTTTGTTTGTGTTTTTGTTTCTGTTCTCTCAAGTATTTGTAATAATAGTCAATCTCCATTTGGGGCCATCTGTGTGTTAATCACGCTTTCCTTCCGTGTAACAAGTTGGTTGTTCTTTGTGTTCTATCATACAGCTAGACGATTCCAAGAAAAAGTTTACTGAAGTCCAAACCAACCACACCTTTCAGTAAGCATATATAGCAGTGTCATACAGGATGGGAAAAACACTTGGTAAGAGATTGCAACACAGCTGGGCAGGAGTAGGGATGACACACTAGCTTTTTACTTCTGTGGCCAAAAAGGCCCTTTTGCCTGCATTTCTATACTCTCCAACCCACTTTGGGCTTCTAAGGGTCTGAATTCAAGAAATCCTTAACAGTGCTGGCTACCATGCATTGCTTGTATGGTTCTTAGAGTCTGGATGAGGTGTCTATACTTGCTGTAGATGTGCCAAGACATGAGGTAATTTTCAGAGACCCTTAAGAACAAGAAACTGTAACTACAAGTAATTTTATTCTTTCTTCTTAATCCAGTTATTGCACACACAACTTTGGTCAGTTATGGTCTGTGCATATACTGAGCAGCACAGGAGGTGAAACATTTCTTCTTACATTAAAATGTGGTATCCCAAAACTTATTTATAGTAACACATTCTACTCTATTGTGAAAATGGACTCCAATATGCCATTTTGCTATTTTTTCAAAAAGAAAAAACCTAAGGTACTGTTTGAAAGACCTAGACAGTTCATAGAAATTAACTTGAAATTGGGATCAACAACAGAAATATCTACTTTTTCATTTTTAAGTTGGATTTAATAAAATGATTCATGAAAAATTTTGTATATTAGTACTGGCCATGTATAGATTATTTCATTTTAAAATATTCATTTACCAAATTAATTAGTATTGTTTAGTTATTTTTTCTGGATTATCAAAATCAATAATAAGAGTTTGGTCAATGTAATTAATCTGACAGATATTATGCATGGGCTAACGTATATCAAATTACAAGCATATTAGACTTAGGCATTATTAATAAAAACATTTGAAAGTTACTGCTGACTAGTTTATTAAAAAATCAGAAGAAGCTGAGATGGGTTGGATAAATAAGGAGAAAAACATCTCTTGAGGATCAAAATCTGGCCTTCCTTGATGTCATGATATAGTTAATATAATTAACCAAAAACAGCAGGCTGATCAGATAATTAAAGTTCAAGTAGCCCTGAGAATCCTTTAGAGAAAAAAAAAAAAAAAAAGACTGAGATTTAAATTCTGGTTCTGACATTTAATGGACACATGAGTTGGGTTATTTTCTTGACCATTTTGAACTTCACTTCACTTCTATGTAAAATGGGAATAGTGCTCAGATTATAGGGTTGTTGTGAGCACTACATGAGATTAGTATGCAAAAAGTTCAATATGATGCTTGGAACATACTAATGCCCATCAGCATCATCATCATTATTATTGTTTCTATTGATACATGTGCCAGTTACTCTTCCTCAGCTCTGTAGGGCTTAAACCCCAAGTAAAAGAAAATCAAATGCAAACATAATAATGAACAAAATACAAATAAAACAATCCTTCCAAGTACTTTCACGTTTCCAGTAATGAATTCTAATATCTTCAGTTTCCATAATTATAACGTATTTATAACAAAATATAAATTGAAGTCTAATTTGGCTACAAACATTAGGTATAGTCCCATGAGTCAGAAACTATGTCCGCCATTCAATCTATTAAAATAATGTTAATGATACAGTTTTTAAGACAGGAAAATATTTATGTTAAAATCCCAGTCATGGGCCAGGTGGTTGTGCAGTGGCAATGCAACTGGATCCATGTAAAGAAAGGTTCTGAGTTCACATCCTGGGATCTCCCTGAGCATTCTGGAAGACTGTGTGTGTGCCCATGATCTGGACCAGTTGAGACTGGGGTTGGATCATGGTGTGAAGACCCTGTTGGAAGTGACCGTCTTTCCCATATGGAAGAAATGAGCAAACTTTAAGATCCAATCATAACAGATAAAAAATATTAACTGGGTATTTACGAGATGTGCAATTTGGGTTTATTTTCCTTTTTATATTTCCAAATGTTTACAATAAACACATTTTAAACTTTTTTTTTTTTTTTGGAGAGGTTTTTGCTATAGGGCATGTGTGCTCGCCAGACAGACAGAGAGAGGCAGAGAGACAGAAAGTGAGAAATCACCCCCCAGGGGGATGGCCATGTCGCAATCCCTTCTCCTCCATTCTCCTCTCAGGATCTTGGGCACGCACGCACGCGGGCCAGGTGTGAGTTTTAAGCCACTGGGTCCAGGATGCGAACTGCGGTCAACTACATGGGAGTCCAGCGACATAGCCATTACGCTAACTGCTGGTCCCTACACATTTTAAACTTATAAGACATTTCCTGTAGTAAAGTTATTCATCTTATCTTTCATATACATGCATATATGTTCTCTTTTTTAAAAAGATGTTATTTATTATTATTTTATTATAATTTTTAAATTTGCTATAGATACATGTGCTCACTGAGAAGAAGAGGAAGAGAGAGAGAGAGAGAGAGGAGAGAGAAAATGAGAAAGCAGGCTTCTAGGTTTGGGACTTGAACCGAGGCTGGACGTGTGGGAGTCCAGCGCGTCAACTACTATGCCACCTGTAAGCCTCCATGTTTATACATATTCAATAATTTTTTATAATTTAAAAAATTCATTTGTCTTTCATATATATGCACATGTATAATTATTTTCATGTTTTAAAATATACTTCGTAAAAAGTGATATAAACACAGGTATAAAACAGAAAGTCAATTCAATATATGAAAAACAACATAATGCATCACATTAATAAAATGAAGGACAAAAACCATATTATCATCTCAATAGATGTAGAAAAAGCTTCTGACAAAAATTCAGTACCCTTTAATGATTAAAAACAGTCAATAAACTAGTATGAAACAACAAGATAAGAGCCATATATATGAAAAGCCTATAGTTAACGTCATACTCAGTGATAAAAAACTGAAAGCTTTTCCTTTAAGATCAGGAAAAAGGCAAAAATGCCCACTCTTACCACTACAATTCAACATAGTACTAGAAGTCCCTGCCAGAGCTATTAGAGAAGAAAAAAAAATAACAACAAGGAAAATGATTGCTGTATACAAATAATATGGTTCTCTATACAGAGAACCATAATGATTCCACAAAAAACTTACCACTACCATTCCATAAAAAAAACAAGATCAATACATAAAAATCAGTTACATTTCTTTCTTTTCTTTTTAAGAGAGATTTTTGCTATAGGTCATGTACACTTGCTGGAGTACAGAGAGACAGAAAGAAAGAGAGAAATCATTCCCCACCCAACCCCAAGTGGTTGGCTATGCTGCAATTCTTTCTCTTTCATTCTCCTCTTGGGATTTTGGGCATGCACATACATGCGTGTTTCAAGCTGTTGGGTCCAGGACTTGAACCACAGTCAGCCATGTGAGAGTTCAGTGCCTTAACCACTATGCCACCTGCTGACCCCAAATCAGTTACATTTTTATATACTAGCAATGACTAATCTAAAAAGAAAGAAAACGATCCCATTCTGGTTCTGACATTTAATGGATACATGAATTGGGTCATTTTCTGCTATAGACGGGTCATTTGATGCTATAGCATAAAAAAGGATAGAGTATTTAAGAATAAATTTAAGCAAGGAAGTGAAAGACTTATACACCAAAAGTTATAAAATACTGCTAAGAGGCATTAAGACAAATAAACAGAAAGACATCTATGTTTGTAAACTGGAGGAGTTAATACTGTTAAACTATCCATACAACACAAAACACAACACAGAGGATGAGGACACTGCAATGCATCAGAGTGTTTCTGTCCTCAAGGAAACATTCTGTCATGCAAGCTAAAATACACACAAAAACAACGTCGACAGAGACACACATATATTAACTGCCATGTGAATTATGATCCCCAATTTCAGGGGATCAAAAGAAAGCTTCATGGGAATTAATCTTCAGAATATTTAAGAATAGGAAGGATTTAGGAATGTGAAGACTGGCAGTCTTCACAAAGTAGGAGCAGGTAGAAAAGGTGTACGAAACTACAGCATATGTAATAAAATAATAGAAACTAATTCCTCAGAGCCTAGGTACTATGTCCTTGCCACTAAGTTCCTACATACCAACTATACTCTATATATGCCACCTCATTTCAGCCTCCCAGTTGAGGAAGAGATATTTTAGTCTCCATGTTACTGAAAAGGTAACTCTGAATCAAAAATGTTAAGTATTACCATGTGAGTTACTTGACTAAAGAAATGATAAGGTAGGAGAAAAAAGGTAGGACAACAAGAGAAGACTGAAGTTCATACTGATTATTTAGATTCTTAGCAGGCAATTTAGAGCCACTGAAGAATTATGTCTAATAGTTGCCCTGGTATAAATATTCAAAGAGCTTACTTCACTTTTCAGAGTGTCCCTCTCAGTCATGATGTTCTTGTTTCAAAGATAAATTGTGACTAAATACAAAGGGAGACGAGAAGCTGAGTAATACAGGATAGTAGCCATGTGAATAGAAAAAAGGACGGATGTGGGAGAAATCTTGGTGCAGTAGAATAATCAATAGGGATTTTTTTTTTTAGTCCAAGGGTCTGAATAATAAAATTTCTACAACAGAGGGTAAAAAGAAAAAGATTTAGGAAAAAAAATGACTTTGGTTTGGAATTTGACATACTGCCAATATATTCATCTTAAGCAGTGCAAGTAAGTTGTTGAAAATACGATGCTGGAGACAGAATTGCCCATATGGAAGTGATTACTGAAAGCAAGAAAGTGAATGAGATTGCCAAGGGATACAGAATAATCAAAGATGGCAAGGAGATCTGGAAGACAAGGAAGGAAGTGCAACTTCAGAAAAAACCCTCAAATTGTAAATACCAAATAATGAACACCTCTCTGGTATTCATAAATTAGTCTTTAACTATTAAAGACAGTTCTATAATTATCTATCATTTCCAAGCCCAGTCAAAATTACCAACTACTCATATGGAAGACTGAGTTTGAAAGTTGTTGGCTGGGAAATCAAAGGGCAACTTCACAACCCGTTTCCTGCTTGTTCTCATTTTGTGACATTTTCATCTACTTTTTTCTTATGAATGTGAACTGCTGTTACATTACAATCATATTCCTAGCCCAGGACTGCAGTGATTATACACATACATAGGTAGATACATCAATAAGAGATGTGGGCCACCCAACTGTCAATAATTTTGTCACTTTTCTAGTACATGCATAAGAAATAGTTATTGTTCCCCACACAACTTGCCATAGACTGTCAAGCTGACAGTTTCCCATGGTATCAGTGATGACATCAAATCTAAAGAACAGGAATCATTCCTGTATTATTAGTGTATTCAGAACCAGGTGGTATATTGACAAATTGCTTAGCGTTCACATTTGTGAAAGCTCATGACTTATTGCTTCATTTTTATATAGATGGGAATCTCACCCAGGAAAGGCAGGTATACCTTAACATTACCACATGGAATTGATACACATATCCAAAAAGGTATGTACGTATGTATGTATGTATGTGTTTAGAGATTTTTGCTGTAGGGTCTGTGTGCTCACAGGAGAGACAGAGGGACAAAAAGTGAGAAATCACTCCCTTGTGGGGGGGATGATCAAATCACAATCCCTTCTCCTCCATTCTCCTCTCAGGATTTTGGGCACACACACAGGCTCCCAGTGTGTTTCAAGGCACTGGACTCAAACTGTGGTCGACCATGTGGGAATCCAGCACCTTAACCACTATGGCACCTGCTGGCCTCCAAAACGGCATTTACAATGCAATTTTAAGACTGTTCTAATGAGAAAACAAGTGCACTTGAAAAATTACATTTTCTAAGGCAAATTCATATTCTCTGTCCTTAAAATAGCATATGAAAGCACATTAAATGAATAAGTATCTAGGAAATTGAAATCAACAAGAGTAACAGCATGCTTTTATGGCTGCCTTTAAAAAAATTTTTTTTAAGATTTCTGTTATAGAGCATGTGTGCTTGCCAGAGAGACAGAGAGAGGGAACGTGAGAAAGCACTCCCCAGGGGGATGGCCACACTGCAATCCCTTCTCCATTCTCCTCTCAGTATTTTGGGCACACACACACACACACACACACACACACACACTTGTGTCCAGCGTGATTTTCAAGTCACTAAATTCAGGACTCAAACCTTGCAGCTGGCAAGTGTCTTACCTGCCACACTACCTGCTGACTTTGCTTTTTAAAAACAAAAAAACTTTGACGTTTTCATAAGTAAAAATAACATCCACAATTCACTTCAGTCTAACTGGAAACAGTGACTCTGCAATTACGTATTTATTGTTCCCCTTCTTTAACAAAACTCATTTTCTAGAAGAAAAAGAGTTGTGAAGTAGACTGCATAATTCTCCATGTATCTGAAAACAAATGGCTCAGCTCACTGATTACATCTGATGTATGGAGTAGAAAATAGAGGATAATGAATCTTTTCGAGCAGTTTCAATACATTCCAGTCCTTAACTACCATCAAAAAGACGTAGTGCAGCAGCTCAACTACAACTCTCTGAGAACTAGACAATGTATTTTTAATACCTGTTTGGAAGAGAAATATATATGCACTCAATTAAAAATTCAGAGTCTTTGCCAATATTGTGAAATGATTTCAGGCAGTAGTGAAAATCGGCAAGATGCAGAATTTATTACTCATCAATGGAGCCTATTTTTTCAGGTTGACAATGGGCTTTTCAGATGTAAAACCGGTAATTATTAATATGGTCATTATGAGAAGCTTGTTCTTTGATGGGAATAGCAAATTCGGGACTAAGATGTGAAGAGGCTGTAATGACCAGCTAGAATCTTCCCAGACATTATGATGACATTAATAGGCTCATCTTTGTTCTTTTAAAAATGTACTGCAATATTCATGGTGTTAAAAACTTTGTAAAGCCTTACTCTTACTATGTGTAGTACAGAACAGCCTATGTAGAAGCTAAAGTTTTTCTTTCTCAGAAAGATAGTATAATGAAATTATTAGTGATGTGCTGAGATTGAGGCAAAGTGTCGATTTGTATGTTCCCTGAATTTCTAGAGCCTAGATGCATTTTTTTTTAATTGCTTGAAGGCACATGTGCTTTCAAGAAAAAGACAGAGAGGGAGATAGGAACAAGCACTCCCGAATGAGGAGTGGTAACGTCGAAATCTCTTCTCCATCTCTCCAACCTGTCAGGAATTTGGGCATGCATGAACATGCAGCTAGCATGTTTTTCAAGCCTCAGAGCCAGTCATGAACCACTGTCAGCCATGGTTCACGTGGGATCCAGCTCCCTTAACCTCTAGGCTATGAGGCCTGTGCATTGGAGCCTAGATTTAAAGTTTAGATTTTGAACAGGTTATTAGCAATTCCACATTTATTCCCATTTTTAGGGTGGCTGTTAACCTTAGTGTCAATGTATGGGGAAGCAAATGAACCAAGGGAAAAAAAAAAAAGGCAGTCTGATGTGTCCTAAAATTTGTTGAGTACTAATATTCCATTTAAATAATTAATGCTTTTAATGTAAACATATAAAAATAAAAAAATAATATATTTGTATCCTCCGAGGTGATCATTCAAAGTTTTTTAACTTTCATAATATCCTATAGGGTTTTAAATAGTGTTAGTAGGTATTGGTTTTATATAAGCCTTAAGAGAAAGCAGAAATACACTTGGAGGAAATCTTTCCTGTTTTATACAATCACTTTAAATACAGATACAGCTCTTTAACAATGAATTCGGGGACCAGCAGTTAGCGTAATGGCTATGTCGCTGGACTCCCACGTAGTCGACCGTAGTTTGCGTCCCGGACCTGGTGGCTTAAAACTCACGCCGGGCGCGTGTGTGTGCGTGCCCAAGATCCCGAGAGGAGAATGGAGGAGAAGGGATTGCGGCGTGGCCATCCCCCCTGGGGGGTGATTTCTCGCTTTCTGTCTCTCTCTCTATGTCTGTCTGGCGAGCACATGTGCCCTATAGCAAAAACCTCTCAAAAAAAACAAAAACAAAAACAAAAAAACAGTGAATTCAAGGGAAACAATGTATTATAACTTTTTTTGAATTGCCAGACAGTACATATATTTGCCAGAGGGTCCATGTGTGCACCCTACCCCCTAAATGGAGCATGGTCATGCTACAATCCTTTTTCCTCCACTTCTCATCTTAACAGAATTTTTTGCATATGAACACATGCACTTGGTGTGTTTTTCAAGCTGCTGGGGGGAGGATTTGAACCACAGTTTGCTGGGGGGAGGATTTGAACCACAGTTGGCCATATGGGATCATTTCCTCTGTATAGGGATATAGCTGTACTACAGGACAGGTACACAAAATCACTCTTTCAGCAACTCAAGACTTCTTCATTAATTTCCCATGAAGTTCTTGAAATTTATATTACAGTTAAGGGGCTGGCAGGTGGTGTAGTGGTTAAGGTGCTGGACTCCCACGTGGATGACCATGATTTGAGCCCTGGACCTGGTGGCTTCCTTTCTCACTTTTCCTTTCTGTATCTTTCTCTGGTCAAATTAAAAATGATAAAATAAAAGTAAATAAATAATTCTTTCTTTTCTTTTCTTTTTTCTTTTTGGAGAGGTTTTTGCTATAGGGCGCGTGCGCTCGCCAGACAGAGACAGAGAGACAGAAAGCGAGAAATCACCCCCCAGAGGGGATGGTCACGCCGCAATCCCTTCTCCTCCATTCTCCTCTCGGGATCTTGGGCATGCACGCACATGCGCCCGGTGTGAGTTTTAAGCCACTGAATCCGGGACGCGAACCGCGGTCAACTATGTGGGAGTCCAGCGTCATAGCCATTACGCTAACTGCTGGTGCCCAATAAATAATTCTTAAAAAAAAGAAATTTATATTATGGCTTAAGTATTTTCACATGATTTTAATATTTCATGCTGCATTCATAAAGAATATCTACTTAAATGCTTAAAGTATCATTCATATTGACCATTAATAAAGAATATAAATACAAAACAGATTATTCTTTTCAGTCTGCTTAAATCTTAAAGTCATGGGACCAGTAGGTGGTGTAATGGTTGTTGCTGGACTTGCACATAGTCAACCTTGGTTTGAGTCCTGGACCTGGTGGCTTAAAACTCATGCTGAATGCATGTACGTGTGTGCCCAAGATCCAGAGAAGAGAATGGAGATGAGATTGTGGCATGGCCATCCTCTTGGGGAGTGATTTCTTGCTTTCTTTCTCTCCTGCGAGTGCACATGTCTTATAGCAAAAATCTCTTAAAAAGATAAAAAAAAAACCTAAAAACAGTAAATAACACCCCAAGTCAGCTGAAGAAAATCAATAAAGATCAGAATGGAAATCAATGAAATTGAGCAGTAAAATTATTCCGGGGGAAAAAAAAAGAAACCAAAAGCTGTTTCCTTGGCTGATCAAAAGTTTAAAAAAAACTGTCACCAGTAAAATGAGAAGACACAAATTTCTAGCACTAGGTATGAGAGGTGATGGTCACTGCATATCTCTACAGATACTAAAAATGTAAGGGCAAATTATGAACTGTATGCTAATATATTCAACGATTTAATACAAAATGGAAAAATCCCTTGAAACACATAAATTACCAAAACTTAGTGAAGAGAAGAGATCTATTGGGCTATTGGAAAAGTTATGATGCATTTTTGCAACAGATAGTGCTAGTTCATTCTTGGAAGTGCTAGTCATTTGCATTTATGTTATTGCTGTGTCACTTAATAGCTGACAGTTCTAACTTCATTCTAAAAAACATTATGCAATTTGTCTGAGTTTTGGAGATTTTACAAGTTGAAGATGGGAGACTAAACTGTGCATTTTCACATTTTACTTTGCGAAAAGGGAAGAACACGTGTCAAGCTTATGAAAGCTGCATAAAATTTATGGTGACCATGCTCTACAAAAACATCAGTGCCAACGATAGATCACAAAATTCTGTGCTGGTGACTTTGATCTCAAAAACACTCCTTGGTTAGGGAGGCCCACCGAGGTTGATAATGACAAAACAATCACCGATTGAGTCAAATCCAGGTTACATGACACAAGAGATCACAGAAACATTGAACAGCCATCATCAATGTGTCCACGACCTTCTGAAGCTGGGATATGTAAGCAAGCTTGATATTTGGGTTCCTCATGAACTCAAAGTTCGTTTGACTGAGCATATAAACATTTTTGATATGCTCATTAAATGTGAAGAAAACAGTCCTTTTTTGGAGGAAAATGATCCTTTATTGAAGCAACTGGTAACTAGTGCTAAGAAGACTGTTTACAAAAACAATGTGCCTGATCGGTCTTGGTTCTGACGTGACACTTCAAATGACATCAAAAGCAGACATTTACTAGAGGAAGGGTATGCTCTCACTGTGGTGGGATTTTTTTTTTAAATTATTTTATTTAACTTTATTTATTATTTATTCATTTGTTTATTTAAATTTGACTAGAGAGGGACAGAGTGAGAGAGAGAGAGAGAGAAAGTGAGAAAGCAAGCCGCCAGGTCCAGGACTCGAACCACGGTCGGCCATGTGGGAATCCAGCACCTTTAGCCACCAAGCCACCTGCCGGCCCCACTGTGGTGGGATTTTAAAGGTATCGTGTGTTTTGAGTTCCTATCAAAGAACCAATCAATCAATCCAAATGTGTACTGTCAAGCAACTGGACAGTTTGAAGGAATCCATCATTCAGAAAAGTCCAGAGCTCATTGATCATAAAAGAGCTGTGTTCCATCAAGACAATGCTAGACCACACACAAATCTGATCATTCATCAAAACTTACTGAAGCTTGGATGTGTTGCCATGCTCACCACACTCCCTGACCTTGAGTCATCAGACTTCCACTTGCTTTGCTCTCTTCAAAACTCCTTCCATGGTATAATGTTCAATTCAGATGAGGCTGTAAATCAGCACCTAGTCCAGTTTTTCACTGATAGGTCCTTCTATGAACAAGGACTTATGAAGCTCACTGAAAACTGGCAAAAGGTTATTGAACAAACCAGCAATATATCAACTGATCTTTGTTCTTTACGTAAATAAATGACCTTTGAGAAACACAGAAAAAATATGTCATGACTTTTCTGACAACCCAATAAATAGCCCTGTTATCTGTTAAAGATATTGAACTTGAATTCAAGGCTGGCTTCACCATAAGAAAAAATAACAGATGCAGAAAAACATCTGACAAAATTCACTATCTTCATTAAAACAAAATACAAAGGGGACCAGCAGATGGCATAGTGGTTATGTCGCTGGACTCCCTTGTAGTCGACTGTGGTTTGAGTTCTGGACCTGGGGGCTTAAAATTCACCCGGGTGTGTGTGCATGCATGCCCCAAATCTCAAGAGGAGAACAGAGAAATGATTGTGGCATGGTCAACCTCAGATGCATGATTTCTTGCTTTCTCTCTGTCTCTCCAGCAATTGCACAAGCCCTACAGCACAAAGAAAGTGACTTTTTTTCTTTTTTTTTTTTGAGAGGTTTTTGCTATAGGGAGAATGTGCTTGCCAGAAAGAGACAGAAAGTGAGAAATCACCCCCTAGGGGGGATGGCCATGCCACAATCCCTTCTCCTCCATTCTCCTCTTGGGATCTTGGGCACACATGCACACTTGGCTGGCGTGAGTTTAAGCCACTGGGTCCGGGACTCAATCCTTGGTCGACTACGTGGGAGTCCAGCGACATAACCATTATACCAACTGCTGGTCCCAGAAAGAGACTTCTTAAGTCTGATATAGGGAACCTATGAAAAATTCAGAGCTAATATTAATATCATTACTTAATGATGAAAGATTGAATGCTTTTCACTTAAGATCATGAGCAAGGAAATGTTTGCTCTAACTCAAGAATTTACTAAATGTGCAATGCAGTAAGGCAGAGTTTAACAAACTTTTCCTGTTAAGGAGCAGACAGTTTAGTGTTCGGCTTTATTAGTAACTTGGTCTCTGTGGTAACTACTCAGTTCTGCCACTGTAACATGAAAACAGGCATAGACAATGCATAAACCAATGGGGATAGATGTGTTTGAATAAAACAATATTTATAGTAACAGGTTTGCTGACTCTGTAACATGAGAAAAAGAAAATGTACCTGAATTGAAAAGGAAGATACATCTTTATTTACAGATGACGTGATGGTCTAGAAGACTGAAATCTACAAAAGCTGTAAGAACTAAGTCACTTTAGCAACACACCAGGACACAAAGTGTGAAAATCAACAGTATTTCCATAAACTAACAATGCACAAATGTAAACTGAAATAAGATAATACCATTTGTAATAGCATAAAAAAATATGAAATACTCAAGGATAAATCTAACAAAAGCAGCATAAGACTTGTATACTGAAATTACCAAACACTGCCAAAATTTAAAGACCTAAATATCTCTCTCTCTCTCTTTCTCTCTCTCTCTCTCTCTCTCTCTCTCTCTCTCTCTCTATATATATATATATATATATATATATATATATATATATATATGTATACATGTATAGGTCGAAAGGTTTAGTATTTGAAATTGTCAGCTTTTTTTTTTTTTCCAAATCTCATCTAGACACCTAATGCTAGCACAATAAAAAGACCAGGTTATTTATTTTTGTAGAAATCGAGAAGCTGATTATAAAATACATGTGAAAGTGCAAAGAACCTAGAATAGTCAAAGCAACTTTGAAAAAGATTGTAACAAAGTTCGACCTAACAGAGACAGAGAAACAAAGACAGAGAAAGAGAGAGAGATCACACTCCCTGCATGGGTGATGGTCACTTTGCAATGCCTTCTCTACTATCCTCTCAGGATTTGGGGCACATATGCGCCCAGTGTATTTTCAAGTCATTGGGTCCTGAATTTGAACCACGCAGTCAACCGTGCTGGATCCAGACACCTTAATCTCTAACCTCACCTGCTGGCCCAAGACTTTATCATAAAGCTAGTTACCAAGACATATGGAATTAGTATAAAGACAAACAGATAAATGAATCATTAAAAAGTGAACTTTGATCCATATTTTGGATTACTTATAAAATTTAACTCAAAATAGATTACTCACCTAAATTAAAATCGACTACATCAAGCATTAGAGACAATGTGGCACCACTATTAATAGAACTCATACAGACTGCTGCAGGAATAGAAAACAGCACAGCCATTATGGAAAACATTGCGGAAACTTTAAAAACGTCTGAATTAGACATTCCACTTTTACTACTTACCCAAAAGAAATGAAACCATATGTTCATACAAATACTTGTACATACACATTCACAGTAGCTTTATTTGTAATAGCCCAAAACTACAAACAACCCAAGTTCATCAATAGGTGAATGGATGGATATACAAACTGTCTTACCTATACAAAGTAATACTATTTAGCATTCTCTAGGAATAGTAGTACTACTGATACAAAAACACAGGCCATCTCCAAATAATTATGATGAATAAAAGCCAAACAAGTACATGTATTATTCCACTAATGTAAAACTATAAAAAATGCAAACTAAGCTATGGTGATCAGTGTTTGCTTGGTAAATCCTTTTCTCCCCATGATAAGTGATACATGGGGGGGGGGGGGGAAGGATTTCCAAGGGGCAAGAAGAATCTTTTGGGGGGGGGGATAAATACATATACCTTTGGTTATGACTATGGTTTCACTGGTAAACACACTTATCAAGTATCGAATTATACTCCCCCTTTTTAAAAAAAAAATTTGTTATATGGCATATGCCCTTGATGGAGAGAAAAGGAGAGTAAGCAAGTGAGAGGAAGTGAGAAACCACACCCCAAGGGGATGACCATGCTGCAATCCCTTCTCTACTTTCTTCTCAGGATTTTGGGCATGCATGCATACATGCCCGAGTGTTTTTCAAGGTGCCAGGTTGGAGACTTGAACTTCATAGTAAGTCACGTGAGATCCAGTCACCTTAACCACCATGCCACATAGCTGGCCCCTGAACACTTCAAATATGTGTATGTGTGGTTTATTGTATCAATTATACATACATTAAAGTACTTTAAGAAAAAGTAATTTTAACAAAGGAATTGGACATACCTATAAATTTGTGAAATCTGTCCTTTTAAGATATTAATAACTCATGGGACCAGCAGTTAGCATAATGGCTATGTCACTGGACTCCCATGTAGTGGACCGTGGTTCGAGTCCCGGACCCGGTGGCTTAAACTCACACTGGGTGCGTGTGTGTGCGTGCGTGCCCAAGATCCTGAGAGGAGAATGGAGGAGAAGGGATTGCGGCATGGCCATCGCCCCTGTGGGGTGATTTCTCACTTTCTATCTCTGTGTCTCTCTCTGTCTTTCTGGTGAGCGCATACGCCCTATAGCAAAAACCTGTCCAAAAAAAAAAAAAAAAAGGAAAAAAAAGATATTAGTAACTCATTATATAAGTTCATATTTTGAAAAGGAAAATATATCCATTTAAAAACTAAGGCCAAAATCTTTTATATAAAAAGATACTGCACAACAAATTCCAAAATTTGTCCTTTTCTCATAGAAGGGTTCATTCTCATTTCTATAGTTAAGTATGTACTCTCAATTACTTATGCAACTAACAGATCACATATAAAAATATAAACTTAAGAAAAAAGCCTGTTAGCAGCAATGAACAAGAATAAACCTATTAGCTGCCTAAGTTTGTTGTCAAAGTCTATGAAATTGCTGGCTCACTTTAAATTTTTGCCTACGTTTTAGTCTGTTTCTGAACAAGTTCTGACCATCAACTTTGCATTTGATCTTCTGATCTTAAATTATCAAAGGGAAGAGAAGATAGAAAACACGGATAATTCTGGGGCTAACAGGTGACAGGTTGGTTAAGGCACTGAACTCCCACATGGCTGACAATGATTTGAGTCCTGGACCTGGTGGCTTGAAAATCATGCTAGGCAGGACTAGCAGATGGAGTGCATCACTGCACTCCCACGTAGTCGATTGCGGTTCAAGGTCTGGGCCAGGTATTTTAAAATTCATGCTGGGGGCACATGTGTTTGCATGCCCCAAATCCCGAGACGAGGCTGGAGAAGGGTTTGTGTCGTGGCCGTCCCTGGGGGTGGGGGGTGGTGATTTCTCACTTTCCCTTGCTGTAGGATGAAAACACATGGCCTATGGCAAAAACCTAATAAAAAAGATGGATCTTTTGAAAACTTAGCATCATGTAATTCTGTCTAGGAAGACTAAGCAGTGGTACTTTTACATTATGCATTCAAGAATCTTATTGAAACCTAAAAAATTCAATCTGTTCTTATTATCATTTGAGTTTCAATAAACTGGTGTACTTCTTAACAGCATACAAAGTTCCTGTTGAGTTTACACAGGAGCTATTCTAATAAAGATTATGTAAAAGTAGGTAAAATACTTAGTGTTGCCTCAGATGATTGGTTAATAAATATTTTTAACTTTCAGATGTTAACAGGCTAAAGCCATTCAGGAAAACTTCCTAAATTCCAATTTAGTTGTTTCCTAAATTTCCTATTCCCTGGATAGCACTTTAAAAATGTTTTTTTGGGTGGTGGGTGGTGGTGAACATTTGCCATTGGGTCTATCTTCTCATACCAATTTCTTCTAATTAAACATTCCAAAAATTTCAAACATTTAAATCACTCGGTGAACATTTAAAAATAGTGATTTGAAAAATGTACTTTTCTGAACCTAAAAATGTATTTCATACTGTACTTTCCCAGAACTTGTCATTTTCCATGAAATATTTCAGGGTTTTTTTGTAAAACTATAAAGCATTTTGGTATGGCTTTTTTGTTTCTGAATGTTTATTCATCTATTTATTTGCTGTGATTTTCAAGCTGCAGGGCTTAGGACTCAGAACTATGGTTGGTCATGTGGGAATCCATTCCCTAACCACCATGCCACCTGCTGGCCCCAGGCAGTCTGTAAGTGCACTACCTAGTATTCTCTTCAACCGAAGTTCATTTTATTTCAAGTCACATTTCTTTGAATAACTGCAATTATATAATCAAACTGAGGGAGGGGAAAGCAGAGACATCTGGCCAAGGCATACATGGCTTTTTCAATTTTGAGAATGTATTGCAGTTTTATCCCTTGGCAGAGATTATGTTAATTGGAATTGCCATATGTCTCTGGTGAGTGACCGTCTCCAAATGTGAAATATGGAGGACGTTGAATTCTTTTATATGGAAGGGAACTGTACTATCTTTTTAAAGCATTTTTTACATTAATACATTGAAACAGAATTTAAATAGAATTCAACACTTCTTCAATGCTAATCAAGTTAGATTTTGTCATATCCAGGTTTAGAACCTTCTTTAAAGTAGAATTCTTTCTTCTCTTTTTATGTGCACAACACTCACATGTAAAGGGCAAAAAGTACATTTATATTTTTGCCCAGATGAAATTTTGATTTTGTGCAGATGGATTAACGAGAGAACTGATTCTAAACCACTTTCACTCATCCTTGCTGTTCATGTTTACATGATGTTATTTTTGTCCTGCACTTGGTTATCTATGTATCTTCATCTGATTATTAGCATGGTATAGGACTGCTGTCCCTGCGAATGCTCTTAGCTTTCTACATGTTTTGAGGTGGCACCTCATTTTTTCTCACCTTCTTAGAAACTTAGCTGTGCTAATACTTTTCTCACTTCTAATAGTGCTTTCTCTTTTCTTTAAATGGGTATCAACTTTTATCCTTTATATAGTTTTGATTCTTATAGATAGATGTTATCAATCAGAAACCACCTGTGTAATAAACCTACCAAGTAAATGATCTTCTTAGTTGTTATACCTATTGTTAATTAAATATACAAAAATATTTAAATAAACTATTGGAGCAATTAAAAAGAATTCTTTGCTCTCAAAAAACCTTCCTGGGGGAGAACAGTGCTGGGGTGGGTGTCCAAGTATAGATGGCGGGGTCTCCTGCACATCAGGCATTTATTCCGTGTATAGGGGTTCTTGCAGGCTCCATTTTAAAGAGCTGAGGCTTTGCCCTTTCAGTAAAACCTCTCTGGGGGAAAATATAAAAAAGACCAATTACATAATTAAAAAATGGTCACAGTTAGCTCAAAGTAGATTATATAATTCTTCTTAGCGCTTTTTCTTCAAGATAAACAGGAAGAAACTCATGTGATTAATTTTTCTCCCCATGGGGGGAGTGGGAAACAAGGTCTAGAGGTCTGGAATGTACAAAGAAATTAACCATAAATATACCAAATTATTTCTCAGTTAAAAATAAAATTTTTAAAAAGTATTAGTTTAGTTTTTACCCTTCTTCCTATGATGTGTAGTCAGTGCGAGAGTAGAAATATCTAATAATCCTTAATACTGTAATTACAAAAAATAGGTCCATGGAGTGAACTGCCAATGTGGTTACTTAATTAGCTTGTATAAAACTGACAAACAAAATATCTCTACAAATAAACTGGCTTCTCAATCAAATGCTAACTGACAAAACTAATTTTCCAGAAGGACTTAAGTTATTGAAATTCTTATTTTCACTGTCTATTTAGCACTTCGTAAAAATGCAAGGATGGACTTTTGTATGGTAGTAAATCCTACTTCCCCCACAGCAAACATCTTTAATTTTAAGTGAAATATGTACAATATATACAATGTACAATCAAGATGCAATTCACATAATTACTGTATTATACACCATACTTCTAACAGGAGGTTTCAGTTAAATACTTTCAATTATACATTCTTTGATACTACATTTCTATACATGCTATAAAATTATAAACAAGTTTACTCAAATACCAATTAAATATGGCTACATAACAAAATTCTTAACATACAGTAGTAAAAATCATCATACTTTTTGACCATTGACAAAGATAACCTTTGTCAGTAATATACACAGCTTACCAGGATGCAAGAAAAATACATTTTAAAGGACTTACAGGTGAAATTAAAGTGATGTACAGTCCTTTGTAAACACTGACAAACCCTAGAGATTAACTGGCAAAAAAGTGGCAGCAAGTAGTCATTATCTTCTCAATTACGGGATAAGGCTAACGAGGAACTATGGTAAAGCAAACTAAGTCCTGGATATCATAAGGACCAGTTAACACCACACACATCTGTTTGAAAACCAGATCAGTTGTCACAGAAATGTATGTGTCTAGAGACCAAGTGCAAAATAACTGTCTTTACCGGTAAAATGTCCATAAATATTTTTACAAAGAACATTTTTATTACAAGAAAACATACTCAGGGATATCTAAATGCAAAATAAATGAAAAGTTTAGTAAGGCATTCCTATGAATGGTTAGGCACTTACTGTTCTGCCTTCAACAGTTTGATTTTTCCCCTTCTAAAATGTATACTCAAAGTGGGCAGATACTATATCGTAAGATATATGAATAGTTCATGCTATAATGTCCACAAATAAAAATGCTTATTTCTGAAACAAGAAAATCTATTAAGCAAATACTAATAACTGTTTTTCTTTTACATCAACAATTAACAATGAAATAGAAAACATACATAAAAAAAAGGAATAATGAAAATTCATTTTGTACTAAAGTTTAATTCAAATTTGTTTCTAAAAAATATAAAATTCTGAAGATGCTGCCAAGTTCTATAATTAGACTTCAGTACGAGTAATTTCTTCCAAATGAGAAACAAGGTGCTATCTTTATGCAGAAGACATTGCTATCATTAGTATGACATACATTAGAAAAAAGGTTAAAAGAAACAAAACAAGATTTTGGTAGTCCATCCTCTTATCCTGTATTTCCTGAAATTCATCCATTGCAATATAAAACTGAATTCATGATATGAACAATGTGCTAAATACCTGGAAACATTAATGTACTAGTACATGTATCAGAGTCACAGTCATGTCCTTAAACAGAGGGAGTGAGGGATCTGTAGTCTGTGATTCTGGAAGTTCTCTAAACAAAACTCACAATGCTCAATAGGAATAGAACTTGTAAAATAATACCTCTAACTGTCACAAACTCCCTTTGTCCACTCTGCGTTAAAATCTGAGGGTGGATATGATGCTTCCTGAACAATCTGCTACATCTACATCTTTAATCCTGTAGTTTCATTACCATCACATTCTAAACCACTTAAGGCCATAGTTGACTAATTCAAATATAGTCATGAGTCATTCAATGATGGGGATATGTGCTGGGAAATGTGTTTTCAGAAGACTTTGTTGTGTAAACATGATAGAATGCATTCTCACAAATCTAGACGGTATAGCCTACTAAATACCGAGTCTACAGGACTGCTTATTATAATCTCATAGGACTACCACTGTATATGTGACCTGTCATTGACAGAAAAGCCATCATGAGGCCTATTACCATAATAAAAACATACTGTACGATCATATAATTTACATCAGTCCATGTACATGTATATAGCTTACATTATCTGTTAAACTATCTGTGCTAAGTTGCAAAGTTAACATTATGACTACTTTAAAATAGAAACATTGTAGCAAACATGAGATCATTGTAGGCTATAAGAGTTACTGAGTTTAGGATAAAAAGTACAGGTTGATGAAATCTCATAGTTTTAAAGGAGAAAATGAAACATATATTTGGGAAAATTATCTCATTTTATAGACTACAAAGAAATTAGAGTAAAGCCACAGTTGTTCTTATATGTAAAACACAATGTAAGTGTCTGAATTTCTACACCATACACCTTTTATTTTTTCTTTTAAGCTGCCAAAGGGGGTATGTGCTCACAAGAGATAGAGAAACAGAGAAAGTAAGTGAGTGAGCAATCCCCAGTAGGTGTGGTCATGCTGCAATCCCTTCTCCATTTCTCCATCCTGTTGGGATTTTGGGGCACGCACACACGTGCCCAGTGTGTTTTTCAAGCCTCCAGGCTGGGATCTGAACCACAGTGGTCCATGTGGGATCGATCTCCTTTAACCACTAGGCTATGGGGCCCACCACAAACCTTTTAAAATGAAGCTAAATTACATAATTAAAATTAGATTGCAGGGATTTCCTATGTTAACAGTGGGAATAATTTAAAAGAGTAACTTGGAAAAATAAACTTTAAAATTAAGGTTATATATGATGAATTTGTAAAAGTAGAGCTAATTTCACATTAACTCCTATTATAGAGTAGCTATACAGTTAACAATACAAAAATTATTTCTACTGGCCTCTGAAACATAGTTTTGAAAGCATATTTGTAGTTTTTAAACTTTTTCACACACACACACACAACAGAACAAATCTTACATGGGCATAAACTTTAAAATTCAAGCAGTCTTTATATCAATTTTGACATCATTTGACAAAATTCACTATCTTGAATTCTCACAGTTTATAATTCAGAACACTTTAGGAATCATATAGTCTTAACCAATACATGCCAATAAAGAAACAAAAATTCAGAGATTTAAAAAATCATATAATTTATCTGAGGCAGAAATCAGATCAGGGCCCAGGTGAATGGTTGTTTTAGTGCTGTTATCTAAGTTGCCTTAAAATTCACTTACAAGTAACAAAAGCAGTACTGTATCATGTGAAAATACATTTAATGATGATACAAAAGATGTACCTAGTCTTACAAAAGGCATTAGCAAATCGTTTCCATTCTAAATGTGACATTACTTTAATTTTTCAGGGGATCTCAGTGCCAAAGATCCTCAGCCCAAAGTTTTCTGCAAAACTTTATACTCATCCAAACAAAATAATGAAACTTTAGTATATGCTACTTTAATACTATGGATATCAACAATGATTCTTAAGTAGCATTTGGTTCAATGGTAGGTGATAATTAAGTTGAAGAGCTATCAATTCAGGAATTATCCTTTCATATTAGCATTATCTACAATCACCTTGTGAAGCTAAGAAATATGTCATGGAACTCACAGTAGTAGTGTCATTGAAGTACTCATCGTAGTACTTAATACTATTACCTGATTCTGTAATAG
Organism: Tupaia tana; assembly: GCA_026018925.1. Lineage (NCBI taxonomy): Eukaryota > Metazoa > Chordata > Mammalia > Scandentia > Tupaiidae > Tupaia > Tupaia tana. Next base: position 57,461,272 of record JAKSZU010000001.1, read on the forward strand.
TATTAAGAGAACTTGTTATCTTATGTGATAACAAGTATTGAAAATCCTCATGGCAGAGGTGCCAAGAAAAATTTCATTAAAAAATCAGAATAAAAAGGCCCATATTTATAGACTTTATTGTATGATGGTCTTTATTTACAACTTTATTGGCAAAAAAAGAGGGAAAACTTTTAAACAGTTTAACACAGGGTATCATTGCTGATCTTGTCAAAATAAAGAAGTTCCGTAAGTCCATCAAATTGTCCAAACATAAACAATACTGAATCTGCACATCAAGTTTGCTTTATGAAGTACAGTGTTCATGTTTCAGGCAATCTTTTAAACATATAAATACAAAGAAAATGAAATCATTCATTTAAAAACTGCATCAAATGAAGGGCATTTTTAAATGTAAATTTATGTGGTTCCTTTTAATCAGCCACGCCCAATGAAAACCAAAAGCTGGAAAAGCAGTTACACTTCCTACTTGAGTGGACAGTTACAACGATCAATCATTTTTTGCAATGACCATTATATTTTCAATTTATCATGAACTACACTGAACTTACTATGAGATGTAGTCAAAGTCAGAAGAGAAGACGTAGAGAGGATTTTCCTTTTTTTGGAGGAGGCTAAGCCCTCCAGAGTCAGCATGAGAAATAAGCATCCTGCTGATTCTAGGTGGAAAAACTTAATGTAGTCAATTTCAACTCATGCTGAGCTGACTTATTTTTTCACTGGCTTATTTGGTGTCATTCTTCTAAATCAAGTGTGTTTAATTCTTCTTCTAGTTCATCCAAATCTTCCCCAGTAAAAAGATTTTCATCAACAGGAACAGCATCAATGACTCCATTTTCCCGTCCCTCCCCTTCGGTGTCATCTTCCAAATCACTTCTTTCACCATTTTCAGCCCTGCCTCCAGAAGCTTCACTTAATTTGTTTTCTAAAAACGAAGAAATGAAACCAGTAAGGCCTAGAAGCAGAAAACACTATTTCCTTAGCAACTGACAGCATAGACTGGTATCAAAGTTCACCTTTCTCTTTTTCCGTGATAGCCTTCCCTGGGGTTACTTCAGCAGAACTGTTTGTTTTCTGGAGCATAACTGTACCAAATAATCTATATCTACTATGGGATCATTAGTAAAATAGAATGCATTTTTGCATAAAAAAAATTATGACTTTTTCAATAACTCAATATAAAGTATTGTTTCTTTACTGTAGACATCTGACTGCTGTACTTCATGGTTTATTTTTAAGATTTATAATTAAAAAAATTTTTTCCTATAGGGTGTATATACTTGTTGGAGACAGACGAGAGGAAAAGTGAGAAAACACTTCCCAGTGGGGATGGCCACGCTGCAATCTCTTCTTCTCCTGGGATTTTGGGCATGCATGTATATGCACTGGGAGTGTTTCACAAGCTGCTAGGCCGGGGACTCTGTAGTTGGCCATGGGGGATCCAGCTGCCCTCCATGCCACCTGCTGGCACCTGCTTAATGGTTTATATATTTGAGCCTAAGATTCTACCATCGGGCATAACATTCTACAATGTTGCTGTTCCCTAAATGACAGGTCAATTAGGTTTTAAAGTATTCAACCTCACATGTTTTATTTCAATAAATGGTTACAAAATTAAAGACGCTTATATATAACAGCACTTTGGCTTCTGGTTTGTAAACAGTAGTTAAATCAAGCTAATTATAAGGCTTTAAATGTGAAACCAGAATAATTTCATTGTATAAATTGTTTAGAAAAACGAAACAAAACACCCTAGTGCTATCCATCTATTAGGTCCTTGGAAAGTCATGACATATTTTTACATGCTTTTCTATGCAAAAATGCATCATGACTTTCCCAATGAGCCAATAATTTTCTTTATAATTTATAAAAGACGTGACAAAATAAAAATGCTGTCTTTTCTCAATAACACCAACATTTACACAAACCCAATTTCGAATCACTTTGGGGCCAGCATGGGTAGTGGTTAAGGCGCTGGACTCCAACATGGCTGACCATGATTTGAGTCCTGGACCTCATGGCTTGAAAATCATTCCAGGTGCATGTGTGTGTGCCCTAAGAATGGAGAAGAGATTGAGGCCATTATCCCGTGGGGGTGATTTCTCTTTCCCTCTCATTGTCTTTATTCGGCAACTGCATGTGCCCTATGGCAAAAAACTTAAGCTTGTGTTTTTTATTGTAAAAATAAGTACTATCCTTCTTTTAGTCTGCTTTTGCCTTTATTTAGTATTTCTTTATGTCTTTTTCTCCCACAGCAGGCATGCCAAACTTTTATCCCTCTCTTTTAACCCCTCACTCAAGGCAAATTAGGCATAAATTATACCAATAGTCACCTCCATATACACCTAAGGCAACCTTCCCCCCATTCTTATACTCATTGTTTAAACTTTCGAGACTTGTTTCTATAACTAAGTTTTCATCTTCAGTTCTCTTCTACCAGGCTTTTTCTCAGGCCTACAGATATATTCAGATTTCTCATATCCTAAAATGCCCTTCCCATGACCAGGTCTCCCTGAGAGAGAGTGGTCTATACTAATTTAGTCTCTCAGTCTTAGAATCACTTCAGTCTTGTTGAAAACTGGCACCCTATTCCGAAACTCGGCTCCTAATTATAACTAATGAAGTATTTGTAATTTTTATCCTATTCTTTTTCTAAAACTGTTTCTTAATTTTTCTTTGACTTGAGTCTTTCTTAAGCATTCCCTCTTTCACCTACCCTAAAACACTGAAGTCTGCAGGGTGTTCCACAATGTTCTTCCATAAACTGTGCATGGGTGAGTTCATTCACTTTGAGCTACCAATGCAAATGATTTTTAAACTGTTTTCTCTGGCAAATGGCTACACAATATTCTAGATTTAATGGCACTGTTGATAACCAAAAAGATCTCAAATCCATGAGGTCTCAAACTGCTCAATAGCTGTATCTCCAAATTCATTTTTCTCCCCTTTTAGTTTCAATTACTTAGGTTGTCAGAAAAATCATGACATATTGGTCTCTGTTTTTCTATGCAAAAATGCATCATGACTTTCCTGACAACCCAGTAATTTCACTATCTACCCAGTCTTTACTATACTAGTTTAATACATGGTCAAACCACACATGAGTGTTACTAAACTGGAACCTGCAGACATCCAAGTTTGCCAGCCTTGGTTTAAACCACTTTAGACAGCTTCCTAGTTCTCAGAATTATGTAAAAGTTAGCATACTTACCATCTTTATCTGAAGTATATGTGCTGAATCTTTCAAGACTGGCTACAGTAATACCTGTTTCATCTACATCTCTTGGGATATACAAGCTTAAATCTATGTCATTTACGCTCATGGAATCATCAACCTTTAACAACACACAGAAAAGAAAAAATTAGAAATAATAACTTTTCATAAATTACTCGTCTTTTACCCTGGACATTTATTAATATAACAAATTATCATTCATACCAAGTGAAAAAATAGTTGGCTACTGCCAAAATTCACTTTTTTATCTAAACTTCATGGAAAAAATAGCAATATTATAGTTAAAGCTTCTTTCTGACATCACATTTTTACATACGGAGCATGACATTCTCTTTCAACTCGGAAGCCAAAATTTTGTAACTTGAACAGAAGATAAGTAGGTTATCCATTACTAAATTTGCCTTCAATCAAAAAAGTATATGGTTTTACTCTATATTTTTAAATTAGTTCTCCATCCTTATTTTATAACATAAAATACTAAATAAGACTTTTTTCTTTTAGAGAGAGGATAAAAACATACTTTAAGCAGTTAACTGAATCATATACCAGGCACTCTCTATAAAGAACTATTAATTTATTAACTCATTTCTCTTACACAAGCACCATGTGATGTAAAGATTATCATTATCTCCTACTACAGATTATGGTGGAGGCCTAGAGCGAGTCATTTCCCACAGATGAATTAAAGGTTTGAACTGAGATTACTCTAGTTCCTATGTTCCTGGCTCTTAACATTGCTATCCTCTTTTCTACCCATTGTTTTCTCATTAACGTAAGGAGAAGAGATGCAAAGCTTTCTTTTACCTCATCACCACCTGTTCCCTGGGTGTAACGGGTATCATCTGCTTCTTCATCATCATCATTGACCAGTTCAGGACGAAATTCAAACACTTCACGACCACTGATCTAGTCAGACACATAAATATATTAATGTAGGACAAAAGCATGAATGATAAAGAAATTATAAATGGAAGAAAGAATAAAGTATCAATTTGGGTGAATCTGAGACATACCACTAATGCTTTCCCTGCTTTGAAGTCAGCTTTCCTCCTTTCCATATCTTGTTCAAGTTTATCGATCTTTTCTTGTCTTTTCCTTTTTTTCCATGCAAGAAAAGATTCTAGAGTGATTTTGGTAACATTTGGACCTAGTGCAGAACGCTGCCAAAAAGCAAACAAAAAAACCCCCGTGTTATTTTTTTTCCTCAAATGTTACCTGTAATAGTGTTAATGGCAGTTATTTTTTTAATGCAATTAATTCTTTTCCTATAACTATTCTAAACATACTAAATCTGGAATAAACTAATTTATTTTTACTTTATATGGCTAAAAGCAAAATGAGTGTCCAGAGATACAAACATTTAAAATACATTATTCTGAACTAATTTTTCTTTCTTTTTTTTTGAGAGAATTTTGCTATAGTGCACGTGCACTAGCTAGAGAGATAACCCCCCCCCCAGGGGAGGATGGCCATGACACAATCCCTTCTCCTCCATTCCCTTCTAGGAATCTTGGGAATACATGCACATGTGCCTAGTGTGAGTTTAAGCCGCCGGGTCTAGGACTAGAATCATGGCCGCCTACATGGGAGTCCAGTGATATAACCATTAAGCCATTTTGCTGGTACCCTGAACTAGTTTCACTGGATAGGAGTAAAACCTGTCATGAGAAATTGTTTTAATGTGAACCAAGTACTGAAAGTAATAAATATATAAAAGTCACAACAATTTCCAAGTTTCATTTATGTTCCTCAGGAAATGAGAAACAAAATTAAACAAATAAACACCACCTGCTCCTCAGGGTCAATAATCAGATAATAAATACATAGAAAAATAATACTTGAACATCTGCCAGGTATTCAGTGTTAAATGATTTCTATGTACATGCTAACACACTGATCTTCACAAGCAGCAAACAAAGGATGATGAGAAATTTATCAAAGATCAATACCCAGGACCAGCAGATGGCATAATGGTTACGTCACTGGACTCCCATGTAGTCGACCGTGGTTCAAGTCCTGGATTGGGTGGCTTAAAACTCACGCCGAGTGCTTATGCACATGTGGCCAAGATCCCAAGAAGAGAATGGAGAAGGGATTGTGGTGTGCCCATCCCCCGGGGGGTGATTTCTCACATTCTGTCTCTGTGTCTCTCTAGTGAATGCACACACCCTATAGCAAAAAATCTAAGAAAACCAAAAAATGATTAATACCCAACAAATGGTAAAACTAGTGTACAAATAATCCCATACATACTTGATGCTAAAGTCTACATTTTTAATTACAGTACATTGCATCCTGTGTATTTGTCCATTTAAGAACAAGCGCACATAATCAATACTAGGCATTTACATAACATATTTAAATTATCCAAGATAGGTAAAACAGTTTGAAATATACAACCCTAAATCTCTATTTCCAATAATGTCTACATTTTTATGTCACTCTCAGTAACTGTATATGCTAATTTACAGAGTTATGATGTCTTTTGTACTGAGACAAAGATAAACAGTTCATGATCCTTTTCAATCATTCAATCGTGCTTGTTCTCTTCTATCACAGAATAAGTATTCTTCAGTCCAGGCATGAGTATAAAATATTTAACTAGAAAACTGAAGCATAGTAGAATCTTCCCATATATATGTCAATGGTGAGTATAACAGTAAGGAAAAGAAGACATTAGGAAAAAGATGTAAAACCACAAGTTCAATCACTCTGACAACTAAACAGTTTTCACTAACTCAATCTTAAGGAATAATATGATAATGGCCAGTATTTAATACTCAGAAAAGAGCTTCACAATGTTAAAATTAATGTTATAATTCACTAATATTGCTAGCTAAATTTACATTTCAAACATACAAGAATAGTTAAATGACAGGGCCATGCAGACAACACAAGCTGGTAAAGAGTCTGCCTCCCATCCCTAAGGCAAGGCCTGCGGTTTATGAGCTCCCCACTGTGTCGCTGTATTGGCCTGCACTCAATTTCTCTGCCGTGAGTTTTACTGTTATTAGGGTACCCTGCAAGGGTAAAATATCACCCCCAACCATTACAATAAAGCCAATTGGTGATCTTGTAGGAATGTGGTTTCCTAAGACAGCATGGGAGGGTGGGAAGTTTGAGACTCCCCCACCAGCCTGTTTTAAGCCAAAATTAACATATAGGTTAAGTTAGTATAAGCCAAATTAGGGTAAGAAGCATATGTAGACTAAGTTAGTATAAGGCTAGTTTTATGTAAATACCCCTTGTTAAAGCTGCAGGCCAAAGTTAACTCATGCTAGGCCAAGTCAGTGCATTCACCATATGACAGGGACTCAGAGATAAAACAAAAGAACTCACTAATTGACAGACTCAGCAAATAAAATACCGGAACCCACACGTTTATAAATAAAGGAAAAGCCTGGCTGGCGAAAATAGGATGAACAAACCTGAAGGCTCCAGGGAAAGATGAACTATCTTAGCTGGGAGCTCTTATCTAAAGCAACAGGTAGTTTTAACTTCAAAGGGTTTCTCATCTATGTGCTGTTGACTATGAAAAACTGCTAATAAAACATCCTGTGTTGTCTCCTGAGCTACAAGATCATCTTCCTTTCCCATATGGGTAATAGGCTCACCCTCTTTAGCTGTAATATATAGATAGACAATATATTAACTGTGTCTTTACTTAACAAGACAAGATTTCTATCTAGGCCTTTGTAACCAGCAATGTTGCTGCCCTGGCCTGGGACTGAAGTTATCAAGCTTCCTGGAAGGCCCCTCTTCAAAAGACCCTTCCCAGTAATCAAGATCTAAGAAAAAAATACAACAGACAAATGGACTTCCTCATCCTGAGAACTGTGATTGATTGTACCTGATCTGACAAGACAAACAGCATGTTTTATAATTATTGTTTTCATGCTTTGTATTCCCTATTTTTTACAGTAAAATTTTACTTCCCCTCACCTCCCTTACTTCCTAAACTTCCCTCAATAAATACGTATGTTTTAATAGCCACTGGGCTGCAGTCTGGAGCTAGCTCTGGCTGTAGCCAGCTGAGAACATGCTAAGAGGCACTGAGGTCTTAGTCTAATTTTTGTCCCTGATCACCCATGTTGCCTTCCTGTGTACGAGTCTCAACCATCACCAAGGCTGGACCCCAGCAGTTAAAAGTTAGGGCAACTCTGGGAAGAGGTTATATTTCTTTTCCCTTTCATAACAACATGCTATCGCCCCCAAGTGGTAAATGTTAGAATTCCACAACAAATACTACTTTCACTGCTTTTTCCCGTTTCCAGAGGGCATTGCATTCTTGAGACAAAAAAAGAGAAGAGTGGGAGAGAGTGAACGGACAAAACACCTCTCAATAGAGTGGGTCACACTACAATCTCTTCTCCTACATCTTGCAAGGATTTTGGGCATGCACACATGTGCCCAACCTGTTTTTCAAGCTTTGAAGTTTGTCAGGGCTAGGATTTGAAGCAGCCAGCTATACGGGATCTTGCTCCCTTAACCACGAAGCTATGGGGTTGAACTGCTTTCAATTTTTTTTTTTTTTTTATGGTAGGAAAAAGATCATAGTTACCTCTCTTTCAATGAGATCTTCTAATGAAATTTCATCTTCTTTCTCTTCTTTCTTTTTGTCTTTTTTTAAGACAAATCCAGGAGGAAGTGCATGACGGTACATGCACATATCACCACCTCCAGGGCATACCCAAAACCAGCCATATTTGTTGTTTTCAATAGCTTCAAGAAAATGCTTGCACACCTAAAAAGACAAAAATTATTCACAAGTAGTGGCTCAGTGTAATCCATTTCCAAGGTAAATGCTTAAGTATATGGAGCAAATACATTCCATTCACATCCTGAGGCTAGGTGCTCATGAACAGAACACCTTTGAGTGCAGAAATGTAAATAAAAATTGATGCTAAAATACTTCACAATGGTAAATTCCATTCAGAGAGGATCACCATGAAATTTCTATTAGACATTGTTCGACATTTTGAACTATAAGAAAAATACTTGTTTCAGTTAGCCTTGTAAATACAATCCCAAAGTTTGATTTTTTTGTTTGATCTTTCCTATAGAAACTAATCACATGCCGTAAAGATATAAACACTATGTAGGCAGTCTCCTACATCAGGGTTGCAAGGGAGCAAGGTGTAAAAGGAACACAAAGGATAATGGCCATTCAAAACATGAATGAGTACATGATTCAACTGTATTGAAGCTTCAGGTAACAAGTTTTACAAAAAAGAGGAAAAAATGAACTAGCAATATTCTTTTCCTGAAAAAAAGAAAAAGTAACAGATGTCTATGAAACTAGGATTTAAGATTTTTCTAGCATACAAGATTTCTCACAGTATCTGTGCTACAGGCAAATGTGTGTACATAAATGCAGAGTCTGAGAAATAAGGTACCAGTTCTTTGTTTTTATTATCAATGTGCTGGAGGGCACATAGGTTTATGAGAAAGGAGAGAGAGAGAGGGAAAGCGCCCCCAACGATGGCCATGTCACAATCCTGTCTTACTTTCCCCTTTTAGGATTTTGGGCACACATGCACATGTGCCTGGGATGTTTTTCAAGCCAGCAAGTCTGGGACTCGAACTGCACAGATGGATTTGTGAGATCAAACACCTTAACCACCATGACAGGGGCCAGCCCAGCACAAGTTTTTAAAGTAACATTTCCTGGTATATTATAGCCACTATCTACCAAAAACACATTTTAGAATTCGTATATAATGTTTTAAATCTTGGAATTAAAAAAATTCTCTCTACTATTAAAATGGAACAAATCATTAAGCTTAGCAGGTCTCCTCCCTCCATTCATGATATAAAATAAGAATTCTTATCTGATTAGTAATAAGAACATCTAGGGAATTAAGCAGTGTACCCACAAGAAACTAATAATCCAATTAAAAAAATGGACAAATGAGGTGAACAGACAACTTTCCATGAAAGACACATGAGTAACCAAAATGCATATGAAGAAAGTCCAGTCTCCCTTGTCATAAAAGAAATGCAAATAAAAACAAGTAGATACTATTTAATCCTAGCCAGAATGGCTATGATCAAAGCAACAACAACAACAAAACAAACAAATACAACAAAAAAACAAAAAACAACAAAGAATGACAAACATGCTGGCGAGACTGTGGTAAAAAGGGAACCCTCCTACACTGTTAGTGGGAATGTAAATTAGTGCAACCATTGTGGAAAAAATATGAAGACTCCTCGAAAACCCACAAATAGAATTACCATGTGACCTAGTAATCCCACTCCATAGTATTTATCCAAAAGATAGGAAAACAGTCAGAGAAACAACCGCACATCCATGTTTATTACAGCATTATTCTCAATTGGTAAGACATGAAATCAACCAAAGTGCTTAAGAACTGATGACTAGGTTGAAAAACTGTAGCATATATATATAATATAGCATATTACTCAGCCATAGGGAACAACGAGACCCTACTGTTTGATTCAAAGTGGACGCATATAGAAAACATAATGCTAAGTGAAATAAGCCAAACTTAAAGACACACACTGTATATCCTCACTCAATATATACTGAATATCTGGACTCTATGGCAGAAATAGAAAGATCTAAAAATATGAGAGTAGAGAGGGTAAGTGTAGACACCAGAGACTGCATGGGAGAAAAATAGATGGTAGAGGATATATGGGAGAAGAAAAAGAAAGAAACACTGTACAGAGAAAAGAAGGTAAATTTCTCTGTTGAAAATGATGTATATAGTAATATCCTTGACTTGAGTGTCATGTATTATATGCATATAATGTGGAAAAACCACATTACAGAGATGTTCAATGAAGGAATAAATTAAAAAAAATTATCTAAGTATGCGATTGTATTCAGTTATATTTCAGAAAATAAGATGACCTCAGCAAATGTCATTTAAAGGAATTAAATCACATGGTTAAGCTACCTATTTTGACCAAGAATCTAATTTAGTAAACCTAACTTGTAAATCCCAAAAACAAAGCTCAATGCACCTTATCTTGATGAAATGAAATTTTCCAATAACTTAAATAATCCAGATAGAAAATAGCAGCAAATACCTTGCCACATAATTCTCCCTAATGATAAATACCACAGCAACTCAAGTCAAGAAAAGGACATACTATTTGAGTTTTTGGTTTTTTCTTTTCCGCCTCACCGTGCTTCTTGTTCACTACTTCTTCCAGCTTTTTCTCATCCCAATTATCCATAGTATCTAAATAAAAAGACATATGGAAATTAAATACTGTAATTCTTTTAAATTTGTCAGAAGGTCTGTACACTTGACAAAGAGAGAGACGGGTTGGGGGGAGTAAAAATGCACTGCTTATAGAGGGAAGTCACATCTTAATCTCTTCTCCCTCATTTCTCCCTCTTTTTGGGATGATGGCAATGTACACATTCATGCCTCGTGTGTTTTTCAAGCCATTGAATCTGAGACTTGACACACAGTCAGCCATGTGGATCTAGCTGACCCAATAACTATGTCACTGGCTGTCCTTACATAATGTAATTTTATCTACTGTTCCCAGAAAACATTAACTCCTTAAAAAGACAAGAATAATATTAAGAATCATGATCTAACACATTTTTCTTTAAAACACCAAATGCAGGAATAAACAGTGTTGTGAGATTATTTATCAAAGCTTCCCCAACAGTTTAGGCAAATGTGAGTATAGTATAAGAAGAAAAGGATACAGAAAAATCCAAAGTAACTGATTTTTTAACTATCTTCATTTCAAAGGGTGTAATATGGTAAATTCAAATTTTATGAAAAGTGATAACAAGTCCAATTAAGTTTCTTTATAAAACATAATCATACTACAATGGAAATGTTCTTCAAGTTACCAAACAGCTTAGCAACAAACCAAAAACAATAGACATGTAGAGTAAATGATGAAAAAAAAAATTACCTTTCTCAAGTTCTTCATCTCTTGCATCAATGTAAACACTTCGTTTTTCACATTTTCTCTCCAGAGTCAAGTCATGAGAGAATTTACACTTATCTCCCTTAGTACACTGTCCTTGCTTGAAGAATGCACAGACGACGGATTTGGGATCTGCACCTACATCAGACAGCATACAGTATTTCAATTACAATTAGCAAGCTCATAAAAAAAATAGCTTTTATCTGGGATATAATTACTTTGGTTAACTTTTTATTTTCCAGTCACTGATGTGAGAGGAAAATATCACTTCTAGGTTAATTAGTAAAACACTTCTTTAAAGTTTTGTCTGTAGCATTTGATGTCTATTTTTGTTTCTTTCATTCTTAAAGAGATTGCAGGAGTGGAAAACGAAACAAATACGTAGGTTATGCCATAGTCACTCATAGCTGGAGTCAGAGGTAGAAGACAAAAGAGAAACAAATATATATGAAAGAATGCTGCCCAAAATATGGGACTTAAACTTTACCCAACTATAGCTCTGCCTTGGTTACAACTAAGGACTGGGTATTATAATTAGTAATGCTTAACTCCTTAATTTTGCCTTAATTGTGGCTGAAATTATAGTTGTAAAGTAAGTAGCTGTGCACACACACAGAGAAAGTATAAGCAAGCTATTGGTAGATTATTTCGACAAAGAAAATACCGTTTTTATAGCAGACACAATTGGCTTATAATCTAAAAAAAAAAAAAAAAAAAGATAATAAAATAAATTGAAACAAATCCAGGGGTCCAGACATAGTGACAGAGTTAAGAGGTTTCCACGATGAGATACTGGAGCCACATGGGAGGCCTGGGTTCACATCCTGGGTCGAACTGAACACAGGACAGGTGTTTGTGATTAACACTGGCTGGTTGGGAGGCTGGGGCAAGGATTGCTGTGTGGAGGGACTGTTGGGGTAACCCTAACCTTAGTGAAGAAAATAAATAAAATAAAAAAATTCAAGAGTTTTAATATGAACCACATTTCGTAAAAATAATACCTCTGAAATTTAAAGTTTACCTTTACTTATTTTTTGAGCAGCAACTACAGGTTTGAACAGCTCATTTAGCTCCTGTAATTCTTTCTTCTTGTCATCTTTCTTCAATTTCTTTTCAGCTTCACTCTGTGCTACCTAAAATATTCCCAGATTTAACATGTCAATTTGATCATTTACAAAATTGTTTTTACTACACAATAATCATTTATTAAACAAGGATATTTGCATATTCATAAGAATGCAGTCCTTATGCCACTTAACATTAGTATTACAATGGCCTTGCAGTATATATTAAATGTTGTGGTTAACTATTAAGTAAAGTTGCTAAAACCTTGAAATAAACATTTTTGGGGGTGTGTGTGTCTATATGTGGTATCACGCCTAGTCAAAGCATATTCAAAAGCTTATGGCAACAAGTATTTATTAAGCACTTACTACATGCCCAGCAATAGCAAATGGTTTTCACCTGGGATATTCTCCCTGTAAAAGCAGGGACCACTTACCGTGAATGTATGGAAACACTCAAGATCAGAGATGCAAACATCCTAAAATGTGTAGTACTAAACAATGAACTGGACCACCCAAAATATTTACAGCACTCTTGTGGAAAAACACTGGGCTACATAAATGTGAGATTAAACGACACAAAACAAGGTGACATATAACATAGTTCTGGGCACACAATTTACATACCTAATATGATTAGAGGAATCATCCAAACATTTATATGTCAGGTCCTATGTTAGGTGACAGGGAATACAAAGATGAAAAGACAAAGATGCTTATTTAAAGAAGCTCAGAACCTAGTGGAATGATAGACATGTCAATAACTAATATAATACATGGTGCTCTGGGAACAAAGAATGTCTATATGCCTAAGAAAATTAGATTTAGCAAATTATCTTATGGATGAGTTCTAATGGGCAAGAAAGGAATGAAGAAGGAGCCAGCCAATGCAAAGACATAGGGACCAGAGGAACAAGGTGTGAGAAAAGGCAATGACAAGTTTGGCCTGTGTTAGTAGGTAACAGGGTACAACTCTATAGTTTAAAGTCACTCTGTGACAAAATCAGGTTGTATCTTATAAAAAATACAATGGCAGCTTTGTGGAGAATCAACTAGAAATCCAACAATGATGGCAAAGAGGCTACTGCAATTGCTGTAGGCAAGAAAACACAAGAGCTTAAAATGGGCATTAGTAGTGGGACCAGCAGTGAGCGTAATGGCTATGTCGCTGGACTCCCATGTAGTTGACCGTGGTTCGAGTCCCGGACCCAGTGGCTTAAACTCACGCCGGGTGTGTGTGTGTGTGTGTGTGTGTGTGTGTGTGTGCGCGTGCCCAAGATCCCAAGAGGAGAGTGGAGGAGAAGGGACTGCGGCGTGGCCATCCCCCCTGGGGGGTGAGTTCTCACTTTCTGTCTGTCTCTGTCTGTCTGGTGAGCGCACGCGCCCTATAGCAAAAACCTCTCCAAAAAAAAGGGCATTAGTAGTAAGGAAGGGGATATTAGACAGAGCACTTTAGGAGGCAGAGGTGATAGGACTAAATGACTGAACCTAAAGTATGGAGGAGGAGGTGGAGTCTAGGATTATCACATGTATGGTTAGTATTGTCAAACAAGACAGGGAATACAGGAGGAACAAGTTTCAGGGTAGGAGGCAAAGATGAGCTCAGTTTTGGACATAACAAGTATGAAATGCTTACAGAGTCATATGGGTAAAGCTATTTAGAGGGCAGCTGGACATGGACAGTGATTCCAATGAAAGCAGAGAGGGTCTGGTTTGAGGTAAAGACTTTAGAAATACCAGTGTAGAGATAATAATTGATTAAAATGTTGGGTGTGTATGAGATTACTCAAGGACAGCATAAAAAGTACCAAGAGCAAAAGGCAATTTCTGGGAAGAGTACAATACTGAATGAGTCAAGAGAACCTAATAAGCCCTAGATAGATCAAAAAACACCAAACAGGTAAAAATGATGATAAGAAAAGTTCAAGAAAGAGGAAATTTTAGGAAAAGAATAGATGAATTAGGTCAAACGTACCTAAAATCCTGATTCTGATCACATGGTTGTTGTGTTTAAACAAAATGATTTTTAAAAGGAAAAAAATTAAATCACTTTATTTTTGATAAAAGCATTCTTTTTTTTGGAGAGGTTTTTTTTCTTATTGGGCACGTGCACTTGCCAGAAAGACAGAGAGAGACAGAAATATAGAGAGCAAGAAATCACCCCCCAGAGGGGATGGCCACGCTGCAATTCCTTCTCCTCCATTCTCCTATCGGGATTTTGGGCTCGCATGCACACGCATCCGGCGTGAGTTTAAGCCACCGGGTCCGGGACTCGAACCGCAGTCGACTACATGGGAGTCCAGCGACATAGCCATTACGCTAACTGCTGGTCCCAATAAAAATATTCTTTGCTCATTAGGTCCATCAACCATTTGTGGGGCCTAGAGTCCACAAACCTTCTATCTTAAATATTTAAAAGTTAAAAATTAAACCACTAAATAAATATGGTTTATACCCTTATGACTAGGAAGAACAGGTTTCAAATTAAAGTACTCAGGCTCCATGGTGTTCCACACTGAACCATGGCAGTAAAAAGAGAGTCAGCCCCTGGCTCCTCTTCTCGGATTGTCTCATCCCACCTTACCTGGAGGAAGAGGTGGAAAGTGTAGGTGAGGAAATGGCATGGATCTAACCTCTGCCCATACCCCTAGCACACACATTCTCCTTCTGACTACCTCAGGCACACTGGCAACACATCACTCTGAATGAAAAAAGACCACAGAGAAGAGGCTTTCCCAGGTCCTGAAAGAAGGTTCAGAGATGCTGTGGAGTTGGTGTAAAACCTGAGTGGATCTATCCCCTTGGTCTCATTGACTCCTTACCTGTGGGGAGAGAGATGTCTGGAGAAGATATAGAGAATAGCTGTGCTCTACAGCATTGGGACTAGGACGAAGCACCTTATATCCAGCTCTACGAGCAGGACTGCTGCTCATTTCCAAAGTTACATACGGCAGTTAGATACTCCATGTTCACAGATGAAAGCCCAGTTACTCAAGAGAGTATCAGAACCACAACACTGAATATCCTATCAAACTTAACTACTGCTACAAATCTGATGGCTTTCCCAGGTCTATGATTCCTGAAATCACCACTCAAAATACCTTCCACTAGAAAAAAATGGTCAGGAGAGAGGGAACAGGACTGTCAAAGGAGCTAAGGGAAAAAAGAGAATTTTTCTAACACACCTGTATTTGTTAGAATACTTAAATTTTCAATGAAGCATCAAAGGAACCCTACAAAGGATAACTGCCCTTCCACTATATATATAAAGACTAGTGTTGCTAAATGATTTAAGATCATGTGAGAAAAAGATAAGAGAATCTGACTCCAAGGTCTGAGCATACATTTTTATTATACCAGGTTATTAAGTTAGTATCTTAGAAGAGCAAGTTTTAATGATAGCTCTAGCATCAAGCTAAGTGGAGAGGAAAGTTGGGCAATAATTTGCAGACAGTATAAATCAGAGAAATTTATTTCAGATAGGGGTTAACTGCCTCACAAGTATATATTCTGGTATTCTCTAAAGAGAAAAATTTGTAGCTAAACACTAGAAAAATTAATTTTTTTCTTCTGTATTAAAAAATAAAGTTAAGAAGTTAGAAAAAGTGATAAAAGGATGGTGGGAATAAAAAGTACTTAATAAAGATCCATGTTCTATAAAATCTTTACGTGTAAAAGGTCTCAAGAACCTAAAGAAAGAACCTAAAGTTTATTTTTTTACTAAGTTGCCAATAGATAAAATAACTTGCAAATTTATATTAAAGAATAAATAGCAAAAAAAGAAAAGGAGTAATGGTTTGTGGAAAGAACTTGCCTTTTTACCTAACAGAATACAGTACAAGGCCACTATAATAAAAATCAATGTGACACTAGTTTAGAGACAGACAGGAAGAATAGAAAAGAGAATTCAGGAATAGATCCTAACATATTTGAGACTTTAATACTTTCCAGTAGCAGCATTTTGATTCAGTGGGATAAATGCCACTGGCATAAAAGCTATTAATTTAAAAGAAAACAAACTTAATGATAAATAAAATTTACTTATATGACAAATTACAGACTATGAAAATAAAATAATTAGGAAAAAAGTCTAAGAAAAACATGCAAAATCCAGTGACAGGGGAGACATTTTAACCACATTTTTAAAAAGCTAGATGTAGCTGGAAATGTTAAAAACTAAGAATTGTTCCATAAAAAATAACTACAGAAACAACACAAATCATCTGCAATACAGATAAAGATAAAACTCATAAACTGACCAGAAAAAGATAACCAAACACCCAAACATTTGATAGGTAAGTCACAGAAGTGCAAATCCAAACAGCCCACAAGTACATGAAAAGATATTCTCTAGTAATGATGGGGTAACCTAACACTGAGATAATACTTTATACTTATCAGGACTGGGTAACATTAAAAAGAACTCTAATACTTATTACTCTTGCACTGCAAATGAAAATGTGAAGCAATATAGCCTCTATGGAAAGTAGAAATAAATTTATTAAAATTAGAAACTCATTTCTATTGATCTGGAAAGGGCTACTAGATAATTTATGCACAGAATTAAATGCACAAATTCATGTAAGAATATATATACAACGATATTTCTTGTTAAGTGTTCTTAGGACCAGGAGAAGGTGTAATGTTTATGTCGCTGGACCCCCACATATTTAACCGTAGTTTGAGGTGTGGATTCGGCAGCTTAAAACTCCCACTGGGTGTGTAAGCGTGTGTTCCCAAGACCCTGAGAGGAAAATGGAGAGAGATTGTGCAGTGGCCACCTGTCCTGGAGGGGTGGGGGGTGGGGGGTAATTTCTTGCTTTCTGTCTCTTCAGTGAATGTGTGTACCCTAAAGCAAAAATCTCTCTTAAGAAAAGTGTTCTTAGTGTCAGAAAGCTAGTAACATGACACAAATGGTCACCTATAAATAGTGAAATGGATGATATAGCAGTACACTTGTACTGGTAACAAAGTATGAAGCCATAATTAGAATGAGAGCTCTACCAAAATGGCTTGGAGGTATATCCAAGAAGAACTGCTGAGTAAAAAAGATGAAAAAAATTTTAGGTAGGATACCATTTTGAAATAACATGAGAACACAAACTATTTTAATCTGTAAGACACTATATAATAGTATAACCATAATAAAATATGGAAATTTAAATTATTTACCTGACGTGGATTTTGTTGACCAAATTTAACTTGATGAGTGACAGCCTTAATAAACTTCTGTTGCTTCGCTCCTTTTTTATTTTTTAAACCAAAAGTTTTGTCCTAAATGAGACAGAACATAGAAATATCTTAGCAATTTATATTAATGTCTACTTTCCCGATACCTAAAAATGATTCCTTCTTTTATTTAAAAAGAAAAGTGTTCTTTCTCATGTCATACAAAGACATGCAAAAGACAAAAACATCACATCAAGCAACAAATGACCTCAAAACATCACCCAGGAACCTTTACAATTCAATCATACACTTTATCATCAAACCTGTTACCCCATAATGCTTTTTCCAAAGTGCATTTTGGAAGACCATTTTTATGGGATGTGCAGACTTAGAAATGCTTGAATAAATAGGATTCTTAATTCATAAGTACAAGATATCTTAGAACCCTTACCAGAAGATATAGTGGGAAGTATTTCCAAATCTTAATTTATCTCAAAATGAATTTTTATCAGAGAATGCTGAGAGATTATGGTCTACTAAACATATTTTAAGGAACACTGCATCAGTATGAAAAAGGTACATTCAGTTCTGGACTTGTTTTTTAGGATCCTCTTATGAACAATTCAATAAAGAAATCAAACTAATGAAATGTACACATTCCTAGCTGTTGCTAAAATGGCCATATTAAAGTTGAAAATAACCAACTAAAAACCAAACCTTATTTAAATATGAAATATTATTAACTTGAGAATACTATTAATAGCAGCTATCATTTACAGAATGCTTACCACATCCTAGTCAAAATTTTCATTTTTAGCTATCTATGCATATTTTAAAAGTATGCAGTACAGGCCAGCAGATGGCATGGAGACTAAGGTGTTTGGATTCCATGTGGCTTACTGCACGGTTTGAGTCTTGGACCTGGCAGCTTGAAAAACATGCCGTGGGCACCCCAGATCTTAAGAGAATGAAGTGTTGTCATCTTCCCTGGGGGGCGCTTTTTCACTTTCACTTTCTCTGTCTCTGGCACATGCACACACCCTATTGAAAAAAAAAAAGTATGCAGTACAAAGACATTTAGAAGCCACTGCACAAGCATGTGTGTTTGGGGATTCTGGTGGGTTGAATGACGTTTTTGCCCACACCTTGCCCCATTCATGTCCCTCTAACCTTAAACACAACTTTGTTTGAAATTAGGTCTTTGAGGTTATAATAAGTTGAGGTCATAATAGATTAGGGTGGGTCATAAATCCAAATATTGGTGTTTTTGTAAGAGGAGGAGGAGGGACACAAAGAAGGCAATGTGAAACAAGAGGTAGAGAGACTGGACTGACAAAAATCTATGCTAAGGAATGCCAAAGACTGCCTGATGCCACCAAAAATTAGGAAAACACAAAGGACTCTTCTCAATAGCTTTTAGATGGAAATCGGCACTAATCAGTGCCAGTGTCCAGAAGCAGAGAGGGCTCTTCATTTATTTTATTTATTATTTATAATTATTTTATTTTATATTTCAATTTATTTTATACATTCAATCACACATGTCACTTAGCTTGCAAAGTGAACATTCCAACATGTATACATTTCTCACCAGTCCAGTTGAGAATACTATACACCTTATCTTCAACAGATAATAATCCATTTCTTTAATATCCCCTAGAAAATACGTCTCCTATTCTTATAGAGGTAGTCTTAACTACTTCTAACTTTTTTGTTTGTTTTAGAATTTTGCTATAGGGTGAATGTGCTTGACAGAGAGACACAGAGAAATCACCACCTGGGAGGATAGCCATGCTACAGTTCCTTCTCTTCCATTCTTAGGATTTGGGGCATGCACATACACAAATCCAGCATGATTCTGAAGCCACCGGGTCCAGAACTCGAACTGTGATTAGCCATGTGGGAGTTCAATGTCTTAACCACCTGCTCACCCATCTTCCAACACTTTTTTTTTTTAATAATTCTTTTTTTTACACTTTATTTATTTTGAATTTGACCATAGAGGGAGAGGGCGAGAGAGAGAAAGTGAGAAAGCAAGCTGCCAGGTCCAGGATTTGAACTGTGGTTGGCCACGTGGGAGCCCAATGCCCTTACCCACCATGCCACTTGCCGGCACCATCTTCCAACATTTTTAACCCCCAGTTTTAAGCCTCTGACTTTTGTCCTACCTCAACTCCCACTGTTGAGTTTTTCCAGAATTTTGGAGGCCAAATTTATTTGCATCTCTATGACATACTTTTAATGTGGGCACTCAGTCTGGACTGCTCAGGTCTACTGTCAATTACTAACACTTCCACCCACTGTCAACCTCTGTATGTTGAGGTTCAAGATTATAAACGTTTCCTACTTCTAAAATAGAACGTGCACTACTCATTGTTTTGTTTATGGGTGTTTCAGACGGAAAGAATACACAAGAAGGTCTTTACTTTTGAAAGCAACCTGACACCCTCTGAGAAGCATTCACTCTGAAATTAAGTGGTTATTTAAAAACCTTTATTTTTTTTACATTAATTAATTAATTATTTTTAAGCACATGTGCTTGCTGAAGACAGATGAAAGAGAGGAAGAGAAAGTGAAAAATCACTTCTGAGGTAGGTCGGCCATTCTGCAGTGCCTCCTACTCTAATCTCTCGGCATTTTGGGCATGCAGGCATATCAAAATCAATAAAATAAATCTTTTTTTTTTTTTTTTTTTTGAGAGGTTTTCACTATAGGGCGCGTGCGCTCGCCAGACAGAGACCGACAGAGAGAGACATAGAGACAGAAAGCGAGAAATCACCCCCCAGGGGGGATGGTCACGCCGCAATCCCTTTTCCTCCATTCTCCTCTCGGGATCTTGGGCACGCATGCACACGCGCCCGGCGTGAGTTTTAAGCCACCGGGTCCGGGACGCGAACCGCGGTCGACTATGTGGGAGTCCAGCGACATAGCCATTACGCTAACTGCTGGTTCCCAATAAAATAAATCTTTCAATGTTCTTAAGGCTGAAGAGTTCAAGAGAGCTTTGGTTCTAAAAGATTATGTCTTATTAGAAAATACCTCTTTATTCATGACATCTATATCAATACACATATTCAAATTTTGCTTTTCTCTATTCAAATGCTTGTCTCATGTATTATCCTAACGTATCACAATATTCTACATGAAGATTCTATAGCCTATGTATATGAAAAAAGCTTATCAGGAAGAACATACAGGCTGAAATACTCTGCATCTTCCTGTGGCTGTCTTCCTCTGCTTTTATCGATGTTTTAATTGCTAGATTGCACATATACGCAACAGAGATGAGGAGTGGGAAAAAGCACCCATCAACGGGATGCGGTCACCCCACAATCCTTTTACCTCCACTTCTCCATCCTGCCAGGATTTCGGGCATCCCTTCCTGAGGCTGGGACTGAAGCAGCTCCCTTAACCACTAGGACATAGGACTGGCCCCTCCCTCATTTTTACAAGGAAGAATGTTTAACCCTTGGTCCAACTCAAAGGAAAAATGGGCAAGATTAATGTCATGTAGCAGTTTAGTGAACAAATACAAAATGCTATATTTTCTTTTTATAAAAAATGTGCTCTCATGGGAGGAAGGGCAGACTTGATGTAAAAACATGACCAGGATCAAGTACAAAAGTACCTACAGATGCTCTGCCAGAAGAAAGTATAACTGGGTTCTAACACATGGCCCAAACGTAACTACAAAGAAGAATATAAATAAAGGGCAAATAGCAAGGTAAATATTGATATATGAAGACCTGGAAAGAAAGAATCTCCAAAGAGAGATCTGCCAGCTAGAAAAGTAAGTACTCACAGCAAGGATTCTAGTAGAAATGTGTAAGCTCCAGATTCCAAAGTCAAAAATTACACTGTGTTAGCACACAACCATCCTAAAGAGGCCATACGAGGTTGTTTTGAAGACCTCTAATTAGATTAGAGCTCAAAAATCATGATCTTTTCCAAAGAAAAAAGGAACACTTACTTATTTAACATTCACTAAACATAAACTCCAAGTATATACTTTATGGAATCTTTTTAACAGTCTGACACACTACTTAGAAATGTTCAACAATTGTTTTGAAGTTATATTGCTAGTAATGGTCAGTGCTGGAAGCAATCCTCTGTGGCTACAGAAGGATGACTGTATTACAGGTATAGAACATCTCCTACGTGGACAAGTTGGAAATGGAAAACATTGAGAGAATTCGTATCTGAAAACACTGAACACACCATTTGGTGTGTCTCTCTCTCATCTATTTTACCCCTAAACACTGAGAATTGTGTTAGGTCTAGTAAGCATTCCCCATTAAGCAACAAAATATTTGAACCAAGTTACACTGCAGTCTAAGCAAAGTCCTGGTTCTTTCCATCATGAAAACTATTACATTGTTGGAAAAATCAGGATGTATTTTTCTATGCAAAAATGTATCGTGACTTTCCCAACAACCCAATACTTGCCAGAAAAACCTGGTTAAGTCATCAAGTTAGTGGTACACAAAAAACTTTCAAAATACCCTATTGTGGATCTGGGATACCAACAATACTTCCATAGGGATGGTTTGTGATTTAGAATACTTCATCCTTCATTCCTAATATAAGATGTTATGGGGAAAAAGGAGGTGGTGAGTGGGAAGACGCAGATCAGTACTGAATAGCACTACAAAATAACCAGGGTCTACCTCTTGGGACCCTAGAGTAAGCAGAGCTGACATTGTTTTACCTTATCAGTTTTCCCTGAAATACACTGTCAAATGTATTGTTGATATTCTGTAACTGATTAATCCAGCTTTAGAAAGCAATCGGCAGTGGACCTCAAGTGAAGTTATTCATATGTAACTGTAATCTCTTCATTTTTTTAATACACCTGGATCCCATATTTATAGGTCCCTATTAATATTTCCTTGCTGCTACAAGTCCTTTTCTGGATAGCCTTTATTGTTCACCCTAATTCCAAAGATTATTTCTTTTCTATTGCTTAAAGTTGACTCGATCTGTCATTAAATTTTAGCTCTAAGAAAGCACATGGTGCTTTTGAGACTAATGTCTAACAGAACCATAACCTTCTTTGACATACTCATTTTAGAAATAAAACACTTATTCATGTAAACAAACTAATAAAATTTGGGAGAGTCTAAAGGCATAGAAATAATGTAGGTAATAAAAATTATTTCAGGTCAGAAGGAAGTAAGCACCATATAGACAGTACAGGTCATTCTACGATTACTTCCCCTACCCAGTTCTTTTTAATAGCTAATTTATACTGAATATATGGTATGCGCCATAGGACAAGCACTTTCCATATGTAAGTTACCTCATTTAACTCACAACTCTTAAATACTATGGGAATTAGCTACATTTTATAGATGAGAATTATGGCTCAGATAGATCATGTAGCTTGTCCAAAGGTACAGAAATTTGAAATATGAGACTTAGATCCAGGTCAACTGGATACCAAAACAGGTGCTCCTTTCATTAAATTATGCTACCTCTCATGTGTTTTGTTACTTTCTTCACTTAAGAGTTCACTAAAGCTCCATGTTGTTGTTTTTCACAGTAAGCATCTACAGTGGGAGCAGTGGAAACAATAAAGGTATAGAATAAGGAAAAGGTAGTTAAGACCACTACTTATTTTAAACACTTATTTATTCATTTTAATCAAGTTAGAACTTCAAATTATCTATCTATAAAATCTCCCAAAAGTTTAATCAGACTCTGAAAATAAGTACTAATATTTCCATGAAAATGGACTTTGAAGTAGTATTAATATTTTCCTTCAAAACTTAAAACATAGGGAACCAGCAGTTAGCGTAATGGCTATGTCGCTGGACTCCCACGTAGTCGACCGCGTTTCGTGTCCTGGACCCGGTGGCTTAAAACTCACGCCGGGCACGTGTGTGTGCGTGCCCAAGATCCTGAGAGGAGAATGGAGGAGAAGGGATTGCGGCGTGACCATCCCCTCTGGGGGGTGATTTCTCGCTTTCTGTCTCTATGTCTCTCTCTGTCTGTCTGGCGAGCGCACGCGCCCTATAGTAAAAACCTCTCAAAAAAAAAAAAAAAACTTAAAACACAGAAATCCAAACCCATTTGAACTAGGTTTCATTTATGTTCATTATGAGTTCATTATAAAATATATTTTACTTTAAATTTTAAATGTTTTGGGGTTAAAAATCCTTTCTGGTTGAAATTTTATAAATCTACACACAAATTGTTAAAGTGCTGTTGTTGATGAAAGTTGACTGGGAGCTGAGTTTACTATATCTCTCGATCATTGAGATATCACTGGCCTTTAGGTAAATTTCACAAATGCTTTAATAGTACAGTTTGCAGTATTGTTATAACTCTCCAGTGATAGCAAACAACATACTTGAGTCTGCAAAACCTTACTACCATTAAAAACAAAAACAAGTAAAATTCTCATCATATATATTAAATGTGAAAAAAACAACAACACAAAACCAGGCTTATTTCAGCACTCTGTGGGTATTTTTTTGTTACTTAAAGAATGTGTTATCCTCTTTTGCTTTTTTCTTTTGCTACTTCTTCATTAATGAAATTTAAGTTGCTTTCTCTTTGCCTTACAACTAATCTTGTTACAAGATGGATGGTATCATAACATTTGTATCATTTTAAGAGTTGGTAGGATACTAAATAACTTTCACATATCATTTCTTAAAACAAAAATATCAGTCTTACAATTAAAAATCAAACAGATACTCACACATACCTAAAGTTCTTTAATACGTAAAGTGTATTTCAAATGTTATGTGATACTTATTTTCATGTCCTTAAGACAATTTTAATTAGTGTTCCAGTCTACTATGTTAACTAAATCACACACACACAAATAAATAACAGCCCTAAAATGTCCTTGGTTTACACAACATTAGAATGCCAAAAGATCACTATCCTTAAAGGCTTACCAAAGTGCCAGGAATCCAGATTGTTCAAAAAAAGAGTGATATAAACACAGGCGTGGTGGTGACATTTTGTTTTTAAATGGCTATAGTACTTTATGACAGTTATCAATAGGACAAATTAGCAACAGGAAGACAGGTTCTACTTTACAGCTGGAACTTGGCCAAGGTCACTGATTTTTTTCATAGGCATTATCCTTTAAGAAAAGTTGGCGGGCTTTAAAAATTATGCAAAATTTGACAAAAGTAAGTTCTGAAATGAAACTAAGGACTTTCACTGCTAATTTTCAAAGCTACAAAAACTAAATATTTAAAAACAATCATCAGTTATAAACAAATATCGCATTTCAAAGCGCCCAACATCCGTTTTGGTCGTGTTTAAATAGTTAATTATTCCCCGAAAAGCCATTAACGTAATATTGAGATAAACCTTTTTAAGGGAAATGGTCTTTTCCGATTATACCCTAAGTACTATTTGTTTTTAACTATGAATAAATATTAATAGTTAGAAATTGTGGGGAAGATATCTTCTTAGGAGCCATATATATTTACGGAGTGACAACCATGGTTCACTCTCTTGAGGTAACTCGCTGATACGAGTCGTTAGAAAACAAGGATAGAAAGTATAAGAACGCTATTAGCATTCCTCATCAACTAAAGGGCTAAAGGCTCAATGCAATAAACATATATATTAAATCTAAATCAAACTGAGGTAAGGGCATTTAACAAAACTAGTGACAATGACATTTAATCTCTTCTTAAAGTGTTATCCTATTTGATCTAACTCAGAATACAGGTATCAAGCGCTATGTACAAAACGCTGGGCTAATATCTGAAAAAATAAAAACAGCCCTCCAATCTCTATGGGACTTTAAACAGTTTAGAAGTGGATCAAAATAGCCACGAAATAATAATATGTTGGGGGGGGGGGGAGTACTACCCCAGGGTGATGAGTAAAGAAATGAGGAATACAAATAGTTGTCATGAATCGGCCTTCTAGAAAAACTAGCCCCTCGCCCGTTCAGCGTAATTCTTTAAACATAACCCTAGGACCTCTCCAATTTTGAGAAGACCAGCAAACGACAAAACCCTGGTGCAAGCCTGGGGGTCACGTTGAAGCCAGGTGGGTGAAGGCGCGCGTGTGTGGGCGGCAAAGGCAAAGCCCAAGTGCGGGGGCACCAGAGTCACTATAGCAATGAGACAGCGAGCGTCATCAGGGGGCTCCAGAAGGGGCAGTGGGCCAGGGAGAGCCGGACGGAGGGACAGGTGCCCTGAAGACACGAGCGCGGAGGTCAGTGCAGCCAGGAGCTCGGGGGCTGCTGCTCGGAGGGCTCGCGGCATGAGTGGGGGAGGGGGTGGGTACTCACTTCGATAATCTTCTCCTTCTTTTTCTGCTCCGCCTTTTTGCTGCCCCCGGCCTGAGCCTGTTTCTTAGGGGGCATTGCGGAGATAAGGGGTACCGGCCAGACTTAAGGGCAGATGGATACCGTCCGGGGAGCTGGCCCCACGGCAGAGGAGGAGGAAAACCGAGCAGTCGTCGCCGCCTCACCGCACGGAAAGCGAGTCGCTCATTCGCCGCCGAAACGCGGTCTTTGCGACAGGTCGGTGCCGCAGAGCATTGTGGGCGGTAAGGAGCGGCGCCCGGAAGCGGAGCTGCGCCTGCGCCTTTGCCGTGCCTGGCCTGGAGGGGGCAGGGGCGGGACGTGGGAAAATGACTGCGCGTCACACGTGATGTCGCACACGCACCCGCGTTTCCCCGGTTGACGCAGGCCTAAGAATGAATCGGGACTAGGAGGGTGGGACCCGTGTGGGTCTGTGCTCTTTTCGGTACCTTTCACTGAGAATGGGCGACCCTTGTCCAAGTGTACCTCGAGTGGAGGCTTTTTCTGCCACCCGGGTTAATAGTCGCCTGCACCACTTCATCCGGAGAACTACCGAGCAGCCGCAGCAACTCAGGGCTGCGCCGTGGGCCGGGTTACACTGTTACCTTCTTGAGCACTGGCCGGACGGCAGGAACCGTGTGCTGCAGATTCCTGTGAGGGGGTATTAGGAAGTGGGAAAGGGTTCCTTTCACTCAAAGAGCGGGAGGGATTGCATCCCAGAGAACTAGGCACTTCCAGCTCCTTTGAAATACTATGTCATTTATTAGGTTATTTTTGGACTTTGGGAAAGTGCCTGGATGATTCCTAAAAGCCCTTCTATAATGTGAAAGTAACCAAATTTAGTTGAGTTAAAGTTAGTTTGAGCTTAATTGAAGTGTTTCGTAAGGCCAGAAATTGCAGAACAATTTTATACATTATTTCATTTAGTTATCACACGCACACTAAGGTAGGAATTCTTGCTGTTCACACTTTATAGATAAAGCAGGGAAATGAGAAAGATGATGATCAGGGTTATGTTCTGGACTAAGCCAGGGATTCTAACTTTGGCAATCTGATCTCAAAGCCCACATGCCTGTCACCTAATGTTACCAAAGTATTGATAAGTCCTATTTGAAAATGTACTTGATGGGTGAATGAATGGGACTGGTTAATACCGTACAATGCTTAACTGTCATTTTTTCTTACATTGTTCATTATTTAAAATTGTTTTTGTTAGGAAACATTGTGAAGCCAAGAATTTTCTTACTTGATAAAAGAGTTTTAAATTTTTTTCATTAATTTACATAGGGAGAAGTATAAGCCCCCTTTAGTGCGATTATTTCTTACTGTCTCCATAAAAGGTCATACCTGGGTATGCAGGTATGACAGTCACCCCTGGACTTAGGGGTGAAGATTGATTGCAAGGCTCCAATGATGCTAAAATGTAAGGATGCTCAAGTACTTGCATAAGATGGTATATGTAGTATTTGTAAGCTTCATATGACTTTTTTGGGGAATCCGTTAAGACTTCCTGTGAGAGCAGAATATTGTCTTAACTTCCTATTCTTAGTGTTCCCAAAGGTACACTTTGAGCTTTGTTTTTTCAAAGAGTTTTATTGGTAATTATTTTTATGAGGGGATGAATTATGAGGAACAAATATGAGGAAGTTACATAGATGCTAAAAATCTCATAATGTTAAAATAGTGGCTTCAGTCTTAACTCCTTTCTGCTTCACTTTGCCTTATGCTTTTGTTTCTTCCATGAATTGTAATCCAGGTAAAGAAAAAACATCTTTCGTTTCCTTTGACTCCAGTGGAAAATACACATTTCTGAATATATTGATAGTATATACTGTGATAGCACTTTCCCCTTATTCATTTCTTTATAAACTATACAAATAATGAAGTCTAACTTGAATTGACTGCTTTTTGAAATAAGATACATGTGTTTTTGTGTTCTCCAATAGCAAATGAAAACAGGGCTGCAAATTCTATAATTTCTTATTGACTTCATAATTTGAACTAAAATTACACAAAACAGCTAGAAGGTGAGTCCTTGGATTGCAAACTCAAAAGTCTAACAAAACAGGGATATATATTTGAGTGTCCCCATGATTGCAATACGTGAGGAAATACTGGGAATAGTCAAACTGGAGGTAAATGCCCACCATAAAAGAACTTAAAATTAGTGTCAACCCCAACTGGCAGATGACTGTGAATGTGTTGCTTGGGTATAGAAATTCCAAATAATTACATTAATTATTATACATTAAAATACATTTTTGGACCTGGGTCACTAGACAGTAGATTTGGTCATTGAAATGGAAATTCATTTTTGCTACCCTACATTCGAAGATACTTTCCTGCATGTGGGGGAGGTGTTACTCATCACATTAAAATTTTTCTTTAAGGGACCAGCAGGTGGCATAATGGTTACATTGCTCAACTCCCACATAGTCAACGGCAGTTCAAGTCCTGGACCTGGTGGCCTAAACTCTTGTTGGGCGCGTGTGCATGGATGCCCAAGATCCCGAGAGGAGAATGGAGGAGAAGAGATTGCTGCGTGATCATTTCTCCTGAGGGATGATTTCTTGCTTCCTGTCTCTCTGTCTTTCCGGCAAGTGCACGCACCCTACAGCAAAAATCTCTTAGAATTTTGTTTGTTTGTTTGTTTGTTTTAAAAGCAAAGGGACAAGTTTCTCCCTTTATTTTATCCCACAGAGCCAGATCCTAGGTATGTAATTGAGGCTTAAGCAAGAAGATTCTCTCAGAATCCCCTCTTAATGCCTAGAGTCTTTAAAAAGGAGAAACGACTCAGGTGAGCTCAGGAGTTCTTCAGGGTATTGAAAGAATACATGTATAATATTACAAGTCTAGTGGTGGCAAGCTGGTGGCAGTATCCATATTACACCTTTGCATTTTTTGCTATTATGTCTTGCTTCTTTTGTTTACCAACTAATTTTCCAGGCTTCTTATAGATTCTGTGAGCAGATGGTGTAATGGCTATGTCACTGGACTCCCATGTGGTCAACCACAGTTCAAGTCCTGGACCCCATGGCTTAAACTCACGCTAGGTGCATGTGTGTGTGTGCATGCCCAAGATCCCGAGAGGAGAATGAAGCAGAAGGGATTATGGCGTGGCCATCCATCCTGGGGGGTGATTTCTTACTTTCTGTCTCTCTGTTTCTGGTGAGTGCACGGGCCCTGTAGCAAAAACCTCTCCAAAAAAAAAAAAAAAAAAAAAAAAGGGTTATTACATTACAATGAGACCATGAGAGTGTGCCCTAATCTAATCTGACTGGTGCCCTTATAAACAGGGGTCCCCAACTCCTGAGTTGTAGACCAGTGCCAGTTTATGGCCTGTCCTGAAAACCTACACTGGACAGTGGGCAAGCAAGCAAGACTGTGTTTGCAGCTGCACTGCATCTGTCCCACTGCCACTTAGGCTCTGTGTCCTATGGGTTCAGAGGTGGTATTGGGTTCTCAAGACAGCACAAACCCTATTGTATAATTATTTTATTGTATATCACAGTGAGGTAGTGGTGGAAGTAGAGTGCACAGTGTACACAGTGGATATGGTGCACTTGGGTTGTCCCCCACCCCCCCAACCAGGCAATGGAGCTGTGAAGGGATTATCTCCCTGGATACTGGTGTCTGGTGGTGGGAAGATTGGATACTACTGCTTATAAGAAGAGGTATTTGGACACAGGAAGAGATACTATGAATGTGCACACATAGGAAAGACAGGTCACATGAAAGTGCAGCCAGCAGGTGTCCAGCTGCAAGGTAAGGAGAGAGGTGTCAGATGTCTTGATCTTGACTTCTGGTCTACAGAACTATGAGGAAATAAATTTCTATTGTTTAAGCCCCCTAGTCTGTGGTACTTTGATATGCAGCCCTAGCAAACTAATAGAGACCGACTGATAAAGAAGCAAACTGCACTGTGGGTGTTGCTATTATGGTGTGCAAAGGCAAGACTGCTAGTTTATCTAAATTGTAATATTGCCAGAGAGAGACACAGAAAGGGAGAGGGAGGGAGGAGAAGGAGGGAGGGAGAGAGGGAGGGAGGGAGGGAGAGAGAGAGAGAGAGAAAGCCTTCAGGTCTGAGTCTCAAACCATGGTCAGTCACAAGGGAGTACAGAGCCCTTAACCACCATACCACCTACCGGACCTGAAGCAGTACATATAAAAAGTATTTTGATTTAAATATTGAATGCTTCATAATACTTCTGATGTGTAGACAGTCTTTTTAAAGACATTTCCTTCCTCCAAAATAAAGTATTGGAAAAGACTTGCCAGTGTTTTAGTAGAGAATGTAAGATCTCTTTTAACTTGTCAGTTTGAGTTTCTGTACTGTAAACCTTCACTTCAACCTACACTGACAAAATTTCTTCAGTGGGTGACTTACCTGTTTCTGTTTGAACTATTTTTTTAGTGCCATTATGGTAATAAGTATTATGGCATTTGTCAAGAAATGAAGATGTACAATTTCCAAATATTTTTTGCTTCATTGAAACTAAAGTCATTTCCGATGCTTTCCATCAATCATGTAATTTCCCTAGTAATAGCTCTCTGCTGATTTCCCATATCCCTTTGAATTCAGTAATGTCTGCTTCGTATTTTCTGTTTTATAGTCCTCATTTTAGGCCCACTTTTCCTATTTGCCACCTTTTATGTTAGAAAGTGACATGTAGGGTTGAAGTGAAATTAGATATATCAATACTTTTTATTTCCCAAATAAGACCACAACTTCCAGAAATTTGTGCCACTTGAACACATCTCAGATGGGTTGAACACCATGTCACTATGTAGCTGAATTTAGTCCAGTTATTTAATGGTTTAACAGGTTAAACACCATTCACTTTGTAGCTGAAATTAGTCCAGTTATCCCCAAATCCTAAAACCTTTAAAATAGTAAAGTTGTTCCTAGAAAGAATTATTAAGTGAAGTTTTTTTCTTAGAAAGCTAATTTGCTACTTATTTTCTGTGACATAGTTTTCAAAAGATGAGATTGTAGAGTCACATATATACATGGGTTAAATCTCTTCCCTCTTCTTATGTAGGCAACCATAGGCAACCTGCAGAATACCTCTAAGCTTTAGTGTCCTTATATTTATAAGAGAAGTGATTATACTGTTTCTAGTTACTAGGGCTACTGGAAAGATGAGATTATATAACACATATGAATCACTCTTTAAAGTGCTTGGCATACGTAAGCATTTATAATCAGCATTCGTTTGGTACTATTACATAATCCAGGTCATAGTGTAAAGAAGTAAAGAACTCAGTGTTGATTTATTAATAACCTGAAGCTTACTTTGATAAATATTAAGAGTGTAAAATCAGGAGATTGGGAAACTAAATGTAGGAGACATTAGAAAGTAGGAGAGGGCTTACAGGTGTTAAGCATGTGCAAATGATTAATGGTGGTGCTAGGCAGGTTACCTAGACAATGCATGGAGTGTGTATGCAGGGCGGGAGTCATATATTCGGTCTGGCTCTGTCGGTTTTAGGATACTAGGACGTGTACGAGGAGAAAGCCAATGACATGGGTATTTGGCTTGGAAGCTCAGAGTTTGAAACATGGATGTCAACGGAAAAGGATTACTTTGCGAGAGATTGTACAGGGAAAGAAAAGCGTAGGGATGTGGGGAATATTTAAAAATAAAATATAGAAAAAAGCAGACCAGAGAAGAAATTGAGAAGAGCCAATTCTGACAGAGACATTTAGGCAGAGGGACATCCTACATTTCAGGTAGAATATCAACAGCGTGTGATAATGTTCACTCTTAAATTGGCTTTAAGATGTGACTTCTCATTCAAGATTAGGAGGAATCATACTGGGTCAATCATCCAATTTAAAATGTAGGGGTCTGAAATGAGTCAGTGGATATTGCAAACCATATTGAAATATAATGATTTATATTTCTTTTCCTGCATCAATGGATATTGTCACCTGCTGATAACTGGCTTTGTGAAGAGTCTCTCTCTTTCTTAAAAAAACATTGACTGTAGGTGTTTTCACTCTCCACAGAGAGAGAGAGAGAGAGAGGAGAAAGTACCCCCTTGGGGTGTGGTCATGCCACAGTCGCTTCTCCAGGCTACAGGGCTGGACTCCTTGAGAAACCCTTTACCAGCCAGCCTTGTCCTCCCTTTTCCAAAGTGCTCCTGAATTCCTGACCTACAGAAAATTCAGATAATTGTTTGCCGTTTCAAGCTAAGTTTCTGGGCAATTGGTTACACAGTAATAGATAACTAATACAAAGACATAGGAAGGGAGGAAAAAAAAGAAGTTATCAGAGAGGTAGAAGGGAAATAAGGAGAGTCATGTCAGGAAAACTGAGAGTTTTTAGAAGGAGAAGTGAGATTAAATGTTACAGGCAAAAGATAGTAATTCTAACCAGGCCCATTGGATCTGGTTAGCAAGACATTGGTAATCTAAATAACACCAATTTGATTACAGTTGGTAGCAATGGAAACCACATTATAAATAGGAATTGAGAAATAGTAAATATGAACAACTCTTAAGGATTTTGCAATAAAAGAAAGTAGATCGGGGAATCATAAAATTAAAGAAAGATATATTCAAGATGGTGGGATGCTTGATTGTGCTTATAGATTTAGGGGGTCAAAGACAGCCCAGAAGCAGAAATTATAAGTGAATTATTGATGAAGCTGAAGAGAACATAGGGAGAGGTGCTCTCCTCAAAAAGGCAGAGAAAATACCCATTTCTAAGAAATAAAAGGAAATGGAATATGAACTCACTGGGGAGAATTCTGTGTTTATTACAGTTCAGTCTTTTCCTCCATGGTCTACCTTTCCACAAGTCGCTGTTTCTCTTCTGTTCATCCATGGTTGACTTCTGTAGAGGAAAACATACTACTTGGTGTTTTTAATGAATTTAAAGATATCTTTTCCTCTTTTTTTGGAGAGGTTTTTTGCTATAGGGCGCGTGCGCTCACCAGACAGACAGAGAGAGACAGAAAGCGAGAAATCACCCCCCGGGGGGGTGGCCACGCTGCAATCCCTTCTCCTCCATTCTCCTCTCGGAATCTTGGGCACGCACGCACATGCTCCCGGCGTGAGTTTTAAGCCACCGGGTCTGGGATGCGAACCACGGTCGATTACATGGAAGTCCAGCGACATAGCCATTACGCTAACTGCTGGTCACAATTATATCTTTTCCTATGTGTTCTTGTGGGGGAAGAGTTATTTTAAAGCATATACTATCTAACTTCTGTTTGAGGAAGAAAATTTTCATTACTTCACTGAGGTCTACATAAGGCAGAGGAAGTGACTAGTTGATTCACTATTGAATGCTCTTACTTCCTGCTCTATAGTCAAATTGTGCAGCTTTCTGACATCTATTTATTACAGAAGATTAATGGCCCAAATCACAGTTATTATCTAACTTATCTGTGTTTTTATTTTCTTTTTTTTAAACCAGTTACAATAATTTGTGAGAAAATTGGAGGGAGAATCGGGAGATATTAATTCAAATGTACAAAATTCAAACAGGACCCCAAAATATGCATAACAAATGGTCTCTTTTTTTAAAGAATAATTTAATTTAATTTAATTTATTTATTCATTTATTTTTTTAATTTGACCATAGACAAGAGAGAGAGAGGGGAACGTGAGAATGCAAGCCACTAGGTCTGGGACTTCAACCATGGTCAGCCATGTGGGAGTGTCCAGTGCCTTAACCATGCCACCTGCTGGTACCCAAAATGGTCTCTTTTTTACATTGAGAGGCAAAGGTAGCACACACAGATTTGAACAAAGACATTGTGTAGAGGAAGGCAGAGTAAATGCAGCAAATGTCATTTCATGGTTTGGATCAAGTTATTTCCTATGAAAGTAAAAAGATCCTTCAAGTGAAATACATTTCTGATGAAAAAAATCATGGAAGTTTTTTTCACACATGGACATTTATGTGTGAATCCAATGTGTAATCATGTTTCATTGGCATATGTCAAGTGTAAGATCAAAATGCATCTTTTTTTTTGGTCAGTTAATTAGAAAGTAAGTTTTAACATTGCTACAAATGAATAAAGTAGTTTTAGCAACCACATTGTGATAACCGTTCTGGATAGCTATAGGTATTGTATAATGGTTTACACATTTCCAGGCATTTTTACATAGCTGTCCTAATATGAGTCCACAAAATGTCTAATTTGAAGATAAAATTATGATAACCTCCGTTTTTCAAATAAAAAAGCCTGCACTTAGGGCTAACCCTGTAGTCTAGTTGTTAAGGGAGCTGGATCCCACATGGCCAGCCATGGTTTGAATTCCAGTCCCAGTGACTTGAAAAAATATGCTGAGCATGTGTGCATGTGAGTCTAAAATCCAGACAGGTTGGAAAAATGGAGGAGAAAAATTGTGACATGACCACACCCAATGAGGTGGTGCTTCCCTCCCCCCCATTTCTCTGTCTCTATCTGTCAAGTACACATGCCTTCTGGCAATTAAAAAAATCAAAATTGAGGCCTACATTATAGTTCAGTCTCTTATTATGTAAAAGAACCAGGGCTAGCTTCTTACTTCAAAGTCTAGACTTCAAAGTTATTAGGTACCACAGATTTTACTGGTGTTTGGTTCAAGCAATATAGGTTTTTTCTTGGTACTGAACTTTTATTTACTTAGTAAAATTGACCTTTAAAAGGTGATTAAATGATAACTTCTCAAATTTTATTTTGTATTTTTTAAAAAAATTCATGATAAAGCACATGAGAGAGAGAAAAGCACTCTCCACAGGGCCTGGTCACACTGCATTCTCATTCCTTCAGGCTCCCTCTCTCTAATTTACTAGTCTCTGACATGTGAGCAAATGTTAGGCTGTTTTAGGCTAGCCAGGCTGGGGATAGGAATAGTGGTTAGCATGTGGATGCTAGCTCTGGAGTCCAGTATGCTACTTACTGTGCTAGAAAGGAGAAGACAGTTTATTTTGTAATTTTAAATTAACCTGTGAAGTTGTATACCTCTCTGTTCATAAAGTTTGTTTAAGAAAAGAGCTAGTTTTATTTTAAACACTGTATTAACATGGTAGCCAAGTTTTCTAGTTTCAGATATTCCTCACTATTGAAAAAATAATCACTTTTACTTTATAGAAACTGTGATTACTATTTTGCCCCAGGAATTTGGTAGTATTTTCTTCATTACATGATCTAAACAATTTTAAAATTGTTTTCTGCTCTAGCAAGCATTTTCCAATGATCTTACTTATTTTTCTTTTTTTTTCTCCCAAAGTCATCTCTGACAAATACTTTATGATCACATATTTATTTGCTGCATCCATCAAACAGTGTCTTCCCTTATTTTACTTAGGTGAGTGCTGAGTCTCTAGTTTTCTTCATATGCCTTTTCTTTGAAAAGACCTTATTCTCTCATGGCATTATCTAACAACTGCACATATGTGATTTGCAGACAATTATATGAAGAATTCCTTTGTTTGATTTCAGGAAGCCCCAACTGGATCAGTGCCATTTGCCAGAGTCTTAATATAGTCAAACTTAATGATGTAGCTCGGATGGCAGTTGCTCGGTGATGACTTTACAGGTAGTTATTTTCCCTTTTTTTTGTTTTGTTTTTAATTTTTGCTATAAAAAACATATGTGCTTTCAGTAGAGAGACAGAGAGAGAGAAAGAGAAAGAGAGGGAAGGTGAGAAATCACTCTGCAGGGGGTATGGTCACACCACAGTCTCTTCTCCTCCCTTCTCTTAGGATTTTGAGTAGGGCAGGATCCACTTCTATACTCGCTCAAGTAGATGTTGATCAGATTCAGGTCCTCATGGGGTGTTGACTATGTGTCTGAGTTTCTTACAGGCTGTGAGGTAGAGACCTCTTTCAGATCCTTACTTAAAGGGCCTTTTCATAGAGCACTCATGATATGGCAGTTGGCTTCCATCAGAGTGAGCAAGTGAGAAAGAAAGAGGGCAAGTAAGTTGGACACCAGGATCTTTTGCTAACATAATATTGGAAGTAACAACCTGCCATTTTTACCATCTTCAGTTTATTAGAAGCAAATTATTAAATCTACCTCATACTTAAGGGGGAGGGATTTTATAGGGTATGACTACCAGAACAGGGATTCAGGAAACATTGAAGGTCATTTTAGCAAGTTCCCAGTACACAATGATAAATTTAATAGTACTGAGTTTGCAGACTGATATGGACTGACTCATATTCCCCACTACTAAATAGGAACATGCTTTGTTTTGACATATTAATTAAGATTTTAAAAAGCTAACATTTTAGCATAATCCCATTACTTGTACATGGTATTCTATATAACACCAGATTCCAGATACTGCACTGGAAATATAGTAATAGTGGAGAAAGAAGAAGCATTATCAAGATGCAGGACAGCAATATAGTTTGTCAATTTATTATCATTCTCTTTCTTTCTCTGCCTCTATCATTGTCTCTTTCGTTTTAATTACAAAAACATATCCCAAACTAAATCCAAAAGGTATATAAAATCAAAGTACTTAGTACATAGTGAAAGTTCAGTAAGCGTTAGTTATTATTATTACTGTTTATATTTTTCCAATAATTCATTTTTTTTTCTTTTTTTGGAGAGGTTATTGCTATAGGGCGTGTGCGCTCGCCAGACAGACAGAGAGACACAGAGAGACAGAAAGCGAGAAATCACCCCCCAGGGGGGATGGCCATGCAGCAATCCCTTCTCCTTCATCCTCCTCTTGGGATCTTGGACATGTACGCACACTCACCCAGAGTGAGTTTAAGCCACCGGGTCCGGGACTCGAAACGTGGTCGACTACATGGGAGTACAGCGACATAGCCATTACGCTAACTGCTGGTCCCCCAATAATTCCTTTTGAATCTTTAAAAAATTTTTAGAGAGAGAGTTTTGGTTATAGACAGAGAGAGACAGAGAGATAGAAAGCAAGAAATCACCTCCTTCCACCCACCCATGGAGAAAGGCCAGGCTGCAATCCCTTCTCCTCCATTCTCCTCTTGGGATTTTGGGCACACATGCATACTTGCTCAGTGTGAGTTTTAAGCTGCCAGGTCCAGGACTTGAACCACAGTCAACAACATGGGAGTCCAATGACATAACCATTATGCCATCTACTTGTCCCTTGATTCTTCTTCTTATTAGTACCACTAATTATCTTTTGATCCACTTCTGCTATTTTTCCCCAAAGCTGAGGAATTACGGACATATCAACCTTTACAATGCTTCTTAAATTGATTCTTTCCTTCATTCCTTTCTACTTTCTTTCTTTCTATTTCCTTCTTTTTTTTTATTTGCCAGACCATGGTCACTGCCTGAGAGGAGAGCTGACCACTGCCGCCTCTGCAGCCTACAGGTATCTTGGCCATGGCCATCACCTGTGCGTGTCCCCCATGGAGAGAGGAGTTAGATGGGACTGACAAAGTTCAAAGAAAAGTTGTCAGGAACTTCTGGTTCACATAGTTTGAATCTGGAGGTGTAAGGAGGAGTTACTTGCCCCAGGTTGGTTAGGCTCTGGAGGACCTCCTGCCTAACTCTCCTCTGAGGGGGAAAATGAGAGAAATTCTTATTTGAAACTCAGGACCCCAAATTTTCACCATGAACTTCAGCGCTCTTCACTCACAAAGGAACAACAAAGCTGGAATGTAGTTAACACACATCACAGTGAGACGCCCACTGTAGCAGACAGCTTCAGTAAAAACACTGGACCTCCTAGGGTATCCCTACCCCAAACTGGCAATAGAGCTGCATTATTCTGGGAGGCCACCAGCAGGTGGTGCTCCTTTTATGATCAAGAGTCCATAATCTGGCAGCAGTACAGGATGCCAGAGAGAGCACCCAATCTAACAAAGACTGGAGGAATTTGGTCACTGACCCAGTTTGGCAGGCAAAGCAGGCATACACTCTCGTTCCCATCAGACTCAAGTGCATGGGAATGGCCACCTGCCCCCAACTGATGACACCTCAGAGCAGCTCTTTTAGACCTCCCTGAACTGTAAGTGTGGGCAAAAAAAGGAGAGGGACACCTGACAGAGAGGAAGGTAGGAGAAATTTCCCCTCTAGGTCAAAGTGGGGAAGACAGAGCACCACTCTAGACCACTTCCTGATCCTGTAATGCATGATCTAGCCAAATAATTTCTAGTGGGAATTTGTTCAAAACTGAGAAGTTTCCTTGAACCCCCAGGTGTTATAGGTTGCAGTCTCTGGTGAGAGCCTTCTAGATAGGATTTTCTCTTGCCCCTCATTGACAACCTTTCAGGGCCACATCCAGACACAAAGGGTTACTCTACTTTTGGGTGTCCTATGTAGACCATGGAGGCCCTGTTTCTTGCCTCTGGCTCTTCCTCAATGACCTAGCAAGGGCTGCCTTCAGGACTGGAAGGTCATCTGCCACCAGAAATTAGAGGCAGGTACATAAGCCTAGCCTGGATCTGAAATGTTCACCTGGCTCCTGGCCCCTCCTGGAACACCTTGCCAGCCCCACACTCAGATTCTGAGGGTTTCTCTCTCTCTACTGCCCCCAATTGTCTTCTAAGGGCCATGTTCAGACCCTGGGAAAGGCACCACTCTCAGGGGTTACATGCAGGCTGCTCAGAACTGGTGTCTTGTGTCTCATAGATAGGCTTGCCTTCTCACCCTTCTAAACCACCTTGCCAGGGCTCCAAGTGGGTCTGGAGGGCAGCTCTGCCTCCAGGTCTCATACACAGACTATATAAGCACTGCTCTGATCTGGAAGACATGGATGACTTCCAGCCCCTCCTGAACTACTTTGCAAGGGCCATACTTGGGACCTAGGACTGTTCTTTTCTCCCTGGCATTACAGAATCTACTTCAAAAATTAGGAAGAAGTGAGTACTCCATCCCTAAAAACCAATACAGAGTGTATATACATATACATATACATATACATATATATATATATATATATATATATATATATATATATATATAAATATCTCTTTCCCAAAAGAACAAAATAACTCCTCACTAACAATGGATGAAACATAGGAAATCACAGAAATGTCAGGAAAAAAACCCAGTATTTGTCATAACAAAACTTAATAAGATATGGAAGATCAGTTTCAGGAGAGGAGAAAATAATTCCATGACATAAAGAAGGAATTCTATAAAGATTCACACATCTTTAAAAAACAAATAGGGGCCAACAGGTGGCATGGTGGTTAAGGTGCTGGACTCCCACATGGCCAACCATGATTTGAGTTCTGGACCCAGTGGCTTGAAAATCACTCCAGGTAGATGTGCATGTGTGCCCAAAATCCTCAGAGAAGAATGGAAAAGAAGGAATTGCAGCATGGCCATTCTCTCTAGAGGGCAATTTCTCACTTCCCTCTCTCTGTCTTTCTCTGGCGAGTGCACATGCCTTATGACAAAGAACAAAAAAATTTTAAAAATTAAAAAAAAGAATGAAACTTCTGAAAATGAAGAATACAAGAACTCAAAATCTCAAAAATCGCTCTCAAAAGTATTAACAGAAGATTAGACCTACAGAAGAAAGAATCTCTAACCTTGGAGGTAAAATCTTCAGTTTGGTCCAAGCTGCTAAACAGAATGTAAAAATAACCATTAAAAATATGGGCAACAGACAGAAAATTCTAGACACCTTTAAGTAGCTGAATCTATGCATAATGGGTATTTTAGAAGGCAAAGAGATGGGTAAATGCATATAAAATCTCTTTCCTGAAATATCTGAACACTTTCCAAATCTAGAAAGACATTCAGATATCTCAAATTGGGAAATTCAAAGGACACCAAATAGATTCAGCATAAGAAAATTGCCTCCAAGACATATCATAGCCAAATTGGCAAATTTCAAAAATAAAATATTCTAAAAATAGCAAAAGAAAAATGTCAAGTTATTTACAAAAGATACCTCAACAGACTAGCTTCAGACATCTCATCAGAAACAATGCATTCAAGGAAAGAATGAGAAGAAATTTTAAAATTACAAAAGAAAATATCTTTTGGCCAAGAATACTATGCCTGACAAGATTATCCTTCAAATAAGAAGAAAGAAATAAGTAAAAAGTGAGTATTGCCCAAACTAGACCAGCTCTTTAAGAACTACTTAAGGAAATAATACATCAGGAAAGTGTTAGGAAGACAAATAGAAATAAAAGAACACAAAACAACTAAGAAAATGACTAACAAAATGGCAGAGATAATGCCGTAGATATTTATAATAACACTGAATATTAATGGATTAAATTCCTCAATTTAAAGACACAGATTGACTAAGTGGATTAAAAAAAAAAATCAGGAGCCTTCTATATGCTTCTAACAAGAAACATACCTCATGAATAAAGACGTACATAGATTGAAAATGAAGGTCTGGAAAAAGTCACCTCATGCAAACAAAAGCCAAAAAGGAAGGCTGGAGTTGTGATACTGCTATTAGATAATGCAGACTTAAAAATATAAAATGTAAGAAGAGACAGAAAAGGACAATGTATAGTCTTAAAGGGACTACTTCACCAAGAAGCTGTAACAATTATAAATATCTAAGCATGCAACAGTAGGACACTCAAACACATAAAAGAAAGAATGCTAGATTTAAGAAGAGACATAGAGTGCAACACATTAATTGTTAGCAGCTTCAACACCCCACTGTCACTTCTAGACCGGTCACTTAGACAAAAAGTAAAGACGCACAGGAATTAAATGATACTGTAAACCACATGGACCTGAGAGACATTTATAGAACATTTCACTCAACAATTACATTTTTTTTTTTTTGTTTCACGCAGAACATTTTCTAAGATTGACCATTTACTAGCATGAAACAAGTCTTTACAAATTTAGAAGTATAGAAACTATATATATATATAAACTATATATATCTAGCATCTTTTCTAACCACAATGGAATTAAACTTGAAGTCAACATTGGAGTCTTTGAAAACACACAAAAACATGAAAACTAAAAAATTTACTCCTGAACAACTTCAAAACTACTCAAGAAATTAAGAATGAATATAAAAACTTAATTGAAACCAATAACAATCATATGATACCCCATAATTTTTGGGACAAAGCAGGAGCAGTTCTAAGAGAGTGTATATCAATTAGTACAAAAAAGAAAAAAAATAGGCATCAATTAAATAATCTAATGATACATGTCAGGGAAATGGCAAAGCAACAACAAAAAACAGAAGCACTAGAAAAAAAGAAATAATACAGGTTAGAGCAAAAATAAATGAAATTGAGAATTAAAAAATAATAAAACTAAAAGGTCATTTTTTAAAAAGAATAAATATAATCAACAAGCCATTGGCAAGACTAATGAAGAAAATCAGAAAAAGGAACCAGATAAATAAAATTAATAATGAAACAGGTATCACAAAATGCAAAAGATCATGAGAGAAACAGAAGCACTTTGGTTTTTCATAATTTTTTTTTTTTGGGGGGGAGAGGTTTTTGCCATAGGGCGCGTGCTCTCGCCAGACAGACACAGAGAGACAGAAAGTGAGAAGTCATCCCCCCCCCCCCCCCCCCCCCCCCCCGAGAAGGGATGGCCATGCTGCCATCCCTTCTCCTCCATTCTCCTCTCGGGATCTTGGGCATGAACGCACATGCACTCGGCGTGAGATTTAATCCATCGGGTCTAGGACTCGAACTGCAGTAGACTACATGGGAGTCCAGCAACATAACAATTACACTAACTGCTGGTCACTCCAGTAATTTTTAAGAATGCAAAGTGGTCATGAGAGCAAGTTTGAGCTGCTATTGTAGATTATAACCACCATGGCAGAGCTGAGGGAAAACTTAGGTGTCTTCAATTTAATGTGTTAGGTTTATGTCTATCCTGCTGGGAGCCATGCTCCAGCCGGGGTGGGTGCACAGGAAGGTGACACGGGTGAAAAGGAATCAGGCCGAGACCTCAATGCCCCTTAGCATGTTCTCAGCCGGCTACAGCCAGAGTAAACTCAAGACTGCAGCCCTGATGGCCAGGAGTCATGCGTATTTATTATAGAAGGAGTTTTACAGTAGTAAGATGGGTGAGGGGAAGTAAGTGAAAGATTTTACTCTAAAAGGTAAAGCATTCAAAGTATAGGAACAATAATCATAAAACATTACATCTGTTTTGTTTAGGTATAAACAGTCATAATTCTTAGAACAAGGAAGTCCATTTTTGGGGTGCATTCTCTTCTTAGATCTTGATTACCAAGGAGGGTCTTTGGATGAGAGGGTTTCCAGGAATCTTAATAACCTTAATCCCAGACCAGCTTGATCACTTTAGTCCCAGATTGGCTTGAGAACTTGAGCCTCAGGTCAGCTTTTGAGAACTTTAGCCTCAGGCTAGGGTGGCAGCAATTACAAGGGCCTAGAAATAAATCCTGTCTGGTTTAGTAAAGACAAGGTTAGTATATACTATAGTGGAATATCTATGTTATCTCTGGGGTAGTCTACAGCTAAGAGGGTGAGTCTTCATAGGAAAGGAATGTGGTCTTGTGAGCAGCTTAACGACTGACCTAAAGGTTACTGTGTACTTGGGACCCTCTCCGTGCTGCTCTATACAATGACTGTGGCTTGGGGAATGGCAATCTTCCCTTGTCCTGAGAATAAGGGTGGCTTATGGTCTTTGGGGTAACAACACCTTGTGGATGAGTCCCTTAGCTCCTCCCAGCTACTGATATTGTTTCGCCAATTAGTAGCTTTAACCTAAACCTTTCTAATGCTTATCTATGTAATCCCCAGTCGGAGAAGTGAATGTAATGGGAGTAATTCCCGTTTGCAGCCACCACCTTAGTGGATCCGCATTCCTTCAGGATTATTGTAAAAGTTATAGTAAGGCTGGGGGTGCCTTCATGGGGTACCGGGGTATGGCAATAAGGCCCATGGCAGAGAAACTGAGTGCAGGCCAGTACAGCAACACAATGGAGGTGAGGTCCAGAACTTGTAAAACTGTTGACCTTGCAAACAGTTCTCCTCAGCCGAGTCCTTGCTCTAGGCACAAGGGGCAATTCTTTCATACTCAGTTTGTGTTAACTGCATGGTCCCAGCACTTTCCTTTAGGGATTAAAACAAAAACAAAGGAAAAAGAAACAAGCAAAACTTGGGGCCTATTTGTAGAGCCCAAGTCAAATTTTTACACAGGTGTCTTCGTCCATTCCTGTTTCTAAAACAAAATACCAGCATCTGAGGTGCTCTGCTCATTTATGTTAACAATGTGAGGGCTGAGCAGCCCGAGGTGCAGCCCCCCCTCTTCCAACTCACCTCCCAGGCCCATAGTTGGAAAGGTAGGAAAAAAAAAACAAAAAACATTTTTTTCCTATATCCTAATTTTTTTCTTTTTCTTCCTCTCCCTCCCTCTCCCTCCCTCCCCCCCCTTTTTAACCCTTCCTTTAAAAAAATCTTTTCTTTGCTAATTCTTTACTCTC
Source organism: Tupaia tana (assembly GCA_026018925.1). Classification (NCBI taxonomy): domain Eukaryota; kingdom Metazoa; phylum Chordata; class Mammalia; order Scandentia; family Tupaiidae; genus Tupaia; species Tupaia tana. Next base: position 57,504,309 of record JAKSZU010000001.1, read on the forward strand.
CTCTTTCTACATAGGACAGGGGCATTGCAGGAAGACGTCTACATCTGAGATGCGCTGCTCATTTCTGGTACCAATGTGAGGGCTGAGCAGCCCCCAACTGCAGCCCCCTTTTTCCAACTCACCTCCCATCCCATAGCTAGAAAGTAGGAGAAAAACAAACAAACAAAAAAACCCCACCTTCTCCCCCGTATATTCTCAGGTTTTTTTCTTCCTTTCTCTCTCATCTTTTAAAAAATTTTCTTTTCCTAATTCTTTACTCTCCTCTCCCTACATAGAACAGGGGCAATGCAGGAATGCAGGGAGATATCTACATCTGAGGTGCTCTGCTTATTTATGAGACCAATGCAAGGGCTGAGCAACCCCGAGTTGCAGCGCCCCTCTTCCAACTCACTTCTCTGGCCCATAGCTAGAAAAGTAGGAGGAAAAAAACTTTTTTTTTCTTCTTTCTGTATTTTCTATATTTCTATGTATTTAAAAATTTGTCTGTCTATTGTCTTTTTTTCCTTTTCCTTTTTCTGTGTGTATTCTTTTCTTCTCTTACTTACTTTACCATTTTGCTGATCATCTTCCACCCAGTGAGTGTACAGACAAGTTTATGTGCATAGTAGCCAAACCTCTGAATTTTGCTAGGCTTAGAGATGCACAAAGGGAGAAATTCCTCTTTATAAATCTGAATTCAACTCTCTCTTTGTGGACACTATTTTGCAAAACACAGTAGAGGAGAGAAATTGGCACAGAAGTACCTCACACTAAAGGGAAGCACATGAGTTTACAGTTGTAGAAACCTCCAACAAATTAGCCAAATGTGAATACACCATCAAATGACTAAAAATCAGAGAAGAGAGACTTCAGAGTGAGTAGCAGGGAGAAGGACAGAGCTGTAGAGAGAGTGCAGCTCATCTCCTCCCACACACTTCTGAACTCTCAGTTGAAACCCTGCAGCTCAGTCCAAGTGCACCTGTATTCTAGAAAATGGGAGGCCTTTGTAATATCCAGTTCCAATGACAAAAGTGCAGGTTGCTTGGTGAGTGTCAGGGAAATGGAACTGCAGAGAGATTGCAGATTACCTCCTCCTGCATGACTCTGAACACTCAGCTGTAACTCCAAAAAGTTAGGAAGAAACGTATAATCCATCAGATGACCAGAAACCACCACAGAGGCAAAAGAAATATGAGAGGTCAAGAAAACATTTCCCCCTCAAGAGGAAATAACAACCTCTCACCATCCACAGACAGTTCAATGGAACTTGTGAATATGTCAAATAAAGATTTCAGAATATTCATAGGGACTAAACTAACAGAGATGCAAGAGAAGAGAGACAACGAACTCCAGAAGATGCAGGATAAAAGGGACAATGAGTTCCAGGTGATGAAGAAGTTCTTCCATGATCTGAAATAAGAAATACACACCATAAAAAAGGATTAAATGCAACCATTAGAGATGAAGGCTATAATACAGGAAGTCAAACCTCCCTTGAAAGTATTAAAAACAGATTAGGTCATGCAGAAGGTCAAATCTCAGATGTAGAAGGTAAAGCCTCTGACCTTGAAAAAAGATCACCAAAAGACTGAGAAAATAATCCCTCCAAAATGAGAATAATATATGAGAAGTAGATACCATTAAATGCTCAAACATCAGGATGATTGGTATCCCAGAAAGTGAAGAAATTCATAAGGGTATTGATAACTTAGTCCATGAAAGCTTGCAAGAAAAGTTTCCAAACTTAGAGAGGCATTCAAATATCCAGACCCAAGAAATACAAAGGACCCCAAATAGAATCAATCCAAGAAGATCTTCTCCAGGGCACATCATAGCCGGATTGATCAAAACCACAGACAAAGACAAGATATTAAAATTGCCAAGAGAGAAAAGTCAAGTTACTTACAAAGTTTATGCCATCAGGCTAACACAAGACCTCTCACTGGAAACAATGCAAGCTAGGAAAGAATGGGAAAATACATTCAAAGTGTTATGTGAAAAACTATTTCAACTAAGAATACCATACCCAGCAAGATTATCCTTCAAATGGGAAGAAAAGATTAAAAAACATTCTCAGATAAGAAAAACTTAGAAGAATTTACTAACATCAGACCAGCTCTTCAAGAAGTTCTGAAGGGAGTGCTATACTAGGAACACTAAAGGCAGACATCCAGAAAAGAGAACAAAAAACAACCAAGAGACTGGCCAACTTAATGGTAGGGATGAGTTCAGAAAGATCAATAATAACAATGAATGTTTACTTCCATAACTTAAATGTAAAGATTGGACAACAGTAACTCTGTAAATTCAACAGAAGAGAGGTTAGTTACATGATACTGTACAGGAGAAATAGAATTTTATGTGACCAGCAGTTAGTGTAATGGCTATGTTGCTGAACTTCCATGTAGTCTACTGCAGTTCAAGTCCTGGATCTGGTGGCTTAAACTCACACCAGGCACATGTGTGTGTGTGTGCCCAAGATCCCGAGAGGAGAATGGAGAAGGGATTGTAGTGTGGCCATCTCCCCTGGAAGGGGTGATTTCTCACTTTCTATCTCTCTGACTCTCTCTGTCTTTCTGGAGAGTGCATGCACCCTATAGCAAAAACTTCTCCAAAAAGAAAAAAAAGAAAGAAATAGAATTTTATGATTTCGACTAAAACATTACTGATTTTCTTCTTTGCTTTGTTTTCCAGATTTAAGGATTTTTGTCTTTTTTTGAGCTGTTAGTATGTTCAGCAATTTGCTAGCTTTTTTTTTTGGAAATTGAAAAATTAACTTTTCTCACTTCCTGACTCCTCTGGAATTGGAAAATATTTGTGGATATTTTTATTTTGTGACAGAATGGTTATTTGCACAAGTTGAATAATATCTGTTGCTTTGCACCAGAAAGCAAACAAAAACAAACAAATAAAAAAACCCTCAGAGTGGGTAATTTATAAAAGGTATTTATTTCTTACAGTTCTAGAGGCTGGGGAGTTCAATGTAAAGATACCAGCATATTTGGTATCTAGTAAAGGTTTGCTCTCTGCTTTCAAAATGCTAACTTGCTGACAACAGAACGGCAAACAGATTCTAGAACACCTCTGTCTGCTTGCTCCTGAACATTGAGGCTTAACTTCAAGAATTTGAAAGAAACACGCCATTCATCAGATGACAAGAAATCACCGTCGGATCACAAGAAATATGGGAAAACGAGAAAATACCTCTCCTCCAATGGAAAAGAGTAACTCTCCTTCATCCACAAGCAGTTCGGTGAAAGTCATGGAAATGTCTGATAAGGAATTTAGAGCATTCGTAATGTCGAAGCTAACAGAGATGGAAGAAAAGAGAGATAATGAACTGCTAAAGAGAAAGGAGAAAGAAGTTGCCGAGTTCCAGGAGATGAGGAAATTTTTGCAAGATCTAAAAGAGGAATTACACACTTTACAAAAGACTCAAACGGAACTGCTAGAGATGAAGTCTATAATACAAGAAGTCAAAATCTCCCTTGAAAGTATTCAAAGCAGACTAGATCATTCAGAAAATAGAATCTCAGATTTAGAAGAGAAAATGGCTGGCTTAGAAAAATCCACCATGAAGACTGAGAAAATGGCTCAAAAATTTGAGAATGATATGCGAGAAGTACTGGATACCATCAAACGTCCAAATATCCGGATAACTGGCATTCCAGAAGGTGAAGAGACCCATAAGGGCATTGATAATCTATTCCATGAAATCCTGCAAGAAAACTTTCCAAACCTAGAGAGGCATTCGAAGATCCAGTCCCAGGAAATACAAAGGACCCCAAATAGAATCAACCCAAGAAGATCTTCTCCAAGACACATTATAGCCAGGTTGACCAAAACCGCAGACAAAGACAAGATACTAAGATTGGCAAGAGAGAAACATCAAGTTACCTACAAAGGACATCCCATCAGGCTAACAGCAGATCTCTCATCGGAAACAATGCGAGCGAGGAGAGAATGGGAAAATATATTCAAAGTGTTACGAGAGAAGCATTTTCAGCCAAGAATACTGTACCCGGCAAGATTATCTTTCAAGTGGGAAAAAAAGACAAGAACATTCTCAGATAAACAAAACCTGAAAGAATTTACCAGCACCAGACCAGATCTCCAAGAAGTTCTCAAGGGTGTGCTGTATCAAGAAAATTAAACACAGACACACAGAAATAAGAGTCCAAAAACTATGAAAGTGGCCAACTTAATCATAGGGACAAGTCTGGAGTTGAATATTATATCCCAGAATTTAATCAGGAAAATTGAACCAGAACAGAAGATAAAAGTACATGAGACTGATAGGTTCAGGCACCTTCCATTTGAACAGAATCCTAACTTGTCTCCTGGCTTTAAGCAAAGTTCCTTGGCATTTCTCTGAGTTAAGTTAAAACTGGTTTTCTTAGTAGTAATGAGTGAACTCACCATTGAAAGTAGTTAGATTATGTAGGAAATTGTGTGATCAATGCAACGTGGGTGGGAAGGGAATGAAGGACAATTGTAGACACCGGAGGTGGTGTGAGAGGAGGGTGGGAAGGGACAGAGGGTCAGAAAGAGGGGTGGAAGTAATTCTAGGAACTAGTAATGGAAAATTTTTTGTAATGTGAATGATTGTATCATTATGCAGTGTGTACTGGATGGGAGATTGCATTTTGTATGCTGTGATGAAGCTTAGGAAAGGAATGTAAATTGAGTTACAAAAAAAAAGTTTCAGAAAAAAAAATATATATCTATTCAATGACTGCAGTAGGATATGTAGCCACAGCTAGGTGCTACTTTATAGGATGCATAAAGTAAGACTTGTGTTCATGGAAATGTGGGTATCACCTGTGTTTGCTATGAGGGTATTTGGATTGATTAGGGTCTTTGGTGATACAATAAAATGTGAGGAGAAAACAGTATAGAAAGCAAACATAGATACCAGAGACTGTGGGAGGAGAGTGGGAGATGGCAGAGGGTAAGAGATAGAGAATCAAGGATGGAGGGAAAAAAAGCAAAACATACAGAAGACAAGAAATGGAAGATCATTTGCTGACAATAACATGTTTGTTGATGTGCTTGATTGAGACAATATATAGTGTACTTTGGATGGAAAATCTCATTTTGTATGCTGTAATGATGTTCAGTGAATGAATGCAAATAAATAAATTGAAAAAAAATATTTTAAAAAAAAGAGGATAGAGAAAGATAACAAGTGAACAATAGAGAGGCAGGACATAAAAAAAAAAAAAATGCTAACTTGCTGTTATGTTATCACATAATGGAACCGACAAATGCTATGTCCTTACAAGGCAGAAAAGCAAAAGGAGGTAAATGCTGCATCCTCACATGGCAGAGGAAATGGAAAAGCAGGAATCTCAATGAAAGTCCCTTTTTAAAAAATTTATTTGATTATTTCTCCCATGAGAAAGACAGATGAGAGACGGAGAGAAAGAGAAAGAGAGAAAGTGCCCTCAACAGGATCTTAAAACTAAGATCCACATCAGGACTTCAGCCAGCCCCAGGTTGTGGCAAGCATGTGCCCAGCACATGCAGGGAGATCTCTGCACTTGAACTGGGAATTTTTTTCCCCATGTGGGATTGCCTTGTGGAGTGTCATGTTTTATTGTTGTACCATTATCTGGTCCCCTGAAGTCCCTTTAATAAGGATGTTAATCTCATTCTCTGCCCTGAGGAATTTATCACTTTCCCTGAGGACTTACATCTTAATATCATTGCCTTGGGGTTTAAATTCTAACATGAATTTTGGAGGACACAAATATTCAAGCCATATCAACAAGTTTCCTGTCAGGTCATATCTGGAGTCATTTACTGTATGATAGGATCAATGATTGTTCTACAATCTATTTGACTTGATCTTTCTTTCCTTTTCTTTTTTCTTTCTTTCTTTCTTTCTTTCTTTTTTTTCTTTTTTTTTTTTGATAGGGTCTTGTTAGAGAACAAGAGAAATGCCATGTTTCTAGAACACCATGGCTCTATGAACTCTGAGTGAAAGAGTGAATGCATTTTCAGGGAATGTGACCTTCCTGTTTGCAAACAATAGGGGGCTGAAATCTGCCTTACTGCTTGCAAACAAAAGAAGGCCATTAGACTGATGTGTGAGCTGATAAATATATTTTTCCAGATTCTAAGGTGTTCTGACCAGCCTCTGGCATCATTTAGCCATAAACCCCTAATCGATACCGATACCAACTGGTTCAGGAAATCCCCCTATGTTTCTGATGCTTTAAAAAAATAACTTTTCTTCTTCCTTTGCCCTAATAAATATGGAGGATGAGAGAGGCTTAGTGGGCACATAATTGGTATGGCCTCTCCCTATCCCTCTTGGCTCAGATCTGTTTTTTGAGTAGTTATTCTGTGCACATTTTAGGTGACTCTCTGCAAGTCTGAAGAGCCACAGGGTCTTGCTATGTTGCAGTCCTCTTGCCTCAGCCTCTCAAGTAGCTGGGGCTACATGTTGCATGCTATTGTACCTGGCTTTTTTGAGCTGTCCAGGAATTGAACCCAGGCCTCCCATGTAGCCTTAGCCTGCCTACTAGTAGTATCAACCAGTGTGTGCTCCTGCTGCTGGGAAAATTTTTGACATTTATTATAGTTAGTATTGGTTTGTAAAAGTGGGTAGATAAATTTTCAGGAAGTTTGTGAGCCATTTGTTAAATACAGCCATTATTAAATACAAAATTATACAAACTTACAATAAAATAGTTTGTATAATAAACAATGGTAAAATATATTCAGCATTACCCATGCTTTTGAGATTATATCTACTGTATCTGCATGACTGTGTATTACTCCACATCTCCTTCCAACTCTGTGTTCCATAATGTCACATGGTTAGCTTGAAGTCAACTGCAGTGGGAATATTTACATAATAGAAGTAGACAAATCTTATAAATTAGGGTTCTTTTTCCCCCTCCTTTCCCTCCCAGAGGAACATTTCAGTGAATACAATGATTTGTTTTTCTCTTGACTGCCTCGTTATTTATGTGTTTGTTTAAACTTAAATTTAAATGAATAAAGTTTAGCTAAATATTTAGTTAAATAAAGATTTATTTAAACTAAACCTTTAAATCTCTCTCTGCCTCTTTTTTCTTTTCTTTTTTTATTTCCTTTTTTTTTTAAGTTGAGGAAACCAGATTCTATAGGACAAAACACCTGGAAAAGAGCTATTTGAATGTTCTGTGTGGGGTTATTAGGATGTCTACCAACCTCCTACAGTCTAGGAGTATCAATACCACTGCTAGCTTGTATGTAGCAGAGCTCCCATAATTGGATGTGAGGAATAGTTTATTTTGAATTCTGTCAGCTTTTAATATATTGCTTAGTGACTTAGCTGCTGCCCAATATGTGGTTGGTTGTTTCTTTTTTGAAAAAAATGTTATTAGACAATTTATTGGCATTTCAATGATAAAAGACACCTAACTCACCTCTCATAAAGAGTTAAGTAAGATCTATATGTTGTAATAGATTGGTATATCTCTTAACTTTCTTTTATCTATAGATTCTCTTTCTCTTCTCTTTACTCATTTCTTCATACTTCTCTCTCTTTCTCTTTCTCTTTTCTTTTGGTTGAGGAAACTAGATTCTACAGGACAAACACCTGGTAGGAAATTCTGCTAGACAAACTTTTTCCATCATTTGAATTTTGCTAAATGTCTCCCAGGGGTGGGTTTAATGTTCCACCGTGTCTATATTTGAAATTGGTAGTTAGAACAGAGGCTTGATTGAATTTCAATTCTTCTTGTTTGTTTTTGCAAGAATACTTCCTAGATGATGCTGAGTAACTGACAACAGGAGACATGTAAAGGCCATTGTACTTCTTTATGAGGTCAGCAGTTCCTGTTAATTCAGGAACACCTAGTTTAACCTGATGTTAACAAGAAATACACTTAGGTTCGACTCATTGTGTTTGGGGTACATTTGTTGCAGAATCTAGCTAGCCTGATTATATGTGGGGTGCTTAGCCCTTGGGGAAACTGCAGAAACAAACCCCCAAAACAGGGCAGTGTGAGATCCCTCTCTAGACCAGCCATGACACCTGGTACCTTGGAACCTACACTTTAACTGGAGTTAGGCCAAGCTGGCTCTTAGCGTGGGCAGAGCAGCGTGATTGTCCAGTGTATGCTTGCCTCTTAAGTGCTGAACTATGACCTAGAATGGCATAGCATTATGGATAAGAGGAAGGTGGTTGTTTTAGTTCATTCTTCTATTGATATATCAGAATATACCAAGTGCGTAATTATAAAGAATAATGTTATTAAGCTCACCATTTTGGAGGTCTTAGGTCAATTGGCCACTTCTGGTGAGGGTCTTCTTTTTGGTAGAAACTGTAGAGTTCTGAGGTGGCATAGGATATCACATGGAGAGAACACAATAACTTGTGTCTGTGTCCTATTTTTTCATATGTTAATTTGAGTTTTCCTTTCTTACGTTTTCCCTTTCATTTCTAGAAGAAAGTTTGGCATTTGTACTTTGTTATCTTAAGAGGTCTCTGTATTACTTGATAAAAAGTAGATGTTGCTTGCAAATGGCTTGCCTTCTTGGCTTTTATTTTGTGGGGGAGAACTAAGCATCTGATGGCTATTTAGAAGATAGTTGAATTTTTTTTTTTTTTGATGGAACTAAGTAAGGGGAGAAAAATTTCCCAAGACTGAGATGAAAGCTTATGAACTCCAAGAATAGTGGTTATCCAAACCCTATTCCCTGGCAGTGTCTTCAGTAACTGACAAGACACTTGAGTGGATATTCTGTGTGATCCTTAAAGAGATTGGCTCCAGGAACATGGGATGTCCTTCACTTTTTTGTGTCATTTTTAATTGCTTTTTAAAACATTTCAGTTTTCCTTGTGGAGGTCTTTAACTTCTTTGGTTAGATTTATTCCTAGGTATCTTATACTTTTTGTGGCTATGGTAAATGGAATGACCTTTTCCAGTTCTATCTCAGTCTGCCTGCTGTTCATATACAGAAATGCTATAGATTTCTTTATGTCGATTTTGTACCCTGCAACTTTACTATATTCGTGTATTACTTCCAGGAATTTTTTCATAGACATCATTGGGTCTTCTATGTATATCATCATGTCATCTGAAAATAGAGACAGTTTCACCTTTTCTTTTCACATTCAAATGTCTTTTATTTTATTCTCTTTCCTGATTGTGTTGGCAAGGAATTCTAGTACTATATTGAAAAACTGGAGAAAGTGGGCATCCTTGTCTTCTATCAGTTTTTAGTGGAAAGCTTTCCTCTATTCACCATGATAGTAACTGTGGGTTTTTCATAGATAGCTTTTATTGTTTTGAGAAATGACCCTTCTATGTTGATTTTTCTGAGAGCCTTGATCATGAAGGGATGTTGTATCTTATCAAATGCTTTTTTTGCATCTTAGTATAATGAAAATGGAAATTCTACCCAAATTAATCTACATATTTAATGTGATCCCAATAAAAGTGCCAGAGATATTCTTCACAGATCTAGAAAAGACAATCATATAATTTGTCTGGAATCAAAAAAGACCTTGTATTGCCAAAGCAATCCTGCACAAGAAAAGTGAAGTGGGTGACATCTCACTTCCTAACCAAAATATATACTACAAAGCTGTGGTAGTCAAAAATAGCATGGTATTGGCACAGAAATAGACAGGTGGGTCAATGAAACAGAATAGAGTCCCCCAAAATAAACTCTCAGACATTCAGCCAACTGATTTTTGACAAAAGGTACCAGTCAATCCAGTGGGGAAAGGAAAACCTCTTTAGCAAATGATGCTGGTAAAACTGGATATACACCTGCAGAAAGATGAATCTGAACCCCTACCTCCCACCATTGACAAAAATAACTCAAAGTGGATCAAAGATCTAAACCTACGACCTCGAACTATAAAACAGCTGGTAGAAAACACTGGGGAAACTCTGGAAGACATTGGACATAGGCAAAGACTTCTTAAATAAGACCACCAAAGCACCGTCAATAATCCCAAAAGTAGACAAGTGGGATTACATCAGATTAAGAAGTTTTTACATGGCAAAAGATACAGTAATTAGTGTGAATCGACAGCCCTCAGAATGGGAAATTATTTTTGTAAACTAGGCATCAGATAAGGGACTGATAACTAGAATACACAAGGAACTCAAGCAGCTGTCCCCATTTAACCCTATTAAAAGATCGGAGAATGAGTTGAAAAAACCACTCTCTAAGGAAGACACATGAATAACCAAAAGGCATATGAAAAAATGCTCAACATCCCTCATTGTAAGGAAGATGCAGATCAAAACCACAAAAAGATGCCACCTAACCCCAGTCAGAATGACTAAGACTAAAAAAAAAAAAAAAAAAAAAAAAAAAAAAATTATAAGTGCTGGTGGGAGTGTGATGAAAGGGGAAGTCTTCTACATTGCTGGTGAAAATGTAAATTGGTCCAGCCACTGTGGAGAACAATTCGGAGATTCCTCAAAGATCTACAAATAGAACTACCAGATGATCCAGCAATGTCACTGCTTGGTATGTACCAAAAGGACAGAAGAATTCTTACTCAGAAAAGTGCTTGCACATAGATGTTTATTGTGGCATTATTCTCAATTGTTAAGGCATGGAACCAATCCAAATGCCCATGAACAGATAAATGGATTGAAAAAGTATGACACATGGAATACTACTCAGCCATAAAAAACAAGACCCTGGCTTTTGACAGAAAGTGGATGAATATGGAAGATTTACTACTGAGTGAAGCAAGCCAGGCTATGAAGGAGAGACATTGTATGTCTCCACTTAATATATACCAAATGTCCACACTCTATGGCCAAAACTGAATGACTAAAGGTTATAGAAACTTAGTAAATGACTGTGAATACCAGAAACAGTGTGGGAAGAGGGTGGGTGAAGGAATAGAGTCTGAGGAAGGACATTAAGGAGAAGAATAGAGAGGCAAGGCATTTATGGGACAAAGAAATGGATTATTATCTATTGAAGATAACTATAGTGTTGTCAACTGGACTGGTGAGAAATGCACAAATGTTGGAATATTCACTTTGTAAGCTAAGTAACATGTGATTGAACGTATAAAATAAATTGAAATAAAAAGAAAATAAGAGAGAGAGATTGGCTCCAGGAATGGGATTCCTAGTTTTGACAAAGGTTCTCATACTCAGGTTTGACATGTAACAAGCAGGACTGTCTTCCTTGAAAGACCAAGTGACCTGTGACCTTGGAAGATGATATATCAAAGAATAGCATGATGAAACAGATGACAGGATGTTTACTCTAAGGACCAAGTTGAAAGGGTTGTATGTAAACCCATGTAATAGGAGCTTGATGTTGGAATTAATTTTATTTAAAAGAAATAAAGGAATTTGACATTTTTTACACACCTGAAAATACTGATATAATTACTACATTGGTGAGGATTCTATAGAGAAACAGAATTTTTAATTTATTCATTGATTAGAGTTGACTAATACAATTTTGGGGCTGGCATGTTTGAAATCTGAAGGGTAGACCAGCAGGCTGAACACTCAGGGAAGAGTTGATATTGTATTCTTGAAGCAAAGTTTCTTTTTCTGTTTTGTTCTATAAATCTTTCATTGTTACAATTACATTATTATAATTACATATGTATGTGTGTGTGTGTGTGTGTGTGTGTATATATATTTTTTTTTTTTCTTAGACAAAGTATAAAAGATATCACAACTTCTACAGGGAAACAACAGAATAAAAATATGAACTACTTTTCTAGTACCAATTTTTGTAGAGTAAAATTCCTTAAAAACAGATTCTTAGAAATAAGCATATACAGGACAAGCAGATGCTGTAATGGTTATGTCGCTGGACTCCCACATGGCCAACCATGGTTCAAGTCCCAGACCCAGAGGCTTGAAACACACTGGGCGTCTGTGCACATGTGCTCAAAATCCCGAGAGGAGAATGGATTGCGATGTGGTGATCCCCCTAGGGTGTGGTTTCTCACTTTTTATTTGTTAAGAATTATTTTATTTAATGTTATTTGTTTCTTTTAATTTGACCAAAGAGAGAGAGAGGGTAAGTGAGAAAGTAAGCCACCAGGTCTGAGACTTGAACCGCAGTAGACCATGTTGAAGTCCAGTACCCTTATAACCACCATGGCATCTGCTGGCCCCAATTATTTCTCTCTTTTCATCTCTCTGTCTCTCTGATGTGCCCATGTGCTCTATAGCAAAAATCTCTCTAAAAAACAAAACAAAAACAAAAACAAAGAAATAAGCATCTACATAGAATTTTTATTTTCAAATTTTATGGAAATCTGTTGTGACTACTTCATGAGCAATGTATTTGATTTTCCCCATTTCTCTATTTTAAAAAGAATTATTTAATTTTATTTATTATTCTTATTATTTAACTTGACCAGAGTATGTGTGTGTGTGTGTGTGTGTGTGTGTGTGTGTGCGTGTGGAGAGAGAGAGAGAAAGAGAGAGAGAGAGAGTGAGAGAGAGAGAGAAATGTGAGAAAGCAAGCCTCCAGGTCTGGGACTTGCCCTGTGATTAGCCATGTGGGAGTTCAGTGCCTTAACCACCATGCCATCTGCTGCCCCTCCCTCCATTCCTCTTATTACAATTTTTAGAATACACTAATAATAGCTAGTATTTGAAAAGCCTCACATCAATCAGAAAATAAAAGTCTATATGCAAGGAGATAAACTATTTTATTTGGAATGAAAGTAGAAGTTGAAATTATATGAATTAATTGATATTATAGAGAAAAATAAATAGTTTATGCTGCTTTTTTTTCTACAACACTCCCAAGGTTCTTTTGTTCTTCATAATAAGACAAAATAAAAGTTTAATCAATAGGAATGAGCTTGGTTCCAAGATAAGAGTTAACCTTGGGTTCGAATGATTCTATTGATTTGGCTTTATGAACCCAAGGCAGGATTACATCTCAGGATTGGGGTGTACTTTAGTTTAAAATGAGTGCTTCTTAAGTTGTTGGCAAATAGACTGGAATTGCCAATAAACTTGGCTGAGACAGACTCAAACAATAGCTAAGCTTACACAAAGATAATAACTCAGATAAATATAGGAATCACGGAATGCTCACTTTAAAATAACCTTTCTACACTATAATTATCAAAATAAATATCACCAGTAATGAGAAGTGAAGCAAATCAAAACACCTCAAGGACACTCATGACCTTCAGTGTGGCATTTAGAGCATAGCTTCAATCTTTATTTTCTCCTCAAGAACTACATCCTTCTTTTTATCTCCTCTCACTTTCTTCTCTTATAATCTATAACATAAAATTCGCCTTCAAGAAAGTAGTATTTTTAGCAACTTCTTAAGTATTTGTTGAAGAGTTCAGACTGGAAATGTTAGGTAATGACAATGGCTAAGTCACTGGGGAAGAGAAGTAGTGATGTGGGGAGTGGAAGACAGGCTGGAGTGGGACAGGGGACACAAAACAGTTACAACCTTGTACCTATTCTTCCCTCTTTGCTAATTCCCCTTTAACCACACAATCCCATTGTCCATATAGTTAAACCAACTAAATAACCAGCTTATTGTAGAGGAAAGGAAGTTTGCTATTGGTGATAATGTAAATTTGCTTAACATGTTTTAATTAAGCCCAGGGAAGTTTTAATTAATCTGAGTTAGATACTGTATTTTATTTTGTTTTACTGTACTGCCTTTTAGAAATTAAGGATACAAGATCAATTGAGGTAGGGTCCCTGTTCTTAATTTGAATGGAACATGAAGTAGTTACTATACATGGTCAATTTTGTAACAGAAGTGTGCAAAGTGTTCTGAAACTATAGTGCCAAGAAAATTAACTCTGCCTTAGGGTGACAAGAAATGTAATAGGGGACCAGCAGTTAGCATAATGGCTATGTCGCTGTTTTCCCATGTAGTCGACTGTGGTTCACGTCTCGGACTCGGTGGCTTAAAACTCACGCCAGGCGTGTGTGCGTGTGTGCCCAAGATCCCAAGAGGAGAATGGAGGAGAAGGGATTGCGGCATAGCCATCCCCTCCAGGGGGTGATTTCTTGCTTTCTGTCTGTCTCTCTGTCTTTCTCTGTCTATCTGGCGAGCGCACACGCCCTATAGCAAAAAAAAACCATAAAACAAAAAAAAACCTCTCCAAAAAAAAAAAAAAAGAAAGAAATGTAATAGAATATATGTTAGTCTTATGGTATGCTGAATATGTGTTGAGAAAGTTCAAAGTAATTAAAGAAGGAGGCTTCTTCCAAAACTCAGAAGGCAAAATTCAAGGTTAGAAAGAAAACAGACCCATTGGCCTAACATCACTAGATTCAGGGGGATACAAGAAGATAGAAAGATTCTCCTAATAATAATGCATAAATGAAAAAACAAAACAAAACAACAAAACTATGGAGTGAGTTTCATCCCAGAGGAGGTGGTCAAGAGAAGAGACAAAGAGAGGAAGAGTTTTAATTTTTGTTTCATTTTGTATAATTATATATGTGTGTATATCTCCAAGCCTGTGCATTTAAGAACTTTCTGGATACTATAAACCTATATGCAGCTTTTTTCACTGACTGTGGTAAAATCAATGTAGGTAATAAATCACAAAATTGCCAAGCCATGTTGCTACACTTGTTCTTATAGTCACCATCCCTGAATACAAGCAATCTTTTACTGGGAAAAAGCAAAAGCTATACAAGAAATCAATAGAAGGAAATGAGAAAAGTTCACAGTAGAGGTGACCTTTCTAGGCATGGAAGCAATGAAAATTTTATTCCAGGAAAAACAAACTGTATGTGCAGAGGCTCAACAGCATAGAAAGATTATGGAAAGCTTAGTGAATATTAAATTGGTTGGAAGACCTAGAGTGGCTACTGCTTTCAGAATCATTGGCAAAACTACAGAGCACAGCTTACTGTGTGCCTCCATTCTTTAAGCTAATTTTCAACTTGTGGTCAAGACTGTGATATAAATTTCAAGAATTTAAAGGAGCAGGATGAAGGGTTTCTGATGCTAAATGAATTTCTACCTTGTTAGAAGTTGCATTTAGAGGTCCTGGAGTAAGAATATAAGCTCATGCGGATTGGTTTCACCTCTCTACTTGCCCTGGCTCCCTTTCACTGGCACCTGTTTGTCTCTTCACTATTAAAAGTCTACTGACTGGGGCTGGACAGTGATGCAGCAGTAAAATGTAGTGCTCTGAGAGATCAACGAATGTGAAAAGGTTCCAGGTTTGCATCTAGGTACTTGAGTGTCCAAGTAAGTTGATCATTGGCAGAATTCTGCTTCTTAAAGACAAAGAACAGAGGCCTTCAGATGTTGGAAACTGCCTGCCATTTCTTGTCTCGTGGCTCTCTCCACAACATGACAGTTTCCTTCTTTTAGGCCAACAGAAAAGTTCTGCTACTGTGTTGAGTCTTTTTACGGGCTCATCTGTTTAAATCAGGTCCTTCCTTGAATAAACTACCTTTTGATTAACTCAAAGTCAACTAATTAAAGGCTTTAATTACACCTGTAAAATCTTTTCATCTTTGGCATATAATATATCCTAATGAAAGGGAACGATGCCCATCATAATTACAGGTTTTATCTTTGCTCAAGGAGATTATATTATACAAGAGTGTGGACATTGGGAGTCCTTTTAAAATTCTGCCTACCATATGTCAAACTTCAATGACATACATTTTTCCTATTTTCAAAAAATGAGCTAAGAAATTTTGTAATACCTTTATAATATTTAAGCCTTAGATCCTATCATAGCACTATCCAATAGAAACATAATGCAAGCCACAGATATGAACCACATATGTAATTTTAAAATGTTTAATAGCCACATAAAAAGTAAAATAGAAACATGTGAAATTAATTTTAGTACATGTTATTTACCAATACATCCAGAATATTATTTTAATATGCAAACAATATAAAATGTTATTAGTGAGATATGCATTTTTATACCAACTATTTAAAACAAACAAAATCCAGAGGGCATGTGCCCTCACCAGAGAGAGACAGAAATCACCTCCCAAGGGGTTTGGCCTTGCTGCAATCCTTTCTCTATTTCTCTATTCTGTTGGGATTTTGGGTATGTATGCACACACACCCAACATGCTTTTTAAGTTGCCAGAGCTGGGAGTCGAACTACACAGTTGGCCCTGTGGGATTCATTCTCCTTAACCACTAGATTATGGGGCTAGCATTTTATACTGTGTTTGAACCCATATCTCCATTTGGGTTAGCCACATTTCAAGTGTTCGATAGCCACAGGTAGTAGTGGTTACCTGGTAGAGACAAAAGTGCTATCGTGCCTTTTCAACAATATCCACCAGGTGTCACAAGGAGTTTATAGCTCTAAGCCAGCAACACTAACACTCTTCTCTCTTGTGGATTAAGAGTTAGCATATTCTTTATATTCACTTATTTTTTACTTTCCACATATTTATAATTTCACTTGGAGGTTTTGCCTACGTACTTAAGAAATCAAACAATATGGATTTTGCTACACAATAAAGCTCAAATTCAAAATGATTTAGTTATCAGACATACCATTCTTTACTTTTTCTGTAATGATCCTAAATCCTAAAAGATTTGCATGGTGAGAGAGCAGGTAATTATGGATTGCTTGCACACTCAATATTTAACATAACTACAATTATTTTAAAGTTAGTTCATTTTAAGCACCTGAGCAATTTTCACAACCTCAGAAGCAATTACATGGTGTTCTTTTTCAGTTTCTTAGATTGTTTAATAGGACACATTAAAAATAGAAATGTAAAGTTTTTAAAAATGACATGTTCTTTTTCAAAATGGCATACCATTACTGCAATCTACTAATTACTAATAGAGGCTTTTGTTTCTCATATTTAGTGAGCCCCAGTGGTTTTAGGATGTTTGAACTATTCACACTTATTATTATTTTAGGAAGCAGAAACACTTAAGCATTTTTATTTGGTTAGCAGGCTGTTATAACATTTCTTTTAAATGAGAGAGAAACTGCTCTTGTTTTAATATTCGCTGACTTTTGGGTCAGCAGGTAGCATAGTGGTTAAGGTGCTGGATTCTGACATGGTCAACTGTGGTTCAAGTCCTGGACCTGGTGGCTTGAAACTCATGCTGGGCGCATGTGTATGCATGCCCAAAATTCCAACAGGAGAATGGAGGAGAAGGGACTGTGCATGGCTATCCTCCCTGAGGGTGATTTCTCACTTTCCGTCCCTTTGTCTCTACCTGTCTCTCTAGCGAGCGGCATGTGTCCTATAGCAAAATCTCTCTCTCAAAAAAAAAAAATTCTGTGATTTTAATTTTTATAGTCTTATACCTGAAATATTCCCGAAGTAAAAGTAAATATATGTATTTAGAGACTGAGTATTCTCAAATATCTTCCCTTTCACTTTCTGAAAATTATTAACTTATTAAATAGTAAGGAAATATGTACAGATGCTATACAGAAGCAATCATGAATAGGGAGAAAATTGAAATGTGAGTTTTTAATGCTGACCTCCATGAAATGGGTATAGTATACCTCTATTCAAGTTTCACATCAATAATTAAGCCTCTCTTTTTCCTGGTGGTCTCAACTACTTGTCAATAAAAATAAACTTGCTTCTAATAAGATATCATAACTCTTTATCTCTTAAAGATTCATATTGTTGAGGCCAGCAGATGGCACAGTGGTTATGGTGGTGTACTCCCACATGGCCGACAGCAGTTCAAGTTCCAGACCCGGCAGCTTGAAAATCACACCAGGTGCATGTGCGTGTGCACCCAAAATCCCAAGAAGAGTTTGGAGGAGAAGGGATTGCAGCCTGGCTATCCTCCCTGGGATGCAATTTCTCACTTTTGCTCTGTCTCTGGTGAGTGCTCATGCCCTATGGCAAAAATCTAAAAAAAAAAAAAAAAAAAAAAAAAAAAAAAAAAAAAAAGCACAAAAAAACCCCGGTTTATATTGTTAATCAACTCCAAAAGAACTGCATCAGCCTTGGCATCTTAACATCCACACACACATATCTTTAAAGTTTATTTATTTATTCTAAGAGTGAGACTGAGGGACAGTGACCCCAGCAAGGCCCCAATGCCTTGATCTAACTCCAGCCTTTAGCCAGGCCCAGGATCATGCACATCCTGGCATAGTCAGGAAGGTGTTTGAATTTGACCTTCCATTAGAATTGCCTTGAAGTCGCATTTTACCACCCTGAACTCATATATTAAGGAGAAAAATGACCAGTGCTATAGCCATAATGATACATGAAAATGGAAGAATCATTTGGTGGAGGTATATGTATAATAATTGAAATAAAAACACAAAGTTTAAATTAGGATAATATGATAATGTATACTTTTTTTTGGTTTTCTATTTGGATAAACATTTTAAATGTTCTTAGCACATTCACAAAAAATTAACCACATCCATGTCTTTTCTAAGCCAGACTTTTAATGAAATAATGAAATACATGCAAATAATATTGTTACTCAACTAGTTGTAATTTCTTGTTTCCTTGATGAAAAAATGTTATCCATGTAAAGGCTGAAGGCCTATTTTGGTTTGTTCTTTTCAAAAGCACAATGCTCAGACAGTCCAAAAGATGGCAGCCAACACCTTTTGTAAAATAAATGACTTGTGTTGATACTTTATCATGGTAATTCTGGTAATGTGGTTTTTTTATTTTAATAACATCAGCACTGAAGAAATCATTAAAAGAATGAAAATTGCTGAAATTCTAAATGTGGATATTTCTGTGTAAGTGTGTTTTAAAGAGATTACTCAGAGTATTTTGCAGGGTAAACTGAATAGATTTCTCTCTCTCACTTTCCTCCGCCTTCAGAGCACTGTTTCTTTTTTTTTTTTTTTCCCTAGAATATTAAGCTAGAATTACATATGGAGTAGTGGGATTAAAGAGTAAATTATAGTATTAATAAATATTTCAGAGATATTAAAAATTAAATATATAGTGTACTAATAACATCATTTAGAAAGTATGCCAGAACTGATAGCTGAGGCTTTTTTGGAATACTGTACTTATTTTTTTGTTAGGGTCAAAATTTAAATTTTTTGTGACAGGTAGAAGAAATTCTTCAGAATGCAAGAAAAGAGTACCAAGTACAGGAAAGATTTTACTTATGCATTTGTTTTAAGAGAATAGTTTAACCTCTGAATATATTATTTTATATAATATAAATCTGTTTTGTTATGGAATCTTACAGGGTGAGGGAACGCATTAAGAAAAGCCGTTAAACTATTTTAGGACATATAATTCAATTACAGCAATAGATCCAGGAACTCAGCTTTCCCAAGTTCTAACATTCAAATATATAACTCTTCCTTCAATGTGCTAGTCTTGTATTGCTGTACAACAAATTACCACAAACATTATGGCTTGGATAAGCACTCATTTATTAGCTCACAGTTCTGTAGGTCAGAAGTCCAGCCATGGTTCAGCTGGGTTCTCAGCTCAGGGTTTTACAAGGCTAAAATCAATTTGTTAGCTTGGCTGTGTTTTCTTCTGAAGCTAGGTGATTGTGACAAGATTCAGTTCCTTATTGTAGGACTGAAATCTCTGCTTCCTTGCTGACCTTCATCCTGGGGCTACTCTCAGCATCTAGAAAACAGTTAAATTCCTAGCTATGTGGCCCTTTCTATATTCAAAGCCAACAAGAGAGGATCTTCCTCACACTAATTACCTCTCATGCTTTAAATATCTTTTGACAGGAAGAAACTGGTCCCTTTTTAAGGACTGATTATGCCAAACTCAAGATGGTCTTCCTATTTTAAGGTCAACTGATTTGGGACCTTAATTACTTCTACAAAATGCCTTAGTGCTTGATTGAATATCTGAGAGAAGGTGTGTGTGTGTACACCAGGGACCAGAAATCTTATAATTTTGCCAGTGCAAACAGAATGTATTTATTGTGTTTGTAAACACCATTTGCTTAGAAAATGCATAGAACTTTTCATACTGGAGTGGTTAATTTACAGTTGGGAAGGGGTCTATTTATTTATTAGGTGCTAACAAGCTTTTCTTTCCTAAGTAAATTTACTCATACAAATGATTCATCAAAGACTGATAACAAAAAAGTTATCAGAATGATCCAGAGAAATAACTTAGAAATAGGAAAATTGAGGTTTTGAGATACCACATCTTACATTTAACTGATTTTTAAAAAGCTCTTTCCTGGTATTATCTCTTAACTATGAGGAATCTGTGTTTCAAAACAAAACCAACAAAAACAAATATTCCCAGTACTTTTATTCTATAGCCAGATTGGAGAACATGTGGCCCAGAAGAAAGGGACTTAGTTTGTCCAAGGACCCTATTTCTTAGTGTCGCTGACCCAGCTAAAACTTTGCTCTCCGATGTTCTTATCCCTTTCGCACTGCCTTTCATGTCTGGTCTTGTTCATCAGTGGGACAAGATAAGGAAAATACTCATCTACATTTCCTCAAAGTTGCTATAAATCAATGCAGAAGGGCAGGGAACCAGCAGTTAGCGTAATGGCTATGTCGCTGGACTCCCATGTAATCGACCACGGTTCGCGTACCGGACCCGGTGGCTTAAAATTCACGCCGGGCACATGTGCGTGCGTGCCCAAGATCCCAAGAGGAGAATGGAGAAGAAGGGATTGCGGCGTGACCATCCTCCCTGGGGGGTGATTTCTCGCTTTCTGTCTCTATGTCTCTCTCTGTCTGGTGAGCGCATGCGCCCTATAGCAAAAAACCTCTCCAAAAAAAAAAAAAAAAAAAAAAAAATCAATGCAGAAGGGCTAGTAATACTTAAGGACCGACTACCTGTCACTAATGTATTTCTTATTTTTTAAGAGAGATTTTTGCTATACGGCATGTGTGCTTGCTGGAGAGACAGAGAGACAGGGAGATAGAAAGTGAGAAATCACCCCCAAAGGGGGATGGCCATGCCACAATCCCTCCTCCTCCATTCCCCTCTTGGGATCTTGGGCATGCACGCACATGCATCCGGCATGAGTTTTAAGCCACCGGGTCAACCACAGTACTCAAACTGTGGTCAACCACATGGGAGTCCAGCAAAATAACCATTACACCATCTGCACTGATGTTTTCTCACTGGAGTCTTTCAGGCCTAGGATTTTGTATCAGTTCTCTGTCACCACAATAATACTGGGAAATAAGCAACCACAAGACCTCAGTAACATAAAAAAATGCACTTAAGTTTTTTTCATGAATATATAGGCAGGCTGGTCTGGTCTGCTTACTGCCAGCTGGGCTCACTCATGAGTCTGTCTGTGATCAGTAGGTGGGTCCACTGGAGACTAATTGACCCAGCCTGTCCTTGTTTGGGAAGACTCATATCTGTGTCTCATGGTTTCTCATCTTCCAGCAGCCTTTTCCAGGCTTCTCATGGTGATTTCAAGGTTCTAAAACAGAATAAAAGTGCCAAAGAACTCCTGAAGCTTAGGTTTGAAACCGATACACCATCATTTCTATGACAAGCTAATCCGCCAAAGTTAAAGGGCTATGAAAATACACGGTTGTTTGATAAGAGCTGCTGTAAAATCACATTGCAAAGGCTGTGGCTACAGAACACAGGGAGACGTAGAGAACTGGTCATCTGTAATCAATTCACTGCAAATGCCTTAGCTTGTAAGACTGCTTATTTGGTTTCCTCAAACACTGATTTTTTGCAACACTGTCATAAATGCATACTTTTCATACTGTTAAGATTCTGCTCTCTTAAGTCTTCTTTTTCTTTGTTTTTAAACTATTTTTTAATGCTTCTGAGAAAAAGGTTTTGATTGCAGTGTTGGAATACTAAAATGTATTTTTTTAAAAAATTAGAGTGATACATACACATAATTAAAAAAAGGACTTTACAAAATTTTTAGTACTTTACCCCACCTTTTCTCACTGTCAGTCTTGTTTACCAGAGGCAACCAATGTTTTTAAAGTTTTTTTGAGAAATAACTTTTTAAAAAGAATTATTTATTTTTATTTATTATAATTATCATTTTTAAAATTTGACCAGAGCGAGACAGAGGGAAAGTGAGAAAGCAAGTCATTAGGTCTGGGACTCAAACCATGGTCAACCCTGTGTGAGTCCAGTGCCTCAATCAAATTGCCACCTGCTGGCCCCTGTAATCAATTTTTAATAGTATATTTTTATTTTTTTCCTCCAGAATACATGCCAAATCGAATACACACACACACACACACACACACACACACACACACACACACTGTATATATATATATATATATGTATGTATATATATACGAAATAACATGACATGTACAACATAGCTTGGACAATTGAGGAAGCTATACAACAATGTTCCGCATTTTCCCCTTCCCACGTGGACTTTAGATCAAGGAATACAACATGAGGCAATGAAGCAAGAAATACAAAAACAGTTATGTATAATTACAAGTGACAATCAAAAATAGTTATCTCTACATCTCTAAATATCTTATTTCTTCATTTATCAATGCTAGATTTTGATTTTTTTTTTTTTTTGGAGAGGTTTTTGCTATAGGGCGCATGCGCTCGCCAGACAGACAGAGAGAGACAGAGAGATAGAAAGCAGGAAATCACCCCCCAGGGGGGATGGCCATGCCGCAATCCCTTCTCCTCCATTCTCCTCTCGGGATCTTGGGCACGCACGCACACGCGCCCGGCGTGAGTTTAAGCCACCGGGTCCGGGACTCGAACCGCGGTCGACTACGTGGGAATCCAGCAACATAGCCATTATGCTAACTGCTGGTCCCGATTTTTTTTTTGTATAATGAATCAAGATTAAGCTTTTGACATGCCTCCCTTCCTCTTTATTCTCTTCTGGTATTAGTTCAGTTACTTTTTTATCTTTTTAGTTATTTTATATTATTAGATAACTTCTAATGCTTCATCAACTTTATTAGAAAGGTAATATTGATAATAATCTAATTAAAATATTTATAGTAGGGGCCAGCAGGTGGTGTGGTGGTTGTGACAGTGAACTCCTACATGGACAACCACAGTTCAAGTTCTGGTCGCTTGCTTTCTCATTTTCCCTTGCTCTCTCTCTGACCAAATTAAAAATAATAATAAATTTTAAAATAAAAAATAACTTATTAAAATATTTTCAATATATAATGTTACCTAACATATGTTAATTAAATTAATATAATAATTTCATTATATCTTTATAAAAATTCTAAATGTAATTTTACAGGCAAGGAAACAGGATCAGAGGTATTAAGTAACCTCCTTAAAGTCATACAAATCATACTTTCATAAGATGTAAGTGATAGAGCACTACCTAAAGTCTCTGAATCTAATTTCAGAGTTATTTTGAATATACTACCTTCATTACAACTATCTTTACATCCCAGAAATCAAATTTTGTAAAAGCAGATCTTCTGATAAATTTCTACTACATTTTGCTCACAATCTCATCTCTCTAAAGGTCAGGAAAGACTAAGGGGAATTGCTATACTGTGGTTAATTCTAAATAAGAAAGAAAGAATTGATTGATGATGTGGAACTGATATGTAGCTTGATAGAAAAGTCTGAGGGATGCTAAGCATAGTCAAGTATATACAGTGGACTTTAGAAAAGAAAATTTCAAAAACTTCAGAAAAAAAGGTAGGCATAAAACTATGGTTGGAAATGGAAATGGAAATGTGACTTAAGTTGTCTGGAAAGTTTGAAATTAAATTCAGAATGTACAATGTACTCTACTGATAATGAACAGGGAGCTGCAATGGAAGAAACCAGTATGAATAAAATGTTGAAGGGAGACTACAGGCTACATATAGGAAATGGAAAGAAATATAAAGAGCCTATACATGTGGTAATTAGGTTGGCTAAAATATGTAATGAGTTCACTTTTAGAGACATTCCACGAATGATTTTAAAATGGTATTAAAATTATTTTGAAGGAAAAAAGTAGAAAAAGAATAAAGAAAGATTGCATTTACTGTTTGGAGCAGTTGGTATAGTGTTAAAAGATTTAGGAAATAACCCAACTACTCAATGTATCCTTTATTCCTAATTTTCATATTAAAAGAGAATAGTCAAGTTATGAAGCAATCCTAATTAAAAGGGGATTGAATCCAATACTGATCAGAAGAAATAATAGTTACTTCAATGAATTTATTTTCTTGGGTTGGTTTAATCATATTTTTAAAATACATAAACAGAGACCAGCAGATGGTGTAATGGCTATGTTGCTGGACTCCCATGTAGTCGATCATTGTTCGAGTCCCAGACCTGGTGGCTTAAATTCACTCCAGGTGCGTGTATGTGCATGCCCAAGATCCTGAGAGGGGAATGGAGGAGAAGGGATTGTGGCATGGCCACCCCCCTTGGGAAGTGATTTCTCACTTTCTGTCTTCTGTCTCTGTCTTTCTGGTGAGTGCGCACACACCCTATAGCAAAAACCCTCAAAAAAAAAAAAAAAAAAAAAAAACCAAAAACAAAAGCAAATAAAGCAAAACAAAAACAAATAAAATACGTAAAAAGTACCTTATATATGTGATCGAAGAGCTGTCAGAAACTTTTGAGGAATGCTGAAAAATGAGAAGTAACAAAAAATAAACAATTTTTATTTTTTAAGATAAGGATCTAAAAAATAAACAATTTTGATGTTTAGGAAAGAAAAAAGTAAATATTAGAAATCACAGTTTGACAAAGGAATTCTAAGCAAAATTTAACCAAGTCATGAAAAGAGAATAATTTTGCCAAGCTTAATTCATGCCAAATTCATCTTTTTTGTCCATTCACTCTCACTCTTTGCTTTTCCAGGTTGAAAAATGATATTCTATAATGGAAATTACATGATGTGGTGTACAAAAGGACCCTGAAAAATTTGAAAGTGGTTTCTCCAATACTAAGAAAACAGAGGTAAAATAATAACTGTAAGATTTTGATTATGTATAAACATATGACAATAATAATCATCTTAAGGCTTAGTTTTAATGTAGCCTAATGATCACACATCCTAATCATAGAGTCTTCGAAGAGGAGAGAAAAGTATTTAAGATAACAATCACTGGGTGATATTTTTGTCTTTGTCTCATATTGATATATTTATTCAAGAGGTGCTAGATGCTGAGGAATCAAAAATGAATACAGCCCCCAAACTGTGAAGGTTCAGTACTTGGTGGTGGTGATAAAACAATTTCAGCAATATTGTAAGGATTATAATAATATAATTAATATATATTAACAAAATACTTATAATAAATTTACAATTGGGCATACAGAAGAAGCATTAGTTAATTTCGTCTTGATGGTGATTTTAGACAAAAAATTTAAAAGTTCAGGAAAAAAGGCATGAAACCATGTGGAAACATTTTATTGAGTCTTGAAGTATAAATAGTAAAAAGAAACCTCATGACTGCGGGAAAAGGTCCAGCCTGTCAAAAGTCACAGCTTGAGACACAATTGTGTCCTCTGGCACCCATGGTTTAGTATTGATAGAAAATGACGTGCATGTGAGAGGGAAAGTGATAGGCATTGTGGCTGGAAAGCAGGGACTAATCAATAATAAACATTTGATATTAAGCATGTTAAAGAGATGATCTGAAGAAATGATAATGTTAAGAAGAAATGACTGTCTTTGAGAACCAATTAGTAGAAGGGACTGTATAGCAAGGATATTGTGCTTTTGGAAATAAACAGAAGAAAAGCATCACTTGATTTCTTTTGTACAAATGTTACTCTGACAGCAGAAAAGAGGACACTCAAATAAGAAGTAGAAAGGCTACTAAACTCTTAGGAGAAGAGTTGAACTAAGGCTGTGGAAGGTGAATAAAGAAGAGGTAGAGGTTGGCCAGCTGGTAGTGCTGTGGCAAAAGTGATGGATGCCACATAACTGATAGTGCGGTTTAAATTCTAGACCCGGTCGCTTGAAAAACATGCCACGTGCCTGAAAATGAAGGCTCAAAACATCTACAGGAGAATGGAGAAGGGATTGCGGCATAGCCATCTCCCCTGGAGGGTCCTTTCTCACTTTCTCTTTCTCTGACTAGTGTATATACCCTATAGCAAAAACAAACAAACAAACCAACCAACAAGCAAAAAAAACCAGTTTAAGACACTAACTAAAAAAAGAAAAAAAAAGAAAAGAGATGGGGGGTTAATTAGGTTAGGAAACAGTGATCTTACTAGATATTGGGAGATGATATATGTTTTAGAGAAAGGACTCTAAGATTAAATTTCTTGGTCAAGTGACTAGCTAGTGATGGTGCTACTTTTAACCTATCTGATTATGTGCCCTTTTGTATCTAGAAAGAAAGTCTGGATTTTGGTATAAAATAATAAAGTTATTTTGAAGATGTTGATTTGAGGTATTTGTGAGAAATCCAAATGGAGCTGTTCAATGCTGGAAAATGTGGGTCTGAAGTTGAATATAGACTTGGGAATTACTACTATCTAAGTGGTTATTGATTCCTAAAACATTCCATTTGCTATAAGCCTTGTGGGATGTAATAAAAACCACAGTTAAAATCAAAATAAGTATGTATGTTTATGTGGTGATAATATTCTAAAATCTGATGTAAATGTTTTTAATATGAGTTATATTTTAGATGTATGTCTCTTCTTTAATAGAAGTATGTACCTTATATATAACAGTAAAAAAATCATTTTGAAAAAATATTCTCAAATGTGAATAATATGTTCTTCCTTTTAAGATGTATTTTATTAATATAAACTGAAAAGTTAACCCTAAGAAATTTGTGAATAAAAATCATCATAGAACTTTTTTCTTGGTGGGATTAAAGAATGTGTCAGTCTAGTTGTGAAATCTTAATATCTAATCAGCAATTTACACAATTTTATAAGGCTTGAAAATATTTCCAAGATTGAGGCCAGCAGGTAGTTCAGGTGCTGGACTCCCACATGACCAGCCGTGGTTTGAGTCCTGGACCTGGGAACTTGCTTTCTCACTCCTTCTTTCTCTCTCTGGTGAGGTCACGTGCCCTCTAGCAAATTAAAAAATAAGGATAAAATAAAACAAGTAATTCCTTAAAAATATATTTCCAAGACCATTACTTAAAATTATTACTTGAGTGTTTTTCAAATTCAAACATGGGATTTTATTTAATGACTAACCTGGGTTGGCCCCTTGGCTTAGTGGTTAAGGAAATCAGATCCTACATGGTCAACTATGGTCTGAATTCTGATCCTGGCAGCCTAAAAAATCACACTGGGTGCATGTGCTAAGTGTCCCAAATTACCATAGAAAGGAGAAAAGAAGAAGGGATTACAGTATGACTGCAATCCATTGTGGGGTACTTTGTCCCTCTCCCTCTCTCTGTCTCACTGTCTGTCTCTGGTGACTGCACATACCCTCTGACAATTAAAAAAGAAAACCCTCACCCAGATAACCTGATGTTAAATAATACAGCTGGTAGATACCTGCATTTATTTTGTTGTTAAAGATTCCTGTGTCCCCACAGGGTATGTTCAATGTCATTTTAATTTTTCTCTAGCTTCCATAGACTTCCGAATATCTTTTTATTACAGCATTTTAATGATTATTTTTAAATGCTCTTTTTACATGTCTATTACCAAACCCCTCCCCATTCTACCCCTGTCGACTACCATCTGGACTATGCTACATCCTAAAACGGTAGGTTTCAAACCTTTTTGTCTTCAACCATAGTTAATGATAACCTACAAAAGGGAACTGAGACCAAGCATGTAAAGCAAGAAGGATTTTACTTGGGTAGAAGATGAGGACTGCACCAGGGTACAATCAGGATAAGTCCCAAACATGCTCACTAAAGACTTAAAATCCTTGGAAAAGTTTTAAAGGTAAAAACCACCAGTGCGAGGGAAAGGAGAAGAGGCAATTATATTAATTGTTTTGGGACAATCAATAAATCTCTGGGCAAATGCCCTTGCAGAAGTCCTTATGTCAGGTTGCAGTAGTCTTTGTGCAAGGTTGTGATTCTGGCAGAGTTCTCGAAATAATAGGTTTTGTTTTGTCACAAAGGGGTGAAAAACATCTCCTCCATGTTCTTCCCAGTTTGGTTTTAATGAGGGTTGATAAAAATGATTACATTTTGATTTTGAAAATATTTCACAGTAAGAAATACATGTTATGCCATTTTATGTGAGTTATGCATAAAACTGAAATTAAATTTTATGATATAATATTTACGTTTTTAAAGGCAATGTGGCAATATACTCTGGTATTTTCTATTCTGTTCCATTCCATTCCATTCCATTCCATTCCTTTAGAAACATTAGTGCAACCCAATATACTGATTTAACAAATCTCTGATTGATTTCAAGTTTTAACTTAGGAAAAAAAATTCTCTGAGGTATTTCTCCTTGATGTTTATATTTCTTATACTATTTATTGAAGACTGACCTATAGAATTTCTTTTTAGATAGAACTGCAGATGTAAATTCTAATTTAGGAGCAAAAGTAGGCTGTTTCCATTGTGCTCAGCATGGATTTTCTAAATTCTCATTTTGAGAAGTAGCATATGCAGGAGCCATGGATTGTGTTAAAAATAAAAAAACATAAAGCCTTACTGCATTGCATTATTGTAATCCTATGAATACCAGCTTGGCTTAGCCATGTGCAACCAGAAGTGGCCTACTGACAAATTATCAATTAACACAGGCATTTCTAAGTTTCTAGTAGGCAACTCTCGTGTATTAAAAGCTTTATCACTTTCAGTATGGAAGCTAAATAATTAGAGTATATCAGGAAGCACAGTCTTTTATTTAATAACTATATGTGGGGAAAAGTACATTTAAAATGACTACTTACAAAGTCCTATAATGAAGAAATATTTATAATAATTCTTTAAAAAGCCCTGGTCTGGGGCCAGCAGGTGACATGGTAGTTAAGGGGATTGGATTCTACCGGGCCAATCATTTGGTTTGTGTCTCAGACCCAGGGGCCTGAGAAATGCATCAGGCATGTATGCATATGTGCCCAAAATGCAGAAAGGAGAATGGAGAAAGTACTGTGGTGTGGCCCCCTCCCAGGGGATGATTTTTCTTCCCCTGCCCTGCCCCTGCAGCAAGCACATGCACCTTATAGTAAAAACAAACAAACAAATACATAAAGTCTTTGTCCATTCTGAAATATCAACAATTATTTTAAAAAAATGGAGACATCTCTTTTCTCCCTAAAATATACAAGAACCATTTGTTGATATTTTTATGTTAAGTGCCTGGAGTAACATGAGCAAATTTTCAAAGGTAATTAATAACAGCTTGTACAGGAGCTTATTTCATCTGATTTAGCACCAAGTAAAGTAAGAGGAAACATGTCATAAAGATATGATCGAGTTTCTCCTACATCTTTGGTATAGCTCACTTCTCCCAGGCCACACTACATCAGCACACATCCTGGTTTCCAAATTACAGAATCTAAAATGATACAAATTTTAAAACAGCTGCTCAGGTGATGCCAACATAGTTCTTTCTCCTTAAGATTGGTGGCAGGTATCAATTTCTTTGATTAGAAATAGAAAACTTCAGGAAATTCAAACTTTCTTGGCCCTTTTAAATCGATGTAAATTCTTTTTATTGCCACACCTGCTTACTAATTATAATTGCTATATATGTCAAGGGAATACTCCCCAGGCATGCCTAATCTATTTCTTATTTCCTAATGACAAAGTATATGACTTTATAGAGAACCATAGGTCTTTTCTTACTCTTTATTTTTTTCTTTATTTTTTTGTACTCTAATTTGTTACCAACCAAGTCGGAGCTTACATTTTGGACTATGAAGAGAAACTAGCAAGTATATTCTAAAACACACACTTTTTAACCTGATTAATATCTGGAAACATTAAACTATATATTTTCAATTGAAAATTAATTTAGTGCAAGTGCTCTGTAGCAGAACAACAATAAACAAAATTAAACCAAACAGGGACCAGCAGTTAGCATAATGGCTATGTCACTGGACTCCCACGTAGTCGACTGCGGTTCGAGTCCCGGACACTGTGGCTTAAACTCATGCCAGGCGTGTGTGCGTGCATGCCCAGGATCCCGAGAGGAGAATGGAGGAGAAGGGATCGCGGTGTGACCATCCCCCCTGGAGGGTGATTTCCTGCTTTCTGTCTCTCTGTCTCTCTCTGTCTGTCTGGCGAGTGCACGCACCCTATAGCAAAACCTCTCCAAAAAAAGAAAAAAAAAATTAAGCCAAACAAAACCAAAAAAACCCTCTAAAAATAAAAATTGAACTTTGATGCTTATCCAAGAACTCATAATGTCGATTTATGACATAAATCATCTTTCAGTTTACACATGTATTTTCAAAGTCAATGTTAGGATACTATTTCCTGTATGTTAACTGATACATTTTCATAGCATACTAAAATGAGTAAACTCAAGGTTTGTATTATCAACAAAATAAATACAAAATATAGAGCTAGTTTTTAAGTTTCTTAGAGTAAAGGGAGCAGTGATTTTGTATCTTAAAACAGATATGTAAATCCTTTTGCTTCTTTGTCTGAAATTTTGTAGATATAAACTGTGTCTCACAGTGCTAGAAATGTCTTTTTTGGTATCAGTCTATACAAAAGCCTTTATTGAGACATTTTCCCCAAATGATATGTAATTTAAAATACTACTCCAGAAAAATATGGAAATCTTGCCAATCACTTATTTTTACTAAACAAAAAAAGTTATATCCCAACCAACTGCTCTTTTAATTTTGGTCTCTTCTTCTTTTTTTTTTTTTTTAAGTTTTTTAAGCTGGATAAAACATACTAGATTATATCAAAAGATGAATCTTAGTATCTGACGCATTTGGTATATCCTTAGAACCAGAATAAAATCAGTAGAAATAACACATAATTTTCAAAGGTTTCATTACAAGCTAGAATCTTAGAAAAAGGAGCCTTTAAGTGCAAAGATGAGGAGGTTCTGTTATCTTACTAGTTGCAAACGTTCCTCAGGGGGTCATTGATGTTTTCTGGTTGGTTTGTGGAACTTTTGTTTGTAGAAAGGCATATATGTATAGGACCAGATCTTGTTAATTTCTCTTCTGGAGAATGTTTCCAACACCTCTTTTTTTTCCCAATAATATTCCAGGACTGGCGCTGCTGGGCTTTGTAAGACTTAGTCTCCTAATCACTGTCTCTGGTTTATCGTCCTCAAGCTGAATGAGAGCCTCCCGGGTCAGATCATCTGTGCCCACAGTTTTGGGAGGGTTGAATTCAGTGTTGTATATTCTGCCACCATCCAGCGAGCAGTAAGAAGTTGTTTAATGACCTCAAAGGCACATTCAAGTTAATCACTGTCTATTTGATAAGTTCTATCTAGGTTTTGTGCCTGTGGAAGTGTCTTTGGAAAACCATCCAGCAGCCAGCTATATTGGGTGAGATTTTTCAGCTCAAGAAGGGCCAGCTGAGTCATAACGTCATCTGGTATGAGCTTTCCTTGGTCGATGAAAGTCATGGCTAACACACCAGTTTCTGTACCCCGTCGCGTGTTGTCTCGGAGCAGGTTCGTGCTGGAGAGGTGCTTCAGCTGGAAGTGTTTGGTGATGCGTGACGACACAGTGCCTTTGTTCGAGCCCAGGCCCCCATGATCACTGCGCGCAGAAGTCGGGCGGACGCCAACATGACTGCAGACAGAGGCCTAAGACGCCCGGACACTGGGACTTTGGGCCTTAACCACCAGCACACAGTCTCCAGGCCAGAGCGAGCTCGTTGGAAGCACTGCAAGCAAGTGGTGGCCACAAGGGCCAGGCGCTCCCAGAAGTCTCATACTAAATTTCTAAAGTTCAACTTGTTTCAGTCATGTATACCACTGAGAATACTTCAGCTTCAAATACCAGTGATCTCCTTATCCATTTCAAAGGACATTTTAGGACTCCATGTTTCTTGGTGAGTCTTCCATTTGGTTCTATATTCAGTCTTGAAATTTTCTTCTTTCTTGGCTACATTGACACCATTCTTTTTAAGTTTCCCTTCTACTATTTTCTGGCAGTTTCTCAATTTTCTCTTCAGATACTCCTCACTTGGATCTTTATATATATACACACACACTCTCTCTCTCTTTTTGCTATAAAGTGTGTGTGCTCACTGGAGAGAAAGAGAGAAGGAAAGTGAGAAATCACTTGTCCCGGGTGAAGTGACCATGCTGCAATTTCCTTTCTCCTCAATTCTCCTCTTGGGATTTTGGGCACACATTCACATGCACAGTGTGATTTTTCGAACTGCCAAGTCTGGGACTCAAACCATAGTCCACCACATTGGAGTTCAGTGCCTTAACTACCATGCTACCTGTTGGCCCCTATCTACTCTCATTTTAATTGTCTTTGTGGTAAATCTCATCTAGTTTCAAATACTGCTAGAACTCATATGACTTCTAAATCTATGTCACCAGCCAAAACATCTCAAAATACAGCCTAAGATGCGGACTCATTTATCTGTCAAACCACCTTCTAAATATAAATTCCTATAGACATCCTGAAGTCTCATTGAATTCTATATATTTGAAAAAGAGTGATTTTCATCTCTTTGTCCCGCACTCCAACTTGAACAAATGTGCTACTGCTATATTCTACTTTAGTTACTTTTTATAAAATTTTCCTCTTGGACCTCTCCAATCTAATTATTAATCAAGGAAATTTTCATGCCGAATGTCTCAAGTTCCCGTGATGTCAAATGAGTCTCAAGAGCTTTGTTCTCATTATAAATCTTGGTCCATCTTGAACCCCTACTGAAGTTTTGTGGAATCAGCTCCTATACATAAAGCTGTATTTGAGATTTTATCTACCTGTAAGGGTATGCTGCCTGGGCAGGGCACAAGTGCCAGGGAGTGAATACCCAGAAGCAACCCTCAGCAGCCTGAGGGTCAGAAGTTGGTGAACAAAAACAACAGCTTTCTTACTGCAGTGGGATAATTCTGAAATACACTCTACATAGTGCCTCAGAGGGACTCCAAAAAAGAGAAGATGCAAGCATTTCCTAATTAACTTCTCTCATTTGTTGGCTCCATGTGTCATAGTGTTTCCATTTCCTACTTATTTGTAATTGATTGACTATGCGTACTCAGAGTGCATGTGTCATGATGGCACGATCATTTCTGTTTGCGATTTTTTTCTTTGCCTACTATTATACCCTCAGCACTTAATAGAGTGCCTAGCAATATAAGGCCCTCAAAATAATTTTTAAATTAAAAAAGGCAAAGTATTACTTATGAAATGATTTATAAGGATTGCTGAAATTTGCATTATAAACTCTATCATATTATTATTACATTTTTTAGTTTTAGAATTTTTTTCCCCAAGCAATGCTTGTAAGTTGTATTTTTCAGGTATTCCAGGAAGAACAGCTCATTACTTCTTAGTTGTGATTTTTAAACTGCTGCTATTTTTTTTTTTCAAATTACAACTCACTAATATTTTAATGCCATTCTATTAATTGGCATTTGTAGGTGTTTCTTTTTGTCTTCCATATGTGGTTTGGTCTAGAAGTGAAAGCTAATATTCTTGGCTACATTTTATTATTTATTTATTTATTTATTTTGGAGAGGTTTTTGCTATAAGGCGCATGCGCTCGCCACACAAAGCGAGACAGAGAGACAGAAAGTGAGAAATCATCCCACAGTGGGGATAGTCACGCCGCAATCCCTTCTCCTCCTCCTCCTCTTGGGATCTTGGGCATGCACGCACATGCGTCTGGCGTGAGTTTTAAGGCACCAGTTCTGGGACACGAACCATGGTCAACTACATGGGAGTCCAGTGACATAGCCATTACGCTAACTGCTGGTCCCTATAAATTATTTATTTTAAAAAATACTCACTGAAGAGGATACTTGAGTAGTCATTACACACAGTGTTATGTTTTATAGCCTCTACAAGCCAAAGAAAACATGGAAGAATATCTTTGTAATCTTGGGATCAAATATTTCTTAGATAAGACATAGAAAGCACATACTATAATAAGTTAGACTTCAGAAAAATGAAAATATTCATCTAAAAGATACCATTAAGGTGCCAGCAGGTGGTATGGTGGTTGAGGCACTGGATTCCAACATAGCCAACCATGGATTGAGTCTTGGACCAGGCAGCTTAAAAATCATGCTAGGCATGTGTGCATGTGTGCACAAATCCTGTGAGGAAAATGAAGGAAAAGAGATGTATCATGGCCACCCTCCTTAGAGGGTGATTTCTCCCTTTCGCTCTGTTTCTCTCTCTCTCTCTGGCAAGTGCATGTGCCCTATGGCAAAAATCTTTAAAAAAAAATTCTATAAGGGAAAAATGACTGGTCTTTTATTCTAACTTTACTAGTACATAAATGTAAATTAGAATTATGAGGATATAATATTATATAAATAAAAATACCATTCAAAACAGAAGTTTAAAAAAATCAAGTAAAATTTTGATTGAACAAATGGATGATTGCATGATTGGGATTTTATTTTTTGTTTGTTAACCAAGACACACAAACACAAAAAGTTCTGATAAGCTATCAAATGTTAAGTTGATTAAAATGGCAGGAAAATTAATTGATTTGGCTTGAAGTATGGTCAAAATGATGTTGTCTAATAGTTCCTAAAGATACCATGGCATAGTCAACTTAGAGAAATGATGAAACTTCGATGTATTAGAATAAGTAAACATAAATCATACTTGCTTATCTAGTTACTAGGTAAAACATTTTTCTATGTATCACAACAATAATAACTTGGGATTCTAACAATCATTTTACTCTTCATATAGTTCTGAAACATAAATTTGAAATCTACCTGAGTATCAGTGTTAAGGCATTATTTATTTCCCTCTCTACCCTCTCTTACAGTAAGTATTAAATGATATCGATAACCATTTTCCATGCTTTCATATACAATTTTGTGTTCCTTTGAATTCAATGGTTTCAGCAAGGAAATGTAAAATGGAAGAGAGAGGGAAGAAAGGGTTTAGAGACAGTTTGAAAGTAAAATAAGATCTTTATGGCCAAAATAAATAGAATTTTTTCCCTCTCTTTTAGCTTTTGCTATAGGGTGCCTGCTCTCTCTCGAGAGAGAAGGAAAGACAGAAAGAGAGGGAAATAAGAAATCACCCCCCCCCCCCCAGGAGGGACTTCCACACCTCAATCCCTTCTTCTTCATTCTCCTCTTGGAATTTTGGGCACTTACACACGTGACCAACGTGACCCTTAAGCCATCAGTTGGGTACTCAAACCATGCAGCCAGCCATGTGAATCCAGAGCCTCAACCTTCATGCCAGTTGGCGGCCCAATAAATAAGACCTCTGATCTTTAAATTTCAACAATATATATTGTGGGAAACAATGAGAAAGAGAAGACAGAGTCATTAAAACTTTTATTTATTTATTTATTCATTTAGTTAACGGATATTGATTGGGCTCCTACTGTATTTCACTTGGCATGCCAAAGTTTGGGATTAAAGGATGACTAAGACAGGATCCCTTTTGCTAGAAAGACCACAGCCAAAACACCTAGGTAACACACTCAATCAGCTATAAGATGATGCAATACAATATGCTTTAGTACCTCACCACTGGGACTTTTAATGTGCTGAACGAAGACATGTAAGTGAACAAGTAATTATATTGGGAAAGCATCTGTGAAGACTCCAGAGAAAATGTAATGTTTATCTTTAACATTGAAAAATTGTCTTTCCAGGGTCAGTAGGTAGTGTGGTGGGTAAGGTGCTGGCTTCCTCAAGGCCGACTCTGCAATTCAAGTCCTAGACCCCGTGACTTGAGAAACATGCTGAGAGTGTGTGCGTTGGTGTCCAAAATCCTGAGAGGAGAACAGAGGAGAAAGGTTGCTGCATGGCCATCCGCTTTGAGGGAGGCGATTTCTCACTTTCCCTCTCTTTGTCTCTGTGTTTCTCTCTGTTGAGGCCACGTGTCCCATGGCAAAAATCTAAAACAAACAAACAAACAAAAACAAAACAAAACAAAACAAGCAAAACCAACTTTCCAGAGAGTGTTATGTGGCAAAGATGAATCGGGGTCCAGAAGGAGGAATGGAGGCAAAAGGTAAAAGGTGAAGAAGGCAAAGAACATTTTTTTTTTTTTTAGTTATTTTTTATTCACATTTAATTGTATGTCTCTGTAGCACACAATATGGTTTTTCAGAGAATGCATGCAGTATGTAACAATCAAATCAAAGATATTACCATATACATCACTTTCTTTTTAAAATTTTTCTCTTTTTAATTTATTATCATTGTAATCTTGTTTATATTACATTGAATTGCATATAACTTTACAGTGTATTACATTGCTTTTTCAAAAGGGATTGCCATGCATGTCAGTCAATACAGAGACATTAAACTCCCCAGTTCATCATTCAGTATATTTTTATTATTTTTTCCGATCATTATTATTATTATTCCAATTATTTTTTTTAAAAACAGTCAATCACTATTTCTCATTCTTCTTGTAAAAAGACTTTACCCATCATGAAATACTTCTCAGACCAAACCAGTTGGTAATACTATACACAGGTCATCATCAACAGGTAATAAGCCATATCTGTGTCCAACTAATGTCATGCCCCTCTATTTGTTCTCTTGCTATCTTTCTCTATCCTCTTACATCACTTCCATCGGAGAACATCACATTCTTATGTCTGTTAAGTATCTCTTCCCTTAGCCCCTCCCATCTATCCTATACTATCCACTCTTCCCATATAGCCTCAGGTATATGCGCTTGTCTACCCTACTAATATATTTGAATCTTTCAATTTCTGCCAGAGTCTCGACATTTGGTAAATACTAAGCAGGATTGTAGGATTCGTTCTTCCTATTTTGCCTTATTTCATTGAACATTAAATCTTTTATGTTTTTCCACTTTGTATCAAATGACAAGGTCTCATTGTTCCTTATTGCTGAATAATATTCCATAATGTATATGTGCAACATTTTTCAATCTAGTCATCAGTTTTCAGGTACTAAGATTGATTCCATGTCTTATTAAGTGCAAATGCTGCAATAAACATGGAAGTGCAAGTGTCCTTCTGACTGTTTTTCTACCCTTTGGGTAAATACCAAGGGGAGGGATTATTGGGTCATATGGCATAGTTGAAAAAAAGGATAGGCTATATTTGCAAATTATATATCATATATATTATATCAGAGAATAGAATATATAAGGAATTCAGTGATAACTAAATTAAAAATGAGAAAATTTGAGTTTTCTAGTGAGATCAAAGTTACATGTTAGCCAGGGCTCTGTAGTCATATGAAGGCTTGACTAGAGGACCTTCTGCCAACATGGGTCACTCATATGACAGACACCTTTGTCCTAGAAATTGGCAGAGGGCTTTAGTTGTTCACCTGAAGAATCTTTCCATACGATTATTTGCATTTCCCCTGATACATAGTGTCCTGCTTCTCTCAGACTGAATGACGCAAGAGAAAGAAGGCTATTGTGACCTGGCTCACAAGTCACTCTCTAATTTCTAAACCCCCCCTGTTAATATATAGTTCGGTTCTATTCACTGAGAAAGGGAAATACACAGTGGTGTGAATGCCTGGGCTGAGGTTCTTTGGGAGTGTTCCTGAGGCCTGGTTCTCAGATCTTTATCATTGCCATGCCAATCTCTTTCTTTATATGTCAGTTTTCTAGTTCTTTCATAAAGGCAGGGATTGATGCTCATAATAGCAAATACTCTTACTGCACTGGCTTATTCACACATCCATAATCAAACTTCTCTAACTTGTAGGAAATGAGAATGTTGCAGTGAATTCTGCTATTGTCCGGACTTCAGAGAACAGGAAGAACGAGATTGGCTACTGTATTTGCCACAAAGCTGGTTAGCCCTAGAGAACAGAGAAAGTGAAAGATAGATTCATTTTAAATATCACCCAAATAATGGGAATGTCTAAAATGGAAAATATTTGTTCCCTCTCCATTATATCTCTGGTTTGATACAAAGGCCAGCTTCTTATGGCAAAGATCAGGGTTGAGATATCATTCAGGATGAAGATGTATATGTGTGTTTAAGCATATGTTTTAGGTATTTAATACATTTTTTGTATTTTTACAGTATTTAACATCTAGGAAACAAGATCTACAGTGTTTACTCTGTCCTCTTCATCTCCTAACATGCATATGCAATCTACTTAGGTTATTGGAGGTAATTTTCCACTCCTGCATTTAACAATTGTATATACGTATATTCATCCCCTCTCTCCATCCTCTTAAATTCTCATTTTGAAATACCTCCCGGACACTGACTGAATCATTCTAACAGAGAAATGATGAAATATATTTTTAAAAATATTTATTTTCAAGTGTAAAATAGAACTGATGTTCTAGAGATATCACCCAATAATTACACACAAACCTAACTGAATGATTGAGGTCATGCCATCTTGCAATAAAATATTAATAGGCTTTTAGCCACATTGAAATGTACGTTTTCCAGATGCTTTCAGGCATAATTGCAATGATGTTGGAATCTTATTCTGAATTGGCAATGTACTGCAATTATTTTTTAAGCCAGTAGCATTTAATTGATTTGAGGATTATTCCTATGTTTGATATTTGGATGAGATGAACAAATACCGCTTGTCCAGAATAATAATTTTAATGCAAATTTCTTATGACAGAGTGTTCTGTGATGCCAAATGTTGCTCTTAGTTATTTTCCACCGCAGAGCATAATTATGATATTTGCATCAGTTAAATTACTTCACATTTTTATTAATTTTTTTATGTTACTGCAATTGAAAAACAGACTTTAATGATCTATTGTAAAATTGTTTCATTGTTTCTAAAGAGAAATATCAAATAAAACTATGCAGGTGAAGCCTATGGGTATTGAAGTTCAGAATATATGTATGTACATTTTTTCAGTGAAAATGAATGTTATTATGAAGCTCACAATGGTTTACTAAGGGTAAGTGTTTTTTTTTTTCAAAGAGGTTTTTACCTTAAGGTGCATGGACTTGCCTGAGAGAGAGAGACAGAGACAGTGAGAGGGAAAGTGAGAAATCACCCTTCACGGGGTATGGCTGCAACAATTCCTTCTCCTCTGTTACCCACCTGGGACCTTGGGCATGCATGCACATGTGCCTGGTGTGATTTTCAAACCACTGGTCTGAGATTTGAACCACAGTCGGCCATGTGGGAGTCCAGCCATGCAACAGCTATGTCATCTACTGACCCCAATGGTAGTTTTTTTGAAAATGATGTGGAAAGAGACTGGAGGAAGACAGAAAAGCCATAAATAGAAGTCCTAAATCCAATGTTTATTAGCATAATTTTTGAGTAAGTCACTTTCTATATTTACTTTCATTTCTAGTCTGTGTACCTTGGCACTAATAAAATCTACTTTATAATCTTATTGTGAGGATTGAATGAACTAATGCATGATATAATTCCAGTATAAAAAATCTATGACAATTTCTAGAAATATTAGTGCCCATTAAATATTTATTTCTATTACTAAATTTTCATTATTACTGCTTCCCCTAGTTGCAAGTCATATTAGATAATGGGTAAATATAAAAACAAAGTGTTGTAACAAAATTCTTTTGTGTGTAATTGTGTGCTGAGTTATTTCAGCTGTGTAACTAATTTTTTTTTCAAGAATTATTTTACTTTATTTATTTTAATTTGGAGAGAGAGAAAGAGAGAGAGAGAGAGAGAGAGAGAGAGAGAGAGAGAGAGAGAGAGAAAGTGAGAAAGTAAACCACCAGGTCCAGGACTCAAACTGCGGTCAGCCATGTGAAAGTCCCGTGATCTTAACCACCACACCACCTGCCGGGTGCAGCTAATTTTGCTTGTATGTAACTTAGGATAAAAGTTTTATCCTGTTCAGTATTTTGAACAGTTTTATTTTAAGAATTATTAATTTTAGGCAAGCCTTATATAAAATATTAAATTTAAATTAGGGACCAAATGGTGGACAACATGCTGATGATGGTGGTGATAATAATAATAGTAATAAATCTGAATGCCTTTATATGGGACACAGACAAAAGAAAAAAAATAGAAGAAAAGAAAAAGATAGATACAAATATGTGGGACAAAAGACTTGCAATTCTCTTTGACCTACAACATTCCCTATTTTATTATTGGCCAGTGCCCCTCCTTTAGTGACCTAAATTTCAAACATCAAAATAAGCCTTCATCTTAAATATTTATTATTTGGCATTATAATTTCCCTAAATTATGTGTGGAATGTGGCAATTGCCTGCTAGAGAGCCAGCGATGATACCATGAATGCAGACTTCTATGTCCATACATTGTTTTCAAAAGCCCAAAGAAACAGCAGCACCAACAAAAATAACAACTGATTATACCAAAACAAAGAGTAAAACAAGTTGATTTTGCCCTAAAAAGAGAAAGATGATCTACTCTCTTTTTAAAATTCAGAATGATAGCATAGTTCCTAAAGCCCTTTCATAAATACTGCTATTTTCATCCTGGCCCATTTCTAACTTACCTATATGATTATAAATCAGGAATTCTAGAAATTTTAGAGATCAGCAGTTTTAGTTCCAGTTCCTCTGAAAATGCATAGCATTTTGTTAAATTCTCAGCTTTGGGGACCCTTTAACAGTAGGGCCAATTTTTCTTACATTTTCCCCCCACGGTTTGAAAATACCGTACACTTTAAATTCCTTGATTTCTTACTACATTTGAGATTATACATGTAGCAGTAACTAAATGTTATTCTAAACCTATTTCAAGTTTTGTTTTGTAGAACTGTTTTATACTCTCTGACAGTCATATCAATTAGTTTATATCTAATATTTACAAAAGTTAAAATATGCCATACATTGGAGGGTGTCCTAATGAAATAATGTCAGCCACTATATCCAGTCTTCCAGAGCTCACCAGATACATGCACATGCTGATTTTATTGTACATGATGTTGGCCTTTATGTCATCTAAGATTTGCCTTCATGTTTGTAACAAAACAGAGTCTGGATAACAAAATGAGGGAAATCCGGGGCTTCAGTAAGATACAGAATATTAGATTTCAATAACTTAAAAAGACTTTATGATTTGGGATAAAATAGGAAGGATAATGTTTAAAAGTGCTGACATCTTATCTAATCTTCAGAGTTATGAAACAGCAGGTACTGGAGCTGTTCTGCAGATTGATTTATATTGACAGTTTTAGGACACTGGGGAGAAAGTCTGGGGAGAAAGTGTGACTGTCAGTTATTTTGTTACTTTGTAAAAGATCTGCTGGTGTGTGTGTGTGTGTGTGTGTGTGTGTGTGTGTAGCTCAGGAATCATTCCAAGTGTTTCCTGGCTCCAGATGTCATATTATCACCTTTGCATCACATGACAATGATGCAACTATGCCATTTCCTTTCTTCTGCATTTATACAATTTTTCACGATATTTAAGATTTTAAAAAATCTCATTAAGGAGCTATAACATTCATGTATAAACAGGAAAACATTTTATTCCTTCATTTACTCAAAACCAAGTGTTGAACATTCTTCTGAGAGT
The DNA here is from genome assembly GCA_026018925.1 of Tupaia tana. NCBI lineage: Eukaryota > Metazoa > Chordata > Mammalia > Scandentia > Tupaiidae > Tupaia > Tupaia tana. The sequence goes on from JAKSZU010000001.1 coordinate 57,545,618, forward strand.
ATCTTCTGAAGCAGGCACTGAGATACAATGTCTAATAAAATATGACCTAGGGGCCAGCAGATGGCATGGTGGTTAACATGCTGAACTCCCCCACTGCTGACCATGGTTTGAGTTCCAGACCCAGTGATTTGTTTTTCTCACTTTCCCTATCTCTATTGCTCTCTGGTAAGCACACATGCCCTGTAGCAAATTAAACATAATAATAATGATCAATAAAATTCAATAAATAATTATTTAAAAATAAAATATGGTTCATAGACAAATAAATGTGCAAGGTGAGCATGCTATAGTGATGAATGAAGTGATATGGGACATATCATCTAGGGCAGTGGTTCTCAACCTTGGCTGAACATTAGAACTAAAATTCTCTGTTAAGAGGTGGCAGACAAGTCTACCTACATATTACTTAACTTTAGTTCTCATATCTTTTCTTTTTTTTTTTGGTTTGTTCACTTTGTGTTTTTCAGAGAGAGATTTTTGCTATAAGCATGTTTTCTCATGAGACAGAGAGAGAAAGCAAGAAATCACTCCCCAGGGGGAATGGCCACACTACAATCTCTTCTCTATCTTGCTCCTGGGATTTGGGGCACGCATGCACATGCCCCTGGTATGAGTTTCAAGCCTCTGGGTCCGGGACTTGAACCTTGTTCAGCCATGTGGGAGTCCAGTACCTTAACCACTATGCCACCTGCTGGTCCCTAGCTACCATATCTTGAACATTCTCTTTGTCTGACTTACCCTACTATTCCCTCCAGGTTTTATCCACACCTCACTGTTTATACCCTCTTAATCTTCCTTGCTCTCATTTTCTTTTCTTAGCTTCTCTATTGTTCCTTGGTTTTGCTCTAGCTACACTGATTCTCCGGGTTGTCTCATGCAGTTCTACGGCTTTGACTTCTATTCATGTACTGATTTGTATTTGTATTTCTTCTTTATGCATTCTAGAACTCATTTATGATTTTTTATCCCAACATCTTCACTTGACCTTATGCTCAAACAAAAATCTTTCACGTGAACCTATTTCTTTCCCAGTGTTTCCTTACCATAATAGTCAAATCACAATTCTTGCAACTGATAAGGCTTAATGAGATTTTGTTTCTGGCTAGTTCATTGACCTCTACTTCTTATAATTCTTTCTCTTGACACATGGAGAGCTATTCTTATCTCTTTGCTGGTTTTTAATACGTCATGCACTTTCCACCTCAGGGCCTTTGCACCTGCTGCTTCCACTTCCTCAAATGTGTTTTCCCAGTAATTCATGTGGCTCACTCTATTTTATTCACATCTCTGCTCAGATGTTATCTCTTCAGAAAAGTTTTTCTTCCTCTTCTTTTTTTTTTTTTTTTTTTTTTTTTTTTTTTTTTTTTTTTTTTTTAAGGGAGACTTTTGCTATAGGGTGTGTGTTCTTGCTCGAGAGACAGAGTGAGACAGAAAGTGAGAAATCACTCCTTAGGAAGGATGGCCATGCCGCAATCTCTTCTTCATTCTCCTATTGGGATCTTGGGCATGTACTCACATGGACTCGCCGTGAGTTTTAAGCCTCTGCATCCAGGACTCAAACTGTGGTTGATTGTGTGGGAGTCCAGCAACATAACCATTATGCCATCTGCTGGTCCCCAGAAAAGTTTTTTTTTTCACATCCTAAAAGTAAAAACTCGCCTACATGATTTTCTATTCTATTTTTATTTTTCTTTGAAAAAAATCAATTATTCCGACATTGAATGATTTATTTATCTGTCTATTTATTTATCGCCTGTTTTTTTCCTTTTGCCAGAAGGAAAGCTCTAAAAGGACATGGACTTTTGTCTGTATTCTTCCTTGCTCTATTACCAGAATGTAAAACAATGTCTGGCAAATTACAAAGAACTCAGAAATTATTTGTTGACTGACTGATCGAATGGATAAACAAATTGTTTACAAAATTACTTTCCCCTGAGATGAGAATAGGTCATTTTGCTAGAACAATATGATATAGTTTCTTGGTTATTATAAAACTTTTAAAGTATAATATGAGAAAGGCATTATTTTTTTGGCTTGCTCCTTGAGTTATATTTGGTATGCCTTCTTAGGTAAACTTTCAAACAACATGGCTTATTGTTCTTTATCTTATTCTAATAATTCATCTGATACTTGAAAGGAAGTAGAAAGCATTAACGTCCCTTTCTTTTCTTAGAGTTCAACTTGGTAATGTAGGCAACAGTTCTCCGTCTTCCTTTTTCTATGACCCCTTCATCATAATTATGATACATAAAATATAAAGAAGAGTGTTGGAGCAATTAGATAGGCTGTGGTGACACGTTCCATGTTCAGATCAATGAGTAAGTTTTAAATGGAACACAAAATGAGCTGTATTTCTCCCAAACTGACAAATATGTTGAGCTAATCTGAGAAAAATGATTTGGTATACAACTCTAAAGGTTAGCTGACAAAACAAATGGTTGAAAATTTTTTTTATTTTTCCCATTAAGATGTCACTTTTGAAAACAGTGCTATACATAATAAAATTCTGAGTTTACAGGCTTATCTTTTTCATGAACACCTGAAAGCTGAATCATTTATTTCTACAACTGTAAGCACAAATTGCTATGGCATGAAATATGTTAGGGATCAGAAGTCACTAACATATTTTTCTTTGAGTAAGAGCTCTTGCATCAATAGCCTTTGAGAAATGTATCAAGTCGATGTTTTCCTTGATAAAGAGGAAAGGTGAAAAGGGTTGTTAAAAACACAAAATGAGCAAAACTCAGAATATGGTAAACATAGCTACAACAGAAAACCAACAACTTATGGTGTGTTTACATTTTCATAGTTTGTATTTTTAGATTTATAAGGACACAGTTTTATTTCCAAATTAAACAGCAGACACTGATAATGTAATATAAAATTGATTTCATTTATCAGCTTAACTGGAAAATATTAGAGATGCCAGATTGATATATAACATCTAATCAAAGGAAAAGCACCCAAATGCCAATTTCCATGGCTTCTATGATAATAAATCTTCAATCCATGGGAAATTTCTTTGATGTTTCTAAGCAACAGTATCCTCCAGTGGCTTCATTATGATCATGTTAATGTGTGTATTTTCTCATGGGGAGTTTGAGAGGCAAATTATAACTATTATGAATACTGGAATTACAGGGGAAAATCCCAGACATCATATTATTCTGATATTATAAATAGTTCTATGCATAACAACAAAGTAGATGAGGTTTACAATAATATCCAGGGCTTGGGGGCTCTTTTGGTGCAGTAATTCATGAGCTTTCTAACCTTAGGCTGGGGACATATTTGTAATTTACTTCATTCCTTGTAATTCATTTCAAGTTGGAAAGACTCTCAGGTTACACTTTCAAGGTTTCCCAGGTGTAATAGCTTGTGATATGTTTGAGATTCTGGTGAGGATGCTAAATATTAAAACTGCAACTCTCATGATATTTACACTAGGTCTGGCGCTGTTAAGTAAATAGAGGATGGGAGCTGCCTGCTTTCAAAAATGCTTTCTATGATTAAGTACTTGATAACCCATTTTCAAAATCAAGTCTTAAAACATCTTACTATCTCTGCAAAGATGTAACTCACGAATAGTAAAATACAATTTAGTTTAAATACCAACCAAATAATGAGAGAATTTAGAAACAGAACTTCTATATTCAAGTGAACATTGTTTCCTGTGAGGTTGTTATTTTAAGAGTTTGTCTATTTATTGCAATGACTCTTCCATTGTTCAAAATACATTGGCCTTGTCTATGTAAATATTTTATTTTATTTTTTGTTGTAAAAATACCTAATATGAGATCTTCCTCCTGAACAAAATTTTAATTGTTTTCTACACTATTGTTAGCTATAAGCACGGTGCTGACCACAGTTTTCTAGAACTATAATACTTAATCTTGCATGACTGAAACGTGATACTCATTGAACAGTGTATTAGAGTTCTCCAGAGGAGGGAAAAATACAATATTTGCGTACACACATGCATACATGTACACATGCACACACACACAGTTCACTCCAGCGACTATACAAACCGAATCTCAAGATGAGCAGTCAAAAAGCTGGAGATTCAGAAGAGCCAGTTTTTAGTTTAAGTTTCAGTTGAAAGACCTGATAACCCAAATTACTAATATTTTCTTTTTTATGGGTTTTTTTAGTAACCATAGGAATAAAGTTTCTCAGTGCACTAAGATGAAATAAGTCCTGAAGGATTTTTTTCAGTTTGTATGTTTCTGGTTATTTGTATTTATTTATTTACTTATTTAAAAAAATAATTTAAAAAAGTGTCAGAGGGTGCATACACTTGCACGTGAGAGAGATACACACAGAGAAAAAGCACTTTCTCCCCACCCCGATGGGGCATGGTCATGTTTCAGTTTTTTTTCCCTCCATTCCTCCTTTGCATCAGGATTTAGGGCATGTATGCACATGTACCTGACATGTTTTTCTAAGCCACTGGGGCTGAGATTTGGATTGTGGTTGATTAGTGGGTTCTGGCTTCTTTAACACTTGAGGTATGGGACTGGCAGTATTTATGTATCTTTGTGACAGAGGGAGAGAGAAGAGAGAAAATAAGAGAGACAGAGATACGCACTTTCAGCAGGCTCCCATTGCATTGCATCCTCTTTCTCCAGCCTTCCAATGAGTTAGAATTATAGTCACATGCAACCACAACTGTCATGTTCAGGTTGGCCCAGGAACTGAAACCATTTCTCTCATGTGGCCTGCAGTCTACCAAATGTGGTACTTTGTACGTGCCACCATGGCTTCATGTTAGTGATATATATATAATATATACATACATATATATTTTTTAGAGTTATTTGTTTAATTTTATTATTATTATTATTATTATTATTATTAATAATAATTTGTTACAAGGCACATGTGCTCACCAGAGACAAACAGGGAGAGAAAGAAAGTAAGAAAACAAGCTGCCAGGTCTGGAACTCAACCTGTGGTTGGCCATGTGGGAGTCCAGTGCCTTAATCACCATGCCATCTGTTGTCCCCAGTGTTAACTGATATTTAAAATGAGTGCACAACACCACTAATGTATCAGTTTCTAGATATAGTGAGTAATTTATTGACAATCATAATGAGAAGTTCTTTTTTAAAAAATCCAAATTATACTTGGATAGAAAGATTCCATCAGGATTTTGGCCATGCACACAAATACACCCAGTGCAGTTTTCAAACTGCCAGGTCCAGGACTCGAATCACACTGTTTGCCATGTGGGATTCAGGGTCTTAATCTCCACATGCCCTGCTTGCCCCAATTAATTAAAAATTTTAATATGTATTTTAGTAATTTTTACCAACCCTTGGTTTATTTAGTATATATGATCCTGAGCTTGCTCAAGGGAAAAATATTAAATCTTACAGTGCCTGTCTATCAGGGGACTTTACATCAAACTTTTCCTGTGAGCTGTCTTAGAACTTAAAGCCCTCAACAAAGCTGTCCTGAACATATTAACCAGCATGCATATTCACTAAATAGGAGATGATTCTATTTTTTAAATGAAATGAAATGAAGAGAAACTAAGAAAAAAATCAGCAAAAGTTACCTAGCATTAGGAAATGGTACCAGTAACTTTCTTTATGAATCTGGTACTCTTAACACTATGATATGGTGATCAACATATCTTTATTAATTCATTGAAAATAATTTTTTGACAGATTTTTTGCTATAGGGCATGTGCACTCGCCAGAAAGACAGAGAGTGAAAGAGAAAACAAATTACCCCCCCCCCCCCCCCCGCCCCCAGGGAGAATGGCCACACCACAATCCCTTCTCCTCCATTCTCCTCTTGGGATCTTGGGCACGCACACACACACACCCAGTACGAGTTTAAACCACCAGGTCCGGGATTTGAATCACAGTTGAGTGACATACCCATTATGTCAACTGCTGTTCCCGAAAATAATTTTATAGTACAAAGTTAAAAAATAGAAAAGGAAAAGAGTTGTGGATAAAATGTAAAATGAGACTAGAATGAAAGTTTCAGATAATGATCAATAATCAAAACATTTAAGGACTCCCATGCTACCTCCTAATTTCATGTATGTTGTGTGTTTAGATGTGTGTAACTTGCTATGCTTATAAGAATGTAGTTTTACTTTATTCTACTTCATTTAAACATGTTATTAATGTTCACAGTAGAGTAGTTAATATAGAAGCCAATTTTATTAATCACCTTGTTTTTAAATGTAATAACAAGGAGAAAATGGTGCTCATAGTGTCATTTGTGGACCCACAGCATGGATAGTGACCAGGAACTTGAAGGAAATGTAGAATCTCACCAAGTGAGAACCAGCAGCCAGGAACAGAGAGAGCACTTTGCTCTTCTCACAGGATGAATGGAGACCAAAATCCAGATGTTTGTGCCAAAGTAAAACAAGATTTCATGCAGCACTTCTCCCAGATTGTCAAGGTGCTGACTGAGGATGAGGCAGGGACCCCAGAGATGAAATATGCTGGTGCCTGGCTCAGTGAAGTCCCAGAGGACAGTGCCATCGGAGGCAAATTATCACTGGACTATGCTGCTGTTGGTAGAGTTCCGAGAGCTGTCAGAGTCATGGAAGCAGAATTCTGGTAGTCTCCAGAGAACCTGACTGTGGGTTGATGTGTGGAAATGCTTCAAGCTTTCTTTCTGGTGACAGATGACATGGATTCAATCCCTCACCTGCTGGGGGCAGTCTGCTGATGTCAGAAGCCAGGCATAAGTTTCAACACCATGCTCTGCTTCTAAAAGCCTGGTTCTACTGCCTACTGATGCTCTACTACCAGAAGCAGCCCTATTACCTGGACTGGATCAAGCTCTTCCTGCAGAGTTCCTATCATACTGAGATGGGCAGACCATGGATCTCATCTCAACCACCCAGGGCAATGTGGATCTTGATGGATTCACTGAAAAGACATAGAAGTCTATTGTCAAATACAAGACAGTTTTGAACACTTTCTACCTCCCTATAGCTGCTATGATGTATGTGGCAGGCATTGAGTGGGAGAAGGAGCATATCAGCGCCAAGAGTATCCGGCTGGAGTAGAAGAGGTTCAGATTCAGTACGATTACCTTGACCTCTTTGGAGACCACAGGTATGATTGGCATGGTTTGCACTGATATCCAGGACAGCAAATACTGTGGGACAGATATTCTGTGTCTGCAACAGGCCACTCCAGGACAGTGCTAGATCTTGCAAGAGAATCACTGGCAAAAGGAGACTGAGAAGGTGACTTGGGTGAAAGCATGTATGAGGAGCTGGTTCTGTGGGTTATATTCTTTCTGTGTGGGGAAGATAGTTACAGCTACTCTATGGATCTATCTGAGCAATACAAAGTGCCCTGGCCCCAGAATATCTTCCTGGGGCTAGTGCACAAGATCTATAAGTGGTAGAAGTGACCAAGAGACCGCAAGGGTGGGGAGGAGAGACTTCCAGTAAATTATTATGTAGTTTCAAAAAGAAAGAGAGGAGAGACCAGCAGTTAGTGTAATGGCTATGTCGCTGGACTCCCACGTAGTCGATCGTGGTTCAAGTCCCGGACCCAGTGGCTTAAACTCACGCCGGGTGCATGTGCGTGTATGCCCAAGATCCCAAGAGGAGAATGGAGGAGAAGGAATTGAGGCATGGCCATCCCCCCTGGGGTGGGATTTCTCGCTTTCTGTCTCTCTGTCTCTCTCTGTCTGGTAAGCACACGTGCCCTAATAGCAAAAACCTCTCAAAAAAAAAAAAAAAAAAAAAAAAAAAAAAAAAAAAAAAAAAAGAGAAAAGAAAGAAGGAAGGAAAGAATGCAGAAAGGGAATGTGGTAGTGGTGGTGGTGGGGTTTGCAGAATAAAAGAAGATAATGGGGTCTACTTGGAATTTAAGTATGCTTGTGCAACCTGTAGTAACTTTGTAGCTCTGTCTCCATAGCAACTTATCAGCTCTGTAACTTCATGTACCCTTGTGTGTATGCCTGCATACTAACAGCTGAATAGCCTATTGCATACATGCATAATTCTGTAGCAACCTTATCATATAAGTTACCCAATTAGACGTATGTAAAAAAGTATGTATAAACCATATAAGGGGGACAAAGAGACTTAAAATGAATTCAAGGAAGAGCCCCTGGAAATTCTTTGGATGTAAATCTGCTGAGTCAGTGCCAGCACAATATAAATTGCTGTTTTCCTGAAAAAGCCTCGGTGTCCTCTCTCTCTCACTGAGCATCCTGCAACAGGATGGGAAAGGAAGAGAAGAGAAGAGAAGAGAAGAGAAGAGAAGAGAAGAGAAGAGAAGAGAAGAGAGGAGAGGAGAAGAGAAGAGAAGAGAAGTAAAGTACAATCTCTGGCTTTACCTAACATCAACTGAATTACAGACTTCTGCTCAAAACCTTGCTAACAAAATCATCAGGTAATGTGTATGCTTGTTAAAGTTTGGTAACTACTGTTGGGTTTAATCCCTCAATGGTGGGGGTTAGCAGGTGGTGTAGTGGTTAAGGCACTAGACTCTCACATGGCCGACTGTGGTTCTAGTCCTGGACCTGGGAGCTTGAAACTCATTGCAGGACATGTGTGCATGTATGCCAAAGTCCTGAGAAGAGAATGGAGAAGGGACTCAGGGACTGTAGCATGGCCATCCTGTCTGGGGATGTGGGGGGCGGGAGGGAGGGTGGTATCTCACTTTCTGTCTTTCTCTGTCTCTCTGGTGAACACAAACACCCTATGGCAAAAATCTCTCCAAAAAAAAAAAAAATTCCTCAATAGTGAATAGGTTGGTAAGATACACTGTTGCAAGTGTCCAGGTGTGTGACACTGAGGGTCTGAATAATATAGTGGCAGTGTGAAAGGGATTGATGAGAGTTGCATGTTTCTGTACAATCTGGTGCAATTTAAAAAATAATTCTCATGTTTAGAGCCCACTCCAAAATAATCTTTGTCTATGAGGTGAAGTTTAGGTAGGAGTATTTTTTAAAAGGTCCAGTGATGATTCTAAATGTAAAACCAAAGTTGAGAAGCAGTTTTCACTTGCTTCAAGGATTAGAAGCTTGTTAGCTAAACTACCTATCTAATATCTGTAGAGCAGAGTAAAAGTAAGTAACGATGTAACATGATAGTAACGCAAAAAAGATTTAGCTTCTTCCACAAAAGGACACTATGATTTAAAACCTTTCATTTAGTGTTTCCATTTTAAAACAAATAGTTCTTATTCATTTGAGTTTTGAGTTATCAAATAAATTTTGTCTTCTCCTTCATATGTTCACAGTATGGAATTATTTTCATGCTTTCAGCCTGTCCTGCCTTATATCAAGTTTCTTAGATATATTTAGAAATTAAACATACAGAATAAATTGTTTCCTGTGGGAGAATCAAGGCATGAATATTATATATCTAATTATAGAATGCAAACTTCTCATTAAGAGACAAACATTTCATTAACAATTGAATAGGATGTAAGAAATATACTTAGGCAGCTGGCTAATGTAGAGTCAAATAATTTCAAAATGAAAGTATTTTCTTGCTTATGTTTTATCATAAATTAATTATTCATTTTCCACATTTTTTGATTCTATTATTGGGGTTCAGTATGATTGTCATCTTTAAATATTCTATTGCACGTTTCTCCAACCCAGTTAGTATTTACCAGCAAGTACCTGTGTTGAATTAATGAGTTTCAATTTGTTGGCTATTCCTTTTATAGGATATAACTGCTCACAAAGGGTACTGGTAATATCAAGCATTGTTCAAAAGTTGATTTTCAACCAATTCAATCTTTTTCTCTTGTTCTCAGATAAAATTCATACTTTTGATTTATTTTTTTTCTCAAAGAAGAAAGAAAGGAACTGTCTGGTGTTTTTTTTTTTGCACATGCTTTTAACACATCAATTGTTCCAGAAGCTTTACACACATATCAACTATTAGATTGTCGGGAAAGTCATGCTTTGTTTTTCTATGCAAAAATACATCATGACTTTCCTGACAACCTAATAATTCTCATAACAAACTTGCCAGGTAGTATGTAACTCAGGCCTGGCGGACTTCAAGTTCATGCATGTTGGCTAAATGTATCGTCTTTGCTTGTTAAGTATCACAGAACTCATTATGGCTGATATTTAACAATATTTAGCATAAAATCCTTTTGCTCTTACAAAGCATCTTTCTTGCAGTTGCCAAAGCAGTGTTGTGAAACTGCTGCATGACTTCAGACTTTTGTTTAAAATCCTCTAGCCCTTCATTTCTTTTATCACATGGTCAAAGAGCCTTGGACTCCTGCCCATGTTTGCAGATTCTTTTTCTCTATTCTTATACTTATTTTGGCCCTGTCAAAACATATCTATAGTAATTCTCTGAATCTGCCTCAATTCTTTTCTGCACTTGTTTATTTGTTTTATTTTGTTTTGAGTATTTATTATAGGGCACATTCACTCGCTGGAGAAAGGCAGGGAGAAAAAGTAAGAAAGCACCCCCCATGGGGGATGGTCATGCTGCAATTCCTTCTCTGTTCTCTGCTCGGGGTTTTGGGCATGCGTGCACATGCACCCATTGTTTTTTCAAGCATCCAGATCTGGAACCTGAACCACACAGTTGGCCATGCGGGATCTAGCTACCTTAACCATCACACCACCTGGCTGATTCACACATGTTTTGTTCTTCCTGGAACACTTTTATCCCTTTTTAATTTCCATGATAAATATTTTTCATTCTGTAAAACAGAAAAACTGAATCAACAGGATTTAAATACATATATATATATATATATATATATATATATATACACATACATATACATACACACACACACACACACACACACACACACATGCCAGTTCCCCCCCCCCCCCCCACACACACATTTAGTATAGAATTGGTTCATGTGGTTATAGAGGTGAGGTGCTCTAGGACCAATAGTCAGCAAGTTGTAGATAGTATTATTCCAGCATAAGGGTATAAGTCTCAGTCTAAGTCAAATCTAAAGGCAGAATACCCCAAGTCAAAGACAGTCAAGTAGAGAAAACACATTTTCTTTTAACTCTGCCTTTTTGTTCCATTCAGGATCTCAATGGATTGGAAGAGGTCCACTCACATTGAGTAGGGCAATGGTCTGCCAATTGGAACATTAGTCTCACCCAGAAACACTATCACAGACACACTCAGAATAATATTTAACTAAATATCTGGACAGCCAATGCTTCAATTGAGTTCATACATGAAATCAGCCATCATACCCTCTGTCAAGTTTTTATTTTATATATTATTTTTATTTTCTTATTTTTTGGCTATAGGACACATGTGCTTGCGGGAGGGAGACAGAGAGAAAGAAGAGATAGTCAGAAAGCAACCCTAAAGAGGATGGCTACACCTGCAATCTCTTCTCTTTCTCCTCTTGGGATTTTTTTGGGGGAACACATACACACTCATAGGTGTGCTTTTCAAGCTGCCTGGTCCTGGACTTGAACTGTGAAGTCAGCCATGTGAGATCCTGCCACCATACCACTGGATGCCGCCCTTCCTCAAGATTATGTATATTATTAAGTCTTTCCTGAAAAATCCAGGATAAATTACTTGCTTCTAATATCCAGTGGCAAAGAATGCCACTGTTTCAATTGATAAGTATTTATTTTTTTAATGGCACACAGTTAGATCTCATTATTCAACTTCCTCGTGCTTTGATGTGGCCATGTAGTCTTACACTTACTTTTCTTTCCACAGTCTGCTCCTTTCCTCCTGTTAGTCATTTGCTAATGTGGATACATGTCTTTAGAAGCTGTGTGTGTGTGTATGTGTGTGTGTGGCCCAACTCTATGTAGGATGGAGAAATGGAAGAAAAGAGATTGCAGTGTGATTATATCTCATTGAGTGGATGCTTTCTCTCATCTCTCTCTGGTGAATACATACATCCTTAAGCACTTTCAAAACATTAAAAAAAAATTACAAACATAAAAAAAAATACAAACAGTATTAAAGTTTCCCATGTAGCCTTTTCTAATTCTGGTTCCTTCTCTTCCTTCTGGGAAGCAACCCACTGTCCTGAAAGTTGCTGGCTGGCATTTCTGTGCATTTTTAAAAACAGCAATTCACTAAATATGTGTATATTTGAAAATAACATATAATATCTTTTTCTTTTCTGTCTGATCTCTCTTTCTCTAATAGAAGTAAACTAACACTCATTTGACCATTTTTCTTTCTTATTGTGCAATTTTACATTATGAATTTCAACAACACTTTGTTAGTTGCTGTGACATTTAATACTTACTGAACAAGTATGTGCTCCATCACACCTGCCACCCCTCAAGTAGTAGGGTCATATCATCTGACAAATTCTGGCCAACTATCTAATGATGGAAATCGTGTGTGTCACTGCTGGGTTGAAGTACTGAAGGAACCCTACAAAACAGTAGGCTCATCTGTTCCCTTTCCTTGGCGACCAAGAAAACTGTGTTGAGATGTTTGAGCCTTAAATTTGAAACAACCAGGATTTTTGTCAACCAGGAAGACTGCTGGTTGCATACTTAACAGATTTGCCTAGGACTTTGTATGAATGGCAAATAACAAGATCAAGTTAATTCAGTGTTGCGGCATGACCTCAATTACTCTGACACGGAAATATACATGTTCATATTATTTTATACTCATCATGTTCCTTTTGTAATTTATCCTTTGCCTATATTCTACTTTACATTATATTGATGTTGCTAAACTAGCTTACTCTTGATTACTATGTCCCTGTATACTTTGACTATCCCATTATTTTAACCCTCTATTTCATTTAAGGCATGTCTCTTGGAGTAGGCTCTAAGTGGGTATATTTTTAGAATGAAATCTAATAGTTCTTTCTTTTCTTTTAAGTATTTTAATTGTGAGATTCTCTTCTCCTCTCAGTCCTGACAATAAGCAATCTGCGCTGTGTTTCTATTAATAGAACTATTCAGGGTAGTTCATGTTAATAAAGTCATTATAACTATCTTTTGCATTTGGCTTCTTTCACTTAGTATTATATTTTTTAAGTTCCTCCATGTTGGAGCATGTATAAGTATTTCATTCCTTTTTATATCTAAGTAGTATTTTATTGTATGTACACTGTTTGTACCAACCATAGTTTGTTTATTCATCCATTTGAAGACGGACATCTGGGCTGCTTTCACCTTTTGGCTATTGCAAACAATGCTTCTGTGAAAAGCATGTGCATGCATTTGTGTGAGAATCTGTTTTCAATTATCTTGGGTAAACACTTTATAGCTAGGATTGCAATTGTGGGGCAGAGTAGGGTATGGTTTTTCCCCATAGACTGTTTTAGAACAGTTTAAGATTTAAAGAAAATATGGGATGACTAACAGAGAGTCCTATATAACCATATCCATTTTTCTTTTACTTTTAACATCTTACTTTCATATGGTATATTTTTTGTTACAATTAATAAGTCATTATTGATAGGTTAACCGAAGTCATACTTTACTCAGGTTTCCTTAGTTTTCACCAAATGTCCTTATTCTTTTCCAGAATCCCATCCAGGTTAGAATTAGTCAGCTTGTCTCTTTAGACTTTTCTTGGCTGTGACAGGTTTTTAAACTCCTTTTTTTTTTTCATGCTCCGTGAATGTTTTGAGTAGTACTACTCCTCAGTTGTTCCTCAAGTGGAACCTGTTTGATGTTTTACTTGCGGATTCACTGTATTTTGGGAGATAGGCCACAAAGGTAAAGCACTGTTTTCAGCACTTCCTGTCGAGGGCAAGTACTCTCAATATGGCTTACCACTGGATACACTGACCTTCATTCTAGACTAAGGTAGAGTCTGCTGGGTTTCTAAAGTTTCTCTTTTCCCCATTTTCATATAATATTCTTTGAAATAAAGTCACTATGTACAGTCCACATGTTCTGAGTCTTTTTCATGGCATTAAAAATGGCTATAATTGGGTTGACTGATGGCATGGAGCTCAAGGTGGGTGGCTCTCACATGGCTGACTGTGTGGTTTGAGTCTTGGACCTGGTAGCCTGAAAATCACACCATGTGTGTCTGTGTGCACGCCCAAAATCCTGAGAGGGGGATGGAGGAGAAAGGATTGTGGCATGATCATCCCCTTTGGGGATGTGATTTCTCAACCCTCTTCCTTCACTTTGCCTCTCTCTGGCAAGTGCACATGCCCTATAACAAAATCGAGGAAAAAAAATTGTTCTATATTTCATAATGGCCACTCTTTCTGCCAAGGGGACAGTCTGAAGAAAAAGCAGAAAAAGTGAATAAAAGCCATAACCCCCAATGACCCATTAAAGGTACAATCTTACTCTAGCCCCTTGCTCTACCAGTGGCAGACCAGACAGATGTGGAGCCTGGCCAGGGAGCTATTCTATACTTGGTACAGAATGTGTAGCCAGTTCATAGCAATGGCCAGGTTTATATTAACAGGCTGAAGCTCCTTTTCTGTATTGAAATATTGCAAATCAATGACTCAATGAAAGGGAGTCTTGACTGACCAGCAGTCATTAGGCTATCCTGACACAGAATGTACAGTGTTACATAAGGTATAGGTTCAGTCAGTGGCTGGATGAAGCTTTGTTGTTGGCTATCCTGCTCCACGTAGTGTTAAGTTATGGTGCTTTCATGAGCTCTCTAGGCTTACTCATTCACCTTTATCTTTGTTTAGAAAGCTCCTTTCTAGAATTTCATGTGATCTTTTATTTTATCTCTTTAAAGTAGATGTCCAAACCAACCCACATAAGGTAAAACACAGTTCTTATTCTGTGTTTCCTATTAAAGTGTAAATTCCATGAAAATAGGAATTTTCTTAGACTGTATACAGTTCTAGGACTTGCAGAAAAACTGGTATGTAGTGTGGAGTCAATGAATATTTAAAAAATATTTTTTAAAATAAGTAAATGAAATGATGGTGTTATATAGAGCGAGACAGTATGAACTTGAAAATGGAAAAGAAAGAAAAAAGGATACTGACATTGATCAACAAACTATTTTGTGCCATGAACTTTACTGGATACCTTGAATACATTATCCTAATTAGTCTTTACATACCTCTGAGGCCAAGAACAAAGTCACACTGTTAACTAATGACAAAGATAGATTGAAATCCTAAGTATACCGAAGTTATATATCAAATAATTTAAAGTACAGGACTACTGACTTAAAATAAGGAAGCAATAAATTATGTTGTCAGTAAATATCCATTACATATCTGTATTTTTGTCTATATTTTATAGACTCTAACGGAAAGCTATAAACATATTTTTTAGTTTTAAACATTCAACTACCAATAACAATCTTGACAATGTAGATCATCCACGGAGCCTATGCTGGGGTAACTCTTTGCCCTCAGTCTATTTTCTTTTTTCCTTTCATTTTATTTGTTTTAATAGGAGCAGTCATGTGAACCATGAATAGCCCATCGGGAAAGAAAATTTCTTTTGATCAAGTGGTTTACTGCCACATTGAATTCCTCCTTTGTAATAAATGAAGAAATGTATTAGATACCCAGTCTTCTAAATAGCCCTCCAAAATCCTGAGGATTCTCATTTTTTTCTGAGAACTAAGATTTTAAAAGTGCAAATGCTTAAGTGTTTAGGGTTTAGGATCTTTGGTAATACACTTTCTTGGAAAATGTATCAAAATGAAGTTGTCAGAGGGCTCTAAAAATCATCAGTGAACACATAATCCTCTAAGGCAGTCAGGTCTAAGGGGACTTTTATTTAGCCTAGGGAGTTATCTTGTTGACAAGGAGATTACTAAACACGGAATAGAAGAAAACCCATTTACAAGAAATGGGCCAGTTGGTGCATCAAATCAGTGGTTAATCTAAACCTGGCGGAGAAAAACGGGCATTGTGTTAGCTTACTAGAATGCACATGGGTCATACATTTTCTTTCTCATTTGTTCCAATCACAAACCAATTCATCTTTCTGGGCTGTGTACTGAAGATTCTGTTCATGGGTGCATGGAGAGAAATTGAAAAATAGTGTGCAGAAAATTTAGAGTATATAATCTATTTGGGGAAATATTTAAATAAAGCAAGTTGTAATCAAGCCTTCTGCACTGCCCTAGCAATGTGAATATAGATTAGTTTTTTCCATGCAAAATTATAAAAACTTTAACTATATTTTTATTATTTTCAGCAATCTGAAAGAATATTATAGAATTTTAAATTGAAAACATTTGATAAGAAACTGGAAACATGGTAATTATTTCAATCTGAAGCATTGTATAATTGGATCTTTTGGAAAGGCAACACAAATCTTATTTTTCAAGCACTATGCCATTAATAAAAAGTTCTACAGGAAGAAACCTTGACTTGAAGTGGAGAGAGCAAGAATACAAGAGTAAGGAGCCAGGTTTCCAGTCCTTGTTTTCTCAAAGCTACTAATTTTACTTAGGTTAAATCACTTAATTCGACAGGACTACTCTTTTTATCTGTGAGTGAGGGTTTACATCAATTTCATAGTTTTGATTTTTAGGGCTTAGAACTTTTTCCAAAGTATTTATTAAAAAGTTATGTCTCGGGGCCAGTGGATGGATAATGGTTACATTGCTGGACTCTTACATAGTCGACCACAGTTCAAGTCCAGGACCCAGTGGCTTAAAACTCACATCAGGTGAGTGTGCATGTGTGCCCAAAATCTCAAGAGAAGATGGGAGGAGAAGTGATTGCAGCATGGCCACCCCCCCCCCCCACGGGGGGTAACTTCTCACTTTCTGTTTCTCTCTATCTCTCTGGCAAGCATGTGTAGCCTATAGCAAAAATCTCTCTTTCTCTCAAAAGAAGTCTTAGTCTGAAATATAGAGCAAATAAAAACAGGGCTGCTTTAGTCAGGGGTAGAAAAAGGTGGCTACTGAGCACTTATATTTCCCTGGTACATACTCCCCTGGTTCATGAGAGGTGTTCATAGAAGAAAATGGAATTATTTGTTTTGTTAGATAGTCTCTAAGATCCTTTCCAGTCTGAATGCTTTAAGATTCTGTGCTTTTAAATAATAACAGGCTTTCTTTGAATTGGATTTCCATTTTGAATTATGTAAAATTATTTATTCATTTGACTACTATATGACAGGCATTGTTTAGATGTTGGAAATAGAGAAGTGAACAAACAATTTAATACTCATGGAGCCTGCATTTAGGAAGAAAACATAAAGAAATAAACAATCTTTTGCATACCCGAGGCAGATGATAAGCGCTACAAAACATAAGCTTCTGGGGTGAGGAATGTATTGCTAGTTCATGTAGGGCGGTCAAGAAAATCCTCATTGAAGAGAAAACAGGGAATGCAGAAGCTATTTAGTATACTTAGTATATCCAAAAATCAGCAAACAGATCAGAGTGGCTCAGATGAACTGGACAAAGGCCAGAGTGGTGGGAGATGATGTCATGGAGGACTTCAGGAGTGAGAGAACAAAGAGATGATGAAGCTCAAGTAGAACCTACAGGCATTGTGAGTGGTTTAACTTTTGCTCTAAATGAGATGAGTGAATAGAGGGTTTGGAGAAGTAATATTATATAGCTTACTTTATAAAATGAGTTTCTCTGGCTTTTGTTTTGAGGATTTCTTTGAAGACAGTAAGTATGGAAGAAAGGAGATCAACTTGGAAGTTAATGGTGCAACCTGGCTGAGTTATGTGCTGGCTTCAACTAAGGTAATAGTAGGTGAAATGTTGAGAAACTGTTAGTTTATGGATATCTGTCAAGAGTAGAGCCTCCCAGACTTATTGATAAATTGGATGTGTACTGTAAAAGTGAGCTAAATCTTTTAGTAGAGCAATTGCAATGACAGAGATGCCATTTAGTGAGATGGAAAATTCTGCCAGTTGAGAAGATTTAGAAGTTTGATAATGCAGAGGTACACTTAGGACATATGCTTGTTAGATATCCCAGTGGATAATGAGTAGTTAGTTGGACATAGGAGTCTTGAGTTCAGGTGAGAGCTCTGTGTTCATTATTAAGGTGGGATCAATTCTCATATAGACTGAAGTTATCAATGAGGGTATGAATATAGATTGTGGGGAGAAGAGACCCAATACTGAGCATACCAATATTAAGAAAGTGGGAGAAATAAGGAGAAATCAATAAAGGAGATTAGAAAGAATGTTTTTTTTTTTTTTTTTTTTTTTTTGTAATAGAAGAGAGAGTACATGGAAGCCAATTGAAGAAAGTGTTTTGACAAGGAGTAAATGATCAACTGGTGTAAATGCTGTGAATATATATATATTTTTTGAGAGTTTTTTGCTATAGGGTGCATGTGCTCACAAGAAAGACAGAAACAGAGAGACAGAAAGCAAGAAATCACCCCCCCCCCCCAGAGATGATAGCCATGTGGCCTTGCCACAATCCCTTCTCCATTATTCTCTCAGGATCTTGGGCACGCATGCACACGTGTCTGGCATGAGTTTAAGCCACCAGGTCTGGGACTCAAACCATGGTCGACTACATGGGAGTACAGCGACATAGCCATTTTGTCATCTGTTGGTCCCTAAATGCTGTGAATATGTTAAGTAAGATGAGATCTGAGGAGATCATTGGTGACCTTGACAAGACTGGTGAAGCAGTGGTGAGTAAGGCCTGATTGAATTGTGTTCTATAGAAAAATAAAAAAAAGGAAGGAATACAATACATTTTTTTGCTGAGCTTTTCTACAAAGGTAAGCAGAACATAGGTGATTCTTGGTATCATGAAGTTACTTATCAGAAAATATATTACTGTGTGTTTTTACATTAATGGAGGACCATAGTTCAGTAGAGATGGTGGCATTTGATGATATCTTGAAGAAAGGAGAGTTTCAGGGACATGTCCTTGAGAAGGTTTAAGACAATGAGATCTAGGCCACAGGTAGAGGGGTTGTTCAATGAAATAGGAGAGAAAGTGGACTATTTTGGCATAGATGCATGTTGTATAGGTGATGGGAGCTTGTGATAGTTCTCTTCTGATTGCTTCAGATATCTTAAGGAAATGCATACTGGATCATTATCTGGGGGTGAAGGTGTTAAAGGTTTGAAAAAGGGAAAAAGTGAGGGACCAGCAGGTGGTGTAGTGGTTAAGATGCTGGACTCCCACATAGTCAACTACAGTTTGAGGCCTAGATCAGTGGCTTGAAATTCATCCTGCGCCCATGTGCGTATGTGCTCAAAATCCCAAGAGGAGAATGGAGAAGGGATTGCAATATGCCCATCCCTGCTGGGGGGTAATTTCTTGCTTTCTGTTTCTCTGGTGAACACAAGCACCCTATAGCAAAGAGTCTAACTCTAAAAAAAAAAAAAAAAAAAAAAAAAAAAAGCGAAAATGTACTACTCACAAGAAAAATAAGTAAGTGAATAAGTAAAATGCTGGGAAAGTATACTCTGGTTGCTTGGCCAGCCTCTTTGAGGTTATGGTCTTGAATTTAAAACAAGATCAACCATCACAGTTTATTTTTCTCTAACTACTTGTTCCTGCATGTGCAGGTGCTTAGTCAGTATGGAGATGGATTTAATCATGGTCAGGCAAGAAGATAAATGATGTGATTATGAAGACAGACCATAGAATCCAAGTGGCAAAAGGAAGTTAGTACAAAATAAGAATAGTAAACGATGAAAAAAGCCTTTTAGGTCCTAGTGAATAGATGAAATATTAAAAATTTATACCAGAGTGAATGAAGAAACATAGGAGTGAGTAGTCATCATAAAAAAAAGTGGTTTAAAATTGATACTATGTGGGACCAGCAGATGGTGGGATGGTTATGTCACTGGACTTCCATGTAGTCTACTGCAATTTGAATCCCAGACGTGGCAGTTTAAAACTCATGCCAGTGGGTGTGCATTTATACCCAAGGTCCTGAAAGGAGAATGAAGGAGAAAGGATTGTGATGTGGCTATCCCCCCCTGGAGGGTGATCTCTCACTTTCTGTCTCTATCTCTCCAGTGAGTGCACACACCCTATAGCAAAAAACTCTCATAAAACAAAAACAAAAACAAGACAAAACAAAACGATACTGTGAAGATTAGAGTCATTCTGTGGGAATGTGTAGCTTAAGGGGTGGAGACCAAAGTTATTGAAAGAAAAGAAATCAAGCAACTATATGAAGATTGAAATCATTGAGACTTATGACAGTTCGGGTGTATATATTATTTTTGATGATAGAGTGCATGTGTGCAAGAGAGAGAGAGCCCTCAAAAGGTTCTCCTCATGCCCTTTTTCCCAGTACTCCAGCTCCTCAGGCTACCTGGATGCTTGAATGCACACTGAGCATGTTTTCAGGCTGACTGAGGGATCCAAACCTACAGTTAGCCAGGTGCTGCAGGGCACTGCATTGCGTTACTACTGTGCTACAGTGTCAGGGCTGCAAGTACAGATATTTAGTAGAAATAGCTGGCATGCACATTTCCTCATGACACTCAAGTCTTTGTATGTGGCCATCACCTTTCAAACCACAAACATTAAAATAATCCTACTGTGCAAAGAAACAGAAAAAGCCTATCGCTTATCAAAGTAGCAAGTTGTACTAGCAAGCCATGGGTTGTGCCATTCTAAATGGATGGATATATATATATATATCCAATATTTTCTATAAGCTAAGTGTATCAAACTTGTGAAAACATAAACGGGGCTGGCCCCATAGTGCAGTGGTTAGCCCCTATGCACTGGGAGCCAGATCTCACATGACTGATCACAGTTCAAATCCTGGTTCCAGTATGAAAATCTTAGCTTGAGAAACATGCTGTGTGCAGCATGTGATGAAGGAGGACAGGAGGAAAAGGATGCCCGCATGGCCATCCTTACTGAAGAGTAGTGCTTTCACTCTCTCTGGAAGGCATATATGCCCTTTTACAATTAAAACAAAGAAAAATGAAAACATAAGCATATATTTTTAGAATTACACATCATAATCTTAACATTAACGTGTATATATTAACTATGCATTTATTATGCCTAATTTTCCAAACAGAGTTGTAATTTAACAACTAGATGAACGTCCTCAGTGGTCTGAGTTTGGTTCAGCCCTCATGGTAACAATGAAGGCACTTAAACTTTGACCCAGTCATTTTGTTTTTCAGTTACTTCGGAGGAGTGCAGAAGGTTTTTTTTTTTTTTTTTCTTTAATAGATTTTAGTATGCAGGATAAACAAAACAAAACAAGAACAAACAAAAAACAAAAAACAAAACCTCAAAGATACCAGTAGAGGAAACTCACTGTTCTAAGAAATCACCTGCTATGAACTTAGATTGCCATTCAGCATCTGTCTTTAGAAAAAAGCAAAAATAAAAAAATAAAGACTATTTGGTATTTAACTCATTTTTATATTGGGGTTTTAGTATTTCTTGCTATTGAGTTACAGAAGTTCCTCATATTCTTCAGACATTAACCTCATATCAGCAGAGTTTTTCAGATGTTTTTATTTTGACAGTAGGGTCATGCCACATGACAAATTCTGGTCAACTGTCTATTGAAGGAAGTTGTGCTGGGCTGAAGTACAGATGAAACCCTATATTATAGTGGTTCATCTCTTCTGTGGTGATGACCAGAGAAACTCTATGTGGAGATGATAGAGCCACAGATTTGAAGCAGCCAGGATTTCTGTGTCAACATGAAGATGGCTTTTTTTGCAGAGTTATTACATTTGTTGTGTTTTTTGCTCTGTTGATTGTTTCCTTTTTGGAGTAGAAATTTTAACTTATGTACTCTTACTTGTGTGTTTTTGCTTTTGATGCCTGTGTTCTTGGTGTTATAGCCATGAAGTTGTTGCCAAAACCAGTCATAAAGTTTTTCCCCTATGCTTTCTTCTGAGAGTATTACAGAGTCTAGTTTTCCATTTGAGTCTTCAATATGATTTAAGTTGATTTTTGTGTATGGTGGGTCCAAACTAAGATATGGGTTCAAATTCATTCTGATGCATGTGGATATCAAGTTTTCCGAGCACCATTTTCTGAGGAGACTCTTTTTCTTATTTGTATATTCGTGGCACCCTTGTGGAAGATCAATTAAATGTTTATACATGGGTTTATTTCTGAACTCTATTACATGCCATCAACTTATATTTCTGTCTTTATGCCATTATCATACTGTTTTAATTGCTACTGGCTTGTAATATATTTTAACTAAGGAAATATGATGCCTCCATAGTTATTCTTCCTGAGATTATTTTGGGTAATTAGCTTTTTTGTGTATTTCATATGAATTTAATAATTTTTCTTTTTAGTTTTTGTAAAAATTGGTATCTCCAAATGTATTAGTGCTATTCATCATAGCGCTGTTCACAATTCTCAAGATGTAGAAAAGACCCTAAATGTCAGTCAACAGCTGAAGAATAAAGAAAATGCAGTATATACATACAGTGCAATACTATTTAAATAGCATTGAAAAAGAAGGAAATCCTGCTGTGTGTAACAACATGGATGAACTGCGAACACATGCTAAGTGAGATAAGCCAGTCCCAGAATGGGAAATACTGCATGATTTCACTTCTGTGAGGAGTCTGAAATAGTCAAACTCATAGAATCAGAGATTAGAATGGTGGTTGCTAGGGGCTAGAGCAGGAGAAAAATGGACATTATTAATCAATGGGCATAAAGTTTCAATTATGTAAGGTCCATAAACTCTGTAGTCTGTGCCTGTAGTTAACGTTATGTCTATAGTACAGTGATTGTATCATACACTTGAAAATTTAAGTGGTTAGGCCCAGGCACAATTGTGTAGGCTTTAGGGTTCCACTTTGCAATGTTGGAAGCTATGTGGAAGACTGAAACTTCAGATCTTGGGTCAACTTGAGCATGCCAGGTATGTGTGACCATGATCTTGGCTGGCTGAAAGGCTGGGGTAGGATGAGGTATGAATTGTGGTATAATGGGACCTTGTCAAGGGTTCTTCTTTTTCTCTCCCTCTCAAGAAATAAAATAAATAAACAAAATACCCAATAGTTGGAAAACAATTTAAGTTGACAGATCTCATATTATGTGTTTCTACTACATAAAAATAAAAAAATAAAAAATAAAATAAAATGCAAATATAAGACATTAAAACTGTCTCTCATATTTACATTTTGAAATAAATTATTTTAAAATTAAAAAATTTATATGCTAAATAGGCCTTAAATAAAAAGAATAAGCATATTACATCTTGTGATCTTAAATTTTTCCTGCATTTAGACTCATTACCTTATTCAAATTGCTTCAAATAATGTTGTTATGTCACTTTACATTACATAAAATAGCCTTGGCTGTGGTTTTATGATTTCAAAGCATTTTCTACCTGAGAGTATTCCTAGATTTCAATTCAGATTACCTCATTTTATCAATAAGAAAACTAAAGTTTAGGGGAGTGTAAAAATTTGTTCATGATCACATTATTAGTGGAAATTTGCAACTAGAAACTAGATCTCTCATACATGTCTACTTGTATATCCTACTGCCATTCAAATATTAGTTATAAATAAAATTTGGCAAGTTAACAACTTGGCCTTGGGAATGTTAATGATTCTTTACCTTTAAAGAGTTTATCAGTTAAGAGTGATATTCTGCTGTTACCACAACACTGAAGAAACATAATAGGAGTCTGGGAGAATCTAAGCACTGACATCAATAACAGTGGCATAGCTAAATAAAATTCAATCATAAACCTTATATTAATAACTACTATATTGTGTTGCTACTAGAAACATGTAAGTAGAGTTCTTTTTCCAAAATATTTAAGAAACCGTTCAATGTTATAAAAGCATGAGAAGATGTATTACTGCTTTAAAAAATCATATATAAGGTTTTTAGTAATAGTTATATAATATTTAGAGACGGTGAAGCATAATATTTACTTACAAATAAAAAAGGAAAGACTAACATAAATTTCTTGATTGATTTTTATTGTTTTCTGCATCATAATTCAGATACTACAGTAGAACTTCCTTATTTTAAGGGAAAACTTCTTAAAATCCTTAGGACTATAACTATAGTTGGTTTTTAGTACTTGTGATAAGTAAAAAAACATATAAAACTAGAAAAAGTTATTTATTACATTAAAAAGTTATGTATTACATTTTAGAACTATGTCTCTAGCTAGTAGTCTTTTCTTCATTTTCCTTTAAGATTAAATTTGTGAAAGATGTTTCTGTATTCTTCTAAATCATCACACATAGGGTCTATATTTCATTGATCAAAAAGTTTCCTGTGAGACAATTAATGATAAGAGTTCAAACCAGTAGGTTATATTTACTGTAGAGAATCACACAAAACCATCTGCCAGCATTATGAGAGAATCTTATTCTATTCAAATTCTTAAAGCATATTCTGATTAAATATATTTTATGAGTATTGAACCTAAAGTTAATTAAACTGTCTCTATTTGCAGATGATATGATTATATACCTAGAAAATGCAAAGGAATTCGCAAAAGAACTCCTAGAAGTGATCAATGAATTTAGTAAAGTTTCAGGATACAAAGTCAATCTACAAAAATCTAGTTTTTTTTAATACAATGATAATGAACATACTAAGACAGAATTGAAGAAAGCAATCCCATTTACAATAGCTACAAAACAAATACAATAATTAGGAATAAATCTAACCAAAGAAGTAAAAGACCTTTACAAGGAAAACTATGAAAAATGAAACAAAAATTGAGTATGATATTTAAAAATGAAAGGACATCTTATGCTCTTGAATCGACAGAATCACTATAATCAAAATGTCAGTCCAACACATATTAACTTACACACTTAATGCAATTCTGATCCAATTATCTGAGACATCCTTCATAGAAATAAAAAAAAAAGACAAAATTTGCTTGGAATCAGAAAGGACCTCTTATTGCCAAAGCAATACTGTATCAAAATTATAGGTAGGAGGCATCTCACTACCCAAACTTTAAAGTATACCACAAAGGAGTGATAATTAAAACAGCATGGTGCTGGCATAAAAATAGGTATACAGACTGATGAAACAGAATAGAGAACCCAGAAATAAACCCCAAATCATACGGTCAACTGATCTTTGATAAAGTGTATACAACAATGCAGTGGAGAAAAGAAAGTCTCTTTGGTAAATGGGGTTGGCGGAATTGGATACTGATCTGTGGAAAAATGAAACTGGACCTCTATCTCTCACCTGTAACTAGAATTAACTCAAAATGGACCAAAGACTTAAATATGAAGCTTCTAACTACAAAACTACAGGTAGAAAATGTAGGGGAACTGTTGAAGACATTGGAGTAGGCAAAGATTTCTTAAATAAGACCCTTAAAACACAGGCAATAATCCCTGAAATAGACAAGGGGAATTACATCAAGCTAAAAAGTTTCTATACAACAAAGGAAACTATAACTGAAGTGAGAAGACAATTCTTGGAGTGGGAGAAAATATTTTCAAATTATTCCTTGGATAAGTGATTGATATATAGCATATATAGGGAACTCAAATGGCTCACCCATAAAAAAAAAAAGAGAATCCAATTTAAAAATGGGCAAATGAATTAAGCAGACATCTATCCAAGAAAGACTAATAAAAGGCCAAGAGCCATATGAAAAAATGTTCAAAGTCTCTTGTGATAAAGGAAATTCTAATTAAAGCTACAATGAGATATCATTTAACCCTAGTTACAATGGCTAGAATTAAAAAAAACTAAAGAATAATAAGTGTTGGCAAGGCTGTAGTGAAAAGGAAAGTCTCTCACCTTGTTGGTGTGAATGTAAATTAGTCCAACCTCTGTGAAAGATTGGATAGTTCACAAAAAAAATCTATAAATGAAACTTCCATATTATCCAGCAATCCCCTTCTTGGTAACTAAAAAAATATTGGAAAAACATCTGCACATCCATGTTTATTGCAGTATACTTTATAATTGCTAAAACATAGAACCAACTTAAGTGTCCAAAAACTGATGATTGGCTGAAAAACGGGCATATGTATACTCTGGAATATTTCACAGCTATGAGAAGCAATGAGATTCTATTGTTTGACTCAAAGTAAATAAATATGGAAGACTTAATGTTGAGCAAAGTGAGCCAGACTTTGAAAGATTCACATTGTATATACCCACTTAATTTGTACTGAGTATCTGTATTTTATGGCAGAGGTTGAGAGATCTGAAGATGTGATATTGGAGAGCATGAGTGTGGATGCTAGTGACCATAAAAAAGAGCGATTGACAGGGTGTGGTGAATGGTGAGTGTGAGAAGAAAATTATGACAGTTATGAAAATTCAAGTGCAAATAATTTTTGAAGACTATAAATGATAAACTTATGTTTACAAGGGAAAACTTTTTTTTAATATTGTCCAAAATAGTTTAGAATAATGTGTATCTGTTAATTTACTTGTCATCACACTTTACCTAAAGGAAAGATCTGACTAATGGACAATACGTTTACAATCTTTTGTGAAATTATAATTTATCATTAACTTGTATCTGTAAGTTATTGTTATAAATATCCCCTGTATTTTTTGGTACATGTGAAATTGCAACTGAAATTTATTTTGCCAATGTTTTCTGAATGAACTGAATAAAGTTTTTGTCAGGAAAAGAAAAAAAATTTCATGAGTATTGAACACTAAGAAAAATTAAAATTAAGTGTAGATATTGTATAGCATTTTAAATAACTTCATCTTGATTATTTCTGCTAATAAAGGGTAAAAATTTATCAATAATTATTTATATTACTGAATTATTAAGTCAGTTATTAGAATTGAAATATTATAGTCAAGAATGAAAGTACCTGTGGAAAGTTACTTTCCAGGTTGAATTGTTCCAAATTTGTACTGGCTTTGTGTGTGTGTGTGTGTGTGTGTGTGTGTGTGCGTGCATAAAATACATAACATATATGTTTATTTATTTATTTCATGAAAGAGCGTGACAGAGAAAGACAGCACCCCAACACAGTCTTCACGCCACAGTCCACCCCCTCAGATTCAGGCAGCCTGGATCACAGGCATGTGCCTGTGCACCTGATGAATATAAGGAGACCTTGGGACATGAACCAGGCACTCTCCCATGTAGCTTTAGCATTGTTTAGGTTTGCATTATCAGTGGTGGTAGGTTGAGGGTAAGAGGTAGCCAAAAAAGAAAGTATATTTTATATTCACCAGTAACTAGCAGAAAGTCTCAAATAATAGTGGTTTAAAGATGACATAATGTAAATTGGAGAAATATCTGCAAAACATATGTCTGATAAGAGGTCAGTGCTTAGAGTGTATAAAGAACTTCTTTCTCACACACGTGTGAAGATAGGTAATACAAACTGTTGTGGTTCCCCTACAATGTTAAGCATTGAGGTTCCTTTATATTATGTCTTTTCTGCATATCCAATATCACCTGATGTTTGAATGTAGCTTCCACCGTCTCAGGTAGTTATCTGCATTCTGGACAACAGGGAGGAGTAAAGTGAGGGAAAGGCGGTAAAGGAAAGGTGTACATTTTCAGGAAGAATGATTCCTAATTTCTATTATGAATAGTTTATTGAGCAAGCCATGTTTTTTGGCCACATCTTAGTATATGGCTACATTTAACTGCAAGGGAGTCTGAAAGTTCTCATTCTTTGGAGTACTTGAGAGTCCAGCTAAAATTCAGATTTCATTACTATAATTGATAGTGAAGAACAATTACTCCCTACCATAAGTAGTCTTTAGCATAAAATTATACATTTGTAATGTGTTTTTGGAAAATAAACACTCTGTTAATGGGTTTCAGAGTAAAATATTATCTGAAGCTAAGCATTTAGCTTAAAATAATATATTTGGTATTTATAATAAAAATATGATTTTGAACTGAATCGAAGCCCCTTGAATAAAAAATGCTTTCATCAAAAAGATAATTATTAATCCAGAAAAGTAAATTTAGAGCACAATAGCTGTTAAATCATCAAGTTGAAATTATTCAGCATTGATAGAAAGTTTCAAATAAATACATTTATACACAGCACAAATGCAACATTTTTAATGATAGGCTTGCTATATATAACTTCAATTACTATTATTATTTTTGAAAGATTTAATTTTATGTATTTATTATCATTGTTTAATTTGGTACAGGACATATGTACTCACCAGAAAGAGAGAGACAGAGAGAGGGAAAATGATAAAACAAGCCACCATGTTTAGGACTCAAACTGTGGTTGGCATGTGGGAGTCCAGTGTCTCAAGCACTGCTACCTGCTGGTTCTATTTCAATTATTTTTGATCATCTAAATACTTTTATTTATTTTTTATTGAGCAAAATTATTTTTATTTCTAAAAATGTACTATTATAAAATAAGTACGCCAAACTTCATAAAAATTATTTCTTTTTTTTGGGGGGGACCAGCAGTTAGCGTAATGGCTATGTCACTGGACTCCCACGTAATCAACCGCGGTTTGCGTCCCGGACCTGGTGGCTTGAACTCACGCCGGGCACGTGTGCGTGCGTGCCCAGAATCCCGAGAGGAGAATGGAGGAGAAGGGATTGCGGCGTGACCATCCCCCCTGGGGGGCGATTTCTCGCTTTCTGTCTCTCTGTCTCTCTCTGTCTCTCTGGCGAGCACATGCACCCTATAGCAAAAAAAACCTCACCAAAAAAAAATATATTACTTTTTGAATTAAAAGACATTACCAAGAAAGTTAAAATATCTCAAATTGCAGAAATATCTGCAAAACATATGTCTGATAAGAGGTCAGTACATAGAGTATATAAAGAACTCGTCTAACTCAGCGACACCAAAACAAACAATACAATTAAAAGATGGACAAAGGGAGCCTGTCAGGTGCGTGGCAGGAAAGACGCTGGATCCATGGCTGAGTGGGCAGTTTTCCCAGACATGGTGGCTTGGAAAATATGCAGAGTATGTGTGCATTCATGTCCACGTTTCCTTTCTCTTTGGTTAGTGCACATGCCCTACAGCAAAAACTAAAAAACAAACAAACAAATTAAAATAACTTCCCAAAAAATCTAAAAAAGGAGCTAGCAGATGGCATGGTGGTTAGGGGGCTGGACTCCTTCATGGCCGACTTCAGTTTGAGTCATGGACCTGGCAGATTGCTTTCTCACTTCCTCACTCTCTCAGAGGAATAATAATGATAATAATAATGATGAATAAAATAAAATAACTTAAAAAAAGACAAAGGGTTTGTCCAAAGAAGGTACACAAATGACCAATAAGCACTTGAAAAGATATTCAACTTAATTCATCATTAGACAAATGCAAATCAAATTTAACAAAATACCACTTCCCACCTTCAGGATAGCTGTAATGATAATAAAAGTAGGACTATAACAAGTGTGGTCAAGAATGTGAAGAAACTGGAAGACTTATACATTTCTGGTGAGAATGTAAAGTGGCAAAACCTCTGTGGAAAACAGTTCGGCAGTTCCTCAAAAAGTTACTTATAGAATTATGTTATGACCCAGGAATTCTGCTTTTAGGTATAGAAATGAGATTACAAACAGGTGTTCAAACAAAAATTTGTACAATGATATTCATAGCAGGATTATTTGTCACAACCAGAAAGCAGAAGAAACCTAAATATCCCCCAATTAACAGATAGATAACCACAGTGTATAATTATACAATGCAATACTGTTTAGAAAAGAATTAAATATTGATTTATGTTACAACATGGATAAACCTTGAAAACATTATGTTAAATGAAAAAAGACAGATACAAAAATCTACATATTGTATTATTCCATTTATATAAAATATCCAGAATAGGAAATTCACAAAAACAAATTAGAGTTTGTAAGAAAGAATGAGGAGTAACTGCTTAATTATGAAGTTTCTTTGAGAGCTGATAGAATGTGCAGGTATTATATAGGGCGATGTTTGCATAACATTATGAATGTACTACAAACCATTGAATTGTACACATTTAAAATAAAGTGGCCCAGCCACAGTAACACAGATAGTAGCATACTGATCTGTTGTCCTGGAAGCCCCATGTTGGGTGTGGATGCCCTAGACCCTGACTAGCTGGAGAAATGGGGAAAGAGAATTATGGAGTAATGAGATCCTGTCAAGGATATCTCTCTTAAAAAACATAAAATGGTTAAAGTGGTAAATTTTATGTAATGTGAATTTTGCTTCAATAAAAAATAGTATTTCATAGAACTTGTTCTGAAGTAGTTCTCATAGAGAAATAAATTTAAGCATCTAAATCTAAGACCCTGTCTTAAAGTCACTTTAAAAGAAAACTTTGTCTTCTATAGAAATATAAAGAGAAAATTTTAGACTGTAGTTCTCCAAGTATAATCATGGGCCCCTGCGAATCTTTCAAACCCTTCAGGGGGTCCAAGAAGTGAAAATTATTTTCATAATTATACTAAGATTTTCTTTTTCCTTTTTGACAGTGGTGTTGCCACGGCTTTGGTGGATAAAATCAGTGGCACCCTGTCACTAACTAAGGCAATGACATCAATCTGTGCTGATTGTCATTGTATTTTTTGCTGCCAGGTACTCCCATAAAAAAACTACCAGTTTTATTTAAAAGTGTCTTTGAATAAACAACAAAAATGATTAAAATCTGACACATAGTTACACCTCATTCTATATGATGAAATAGGAAATATGTTTAAGCTTTTATGCCACTTATCAAACGATCACAATTGTCTAAAGGAAAACTATGTGTGTGATTTACCTGGAATATTGTTGTTTTTCAAAGAATGACTGACAGATCAATTGCAGTTATTCAGATTTAGGCATTCTCAGGAAATTTCATAAAAATTAATACAGTGAGTCTGCCACTTTACATCTCACAGCACTTGTTATTATCAATGGTAAATTTTGAGCTTTCAAGTATCTACCACTGTGACCTTGACAATTTTCCAATAATTAAAGACTTCATTGATAAGACAAATGATTATATTAAACAATTTATATATTTTTTGATATTGTAAAGTAAAATGTGTCAAGATATGAAAGTTCTGTATAACTCAGTTAGCTAGCATTTTCAAATGACCAAGGTGTGGTATAAAGTCATACATGGGCAAAAGATGCATTCAAAATGCACGATAGATCTTGGACTTTAATAACAAATGTGTATGAAAAGTTGATCATTAGCTTCAGATTCACATTGCTATTAAACTTTAAGATATACCACTTGTTGAGTTTTGATGTGATATCAAAAAAATTTTCCCTAGATATCTCAAAATTGTATTATACTCTTCTTTCCATTTTTAGTTATATGTTTGTGGGAAGCTATGTTTTTTCACATATTTTAGTTAACATAACTACAAACTATTGAATGCAGAAGCAGAATAAAAATGCAGTTGTTTTTCTATGAAACCAGATAGTAACGTTGGAGGGGGCTGGAGAGTTGGCATAGCAGTAAAACATGATTCTGTGTGAAGCTGATGCACATGGGAAGGTTCTGGGTTTCTCTCTGGAGGCCTTCCTGACTACACTGGGCACATGAATGCCCACCATCCAAAACTGATGGAAGCTGAGGGTGGATCATGGAGTGAAGACCCAATTGGGATACAATCTCTCTGTTTGCTTGTCCTTCTCTCTGTCTTTCTCGTTTGTGGATAAAATGAATACATAAATACAAAACCCAAACCGAAACAATAAGTTTGCAAAAATGTGAAACAATATTATTCTTTTAAATGTTTTCAGTTTAAAAAAATTTTGTCCCTTTCTTTCTTGTTATTTTAACATACCATTTTTTTGAAATAATCATTTATTTAATATTATTATTATTTTTAAAATTTGTTATAGGGTCTTTGCACTCACTAGACAAATAGAGAGGGATAAAGGGAGAAAAAATGAAAAAGCAAGCTGCCAGGTCTGGGATTCGAACTGCGGTTGGTCATGTTAGAGTCCCAGTGCCTCAGACAGTATGCCACTGCTGGTCTCAGCATATTGTTTACATGAACATTTAATAGGTGTCTATTTTTGCTTAAAATAAATCAACATTTAAAAATGTTTATTTCTAACAATGCAATTATGACCGATAGAATCTACTAATTGAACACTTTGTGGGGTTCTCTCCCTTTTTTTTTGTTTTAGAAAAAGTGAAAAGAAGGATTTTTTTGGAAGCCTCACCATATCACAATTTCCCTGTCTCAATCTTCCAGTCAAACAGGACCACAGGAATGCAACCACATCCACCTTATGGTAGATTGGGAATCAAACCTGTACCTCTCATGTGGCCCTAGTTGTGCAGGAGTGTTCTACTGTTTGCATCACCATGGCTGGCCTAGTGGTTTTCCATTTCTAAAAGTTTAAAATGATTCTGTATTTCCTGTGATTCCAAATGCTCACTTTGCTAAAGGTTGGAGGATAGTTTGTTACGTCCCCCAGGTCTACTACAAATTCTGCACCATCTTTTGCATACAAAGAATGTAGCTTTTGCATAAAACATCTTCATCAAATATTCTCTCAAATAAACTAGGCTAACAAACCCAGTAAAGCATAGGAAATAAGTTATATTTATTGTATCTATGGAGAGTAGAACTTAGATAAAATATTGAAAATGATATAATTTTCTGAAACCAAGTAATGTTTTTATTCTATATAGCTGGATTACATAAAGGTAGAAGTTTCAGATACAGTTTAAATATATTAATGATTATTAATGTTTCTATCTCTGCAAACTTTTAATTTTCCTTCAGTATTTTTGAAACGCCAAAATGATATTTTAGCAAATGAATGAAAGAACAGTTCAAGGGGACCAGCAGTTAGTGTAATGGCTATGTCGCTGGACTCCCATGTAGTCGACCGCGGTTCGCGTCCTGGACCCGGTGGCTTAAAATTCACGCCGGGTGCATGTACACACGTGCCCAAGATCCCAAGAAGAGAATGGAGGAGAAGGGATTGAAGCATGGCCATCCCCCCTGGGGGGTGATTTCTCGCTTTCTATCTCTCTGTCTCTCTCTGTCTGTCTGTGTCTGTCTGGTGAGCACACGCGCCCTATAGCAAAAAAAATAAAAAGAAAAGAAAAAAGAAAAAAAAAAAAGAACAGTGTGATTTCTCGCTTTCTATCTCTCTGTCTCTCTCTGTCTGTCTGTGTCTGTCTGGTGAGCACACGCGCCCTATAGCAAAAAAATAAAAAGAAAAGAAAAAAGAAAATAAAAAAAGAACAGTTCAATAAAAATTTAACACTTTTTTACGTAAATTTGAAAACAGAAAAAAGTAATAGTACAATTTCCATTTTCCCCCTTTTCCTTGCTTGTTAGCATCCTGATTTATATGGACTGTAAGCAGTTAATATAGAAGCAACAAAATAAGACAATTTTTTCATTGCTTCTACATCCTTTAGTTGATATCAAATGTTTATCAAAGCTCTTGAGATTCTATACTATGGCGATGGGGTGTAGCTATAAGCATTGTACAGAGTTTGGAAATTGAAGGTGGTAACTAAAATGGTTACAATGTTTATCCAAGGAAAGTATTCGTTTTCTCTTATTTAAGCTCATAATTACTGAGTCAGAAAAACATGTATGTGCTAATAAAGGTAATAAATAAGGTGGAAGCAGTTGGGGTACTCAGCAGGTGCAGTGCATGATATAATAGGCCACTGGGGTGCAAATGTTTCCTTTTCAATAAACATGAAATATCTATTTTATTAAATATGAATATATCTCTATAAATCCTGTTTTATGTTTATTTTCATTTCTTGTAGTATTTTATTAAATATGAAAATATGCTCTATAGTTTCTATTTCATGTCTATTTTCACTTACTTTTTCAGAGACACAGATCATACCTTTTTTTGGTATGACAGGGACTATAGGCTGATCATCAAAGGATACTTTTTCTTTCCTGGGCACACAGAGACTACATCTACTAGCCTCCTTTTCAGTTAATTGTTACTACATGATTGAACACTAATCAATACAGCATGAGCAGAAGTGATTCCAGATTTAATTTTTTTTAAAGAGTTATTCATTTGGGGCCAGCAGGTGGAGTAGTGGTTAAGGCACTGGACTTCCATGTGGCTGACTGCA
Organism: Tupaia tana; assembly: GCA_026018925.1. Lineage (NCBI taxonomy): Eukaryota > Metazoa > Chordata > Mammalia > Scandentia > Tupaiidae > Tupaia > Tupaia tana. The sequence continues at coordinate 57,579,450 of JAKSZU010000001.1, forward strand.
GTTCAAGTCCTGAATCGGCAGCTTGAAACTCACTCCAGGTGGGTGTGTGCATGCATGCCCAAAATCCCAAGAGGAGAATAGAGGAGAAGGGATTGTGGCATGGCCATCCTCTCTTGAGGGGTGGGGTGGTGATTTCTTGCTTTCTGTCTTTCTGTCTCTTTAGCAAACACATGCACCCTATAGCAAAAATCTCTCTCTCTCTAAAAAAAAAAAAAAAAAAAAGAAAAAAGAAAAAGATAAAAGAATGACTTATTCATTTAATTTTATTTGTTGTTATTATTCTTCAATTTGACCAGAGAGAGAGAGAGAGAGAGAGAGAAAGAGAAAGAGAGAAAGAGAGAGAGAGAGATCAAGCTGTCAGGTCTAGGACAAGAGCTATGGTTGGACCTGTGAGAGTCCAGTGCCTTAATCACCACCTCCTACTGGTCCCATGATTTCAGGTTTGACTCTCATGAATATCTCAACTGTGGCCCTTTGTAATTTTTCCCTTTTTACAAAAAACTTGTCAACTTCCAGTGTGACCTTAGAAAGCCCAGGCTGAAGTTGACAGTCTCCAGTAACTGGATAATGTAGTGGAGCCCAGACAATCTATTGACTTTGCACTGCCTTGGATTATCTGCATAGTGAGTACAAAATCTACTGTTTATATGGCACTAAAAAGTTTGAAGTACTTTAAAAAAAATTGTGAGATGGAACATGTGCTCACTGTAATGACAGAGAAAAAAAGAGAGATAGGGAAAGTGAGAAAGCAGCCCATGGAGGATGATTAGGCCATAGTCCATTCTCACTCTCTTTCTCCTTTCAGGACTTTGGGCACTCATGGACATGTGCCTGGTAATTTTTCTAGATAATGGGTCTGGGAGTTGAACTATGCAGTAGCCATTCGGGATCTGGCCATCATAACCACCATGCCACCAGCTGGCCTGAAGTAATTTTGTTATACTTGGCTTAGGTAAAAAAAAAAATTAATTATCATTATTTATTTAATAAATAAGTTAATTACTATTTTTTATTGTGGTAAAAACCTTTGACATAAAATCTATCCTTTTAACAAATTTTTAACTGCAGAATTCAGTATTGTTAACTATAGGCATAATATTATATTATAGATCTCTGATCTTACTTGTTTGCATAACTGAAACATTATACTGGTTGAATGGCAACCGTTTCTCTCCCTACAGTCCCTGGTAAGCACCGTTCTACTCTGTCGCTATGAGTTTGGCTATTTTTGATATACAAATGAAATCATGTGGTATTTTTCCTTCTGTGACTGGCTTATTTCTTTAGCGCAGTGTCCTCAGTTTTATCTATGTTGTCTCATATGACTGGACTTCTTATTTTATGTATGTATGTATGTATGTATTTATGAGAGGTTTTTTTTTTTTTTTTTTTTTTTTTTTTTTTTTTTTTTTTTTTGCTACAGGGCATGTGCGCTCACTAGAGGGACAGAGAGACAGAAAACAAGAAATCACTCCCCGGGAGGGATGACCATGCCACAATAATTTCTCTACCATTCTTCTCTCAGGATTTTGGGCATGCATGCACATGCCTCCAGAGTGAGTTTCAAGCTGTTGGGTCTGGGACTTGAATCAGGGTCAGCCGTGTGGCACTCCTGCAATGTAACCATTATGCTATCTGCTGTCCCAGGATTTCTTACTTTGAAAGGCTGAATAGTATTCCGTGTGTGTGTGTGTGTGTGTGTGTGTGTGTGTGTGTACATGTGATACTTTATCCATTCAGCCACTGAAGGGCATTTAAGTGGTTTCCATATCTTGGCTATTGTGAATAATGCTACAATGAAGAAGAAAGTGCACATATCTCCTTAAAATCTTTATTTCAAGTGTTTTGGATAAATAGAAATTGGGTTGCTGGATCACATAGTATTTCTTTTAAAAAATTATTTTATTTATCTTTATTTATTTTAATTTGACCAAAGAGGGTCAGAGTGAGAGAGAGGGAGACAGAGAGAGGGAAAGTGAGAGAGCAAGACACCAGGTCTGGGACTCTAACTGTGGTCAGCCACATAGGAGTCCAGCACCCTTAACCACCATGTCACCTGCCAGCCCTGATCACATAGTATTTCTATTTTTAATTTTTTGAAGGATATTCTTACTGTTTTCCACGGCACTTGTACCATTTTTCATCCTCACCAACTTTGTATAGTGGTTTATGCTTTTGTTTAATGAAAGGTCAGAACATGCCTGCAGTCCTATATCTCCTAAAGTACACCTGTACATAATTAATGTAGGATCTGGGTAGAGAAAGGGGCATTTCTGTACCCCTACTAAAATCAGCTACAATTAATGAAGCTTGTAATTATTGAGCACAGAGTATTTAGTTCAACAGATACACGCACACACACACACATGCAAAGTAATAACTATGGGGAAAATGCCATGATACATTAAATAATTCAGAGTATGAGAAGTAGTACTATGCCTCCAAGAGGTTTATGATGTTACATATTTAGACTGGCAAAGGCACACATACTCAGATAGTTGTTATATATTATATTCAAGTATTACAGGTTTTTTTTCTTTCTATATGTGAGTTGGTCTGGTGAGATCTTACTCTGTCATTACTGGTAGAAATCCAGTTAAGTTCATTTTATGCTTGAATAGTATTAAATTTGTTGGAAGGTCATACTAAAAAAGGAGTTAACAAAAAATTCAATATTTGGCTCATCATCTTTGTGGGATAGCCAACTCCCCTGAGATGTGTAAAATGTACATACTAACTCAAGGTTTTTCTTTAAAAATACATTTATGAATAAAATAATTAAAGGTATACATTTGAGTAAACATTTATTCTGAAGCTTTGTATTTGATTATGAGTGTGTACATGTATGAAAGTGCATGTTTAAGGGTCACTGAGAGATCCCACCCCAGAGAGATGAGGGTTGGAGTAAAGGAAAATTGCTTTGTTGAAGAAACAGAAAGCAATCAATCACAGTTCACCAGACAGCATGTTTGATTCTCTGAAATTTTTGAAAAGAGAGCACAATGTAATATTGTGATCTGTTTTCATTTGACTATTATCTGTTTATTCTCCAAACAGGATGTTCTGAAAGTTAATAATTTAATCATGCTATGTTTGAATATAAGTTGACATTAAAGGTTTTATATAATCATAACAAAACTCATAGCTACTTATTTAACAAGTTACTCCCAGTAACTACTAGCTGAAATCACATTTTTGTTTTCATGTGAATTTTAAATAGAAATGTTTCCTACATATTTTCAGAGAAATAGAAGGGTTATTGTGTAAGACAGCAGTGGGATGGAAAATTGTCTACTAGATTTTGCTATTTTATCGTCTGTCTTTTTATTTTAAATTATGGTTTAAACATTTCCCTTATCTCAGTAGCCTTTTTATTAAAAGGTAGGAAAATTGGAGGTAAAAATAGATGTTGTTTTCTAAAACTACTGGATGTATTTATATGGATTTATTTCTGAAGAACTTGCAAGAGGTTGCATGGGGATTACAAATTACTTTTGTTAACTGCCTTTGCAGGCTTTTTTCTCCATGTAATATTTTTATCTTCCCTTAGATTGAAAAGATTCTGGGGAGATGATTGTGTGTGAATTTGATAGAGAATATAGAGTAAACAGAAGTCTACGTGTATGTGTGTGTATGTGTGTGCATCGAAAAGGAAAACATAAAAATGATTTTATATAGAAATGTATATAATATTGTGAAATGGCTATCCAAAATGTATTGGCTTTTCTCCTTTTAATCTTGGAGGAAAGATTACTTTTTCTGTATTCCATAACTTGTAATATGTTAGACTTGTGGCCCTTTGCCATTTCCAAAATTTGGGATTCAGAATAGATGTAGGAAAGATTTGTAGCACTGTATGTTCAACAGTAAGTCAGTCTTCAGTGCTGGCTAGATGTTAATCAATGTGTGTTATTGGACACGTTGGCAAGAAAATGGTTGTGAAGTAAGAAACACAGGAAAGGAGAGTGAAAAAAATGCAGAATATAATGTAACGATTTGTGATATTAAAAATGTCTTACGTCAAGGACCAGCAGTTAGTGCAATGACTAAGTCACTGGACTCCCATGTAGTCGACCACGGTTCAAGTCCTAGACCCGGTGGCTTAAACTCACGCTGGGCGCATGTGCAAGTGTGCCCAAGATCCCGAGAGGAGAATGGAGAAGAAGGGATTGTGGCTTGATCTCTTGCTTTCTGTCTCTCTCTGTCTGTCTGGCGAGTGCACGCGCCCTATAGCAAAACCTCTCCAAAAAAAAAAAAAAAAAGAAAAAAAGTCTAACGTCATAGCTCAAGTCAAGGGCTAAGAATCTAGGACTCTTTACTTAACTCTGAATTTCTTTTGCCAGTGAAAATTTGATAAGGTCAATCTTAGTCTAATTATAGGATTTTCATATTAGAAGAGATCATGTAATAAAAGTGACAATTTTCAAGGTGAGAAAGTTGAGGTCCCAAAGGTTTGTCTGTTTGTTTTTTTCTTTTTTTTCTCAAATAGCTTAGCTATGTAGTGATAACTCCTTGGTTAAAAAGCTAGTTTCCTTCCTGACTCTCATTCCATGTAACTCCATTAATTCAGGCACTGAAAGTTGGATTTCTTTCCTTCATTTTAACCTGACTGTAATTAATGGGCATAGTAACTATGTATAGTATTTGAGATAAACTGAATTTACAGCTTATCTAAGGTACCATTTTGCTGATCAAATTTCTGTTAGCTATTACTTCTAGCATCTACTCTGATTCTTAGCTAGCCCTCAATTTCATTACGGCTTCTCTGTTCTGGCTGTTTCCTTTTATCGACTGCCTCCCTCTCCTTTTCTTTCCATTTCTCTTAAAATATTTTTCTTTACATGCAGAATCTCTCTCTGTTGCCTGAGCTAGCCTTGACTTTCAATCTTCCTCCCTCAGACTCCACAGGAGCTGGGATTATAGGCAGGTGTAGGAGCCAGGCATCCTTTGCTTTTTCTTTTCCTTTTTTTAACTTTTTAAAACTGGGCTAAGTGGCTTTATTGGAGAAAGCCAAAATGACAAAGGATTTAAGACTTGGCACTGGGGCCCTTCTTGCCAAAGGTGGGCACAGCGTTGACAAAGCACTGGTTACACTGCATTCGCTGCTTGGCCCTTCCTGTCTTCTTCTTCTGTTTGGCCACCATGGGAGTCTGACCTCTCACTTTCCCAGCATGGGTCAGGGAACCATGGACTTTACCTCCAAGCATGCACGGGCTACTTCCAGAGTAGTCAGCACCTCCGCCCCACACTGACCCAGCATGGCCTCAGCCTCCAAGGGCATGCCTGCCAGGAGCATGACCTGATCTGCAGGGATGCTCTCCGATGAGGATACATGGGCCTTGATCTGGGTGACCTCTCCTGGCTAGTCACTTGAGGGTGTGTAGCTCCTGGCTGCCGAGAAGGTGCATATTGGTGACTGAGGAACACAAAAGGCCTGATTTGTAGACCTGGCTGCCACTAGGCAATTTTACCTTTTCCTGGCAGCTGTAGGAGCATGAGAAAAGTTTGTTGTTCGCTGACATTGGTATAAAGTCATTTCGAGTCCAAAGAACTATTGTAATTATGGCATTACCCACTGCTAGTTTATAAATTTGCAGAAATGTCTACAGGCAAAGGAATAGAGGAGTAGAAGCAACATGAATGAGATTCTTTTGATTTATTTACACTTACTGACCATTGGGTCAGTGGCAGCGTGGGCAGGCCTGTAGCTCTGACATGTTCTAAACAAACCAACCTGGATTAACACAGTTTTTACAACTGCAAATTCCTCGCTTTTCTCAACAAGTTTCATCCCCAGTTCTAGCCTAGAAACAATATGTGCCCCGTTCTAGGTAATACTCAGAGTGTTACTTATTATGTGCCAATATTAGGCTTGGATATCTACTTTCTTGGCTTACTGTGTTAGCATAATATAGGGAGACATTTGGAGTCCAAAGATATCTTGTTTAGTAACTATGCAGTCCTTTCCTAATAATAATTCTAATTCTGGTTGATTACAAACATATGAATATAGTAATTTTCTCAGTAGATTTAACTGTACAAAACAAATCAACAAAGAAACAAACAAAAAACCCCTATGTTATTTATTTTAAGTTTATTTTACAGATTTCAATTTACATTAAATTGGCCTATGATTTTCCAGTGTCCTTATTATTTGATTCTCTTCTTGATTCAACTCCGTTCTTCCTCAGATTATTAAAACTACTATTCCTGAGACCAGCAGGTGGAGTAATGGCTAAGGTGCTGGACTCTCATGTGATTGGCTGCAGTTAGAGTCCGAAACATGGTGGCTTGAAAATCACGCCGAGTGTGTACGCGTGTGTGCCCAAAATCCTGAGAGGAGAATGGAGGAGAGGAGATTGTGGTGTGGCCACAATCTCCCATGCAGGGTGATTTCTCACTTTCCCTTTCTCTGTGTCTCTGTCTCCAGTGAGCACATGTGCCCTATGACAAAAAATATTAAAGGCAAAACAACAACCACCTACTTGTTCCTAAAATATTAAACTTGAGCCTAATTAGTATGTTATATTTACCCTCAGCATAGTACTTCCTAAGTGTCTAGTCTTAGCTTTACAATTTGTGTTTTTAAATTTTTTTTTTTTTTTTTTTAGAATTTAAGATCATTTTAGCTATTTAAACCTTTTTGGACAGGAAATAATGATTTTATATTGAGTATGAAAGTGACAGGAAATAATGATTTTATATTGAAAATCTTTACTCCCTCCTCCTGCCATCTGGGTTTAGGTTTTTAAAATTTTTAAATTTAATTTTATTTATTCATTCATTTTTTAAAAAATTTAATTTGACAAGAGAGAGGCACACCCACACCCACACCCCCCCCACACACACACACAGAGAGAGAGAGAGAGAGAGAGAGAGAGAGAGAGAGAGAGAGAGAGAGGAAAAATGAGAAAGCAAGCCACCCACCAGGTCCAGGAATCGAACTGTGGTCGACCATGTGGGAGTGTCCAGCACCTTAACCACCATGACACCTGCTGGTTCCAGGGTGGGATTTTTCTATCTAATTATAACTTCCTGGAGATTAGTATGAACTCATTTTAAGTTGCTAACCTGTATGCTCTGAAGCTGTGACTAGGTACAGTTTGCAGCCTAGTACAACATCTTTAACGAAAACATTTAAATTATGTTGAGGTAGAAGGACACAGTCCTCCTTAAAGAGAACTTAGACCACATCTACCTTGTGTTTGGAGGTCTGAGAATGGGAAAATATATTGTAAAGGAAAGTTAAAAGAAAATAACGGTAAACTATTTACATAGTGGGTAAGCAAAGGTAGCAGAAGGAAATATGAAGTGGATCTATCTAAGTAGGTGATGTAGGAACATAAAAACAGTTTATGTATAACACTGGAGTCGTTAACAGCAAAATTAAGGCTGGCTCCTAACTGCTGCACCCGTAATGAGCAGCTCAAGAGAAGCGGGTTCCTATATGGCCACTGCCGTTCAAATCCCTAGGCTGACTTGCCTGCCTGAAATACTCCTGGCATGAATCCTAAGGATCTGACCAGATGGAGGACTAGAGGAAGGGATGGTGACATGACCGGAACCTGCAGAGAGTGCCTGTCTCTCTCTCTCTCTCGTGCTTTATCATGAAAAGAAAAAAAATCAAGTTAACTGAGACCTAAAGTGAGAGAAAGTTCATACTCCAATATCATGAAATAGTAACAAGCAGAATGTTTTCCTGTTATATATGCTTCATCAGGCTCAGAGTTAAAATGCCGTTGCTTTCTTTGAACTTGCCTGTCATGTTTTGTCTAGTGATGAATTGCACAATATTACCTTCATAAGCAGCATATGAACTGTGGGGAGCCTCTCTTCTCCGGTTACTTGGAAAGATGAAAAACACTGCATGCTCTAAACTAAATGGTGCTTCTTCTAACTCCAAGATTTTAATTGTTGAACTGTAATCGCTAGGTATAGATGATGTATTTGTTTAATTAAGAGAGTTTGATATTTGTGAGGAAATAAGAAAATGTGTAGCAGTGGCGTACAAATGTCAGTACCGAGGGCTAAGTTTTTCATGGCTAAGTAATCTTTTCACATACAACCAAGTACGATTCATTTATCACTTCTTAAGAGAGATAGTTTAAAACACTTGGTGTGTTTCTGAACTTATAATTAACATGGTCTCATTTGAACTCCTAATAAACTTTGAAGTAATGTTTGGTTCTACAGTTTGTCACTAGCTAATTTTAATTTTCTCAGCTTTGAATCCATTTTTGTATTTGCTATGGTCCGAATGTTTATGTCCTCTCAAAATTCATATGTAGAGATTTTCATCCCTCCATGTCAGACATATAGCCTAATGTTAAGGGAGCTGGATTCCACATGGCCATAAAGCAGGATCATAAAACAGAATAGTTCTGGGGACCCGAATAACTGCATGGAGAGCTCCTTTTGCTTTCCTACATTGGCTATTGCCTGTGCAAGAAACAATCTTGTCTGAAGCCACTGAAAATTTTAGATAATTAGGATGACTAGCCTATCTCACGAATATAATGAACAAGTTTCCTTCTAGACTTAAATTCTATGACGTGCTAAAAATCTTCAAGAGTGAGGTAAGAAAAAACAAAAATCAGCCAAAAGTGGTGTCTTTGCCTCAAATATTATTCCTCTTTGCTATGTTGTAATTGGAGCAATCTGAGGGAAAATGACAAACAGGATATGATTAAAAGAATGTAATGTGACTTCCAAAGTAAGTTCATATAAGACTTTGAAACTTCTGCCTGATCTGTTAGATCTCATGATCTGAGGAAAACTACCAGGTCATGAGGACACTGAGAGAGCCCCATGAAGAGGCCCAAAGTGAGAAAAACTAACTCTTCAGCACCAACTTTCTAGTCAGATAATGTGTGAGTGAGTGACTCTCACCACCCCATTCAAGCCTCTACTGCTGCAGGCTCCATCAGTATCTGATTACAGCCCCATGAGAGACCTCAAGCTGATCCAGAATTTCTGACTTACAGAAACTGTAAAATATAATATTTTAAAATTATTTTTTAAGCCTCTATGTTTTTGGAGTGATTTATTTATTTATTTATTTGAAGAGGTTTTTGCTATAGGGTGCATGTCCTCACCAGAAAGACAGAGAGAGACAGAGAGACAGAAAGCGAGAAATCACCCCCCAAGGGGGGATGGCCACACCACAATTCCTTATCTTCCATTCTCCTCTCAGGATCTTGGACACGCAAGAACACACGCCAGGCATGAGTTTAAGGCACCGGGTCCGGGACTCGAACTGTGGTCGACTACATGGGAGTCAGTGACACAGCCATTATGCCAACCGCTGGTTCCAGTTTTGGAGTGATTTATAACACAGCAATCGAGAACTAATTCACAAGTCATCACAGGTGACATATTTACTAAATATTTGGACAGCATAGCCTAGGTATTATCTTTATAGTCTTTTGACTTTTCTGTCTTTACCACTCAGTGTTTAACTGTCAAACAAAAGCTATATATTTTAGTTTTTCTATTTTTTTATTATAGTCACTTTTAACTTCTGTCAAAAGATAATGCTAGTTTCTATAACAGATCAATCTTGAGATCTCAGTGGCTTAATACAATAAAAGTTGTCTCTTGTTTCATATAACAAAAGAGTAAATTAAGAAATGCAAATATACTTTCAAAAGTGGAAATTCTTACAAATGTAAGTAAAACCTTTTTAACAGTTGAGGTTTCAGAGGTAAACAAAATAATGTAATATATGTTTATTTTAATAAGGCAGTTCTTGTTTTATACAATTTCATGAATGATCTTTATTACCAAGGTTTAGTTAAATGACACCTGTTTTCTAACAATGCAATTCAAATTGCAGTTACCAATTTTTTCACCCATTGCTAAACCGATGGTGATTATTTATACAAGTGGTACTTAAAAGAGGGAATAGACAAGTCAAAATGAAAGTGCAGCGAAGATCTAAAAGGTAATAGTGTTGGAAGTGAACTTCCAGTTTCATGTAAATTATGGAAGAAAGATCCGACTGTGGGAATGTTGATGCTGTGCCATTGGAATGACTCTAGGTATGCAACCAGAGAAACTTAAGGAAGGAGAACTTATTAACATGGACGGAGAACATAGAGATGATCAAAAGGAGGAAGATGTTCTAGCAGAAGTGACACTGATATAAAAGTTGACATGAAAAGAATGCTTGGAGATATTTCATGACTTGAAAGTATAGGGATAAAATGATGGAAGCAGATCCAAGCAGGAAAAAACACGCCAATTTTCAAGGCAAGAAAAGATGCTTTCTCTGTGTAGTATCTCATGACAGGAAGTAAAAGGCCAGCACCATTCACAATCTTTTTGATCATATTTTTTCTTATAAAGAATTAGTTAAAACATGTTATTATTATTATTACTAGCTTTTTTAGCTTTTTGCCATAGAGCACATGCACTCACTAGAGACAGACAGAGATGGAAAGAGGGGAAGTGAGAAGTCATCCCCTAGAAGGGTTGGACATGCTGCAATACCTTTTCCTATCCCTTTTCCTCCATTCTCCTCTTGGGATTTTGTGGCATGTATAGACATGCACTTGTGATTTTCAAGCCACTGGGTCTGGGGCTGGAACCATGGTTGGCCACACACGATTCCAGTGCCTTAATCATCACACCACCTACTGGCTCTATATAAAGAGAGTTTTTAATGTCTGAAAAAAAGTGGTAAATGTTACAGAATAGACATTTTATTCAGATGATGATTGAGATTACTGCAAATTTCAGTCTGCACATTTTTATGGTTAGAACAACTGTGCAAAGTGAGGACCACATATATAAGAAATGCTGTTTTGTTAATCATTAGTATATGATATAAAAGGCCCCATTTTCAGTAACTGTGAGTAGCCTGGTCCACTACCCCAAGATCTATTACCCTGTCTAGTGAGAGTATGTAGTTACTGCTTCACCTTGTGTACCCTTTCCTGCCTGCGTTCTGACTTTAATTCTAGCCCTGGAGATTGAGGGCAGTGAATTACGGTCTGAGAAGACTTCAGCCTAGCAGTAATTTTCTTTAGCTCTTTATTAACCATGATGGTTTTTGATGATTGGTTTCTTGGCCCCTGGTCAAAATTTATTTTCTTTAAGTTTCGCTATAGGGTACATGAGGTCACCAAAGAGAGACACAGAGAGAGTGATAAAGGGAAAGTAAGAAAGCAAAGAGCCAGGTCCAGGAATCGAGCTGCAATTGGCCATGTAAATGTCCAGCATCTTGACCACCATGCCACCTGCTGTCCCCAGTCTACACACTTTTTAATTTTGAGTTTCTTCCATTTATCTCAGCCTAAGGTCCTTATTTATGACCTCACATAAGAAGACTTGATTTTCAAAGCTTTATTTTTGCTTCAAAGCATGATTTTGGGCATGTCACTGCTGTGTTTCAATAATGGTTTGTCCCCCCCCCCCCAAATTCATGCTTTGTATTTGGTCCCCAGAGTAATGGCATTGGGTGGTGATGAGATCTTTTAGAGGTGAGGGCTAGTGGGTATTGATTGAATCATGAAGGCATTGTCCTCATGAATAGATTAATGTGAGACCGAGTGTTCTAGCTCTCATGAGGAGTGATTAGTTCTTGAAAAAGAGGGCTGTTAGATGAAGAAAATGGCTGCCCAGCATCTCTCTCTCTGCAGACACCTGCCATCCTCACTGCTCCAGTCATCCATCAGGCTAGCCTGATGTCAGCCCTCTGCCTTTGGACCTTCTAGCCAGCAGAACTGTTAGCCAGACAAACTTTTATCCTTTATAAATCACTCAGTCTCAGGTATTTTTTTGGCAAAGCAATAGAGGACTAAGATGGTCATCATCTCAATGTTTATTTACTTTTATTAATAAGAATGTCTACACTATTTTAAAATAAACTATTTCATTTTTTTTAGATTTATAAAAAGATCAGAGAACACCAAGCATGATAAATATTTAAAAATGGCACCTCTGTATCTTATTCAAACTGCAGACAACCAAATAAAAGGAGAATATCTTAAAAGGAGTCAGGGAGGGAAAACTTAAAGAAGTACAAACATAAAAATTACAAGAGACTTCCTATAAGAATAGCTAGGCAAGCAAGAAGAGAGTGGAGTGAAATATTTAATGTGCTGAAAGAAAACAGTCCTCACCAACCTACAATTATATATCAGGTGATAGTAAAAGAGCTGTAAATAAAGATTTTCTCAGGCAAATAAAAACTCACATAGTTTATGGTTAACAGAACTGCTTTGCAAGAAATGTTAAAAGGAGTTCTTTGAGGAGAAGGTGTATGATATAAATCAGAATCTGAGATCTAAATAAAGGAAGAAGAGATGATAGTTCTTAATATTGGCTATGCATTAAAATTGCCTGGGAGCATTTAAAACTCCCAATGTATGGGCTGCATCCCCAGCTGACTAAATAGTAGTCTTTAAAAGGGAATCCACCTTTCACTTTTTTTAATGTTCCAATGAATACAATATAAAGCGAGGTTATGAACCACACTCTCCTAAAGTAAACATTGCTAGAGATGGAAGCAAAAAGAGCCTAGAGAATAAATATATATCAAGAATTCATCAATTAAAAAAAGTGATTACATTTTATCTTCATTAATATTTCCTTTTCTGCCTTAAATTTTACTTAAAGTGACATTATCTCAACCAGTTTCTTTGGGCTTATCATGGTGTATCTTTTTAAGTATTTTTTGCATTCCTGCCTTGCGATGATATTTGGGCTAAGATACTCGATTGCTAAGTCAGTGTAGACCTTAGTATATTACATTTAGTTATAAGGCTTGTGTCTGTGATCTCCATTTAAATAAATGAGGCAATTGGTTAGAGGTAATCACTTAGCCACTCTGTTTCCTGAATAAACTATGAACCATTCTGTTGGACTCTTGACTTCAGAACAGACTTATATTTGATATTAATTTTTCTTTTCTTTATTATATTGTTTTAAATTTATAAATTCTTGGTATATATTTATTTTCTAGGCTCTTTTTGCTTCCATCTCTAGCCAATGTTTACTTTAGGAGAGTGTGGTTCATAATCTTGATTTATATTGGATTCATCCATGGGACATTAAAAAAAGTGAAATGTGTTGGGACCAGCAATTAGTGTAATGGCTATGTCGCTGGACTCCCATGTAGTCGACCGCGGTTCAAGTCCTGGACCCGGCGGCTTAAACTCATGCCGGGCGCGTGTGCGTGCGTGCCCAAGATCCCAAGAGGAGAATGGAGGAGAAGGGATTGTGGCGTGGCCATCCCCCCTGGGGGGTGATTTCTCGCTTTCTGTCTCTCTGTCTCTCTCTGTCTCTCTGGCGAGCACACGTGCCCTCTAGTGAAAACCTCTCGAAAAAAAAGTGAAATGTGGATTCCCTTTTAAAGATTATTATTTAGTCATTTGGGGATGAAGCCCATATTTTGGGAGTTTTAAAAGCTCCCACGCAATTTTAATGCATAGCCAATATTAAGAACTATTATCTATTGGGTCATCAGAATATGATGTGTTTTTCTATGCAAAAATGCATCATGACTTTTCCACTGACCAAATAGCTCCTGGATTCTCTCTCTCTTTCTCTCTCTCTTTCCATACACACACACACACACACACACACACACACGTGTGTATTTTATTTCGGGGGATATTTAAAGAGATGGTAGATGAATTTGCAAGATTGTCTCTTGATCTAATCTTTGTCTTTTTATTAAACTATTTACTAAACCATTGTATAAATCAATTGAGCCTTTTCATAGTTCCTCATAAGCCTTATAAGCCACTCTGTTTCCCAGAAACCCCTCTACTAGAAACTTGCCTCCTTAGTGAGATGATCCTAGATTAGAGTTTCTTCCTCCCTAAGATTTTGAGCCAGAGTAAAGCCTGAGAAATTTGGAAGGGGAAAAGGTAATTTTCATGGCTCTTAGGTCACATTCTTGTTATACTGAATCCCATACTCAGAAAGGAATCATATAAATGCTTTACATTAAAGAAGAAAGAACTAAAAAGACTTAACGTGTCATTTTCAACATCAATTTAAATATTTTAAAGAGAAATCTTCAATTATGAAATTTTAGGCATTCGGTCATATGTCATCAGGGAAGGTAGAATACATTTTAAATCATCCAGGTAAACTTATTTCTGAGTCAGGGATGTGACATTATGAAAATACACTTATAAGATAATAAATACACTGTACCTAGGAGTGTGATTTGGGATAATGTATTTATTATAATTTGTATTATGTATTTCTTGCCTGCTCTTCTATTTTTCATTTTTTGTTGTGTTAAATCTTAATTTACTATTTATTGTGCTTACAGATATATCTGATCTTAGGTCCCAAGGCATGTATTTTGATCAGTACAGGGAACCACATGGTGACAGGTTTATGGATTACTATCAGGAAATAATACATATTTACTAGATGAACTACACAAAACAGTTGAATAGATTTTGCTCAATCTTTCTTACAATAGTCACCAAGAGACCAGTTGAAAATACCAGCACTGAAGTTTTTTTTTTTTTTTTAGAAAATTTATAGCAACTGAAAGAAGTTTAAGATGAAGTCGCCAGCACAATCTTAAGGTATCATCCCTAGGCACTGTCAGTAAGATTGAAATTTTTGATCTTTATCATTATTTTGTACACGGTACATTCACAGACGGAGCACAGGTAAATAATGTTCTTCAGTGAATTCAGTTCATAGTGCCAGTATCTTGAAAGGCACTTTGTATCAGTGTTTACTATCATATATCAACAGGGGATTACTAGTCTCAGCTCTTCTGATTGTGTTCTGAAAACTCTGGTGTTTATCTTAATCCTTTCTCTTTTCCCTTATCAAGGTATCTTTTTTATATCATTAAGGCAATTCAGCATGGGTATTCTTTGGGGATTACAATTTCTTTTGTATCTCCTAGGATTTCTTCTAATAACTAGAGGGAAGGAATTAGGAACTCCGACTCTATTGATTTGTGTGTGTGTTAGTTTGGTCTTGTAGCATTTCTTTCATATACTTAATAAACACATCAAGAGATTCAGTTTTTCCCAATTGTATGGTCACTTCTCAGATTATTGACTTCTATCAGTTGACAACTGGTAAATGACTTTAGTGAAAAGAAAAAACAAACATATTTGCTTTCTTTTGGTAAGAGAGATCCATAAAAATAATCTTACCATTTGAAATTTTTCTTAAAAAAGCATTAAAAAATTCTTCTAATTATTTAAAGGAGTGGAATGGATTTTAAATTTGTGTGATAAAGAAACAATTCTCTTTTATAGCATGTCATGATAAACTTGTTTATTTTTATGCTTCCTTGATTAGAAATTAGTAAAATAAAATCAAATCACTACAACTCTATAAAATAACCTATTTGAATCAATAATTTCATTGCCACAATTTAGTAAGAGTATTTTAAGTTGTTTTATTTGTTTTACCTTGAAAGCAAAATATAATCTCTCCCTTCACTTTGAACAGGCTACTCTTAGACAAAGCAGTAGCTAGACTTTTCAGTATCTTATTTTACCCCTTTTCTCCTTGTTTTTATTTTCAGATCTAAACTTCTCTCAGAATTTAAAGTTCTATGTTCTCTATTTCTTTGTTTCCTCTGTAAAACTTGGTCTCAAGAAAACATCTTCCCAATTCATTCAAATTAGCATAGATGTCTTAATAAACTTTCAAAATTGGTATTTAACAGAAGACAAAATACTAATTTTGCTTACTTCCATACATGAAATTCAAGTTAGTATGAGTTGAAGTGGAGGACATACCTTGGGGGAAATTTAAGCTTAATGGTATATTTGAAAACTATGCAGTAAATGAATGTTTATTACAATTTGTGTGTACCATCCCACTCCATTTTGAAAACTACTTTTTCAAGAATACATTTCCAGTCTGGTGGCTCTGGTGCTGCTTCCAGCTGTGCTGCTGCAACGGGAGTACCCGTGTTCTTCTGATGGCTCAGCTGCAAGTATCCATCCATCATTGTCAACTGTGTGAAAGAGAAGTCAAAAGAATGCAATGGTGTAAAGATTATGGTTGATGCCAGTAAACCTAATCCAAATGACATGGAATTCAATAATCTGTATTTGGATATGAAATAGCATCACCCATCCCTGTACTCACCCTGAAGAGAAACCAACACCAGAAAACAAAGACAAAATGATGGTTGCAATTTTTCAGTACATTGATAGACTTCTCAATATTGTAGGACCAAGATGACTTCACTACATGTCAATCGATGGAGTGGCACCACATGTTAAAATGAACCAGCTGCCATTGCAGCAGGTTCAGAGTATCAATAGAAGGAATGGAAGCAGCAGTTGAGATGCAGCAACTCAGGGAAGAAATACTGGCAAAAGGTGGCTCTTCCTCCAGAAGAAATAAAAGACTGATTTGACAGTAATTGTACTACACCAGGAACTTAGTTTATGAATAATCCTGCTAAATGCCTTTGCTACTACATAACTGATTGTCTAAATAATGACCCTGGGTGGAAAAATTTGACAGTTATTTTATCTAATGCTAGTGCTTCCAGTGAAAGAGAACACAAAATCATGGATTACATTAGAAGACAAAGAGCCCAACCTAACCATGACCCAAATACTCATCATTGCTTATGTGGAGCAGATGCTGATCTCATTGTGCTCGGCCTTGCCACCCACGAACCCAACTTTATCATAATTAGAGAAGAATTTAAACCAAACAAACCTAAACTACTTGGTCTTTGTAATCAGTTTGGACATGAGGTCAAGGACTGTGGAGCTTTGCCAAGAGAAAAAAAGGGAGAGCACATGAACTTGCAGATAGTCTTCCTTGCACTGAAGGAGAGTTTATCCTCGTTAGGCTTAACAGTCTTCCTGAGTATTTGGAGAAAGAACTCACCACGGTCAGCCTCCCTTTCACATTTGAAGTTGAGAGGAGCATTTATGACTGGGTCTTCATGTGCTTGTTTGTGGGTAATGACTTCCTGCTTCACTTACCATCCTTAGAGATTAGGGAAGATGCAGTTGACTGGTTAACATATACAAAAATGTGGTACACAAAACTGGGGGTTATCTGACAGAAAGTGGTTATATCAGTCTATGAAGATTACAGATGATCATGTTAGTAACTGGTGAAGTTGATGATAGCATTTTTAAAAAGAGAAGGATGATGAGGACAGTTTTAGAAGACAACAGAGAGAAAAAAGAAAGAGAATGAAGAGAGATCAACTAGTTTTCACTCCTAGTGGAATATTAACCTCTCATGCCTTGGGATCAAGAAATTTACCAGGTTGTCAAGTAGCTAATAATCCAAGACAAACAGCCTACAAAATGAGGATGCAGAATAACTTTAGCCCTTCAGTATCTCCTAATGTGAGTTTCACATCTAATGGCTCCCGTCTCCATTAGGAGGAATTAAGTGAAAAGCAGAAGACAGTGACAGTGAACCTGAGTCAGTGGATAACGTCAAGTTGTAGGAAGCTGGTTGGAAGCAGTGGTACTACAAGAACAAATTTGATGTTGATGCAGTTGATGAGAAATTTTTTCATTAAGTGACCCAGTCCTATGTTGAAGGGCTTTGCTGGATTCTTCGATATTATTACCAGGGTTGTGCTTCCAGAAAGTGGTATTATCCATTTCATTATGCATCGTTCGCATCAGATTTTGAAGGTATTGCAGATAAGCCTTCTGATTTTGAGAAAGGCACAAAAACATTTAAACCACTGGAACAACTTCATGAGAGTTTTTCCACTGTAAGTGGTAACTTTCTGTCCCCATCTTGGCAGAAGCTCATGAGTGATCCAGATTCTAGTATAATTGACTTTAATCCTGAAGGTTTTGCTATTGAGTTGAATGGGAAGAAATATGCATGGCAAGGGGTGGATCTACTGCTGTTTGTTGATGAGCAAAAGCTGTGAGTGGCACTAGAAGAGGTGTACCCAGACCTCACTCTTGAAGAGACTGGGAGAAACAGCCTTGGAGGTGATGTGCTATTTGTGAGGAAACATCACTCACTCCACAACTTCATTTCAGTGCTATACCAGACAGGTTCCACAGAGCCAGTGGACGTACCACCTGAATTGTCATGGGGTTCAAGGAACATTTTCTTTGGATCAAGAAGTAATTTTTCCAGGTCAAGTAGTGTGTTCTGCTGTTTCCCTGTTAAGGAATCTGACACAGAACACTGAAATTAGTATTGCTTTTAAAGACCTGGGACCAGCAGATGACATAATGGTTATGTTGCTGGACTCCCATGTAGTCGACCGCATTTCGAGTCTCAGACCTGGTGGCTTAAAACTCATGCCAGGTGCCTGCGTGTGCATGCCCAAGATTCCAAGAGGAGAATGGAGAAGGAATTGTGGCATGGTCATCCCCCCTGGGGGGATGATTTCTCCCTTTCTGTCTCCCTGTTTTTCTCTCTGGCAAGTGTACGTGCCCTATAGCAAAAATCTCTCTTAAAACAATTTAAAGACCCACAGTTTGCTGAAAATTAAATTTTTAAAGCTGTCATCCTTCCAAAAACAAGAAAGCCAGTTGCAGTCTGAAACTTAGTGACTGGGGAAAATCTAGCAATGGACAGCAGTGGAAGCCCCACCTTGGCTTTAACGGGGACTTGAGGTCTGTCCACCTGGATCAGGAAGCTTTCAGGACTTTGGGCTATTTTATGGCTAGAGGCTCAGGAACTGCTGTTTACAGCAAAGCTGACCCACTGCCTGCAACTTACCATGGAAACCTGTACAGGCAGCGGCTGCGAGGACAAGTCTGGATTCCAAAACTTATGTCAAATATGAGGCCCCAGGTCTCCTGGAAAGGCCCTACTCCTCTTTTCCAGCAGCAAAGATTTGACAGAGGAGTTGAGACTGAACCTCTGCTGCCATAAAACTGGATGCTCCAGGTGCACCCTTCCAGTCAAATCAGTACCAAATGTTAGCTATTCCCAGGGGGGATGGCCATGCCATAATCCCTTCTCCTCCATTCTCCTCTTGGGATTTTGGACACACACCCACGTGTGCCTGGTGTGTTTTTTTTTTTTTTTTTTTTTTTTTTTTTTTTTTGAGAGGTTTTTCGCTATAGGGCACGTGTGCTCACCAGACAGACAGAGAGAGACATAGAGACAGAAAGCGAGAAATCACCCCCCAGGGGGGATGGTCACGCCGCAATCCCTTCTCCTCCATTCTCCTCTCGGGATCTTGGGCACGCACGCACACGCGCCCGGCGTGAGTTGTAAGCCACCGGGTCCAGGACGCGAACCGCGGTCGACTACGTGGGAGTCCAGCGACATAGCCATTACGCTAACTGCTGGTTCCCTGCCTGGTGTGTTTTAAGCCGCAGGGTCTGGGACTCGAATTGCTGTCGACTACTTGGGAGTCCAATGACGTAACTGCTATGCCATCTGCTGGTCTCTCGAGTAGTAATATTTAATAAAACTACAGTACTTTGTGTATCTCTTTTAACTGTATATATACTGATCTGATTTCACTGTTTTATGTTGCTTTCCAAAGATATGTGCTATGTAATACAGTGAATCCAAATTTATTGTTGCTTGTACACACAATTGATAGAATAGGAATACTGGTTTTTCATTAAAAATCAAACCATCTCAGTCAGAAAATTGCTTGCACATCAATGTTTATTGCAGCATTATTCACAATTACCAAGACATGGAACCAACCTAAATGTCCATAAACTGATGAATGGATTGGAAAAGTGTGGTATATATACTCTATGGAATACTACTCAGCCATAAAAAATAACAAGACCCTGGAATTTGATAGAAAGTGGTCAGATATGGAGGATATATTGCTGAGTGAAGTAAGCCAGGCTATGAAAGAAAGATATTGTATGTATCCACTCAATATATACCGACTATCCGCACTCTATGGTAGAGAGCAAAAAATTGGAGGACATAAAAGCAGTGAAAGTACTTAACGAGAATAGGACAGTGTGGAATGGGGGGGTGAGGAGAAGAGGATAAAAAAAGATAGCAAGAGAACAATAGAGAGGCAAGACATTAGTGAGAAACAGATATGGCTTATTACCTCTTGATGATGACATGTATAGTATACTCAACTAGATTGGTCTGAGAAATATTTCATGATGGGTAAAGTCTTTTTTACAAGCAAAATGAGAAATAGTGATTGACTGTTTTAAAAAATAATTATAATATAATAATAATGATTGGGAAAAACATAGAAAAGATATTGAATGATGAAGTGGGGACATTAATGTCTCTGTATTGACTGACATGCATGGCATTCCCTTTTGAAAAAAGCAATGTAATTCACTGTAAAATTATATCTAATCCAATGTAATATAAAGAAGATTATAATGATAATAAAAAATAAAAAAAATCAAACCATCTGTGAATTTCAAAACATAGTATATTCTAGATCATCTAAGATGTACATTGATTTCTAATGCACAAGAATTAGGGGTAAACTTTTGAGCTGGAACCTCTAGCAAACTATATATTATTCCATATTTCTTCAAAAAATTTTATTAGTGTACTTACCTTACCAAAATTTCTGGACTTTTGTAAAAAATAAAGCTAAACTTTAAAAGAAAAAAAAAAAGAATACAGCTTCATGGTCTGGGTCAGTGTTCCAAATACTACTAGGATTCCCTCACCAATAGAAGCAATTTTGTCTTTGTTGTCTGTAAAGATTAGCTTCTCTTACACACACACACACTCACACACACAAACTATGATAATCTCTCTTGTAATATTTACCTTTCTGAAGAATGCTGATTCTCCTCAAAACTCAGTTCTATCTCCTTTTTTTTCTCTATACCTATAATAAGATTCAAAGCTCCATAGCCACAGGAAGATGAATACAAAGTGTGACTTAGGAGAAGATATTAAACTTGCCTAAAATAGTATTTTGCCAATTTGTATTGGAAGAAACCTGGGGATGATATAAGAATATCTGTCTTCCTACCTACCTACCTGCCTCCTAATCTACCTGCCCACTAACCAAAGATTCTAGATTCAATGTGCTGTCCTGAGCACTGAGAGAGGCTTTTAAGAGTTTGCTCTAAGAAGATGACTAAATTTTGAACCCAACAATGGCTATTATTAGCATCTGGGATTTGGTTTTAGTTCCTTACAAGATGGTAAGTTAGCCTATTATATTAGGTCATTGGGAAGGTCATGCAATATTTTTCTATGTGTTTTTGGTGCAAAAATGTGTCATGACTTTCCTGATGACCCAATAGTTTTAAAAATACTGGTTACAGTTTTATGAAAGTGTGAATATCTGACACTGCTGGGTCAGAGTTAAAGGACTTTATTAACCATGACACAGCGTGCAGCATGGTTATCATGTTTGTATCATTTTCCCTTCTTCCCCAAGTACAGAGGACCAAGCAGATGATGTGCACTCACTGTGTTTGCATTGTAGACAATAAGCTTGGTGAATGCACCAATTTAAAAGTAAGTCTACTCTTTAACTGACAGAGACATTGCTTCATACCTAATGGTTGATTTCTGAAAACACAAGCTTGAGAAGTGCTTTGAGTAAAGAGTGATTTTTACTAGAGAAATGTTACACACATGCAGTATTTTCAAACTCTTGAGATAAGCAGAGATGGTGAATCATATTATATCCCTATAAAAATTGTCTATTTGTCTTGTGCAGAATACAGGCAAAACTTGGAGAAGAACAGAAGAGTATCAGATAGTGACTTCACTTGCAGGTAATATTTTGAATGTGATTTCTTTACAGGAGTAAGTACTTTTCCCCATGGTATCTGGTATACAGCTACTGCTTGGCAATTTTTTCTTTGAACCCGTTAGTGTAAAGACAGTAAGATGCAGTTAGATAACAAGAAAAATCTAGAAGTCCATTTTTGAAGAAAACTGCATCCAAGAAGAGATTAGCCCATACTCTGGTTGTAAACTTAGGCTGAGACAAAAATAAAGGATGGAGTCTAGACAGTAGTCTAATGTTTGATGGTGTAAGGCCTTTTAGGAAAAAATTACAATCTTCTAGATTTCATTTTCAGTATAATGGGAAGGGCCCCTAGTTATATACTCTCATTTATGTGTTAGAAGATTATTATAGTTGGCATGTGGAGAATGGATTGAAGTGGGGCAGGAAGCAATTAGAAGATGATTTCATAATTCAGGTGAGAGCTGATGTTGGCTTGGATCAAAGTATCAGTAGTAGTGGAAATAGACCCACATGATGAATTACAGAAATGTCTTGGAAAGCAGGGTTAGTAGAATTTGATGATGGATTGATGGCCCTTCAATTTTGGCTTGAGCCAAGTGGCTAATAGTACAGTTTAGTGAGTTAGAACAGACATGAAGGATGAGACAATATGGGGACCAGCAGTAATGGCTATGTTGCTTAACTCCCATGTAGTTGACCATGGTTCGAACTCCGGACGCAGTGGTTTAAATTCATGCCAGGTGCATGTGCATGCATGCCCAAGATCTCGAGAGGAGAATGGAGGAGAAGGGATTACAGCGTGGCCATCCCCCCCGGCAGGTGATTTCTTGCTTTCTGTCTCTCTGTCTCTCTCTTTCTTTCTGGTGAGTGCACGCACCCTATAGCAAAAACCTCTACAAAAAAGAAAAAAAAAAAGAAAAAAAAAGAGTGAGACAATATGGTACAGGGATGGGGAGATTGAGAATAATCATTTGAGCATATCATGTTTGAGATGTCTATTAAATAACTGATGGAAATGAATATATGAGTAGTCAGCTGGATAAATGAGTCTGATATTCAAGAGAGAAGTCCAGAAAAAATACAGATTTTAGAGTTATTGACTTAAAGATGGTATTTAAAAACCACAGTATTGAGACCAGCAGTCGGCACAATGGCTATGTTGTTGGATTCCCTTGTAGTCGACCACGGTTCAAGTCCCAGACCCAGTGGCTTAAACTCATACTGGCTGTGCATGCATGCGTACCCAAGATTCCAAGAGGAGAATGGAGGAGAAGGGATTGCAGCATGATCATGCCCCTGGGGGGTGATTTCTTGCTTTCCGTCTGTCTCTGTCTGTCTCTGTCTTTCTGGTGAGCGCATGTGCCCTATAGCAAAAACCTCTCCAAATAAATAAATAAAAATAATAAAATACATAAATAAATGAAAATAAAACCACAGTATTTCCTAGAAACAAGAATACAGAGGTGAGATGGAAGTCCATTTACAGCACTGGAGTGCTCTCAACATTTGGAAGTTAAGCAGAAGAGGGAGACAACAAAAGAGTTTCAGACAGTGAAGCAAAAGAAAAACAAGAAAAAGTAGAGTCACAGAAGTGAAGGAAAGAAAGAATTTCAAGGAGGGAATAGTTAGCTGTCTTTAAGGCCGCTGAAATTTCAGCTATGATAAGGACAAGGAAGTGAGATTATAGCAAACTACTCGAGGGCTCTCAGGGGTGTCCTAGGGAATGAATTGGTAGGGACTAGTTAAGGAGGAAATGAAAGAGGCTTAAGGATACACATAAGTCTAAATCCAAACAGAAGTAGAACACACACCAGCCCAGCAACAATTAACAACAAAACAAGAACAAGACTTAGCAAACAAAAAGCCCAAACCCAAAACCTTCCTTCACATTAAATGTACCCAAGAGCTATGCTCTGTTTGTTTGTTTATTTATTTATTTATTTATTTATTTGGAGAGGTTTTCGCTATAGGGCGCATGCGCTCTCCAGAAAGACAGAGAGAGACAGAGAGATAGAAAGCAAGAAATTACCCCCCAGGGGGGATGGCCACACTGCAATCCCTTCTCCTCCATTCTCCTCTCAGGATCTTGAGCACGCACACATACATGCCCGGCGTGAGTTTAAGCCGCCAGGTCCAGGACTTGAACCACTGGTTCCTACTATGTAGGAACCCAGTGACATAGCCATTATGCTAACTGCTGGTCCCAGAGCTATGCTCTTTTTAATTTTTTCTTTGCCACTTACTTTCCTTGAACAGTAAGCTATATTCTGGTCCCTTGCATTTCCCCCATGTCATAGTAGATTCTACCTCTATCACTCCAGCAAATTGCTCTCTCATGTTACCAATAACTGCACAATTAGTTAGTTTCCACTTCTTTGAAATAGTTGACATATTTAAGTATAATTCTTAAAACCTGTTTCTCCCTTGTCAGCTGCATCCTCTTTACATTGCTTCTCCTTTCTAGCATGTTCAACCTCTTCTTCCCTTCCCTACATTGCATTTGACAATCTTTTTTCCTCAGACTTCATACTTTCTTCCATACTAGTTGCCTGACTGATTTATGACTTTGATGACTTCAATTATTCCTTCAGTATGAGTATTACATCTGTTTAAATCATGACCTACTTTCACTTCTAAACTCCATGCCCACATCTCTAACTTTGATATCAACATCTTCATTTGGATAGACTGTAAGAAACATGTTGCAAACCTGCTCCTCATCCAAACTTTCCAAAAGGTGAAGAAAGTAAGCTTTTGCTATAGGTCATCTGTGCTCACTGAAGAGACATAGAGAGACAGACACAGAAAGTGAGAAATTACTCCCCAGCGTGGACGGTCATGCTGCAACCCCTTCTCTTCCATTATCCTCTCAGGATCTTGGGCATGAACACACATGCACCTGGCGTGAGTTTTAACTTGCTGGGTCCGGGACTTGAATGCAGTCTACTACATGGGAGTCCAGTGATGTAATCATTACACAATCTGCTGGTCCCAGAAAGTACGCTTTTATAAAGATAATGTATTCTCAATTTGGAAATTTTTCTAAGATCAAAGTAAGTTTTACAGAAATAAGAGGCCCATTGGAATTGTATCTGTTTCAAATAATTCATGTTTAAATATAAAATACCTATTAGGAATATTTCAGTCTTGCCAAATGGCGAAAGCTATATGAAAGCATGCTTTTACAGAGTAATTAATCACATGTTTAATAAGACATTAATGGTCTGAGGAGACATTATCATTACGAATTTTATTAGTCATGATACACTTAAGACAAGAGTAGAAGCATAATTTGGAATGTGAATCCTGTTCATTTAGGATACAACATTTTCATTGTTTTACTATAAGTCATAATAGATGCATATAACAATTAAGTCAATGAACATTATTTTAACAATTATATTTACTCGAAGCACTTAGTTAATGTTACATGGATAATGCTTGTCCAAGGTGTTTTAATAGGTAGTATTTTTTTTAGAGGGATTTTTGCTATAGGGTGTGTGCACTTGCCAGAGAAAGACAGAAAGGGAGAAATCATCCCCTGAGGGGGATGGCCATGCCATAATCTTTTCTCCTCCATTCTACTCTCTGTGTCTTGGGCACACGTCCACATACACCTGGTGTGAGTTTTAAACCACTGGTCCAGGACTCAAACCATAATCAACTATGTGGGAGTCCAGCAACATAAACATTACACTATCTGCTGGTTCCAATAAATAGTAGTTTTAAGTCAACAACAAAAAAATTTTTGAGAGAGAGATTTTTGCTACAGGGCATGTGCGCTCTCCAAAGAGATAGAAAGCAGGAAATGACCCTCCTGGAGGGATGGCCATGCCACAATCCCTTCTCCTCCATTCTCCTCTTGGGATTTTGGGCATGCATGCACATGTACCTGGCATGAGTTTTAAGCTGCCAGATCTGCGACTCAAACCATAGTTGATTATGTGGGTGTCCAGCGACACAACCCTTATGCCTTCTACTGGTATCAACAACAAATAGTTTTGGACAGAAAGTAGTATTTAGGAAAGCCTTGAAGCCTGAATAAGCAGTATACAAGAAGCTAAGAAGAAAAGGAATTACAGGTGGAGATAATAGAAGAGGATTGAGATGAAAACTCAGGCCATCTGCATAGATTTGAGATTAATTCAATTAGACTGTTTATCTGTGAGTGATGAAGGTGAAGATAAATTTGGGAAAATGTTGTAAATAGACTTGATTGCCTAGTTTTAAAATTTGGACTTCCAGAGACAGTAGACAACCATGAACAGCAGGCAACCAATTTGCATGGACTAATACATGGAAAATTTTAGTTTTCTTGAAATACTGTTTTTTGTTTTTTTTTTGAGAGGTGGTTAGGAAAAAATGGCTTTAGAATCAGACATACTCTTGTTTGAATTGTGCTTTTCACCCTTATTAGGAAAGTCACAATTCTCTGAGCCTCTGTGTCCTGACTAAAATATGGGTGTACTCATACATAAATTAAGGTTTTAAAAATTGTCAATGAGACAAATTATGTAAAGAGTATCACTTACTGTCACTTACTGACCTATTCATATGGGTAATCAATAAATGCTGCTGACTTTTCTCCTCATATTAATTGACCTTTTGTAAAACTTGGCATTATTGGAGATTTCTTTCTTTTAAATTGTTTCCCTTTCTCTTCTTCTGTAACAGCTACTTTTCCTGGTTCTTTTCATACGTTTCGTGAGTTTTCACCTTATATATTGATATTTCCTGGAGTTTAATTCTCTGCCCTCATTTCCTCATACTCTTCTAATGCGATCTTTCATGAAAAAGGCTACAAGTTCAAAAAGTATGTGAAAAATGTAGGTTCCATATTTTTGTTTGTAGAATATATTCTCTTTAGTTTAATAACTATTTTTCCTATAGTCAGCTGAATGTACGTGCCTAGATATTACGAAAAATAAAACTCAGTATGTCTAAAACTTTGTATGCTATCTTAGTCCATTTCTTTTAGTCTTTGTTTGGTTTACTATACCAAAATACTCTAAATGGAGTCACTTATAAACGACACAAATTTATCACAGTTCCAAAGATTAAGAAGCCCAAGATCAAGCTACTAGGAGATGTGATGCCTAGTTGATTACTTGCTGTATTCTTAAACCAGAAGGGGGCAAAGAAACTTTCTGGGGCATCTTTTATGAGGCACTAATACTTTTCATGATGGGTACACCCTCATGACCTAATTACCTTCTAAGGGGCCTCACCTCTAAATACTATCAAATTAGGAAACAGGTTTCAACAAGTGAATTTGAGATTGGGCACAATCTATAGTCCCTTCCTTAAATAATTTTCTCTTACATTTTCAGTAAATGGTGTCACCATTGTCTTTTCTATGCCAATGTCCTAGGAATGTTTCAAGATATTTCCTTGTCTTACCTTGTGCTACAGTTAAGTTGTTGCCTTCCAAATGGTTTCCAATATGTCTCTCTTCATTCTCTATGTGGATTATTACATTTAAAGAAATCTGTTCCAATGCATTCTATCTTTTCCTTCTGCAAATTCTTCTGGAGACATTTTCTAAAATGCACATAGGATCCCCATATTCATTATGGTAAAACCTAAACTCTTAATTTGGCATACAAGGCCATTAGGACTCAAGTTGCCTATGTCTTTAGCTTTATGTCAATCACTGAACTAATACATGTATCAGAGTGCAATATTAAAACCTTTTCTGCAGAATTATTTTCTCTGTTTAACATGTACTTTTCTATCTTGTTTTTAAGTCTCCACACATCTTTAAAACTTTCAGTTCAAAAGTCATCTCATTTAGGGATCAGCAGATGGCAAAATGGTTTTATTGCTGGACTCCCACATAGTCAACCATGGTTCGAATCCTGGACCTGGAGAAACCCATGCCGGGCATGTGTGTGTTTGTGCTCAAGATTCTGAGAGGAGAGTGGAGGAGAAAAAATTGTGGCATGGCTATCTCTCCTGGGTGTGTGTGTGGGGTGATTTCTCGCTTTTTGTCTCCCTCTCTGGCAAGCACATGCACCCTATAGCAAAAATCTCTTAAAAAAAAAAAAGTCATCTCATTTAAGATTCAGCACATTCTTATTAAGCTTTAACTCTGTGCCAGGTACTATGCTGGTCAATTCCTTGAGAATAATTTCTTTCTCTCAGACACTTCTACTTCTCCTTTGTGCACATCTCTATTATAAAATCAACTTGTCATGATTTGCATATTTATATGCTTCTTTTACTGAACCTTGTGCTTCTAGTGGTCAGGGAATTTATCTTATTCATCTAAGTGTCATTAGCTTTTAACACAGTCATAGGTAATCTTTAAATTGAACAAATCGTTTCTTTAAAGCAAATGTAAGTTAACGTTTCTTAGAGAGGTTTGCAAAAGCATAATTTTCCTGAGCTTAGTAGAACACAAACACTGTTTCCTGAAATTCAAAACCTACTGGGCTAGAAAATGAATGTTTTATAATAAATGGAACACCTCAGCATTCTAGTTAATTGGCGTGAATAATTTCTGACAGAAGGTGAATATCAAATAGCTATCTACTTTACCTCCTTTTTGTATATATCATATATATTTTGATGGAAATTGGCAATAAACTAAAGGGATGTTTGCTCACAGATACTATTGCTTTTCATTTGGGTTGGATAATGAGCACTAAGAAAGCAGGCTGAGTTTCCAGAGAGTAATTGATGTTGATGTTTTGTGCTATCATGTGGATATTCTAAAAAAATGAAAGGACACTAGACTATCATTACATGCCCAATAGTTACAAGCAAGGACCATGTGGATCAATGATTTTTTAATGAAATGCTGTGTAGCACACACTGTCATTATTGTTTTACAAAAAGGAAGCAAGAATGAATGATTATGGCAGAGAGGGCTGTTTGGATAGTATAACCGAGAGAATCAAGGGTCAAAGATGTTAAAGTGCTAACTCCAAGTGACAAAGTGAATTGGTGTTAGAGCTAGCCACATGTTACAATTAAAATTTCTTTCAATTGTTTTCAGTCCTGACAGAAGATAATACTCCGTGAATTATGTGGGATCAAGACAGGCATTATATTAGTTTTCAATACACACATTGGTTATTAATTACATAAATGTATTTATTCATGACATCATTAATACTTATATGTCAAGTAGCTTATATTTGATTAATTTCAGGTCTTAAAACAAGATCTCACAGATTTTATTTTTTCTGTTAGCTCTTGAATGGCATCAAACGAGTGGCAGCTTTTCCTTCAAGTCTCTGCAAATAACTGTGATTTATAATACCTAATGTAATTATTTGTCTCATAGCCTATGGAGTGAGTCAGGTCTTCAGATATTATATTTCTGTTGGATTTTCATATTTTCTAGGAAAGTTGTGGGAGAACTAGTGGAAGGTGATCAGGTTCTCAGGAGTTCTAGATGAGAATTTACTAGGATAATAATGTGACAAGGAGACTGTCTGATGATATGGGAGTAGAAAGAGAGAATGGACAGAATAAAAGAAAAGGAAAACAATAGAATGGAGGAAATAAGAAAGCAAGGACTGTATTTAAGAAAAGCAAGACTGTATTTAAGGAAAGTGAAGAACCAAAAATACAAGGTAGGAAAGTCAGTCCTAAGAATATTTATTGAGTTCCTTCTTTTTAGAGACAAGGTACTGGTTGTGCTTGGTATTTTCTTATTTAATCCTCACAACTTCAGAATATATCCCCATTTTATAGGTGAGAAAACAAAATACACTGAGGTTAAGTGCCCAAGTCAAATACATTAGTAAGTGTCAGTTGTAGGATTTAAACTCAGACATATTATATCCTCCTGGGTCAAGAGGGAAGGCTCACTAACTTGTTTCTCAGAATATTAATTCCTGGCTAGTATGGCTTGCCTTAAAAATTTAGGGCCTCTCTCTATGCTGATTTTAATGACCCTAAAGTGATTGCCTTAGGGAACCATAATGAGTTCCTTAATAGAGGATCCTGAAAAAATGGAGGTGTCATCTAAATCCAAATGCATTTGGCATGTGGCTTCTAGCTTGGTATTCTAGTACACTAGCCACTGTGCCAAAAAAGGCTGGGTCATAAATATCATATTTGTTTGTTTTTGTTTTGCTTTGTTTTAATCACAAAGCAGTATTATTCATTGAAATACTTCTCTAATATTAAAACAAAATTCTAAACAATTTAAGAGATTGGGGCTATTGTATTTCTTTTCCTTTACAAGAGAAAGGGAAAAGAGAAACAGGAAAAGAGAGAGACAGAGATAGGTGTCTTTGACAGGGTGTTATCCTGTCATGATCCTCTTGCCTCAGTCTCTCAAATAGCTGGGCTTGTCGATATGAACAACCATGCCTGGTGTGTTCAGCTGGGCCCCAGAACCAAACTTGTGTTTTGCATGTGGCTTTTAGCTTTAAAATTTCTGGCACTACCTCTGCTTCACTGTGACTGGGCTGTTGCATTTTTTAACTACATTTTTCAACATTAGAGTAGCTATCTATTTTCAGCTGTGAATAAGGATTTAAGCATATTTGGACTTTTCTTCCTTCTCCTCACCTTTCTTAACCCCTGGTTCCTTCATATTTCTTGAACCAATTTTACTATTCCTTATTTTTCTTAAGAACTTTGCTTTTCTTGTTTCTGGTCTTTTACGTATTTTTAGAAGCTACACTTAGTTTATAATGGGAACAAGATAGAGTATAAATAAGTCATAGATAAACATAAAATATTGGACATCATTTAATTTAAAGTAATGATAATGCAGACTCATGGTTTACCATTCATTTTTCTGTATGCAATGGTATTTGTGAGGGTTCCTTCTAAATTATATATTCATTGTTGAGGGCATAATTTAGAGCAACACTGAAGCCTCTCTTTTTAAATAAGCATTTACCTATTCACTAAAATATGTCATTATAAATCATTGTATCTTCAATTTACCATCTGTGAACAGTGGTAAAAATTGTTTTGCTTTGCTTTTGTACTAAAATTGTGTGTTCTGATATAGTGAGGCCAGGAGGT
Organism: Tupaia tana; assembly: GCA_026018925.1. Taxonomy (NCBI): domain Eukaryota; kingdom Metazoa; phylum Chordata; class Mammalia; order Scandentia; family Tupaiidae; genus Tupaia; species Tupaia tana. The sequence goes on from JAKSZU010000001.1 coordinate 57,610,069, forward strand.
GAGTGACTCCTGGTTTGGTATTTTTAAAATTATAGGTTGTTAAGTAAGATCTGTTAGGATCAGATCCTAAGAATGAGTTATTTTTCACATATCAAAGTCTTAGTTGAAATGCTGGCTTGCTTGTTAAGATTAATTAACTAGAGCTAATACTTGCACATTGGCTCATTAACAGAGGAAAAAATGACCTACTATAATCACTCAGGAATTTCAGTAGAAAAGTTAATGATGAATGTAAGCAAACTTCAATAAATAAAATTTTTTTACTATTTTGGAAAAAGGAAAACATAATTTTTTTTCCTCCAAAATAGAGATAATTACCCAATATGTAACTCTCTTGTAGCTGTTGTCTTTTTTCATCTGACCTCTCTGCTTCCTAGTGTTAGAAATCACAAACACAGACATTTTTGATCTTGTGTAGCTGAGCAGTGTTGGCAGTTAAAATAATAGTGGAATTAGATTGACAGTGGCTCTGTCATAAGTAGATATAAACTTGGACAATTCCTTAGCTGTATGATCCTCAGTTTCATTTGAAAAAGTAAGGGGTTAAATTGGTAGTCTCTAAGCGTCTCTATCTGTAAAATTTTGTTTCTCACTAAGCTATATTAAAAATGCAAGTGCTTTCTTGGGTGTGCCCAATAGTGAAACTTTTTCTTTTCTTTTCTTTTCTTTTCTTTTCTTTTCTTTTCTTTTCTTTTCTTTTCTTTTCTTTTCTTTTCTTTTCTCTCTTCTCTTCTCTTCTCTTCTCTTCTCTTCTCTTCTCTTCTCTCTCTTCTCTTTCTTTCTTTCTTTCTTTCTTTCTTTCTTTCTTTCTTTCTTTCTTTCTTTCTTTCTTTCTTTTTTTCTTTTAGAGAGAGATTTTTGCTACATGGCACATGTACTTGCCAGAGAGACACAGACATCCATGCAGCAATCCCTTCTCCTCCATTCTCCCTCTTGGGATTTTGGGCATTCAAACACATGCATCCAGCATGAGTTTTAAGCTGTTGGATCGGGGACTTAATCACAGTTGATCACGTGGGAATCCAGTGATGTAAACATTACTCCATCTGCTTGTCCCCTCCTGAAACTATTTCTAAAGATCCAAAAGGAAGGAACCTTCCCTAATTCTTTCTATGAAGCTTCTGTCACCCTGATTCCTAAAACATAAAAGGATATAGTCTTAAAAAGAAAATGAAAGACCAATATCCCTGATAAATACAGATGCAAAAATTCTCAACAGGATACTAGCAAATCATATCCAATGACTCATTAAAAAGATTATATGGCCGGGAACCAGCAGTTAGCGTAATGGCTATGTCGCTGGACTCCCACGTAGTCGACCGCGGTTCACGTCTCGGACCCGATGGCTTACAACTCACGCCGGGCGCGTGTGTGTGCGTGCCCAAGATCCTGAGAGGAGAATGGAGGAGAAAGGATTGCGGCGTGACCATCCCCCCTGGGGGGTGATTTCTCGCTTTCTGTCTCTATGTCTCTCTCTGTCTGTCTGGCGAGCACACGCGCCCTATAGCAAAAAACCTCTCCCAAAAAAAAAAAAAAAGAAAAGATAATATGGCCTACTCTGCTTTTAAAACTTTAAAAGGAGGCTTTGACTTCCTGTATTATAACCTTCATCTCTAAGAGTTCCATTTGATTCATTTTTATAGTATCTATTTCCGCTTTCAGATCTTGCAAGAATTTCCTCACCTCCTGGAATTCATCAGCTTCTTTCTCCTGAAGTTCATTGTCTCTCTTCTCTTCCATCTCTGTTAGCTTTGTCATTATGAATATTCTAAATTATTTAGCTGATATTTTCATGAGTTTCATTGTACTGTCTGAGGATGAAGAGGAGTTATTCTTTTCCCTTAGAGGAGAGGTATTTTCTTGCTTTCCCATATTTTTTGTGACCTTGCAGTGATTTCTGGTTATCTGATGGATTGTACATTTCTTCCTAATCCTTGAAGTTCAATCTGAGCATTCAAAGGCGTGCAGGAGGAGGTGATCTGCATCTCTATCATTTCATTTTTCACTCTTTGTGCATCAGATTCAGTGGGAATTGAAGAATGTTCTATCCCTAATTGTATTCAGATGTTTGGATACTGTTCGCTTGGACCTGCCTAGACACTCAGTGCATGGAGACCTCTAGAAATGAATTTGGAGGGAGGAGTCTCAGCAGAAAATTTTCACTCTTAGTCAATGAAAGCAATATTTCACAGCTCAAGTTCAGTAGCCACCTCATGATGGGCCTGGGTTTGTGAATCAAATCTCAGATGTAGAAGATAGAAATGCTGGCCTAGAAAAATTCAGCACAAACACTGAGAAAATAGAAAAAAATGAGAACAATATACGAGAACACTAGATATTATCAAATGTCTGAACATCTGGATAATTGATATCCCAGAAGGTGAAGAAGCTCTTAAAGGTATTGATAATCTGTTCCATGAAATCATGCAAGAATACTTTCCAAACCTGGAAAGGCATTCAAAGATCCAGTCCCAAGAAATACAAAAGACCCCAGATAGAATCAACCCAAAAAGATCTCCAAGACACATTATAGTCAGATTGGCCAAACACACAGGGAAAGACAAGATATTATGATTGGCAAGAAAGAAATGTCAAGTTACCCACAAAGGATATCCCGTCAGGCTAACAGCAGACCTCTCATCAGAAACAATGAAATCAAGGAAAGAAAGGGAAAATATACTCAAAGTGTTAAGGGAAAAGCAATTTCAACCAAGAGTACTGTACCTGGCAAGATTATCCTTCATATGGGAAGAAAAGACAAGAACATTCTCAGATGAACAAAACCTGAAAGAATTTACCAACACAAGACCAGCTCTCCAAGAAGCTCTGAAGGGAATGCTATATCAAGAAAATTAAATACAGACACACAGAAATAAGAGATCCAAAACTAAGAAAATGGCCAACTTAATCATAGGAACAAGTCTGGAGTTGAGTATTATATCCCAGAATTTAACTGGGAAGATTGAACCACAACAGAAGATAGATTAAGTACATGAGACTGAGCTGGTGAAATATAATCTTATGATTTTTGACTAAAACAATTCTGATTTTCTTCTATGTTCTTTTTTCCAGTTTTTTTTTTTTTTTTTTTTTTGAGAGGTTTTTCGCTATAGGGCGCATGCGCTCGCCAGACAGACAGAGAGAGACATAGAGACAGAAAGCGAGAAATCACCCCCCGGGGGGATGGTCACGCCGCAATCCCTTCTCCTCCATTCTCCTCTCAGGATCCTGGGCACGCACGCACACGCACCCGGCGTGAGTTGTAAGCCACCGGGTCCGAGACGCGAACTGCGGTCGACTACGTGGGAGTCCAGCGACATAGCCATTACGCTAACTGCTGGTTCCCCTTTTTTCCAGTTTTAAGGATTTTTGTCTTGTCATGAGCTGGTGATAGGTTCATGTACCTACTATTTGAACAGAATCCTAACCTGTTTCCTGGCTTTAATTTTAAACAAAACTCTCTTAGGATTTCTTTGATTTTTGATTTAGTAAAGTTAAAACTTCTTTTCTTTAAATTAGAAAATTGAAAAATACCTATTCAATGACCATAGTAAGCATATAGCATCAGCTATGTTCTACTTTATAGTATATTCATTCTACTCAGAGTTTCATGACTGAAGTCAGATATGTGTTCACAGATATGTATATGTTGGCTGAACTTGCTATTGAAAGTAGTTAGATTATTTAAGAAATTTTGTGAATCAATAAAATGTGAGGGGGAAAAAAGGAATGGAAAGCAACGTATACACCAGAGAATGTGGGAGGATGATGGGAAATGGCAGAGGATGAGAAATAGGAGGAAAAAAAATATATATATATATACATATACATATGAAACTAGAAATGGAAAATTATCAATGATAACATGTATGATTAGGATACTATGCAGTATATTCTAGATGGAAAATCACATTTTGTATGCTGTCACGATGCTCAGTGAATGAATGTAAATTAATTAATTAAAAATAAAATAAATTTTAATAAATAAAAAAGCTTATACACCAGGACCAGATAAGATTTATTCCAGGGATGCAAGGGTGGTTCAACATACATAAAACTATAAATATAATGCACCATAGTAACAGAAGGAAAGGTAAAAACTGTATGATTATATCAATCAATACAAAAATAAATGTGATAAAATACAACATCCCTCATGATTAAGACTCTCCACAAAATCTACTAACAAGTGATATTTCTTTTATTCTTTTAGGTTTTAGCTATAGGGTGTGTGCACTCGCCGGAAAGACAGAGAGAGAAGACAGAAAGTGAGAAAGCACCCCGCAGGGGGGGATGGCCACACCGCAATCTCTTCTCCTCCATTCTCCTCTCAGGATCTTGGGCATGCATGCACACGTGCCCAGCGTGACTTTAAGCCACTGGATCTGTGACTCGAACCACGGTCGCCTACAGGGCAGTCCAGTGACATAGCCATTACACTAACTGCTGGTCCCACAAGTGATATTTCTCAACATAATAAAAACCATATATAAAAAATCCATAGCTAACATCATACTGTTTTCACTAAAAACTAGAATAGGTCAAGGCTGCCCACTTTCTCCACTTCTTTTCACTATATTACTAAAAGTCTTAGACAACACAATCTGACAAGAGACTAAAATAGAAGACATTTAAATAGGGAAAAAGAAAAAGTGAAATTATCTCTATTTGCAGATGACATGATTATATACATAAAAAATCCAAAAGAATTCTAAAAAACTCCTAAAAGTGATAAATGAGTACAGTACAGTGGCAGGATACAAAATCAGTATAAAAAAATCTATAGCATTTCTGTACACCAACAATGAAGAGACTGAGAATTGAAAATGTAATCCTATTTACAAGAGTCATAGAAACCATAAAGTACCTAGGAATATACCTAACCAAAGAAGTCAAAGACTTCTATAAACAAAACTATCATAAACTTAAAAAAATTCAAAATTATGTGAAAAAGTGGAAAAACATCCATGTTTCTAGATGGAAAGAATTAATGTAATAAAAATGTCAATCCTACCCAAATTAATTTATAAACTTAATGCAATCTTGATTAAATTACCCAGACATTCTTCACCAAATTAGAAAATACAATCATAAAATTTGTCTGTAATTTTAAAAAGTCTTGTATCACCAAAGCAATACTGGGCAAAAAGAATTAAGTAGAAGGCATCTCACTCCCTGACCCCAGAATAACAGAGAGCCAAAGAGAGAACCCAGAAATAAACCCCAAAATATACACCAAACTGATTTTTGACAAAACACATGGAATAATCCCCCAAATAGACAAAATAGATAAATGTAATTACATCAGGTTAATAATCTTCTTGGCAAAAGAAACAATGATTATAGTGAAGAGACAACCCTTGAATGGAGAATATATTTTCAAACTCTCCCTCAGGTAAGGGATTGATAACCAAAATATACAGGGTACTCAAACAACTAACTTGCTAAAAAAATTCAATCCAATTAAAAAAATGGGCAAATGAGCTGAAGAGACAACTGTCCAAGAAAGACATATGAACAGCCAAAAAGCATATGAAAAAAATACTTAACATTCCTTATCATAAGGGAGATGCAAATTGAAAACACAGTAAGATATTGCCTAACTCCAGTCACAGAATAGCTAAGATTAAAAATATAAAGAATGAAAAGTGCTGGCTAGGCTGTGGTAAAAAAGAAGCCCTTCTACACTGTTTATAGGAATGTAAATTAGTACAGCCACTATGAAGAACAGTGTGGAGGTTCCTCAAGAACCTACAAATAGAACTACCAAATGATACATTAATTCCACTGCTGGGTATCTACCCAAAGGATTGGAAAACACTTAGTTGGAGAAACACTTGCACATCCTTGATTATTTAAGCATTATTCACAATTGCTAAGATGTGGAATTAACCTAAATGTCCAAGAACAAATTAACGGATTGCAAAAATGTGTCACATGTACATATGGTATACTAATCAGGAAAAAACAAAACAAAACAAAACATAAATCTCTGGGATTTGATAGAAATTGGATGGATACGGAAGATCTACTGCTAAGCAATGCAAGCCAGTGTATGAAAGAGCGGCATTGTATGTCCCCACTTACTGTGTACCACATTTCTGTACTCTATGGTAGAAACTGAAATATTGGAAGGTATAAGCAAGGAGAGCAACTGTGGATACTAGAGACAGTGTGGGAGGAGGATGGGAAATGAGGGTGGGAGGGAAGGAATCAAGGGGAAAATGAAAATGAATATTTTTTTTAAAAAGAATTACTTATTTAATTTTATTTATCACCACTATTTTTTTTCTAAATTTGCTGCAGGACATGTGCACTCACCAGAGAGAGACAGACAGAGAGGGAAAGTGAGAAAGGAAGCCACCAGGTCCAGGATTTGAACCGCAGTTGGCCATGTGGGAGCCAAGTGCCTTGACCACCATGCCACCTGCTGGCCCCCCTCAAAAACATTTAAAGAACACAAAAATGGAAAATTATTTGTTGATGATAGTGTGTATAGTAATATTTTCAAATGAGCTAATATATAATGTATTCAAGCTAGGAAAATTCATTTTGTATGCTATAAAGGTGTATAGTGATTGATTGTAAAAGAAAAAAAAGAAGAAAATAAAAGAATAAAAAAATTGCTTTGTTATGGAATAAGAGAAGATACCACTAAGAATGATTGCAATTTATGTTTGTCTGTAATCAATCCATTTTGAATGTAAGTAGTTTGTTAAGTTCACAGAAGTAAAACCAAATTATAAGCAGTCTTAGACAAATTCAGTGTTTAGTAGAAATTTATTTAGGGCAACTCTTTTGAATTTATGGTTAACTTTGTTCAGTTTATACTGTTTGGTAACCATCTTTGAAAATTTGAAGATAAATTACTGATTGTATTATAGGAAGAAAGTGAGTTATTTCATTAGCAACAACCATGTGCTCACTTTATTTGTAGTACAAATCCAAGACTTCCACCAGGTGGAAAAACAAGAAAGTTCCACCTGTCTTTTACCACTTTAGTGCAATGTGTAGTTGCTGTTGTTTTTTTATTAGCTATGATAAAGCACGTGCTGGGTTTTTGACTGATTATTAATACCATATATCATTAGTTTACAAAATTTCTTTATAGATCTGCCAGAAGGTTAAATGTAAGTATAAATTTTTCTAGTTATTGAATTGTCACATATAGTCTGTATTTTCATAAATATTTTATTGAGAATATTGTGTATTGCTTTCAGCTTGATGTTTTATGTAAAACAAAACAAAACAAAACAAAATACTGTTAAGAATTTTTTTGGTTGGATGTGGTCTTAGCCAGAAAATTGAACCCATGATTCTAAATTTCTTCTAGTAGGTAGAAAATGTCAAACTAGATAATCTTTAAGGTCCCTTCATTCAAACTACTGTACTTCTTTCACATATGCTCACAGTAAATGAGCTGTTTCTATTTTTTTCAGTTACTGATAATGCTATTAATTCTGAGTTTATATTCACTATTTGATATGCACACATGTGCTAGCAACCACTTTAACATCATTTTAGAGATGTTAGCAGACTGATACAATTAGCTATACACCATTTAAAATAGTTGGAAATTGCACATAGTGAAGCCATCCTTAGAAAAATACATTTAAAAAACTCCATTAATCATCTAAACTTTCACAGTCACAGTTTTTGTATCTTAGACAGTGGCAGTTTGGAATTGGAATCCTTTAATTTGTTGTTTACTATGGGGCTGATATTATGCCCAACAGGAGTCATGTGCTTGTTTCCTTACCGCAAAGCTGTGACAGCTTCTTCTGGCAATCTTAGTATAAAGTGATTTCAAAATGATGTTTAGTCTGGAAACTGGTGTTTTTCCTTGCCTAGTGAGTGATGAAGTTAGAACATGCTGCTTCCTGTTGTTGCGTTGCTTCCAAAGAGCATTGTTATTGTAAATAAAAGAAGGATTAGTGAAAGTGGTGGAATCTGCATCTCATTTTAGGGATTATTTTTTCAAACTCAATCTTTGTTCCAGTAGCTTAGTCTTTTTTTTTTTTTTTTTTTTTTTTTTTTCCCTTTCCTGATTCTGCTTGTTGACACAGCAGTACTATATGACATAATTAAACAGCATAGCAGTTCTGAGTCCACCATAAAATTATTTGAAAACTCTAGGACTTATCTTTCCTCTTTGTAAAATTTTGTAATGATGTAATATCTTTGAAAGGTGGCATAGTACTTAACGAAGGAAGGCTCTTACTTAGGCAGGCTGGTTTTGAATATGGGCTCCAAAATGTCACAGTTGTATGATTTTGCTTGGCCAACGACCTAAGACTCAGTTGCCTAGTTTGGAAAAACGGAGCTAATAGTTTTTTGTGGTCTTGTTCTTAGCATTAAGTCAGATATTCTATACAAAACATTTAGTAAAGTGCCTGGCACTGGAAAACACTCATTAACTGTCAGTGGTTATTATTAACTCTTACTAAATGTGTGCACACCCACGTGGAAAGCATCCCAGCTACTATTACTGAGCATGCAGGAGGCTCAGAAGGTGTACTCTTAAACAGTAATTATAGCTTTCCTCTTTTCCCTGTGTATCTATTATCTAATATGTTCTGAGAAGATATTGCTATACACATCTATTTTATGCATGACCCACATTTGGCCTTTTCTACTTTTCACTTCACTGGATTCAGCATGAGTTTTCTCAAGTGAAATTGTTCTTTTTGTTTTCAACTGCATACCACGTTGCAGTCTAGTGCCAGAATTTCTTAGCTGAGAAATACTCAATTATTCCTTATTCTGATAAAGAAGGGTCTTCAAAATTCTGTAGCACGTCTTTCATCTGGGATGTTTAGCAAGATCTATGTTTTTTACTAATTGGAGAGGATATATGATATGTATTCATTATTAGTATAGATCTAAGAATAGCTACAATGTCATAAAGGGGGCATTACCATGGTTTTTATAGAAAATGAATGTAGATCATGGGAGAACTTTCCCCTGATCGATGGGCGATGTTTTAGTTCATTAAAGCAAAAGATTTTCCTTGGGAATAGAAATAGCAAAACCCAGTAATATAGGTAAGCAGTACACAACTTTGCTTATAATTTCATAAAGTAATAGATTGGATTTTAAAAAATGAAATAGTGTAATATGCTTAGAAAGAAACATTTGTCAGAACAATTTTTATTGTCATATTAATGTCGTAATTTAAATAACTTATTTTTTACATTGTTTTTGCCAAGGCAAGATGATTAATTGTTGCATAGTGTGCATGTGTGTATTATATACATTATAAAGTAAGAAAATTTAAATGAGTCTTTCATTTCTCTATTTTCATTATGAATTGCAGAATGTTATATGTACTATCATTTCAAAATACTATAGCATAGAGATGATAGAAATTACTTTGAATCACTGCTGTATTAAGAATATAAATAACCAGATTTACTGACTTATTTATACACACACATGCTCCCACATGCTCACATCTTTGTAAAACTTTCTTTAACTCAAATTTTCAGTTAATCTAGTGAAAGGAGTAAACCTAGAGTGAGAACTTGAATTCAAGACTGCGTCGCTCAACCTTTTTAAAAAATAATTATTTATTTAATACTATTCATTATTATTATTATTTTAAAAATTTGTTATAGGGCACATGTACTCACCAGAGAGAGAGAGAGAGAAAGTGAGAAAGTAAGCCTCCGGGTCTGAGATTCAAACCATGGTCGGCCATGTGGGAGTTCTGAACCTTAATCACCACACTACCTACCAATCCCCAAACTCCTCAATCTTATAGTTAAAAGATCAGCTTCCAACACTATGCCTTCCAACTCTTTTTTTTTTTTTTTTCTGTTAAGGGGAAGATATATTGGTTCTGAAAATAAAGGCAAACAGAAGAGCACTTTATCGTTACAGGAGATCCTGCCAAACCTTGATTCATTCAGTGAGTTAGGCAGCACCAGGCAGATGACTCTTCATACCTGGCCCCTAGAAACGAAGTGGCCTTCTATGTTCTGTTTTCTCTAAACCCAACCAATTCCTGGTCTCTCTAATTTATCTGTACAGGGTGAGAAAAGCCCAGGTTCACTAGTAGTGTGATGACCAAGTGCAAGAAGTGGAACTGTTATGTTGTTTCTAAGACATAGAACAAAATGACTTAGGGATTTCCCGAGTAGTGGGGAAGTCGAGAATCAGTCTTCAAAAGGGAACTGAGAAGAAACACCCAGACAGATCCAGATCTTTAGCTTCTGTGCTTGCAACTGTGCATATTGTAACTTGTGGCACTGAGACCCATTAAATGAGCTTTCCTTTTACCCTGATCTACACTAGAGAGAGGACCAATGGACGTAATGATAAAAGAGAGGGTTTTGAGATTCTTCCTGTGATCAATAAGCCTCTAATATTCTATGTATTCTTTTTCTTTTATAACTCTGTAAAATGTTTCAAGAAGACATTTCCCCTCCAAACTCTCTTTCAAAAAGTCTACTGGTGGGGCCAACAGGTGGTGTAGTGGTTAAGGAGCTGGACTCCTGCACGAGTCCCAGACCTGGTGGCTTAAAACTCATACCTGGTGTGTGTGTATGTACATGTTCAAAATCCCCAGAGAAGGGACTGTGGTATGGCCATCCCCCCAGGGAGGTGATGATTTCTCCTTTCTGTCTCTCTGTCTTTCTGGTAAGTGCACATGCACACTAGCAAAAATCTCTAAAACGAAAAAAAAGCCCACAAAAATCTAAGGGTATATTTAATATGATATATTTATTACTGTGGCTTTGATATATAAAAATAAGCTTTCAGTGATTTATTATTAAAAAGAAATTAGTGGGGGGCCAGCAGTTAGCGTAATGGCTATGTCGCTGGACTCCCACGTAGTCGACTGCAGTTCGAGTCCTGGACCCGGTGGCTTAAACTCATGCCGGGCGCATGTGCGTGCATGCCCAAGATCCCGAGAGGAGATTGGAGGAGAAGGGATTGCGGCGTGGCCATCCCCTCTGGGGGGTGATTTCTCGCTTTCTATCTCTCTGTCTCTCTCTGTCTGTCTGGTGAGCGCACGCGCCCTATAGCAAAAACCTCTCCAAAAAAAAAAAAAAGAAATTAGTGAAACAATAAAAGTAAAATTAGAGTAGCAGTTTATCCCCTTTTGAATATTATAGCTTTTGTCCATTTATTGTCTTACATCTTACTATTATAAATATGAGAATACCCTATATTGTTCACATTACTCCTCTAGTAGTTTCTTTTGTGTCCTGGATTTTTGAATAAAATTTATCTTCTATTTTATATATACAAAGAGATATCTTTCTGTTCTTAGAATGTATTATTATGCCCCAGGTCAATAAATCAAGTGAACTGACTGAAAACTAAAAACACTAAATAATGAAGTTGTTGTTAAACCACTAACAAATATATAGAACTCATCACTTAAATGATAGATGGCCTAACAAGTAAGAGTTTGTAAATGATGTGCTGTTGGCCTCTATATATTTATTTACTTTTAGTCTTATCAGGGTAATTCATTAGTGTAGAAAACATGAAGAGCAGAATAGAGGAGAGAGGTAAGGAAGAAAAATACTGTATTGGTTGATTTCAGAGGATAACAATTTGTTATTTATAAAGGTAGAAGGGGATATTCGAGCATTAGTTCTTTATATTACAACACTGTGACCATACTAAGAATATTGTTTTAACCAAACATTAAGAATACAACTGTTAACTGTTATGAATAAATCATGTATAATATCTGTTTTAATACATCTTAAAAAGTTTGCCTAAGTCAATTGTTCTCAAACTTTAATTTGCATGTCAGTCAATGCCAGGCTGTTTAATATTCAGATTTTCAGGCTGCTTCTGAAGATTCTGCTTCACTTTTACAATGGGCTCCAGAGCTGTTTTTTTTTTTTTTTTTTTTTTTTTTTTTTTTTGCCATAGGACGTGTGTGCTTGCCAGGGAGACGACGTGTGTGCTTGCCAGGGAGACATTGAGAAGAAAAGTGAGAATTAACCCTCCCACTCCCCCCATGGTAGAATGGCCATGCTCCAATCCCTTCTCCTCCTTTTTCCTTTCAGGATTTTGGATATGCATATACATGTGCCTGGGGTGAGTTTTAAGTCACTGGATCTGGGACTCACACCATGGCTGGCCTTGCAGAGTTTAGTGTCTTAACCACTATACAACTAGCTGAACCTCAGAAGCTGTATTTTATTTTTTTTTAAAGAATTATTTTATTTAGCTTTATTTATTATTATTATTTTCCAATTTGATTAAACAGACAGAGAGAGAGAGAGGAAGAGAGGGAAAGTGAGAAAGCAAGCCACCAGTCCAGGACTTCAACTGTGATCAGCCATATGGGAGTCCAGCACCTTTAAACACCATGCTACCTGCTGGCCCCAGAAGCTGTATTTTAAACTGGCATCTTATGTGATTCAGATGTGAGTGGTTGGTACCAGAGGATGTTCAGTTGGCACATTTCTCCTCTAAATTTTTTTTTTTTTAAGAGTTTTACTGTAAGGTGCATGTACTCACCAGGGAGACAGAGAGAGATGCACAGACAGAAAGTGAGAAATCATCCCCCACCTCAAGGGAGTATGGCCAACGCCCTAATCCCTTCTCCTCCAGTCTCCTTTGGGATTTCGAGCATGCATGCCCATGTGCCCAGTGGCTTGAGTATCAAGCTGCCAGATCAAACACTTGAACCATAGTCGACCAAGTGGGAGTCTAGCGTCTTAACCATTTTGCCACCTGCTGGCCCCTCTCCTCTAAGTTTTATCAAAATGTTGGAATGTCTGAAAAATAGAACAGTACTTTTAAAGGAATGTGCGTAACCTCTATAAAATAATATCAATTTAGAGTTCAAGGAGTGGGATGAGGGGCCATACCACCCCCCTCCCACTATCCACTCCTAAAATTCTAGTATTGTGATAAGTTGACCTAACTTGGGAGGTGCCTAATAGAGGCCATTCTTATTATTTGAGTCAGGGTCTGTTGTTATTGCTCAGAAACAAAAATCAGTTATGATTAACTTAAGTGGAGAAAAATGAAAGCTATTTGAAAGTTTTTCCAGACTCACAAAATTGTTGGTAATCTGAAGGATAATATTGGAAAAAGAGCAGGATTCCAGATAGTAGTAGATGGGGCTGGGGAAAGATAGCAGGAAGAATCACTTCTGAAATTGAAGTCATCTCCTGCAGCAACTTTGGGCCACTGTTGCCATGGCTCATGGTACTGAGAAGACCATGACTCCAAACATCCCTTCCTCAACCGTGCAAGGGTCAATCTGGGGGAGAACAGTTACTCTTTGTTTTACTCTTTGTTGTACTTCATGCTCTTTGTTGGTGGCAAAGACAGGGAGAGAAATCTTAAAGGCAGGTATTTCATAGACTGTTTGGAGTCTACACAGAGCACCAGGGAGTTCCTGATCTTTGTGGTTTAATTTCACATAGTGATGCTGATGAGACAGCATAGATATCAATTATATGACTTATTATTCACATTGACTGCATTATTTTTAGTAAGAATTGAGTGAGTCAACCTAGAGCATTTATAGTATTGATAATGTTGGAGAACCTATGTATAAGACAGAATGAATAGGTGAGAGAGAGTGCACGCAAGAATCAGAAAAGGTATACATGGGGAACAAAACAGGCAATCAATATTTTGAAGAATTTGTCAGGAGAAAATTTGTATTTATTTATGAAAGGTTTTTGCTATAGGGCATGTCTGCTCACTGGAAAGACAGAGAGACAGAGAGACAGTGAGAAATCACTCCCCGGGAGTGATGGCCACTATGCAATCCCTTCTCTTCCATTTTCCTCTCAGGATCTTGGGCAAACATGCACATGCGTGCAGTATTAGTTTAAGCTGCCAGATTCGGGACTCAGACTGTGGCTGACTACATGGAAGTCCAGAAATGTAACCATTACACCATCTGCTGGTCCTGGGAGAAAAATTACTAATAAGAATCAAATAGGACTGTGCTGAAGGGAATTTGAAACTACTATATAAGCAAATAATAGTCTTTGTATTACTGACACAGAGGATGTTATTTTGTTTTTCTTTTTACTGAATTTTTTTTTGAGAGATATTTTGCTAAAGGGCATGAGAGTCAGAGACACAGAGATAGAAAGCAAGAAATCACTTCTCTGGAGGGAAGGCCATACCACAGTCCCTTCTCCTCTGTTATCGTCTTAGGATCTTGGGCGTGCACACATATGCTCCTGGCCTAAGTTTCAGGCTACTGGGTCTGGAACGTGAGCCATGGTCGACAGCGTGGGAGTCTTTTACTGAAGTTTTAAAACTACTAAAATCAGATTGAAATTGCATTACAGTAGAATTTTTATTATGTTAGCTGTAATTATGTTTTGTTTGCACCATTGTATATTTTATTTGTAGGTTTACACAAATTTTACTACTAGTTAGTTCAACTTGGATCCTTTGACCTTACTTAACAATTTTTCAGTTATTTTTTAGCTGCAATTATGTTTTGACATAATCTCTTTTTTGTTTTTATTTTATAAGTTCTTATTTACATTTAGTTGTTGTACATCTTTATGTAGTATAATATGGATTTTCAAAGCATGCATGCGTTGTGCAATAATCAAATCAAGGATAATACCATATTATTATTTTCAGCAAAGAACACATTATTATGTTGCCATTAAATTTGGTTTACTAATCTTTCTTCCTCTTTCTGTTTGCTTGTTTATTCCCCTTTCTCTCTCTTCCCTTCCTCCCTCCCTCCCTCCCTCTCTCTCTCTCTCTCTCTCTCTCTCTCTCTCTTTCTTTCTTTTCTTTCTTTCTTCTTCTTTCTTTCTTTCTTTCTTTCTTTCTTTCTTTCTTTCTTTCTTTTTCTCTCTCTCTCTCTCTCTCTCCCTCCCTCCCTCCCTCCCTCCCTCCCTCCCTCTCTCTCTCTCTTTCTTTCTTTCTTTCTTTCTTTCTCTTTCTTTCTCTCTCTCCCTCCCTCCCTCCTTCCCTCCCTCCCTCCCTCTTTCTTTCTCTCTCTCTCTCTCTCTTCTTTCTTTTTCTTTCTTTCTTTTCTTTCTTTCTTTCTTTCTTTCTTTCTTTCTTTCTTCTTTCTTCTTTATTTCTTTTCTTTTTTCCTCTCTTTCTCCTACTTATACTCTTTCTTTCTACCTTACTTTCTTTTTGAGACTTATACGTAAGATCGACAATGTCTGTTTCCTTTACTTAGTTGTGGTGTGCCACACAACTCATTCGCCCGTGTACCTGTATTTCTGGGTCTGTTAATCACTTATCTTCTGAGCTTCTTTTACCATAATCCCCAACCCCCATTCATACATCTTCCTTTGAGAGTTGTTCATTTAGATTTAAAAAATGGGCATGTTTTTGTAGTCTCTGCAATCTATGGTATCTATGGTTGTTCTCTCTACTTCTATGTCTTTAAATCTTTCAGTTGTTGCCATATAGTGAAGACATTCAACAGATATATATTAGGTGAGGACATACAGTATTTGTCTTTCACAGTCCAGATTATTTCTCTTAGCATTACATCTTCTAGATTTGACTATTTTGTATTGAATGATAGGATCCCATTATTAATTATGGCTAAATAGTATTTCATTGTGTATATGTGCCACATTTTTCCAATCCAGTCATCAGTTGTTGGACACTTAGGTTGATTCTATGTCTTAGCTATTCTGGATAATGCTGAAATAAACAGGGATGTGCAAGTGTCTTTCCAAGTGAGTGAGTTCCTATCCTTTGGGTAAATACCTAGAAGTGAGATTGCTGAGTCATATGGTAGTTTGATTTATAAATTATTGCAGAAACTCCATAATGTTTTTCACAGTAGGCATTACACTGTAGGCATTTGCCCTTTCACCAGAGCCTTATTATTATTTTATTTTATTATTTTTTTGGAGAGGTTTTCGCTATAGGGCGCGTGCGCTCGCCAGACAGAGAGAGACAGAGAGACAGAAAGCAAGAAATCACCCCCCAGGGGTGATGGCCATGCCGCAATCCCTTCTTCTCCATTATTCTCTCAGGATCTTAGGCACGCATGCACACGCACCCGGTGTGAGTTTTAAGCCACCGGGTCTGGGACTCAAACCATGGTTGACTACATGGGAGTTCAGCGACATAGCCATTATGCTAACTGCTGGTCCCGAGACATTGAACATTTTATCATGTGCTTTTTGGCCATTCTTATGTCTTCAATTGAAGTTGTACGTTTACATAAAAAATGGGCAATTGACTTGACCTAATCTTTTTATGCCAATTGTAGTTGCTATTACAAGTAGGGAATAGTAGGGAATAATTTATAAGGCAAATGAATAAATAGTGCCTAAAATGGAGTATGAGAAGGAAAACCTTTTTATTTTTTTGGCCAGAGGATACTTGTGCATATGCACAATAGGAAAAGAGAGAGAGAGAGAGGGAGAGAGAGAATAAGAACTTCCCTATAGGAACATGTCACACCCAAATCCTTTTTTCCTCCATTTCTGCATATCATGAAGTTCCTGGGCATGTGTGCACAGGACTGGTATGTTTTTATAAGTTGCCAGGGGCCAGAATTCAAATCACAGTTGGCCATGTGGAGTGTGCCTCCCTTCACATAGAGCTTAATAGCTGCACTTTGGGACCAGCTTGAGAAATAAACTTCTATTAATAAATATTTTTAAAATCTATAAAGGTGCATGTTAAAGAAGATTGTTTTTGTGTTTGTTTATCTTTTAGTCAATCAGTTTCAGTCGTAGAGTGCAGACACTCGGTATATATTAAGTGGGGACATACAATGTCTCTCCTTCATAACCTGGCTTGCTTCACTCAACAGTAAATCTTCCGAATTCTTCCACTTTCTGTCAAAGCCAGGGTTTTGTTGGATTTTATGGCTGAATAGTATTCCATATAACATATATGCCACAGTTTTTCAATCCATTCATCCATACGGGGTCATTTGGATTAGTTCCATGTCTTAGCAATCATGAATAGTGACACAATAAACATCGATGTGCAAGCGCTTTTCCAATGAAGAATTCTTTG
Source organism: Tupaia tana (assembly GCA_026018925.1). Taxonomy (NCBI): domain Eukaryota; kingdom Metazoa; phylum Chordata; class Mammalia; order Scandentia; family Tupaiidae; genus Tupaia; species Tupaia tana. Next base: position 57,627,034 of record JAKSZU010000001.1, read on the forward strand.
TGTGGAGGAGTGGGGCCTAGGGAAGGTCATTTGGAGGAGGGATTCAGAGGTAGAGCATTGATGGTACGGGGAGGTGTGGTGTTTGTTATCTGTGCAAGATATTTTGATCAACTGGACTGGGGAGAAATGTTCACATATTGAAATGTTCACTTTGTAAGCTAAACAATGTGATTGAATGTATATAAAAAATAAGTAATAAATAAAAAAGAGAAGATTGTTTTTGTCCAATTAGCTGTGTTCTAGAAAACTCTAAAAGAAATAATAATAAAGTATATATAAATTATGAATTCAGTTAATTTGCATGGTAAGTTTTCTCTTTAATTTGAAGGAACCACAAAAGGAAATAAATGATGCATCATGGGTGTGGTGAATACAAAAAAAAATGTGAAATGGAACTCTGTGTTCATCAGAAGAATTAAATAAAATAAAAAGGGAACCTACAACAAAACATTAAAATATTTTATATATTTATGTTTAGAGTCAAATATAAAATGTTTAAGATACCCATTTATCAATATTTATTTCTCTTTTTAACAGACATTTTTCTTTTCTTTTTTTTTTTTTTTTTTGGAGAGGTTTTTGCTATAGGGCACATGTGCTCACCAGACAGACTGAGAGAGACAGAGAAACAGAAAGCAAGAAATCACCCCCCAGTGGGGGATGGCCACACCGCAATCCCTTCTCCTCCATTCTCCTCTCAGAATCTTGGGCACGCACGCACATGTGCCCGGCATGAGTTTTAAGCCACCAGGTCCGGGACGCGAACCGCGGTCGACTACATGGGAGTCCAGCAACATAGCCATTACGCTAACTGCTGGTCCCAACAGGCATTTTTCTTAACTGATCACCTACCAGTATTGATCATATTGGGTAAGAAGGTAGCTCATGCCATCAAGTGCAGCTAGGTACAATGTAGTAGTTTACATGAGATATCCCAGAAAACTGGAATGTTATGAAAAAATATGATTCTTTGAGATAAAAATCATTTTTTGGCAACTAAGGCAGTTAAGAAGAAGCAAAGGGAAGGAAAGCTTTCTTTATCCTATTCCTTTCTGCTTAAAGATAGAATATAAATTCTCCTTTATAGAAGACAATGTTAGATTCTTACCAGTCTAGAGATGATAAAAGAGGATTTTGCGGATAATCTTCATTCCACTAGTTTCTTCCTGAATATTTACCTTCCCACAGTTTCCTGCTCTTGGAAGGCCCAAACTATTCTTCTTTGTCTGTTATTTCTCTATAAATTTATTGTTCTTTGTTGAAGATATTATATAAATAGAGTTCTAAGCCACCATTTTTAGCTATTTTTCATTGAGTTTTCTTGCATGTGATGTACACTGCACATGTTAATAATTTTTTTTTTCTTGTTAATCTGTCTTTGTCAGAATTGGTCTCAACTAAGAATCATGATAGATAGAGGTAAAGTTTAGGTCCCCTTGCAATGTCAATGCTATCTTTGAAAAATAAAAATGTAGTAGGCCTTCACACACACACAACACACACACACACAACACATCTTCAGTATTTTAGTATGTAAAATTTCTCAGGTACAGAAAAATTTAAATAATTTTATAGATAACACTAGTATACATACTGTCTAAATTATACCACTTACCTTTATTATACTAGTTTATCATATATTAAATTCACCTGTATATCATCAATCCATCTTTTTGGATGTATTTTAAAATATCTTGTAGATATCAGTGCATTTATTTCCCTTTTGGATGTATTTTAAAATATTTTGTAGATATGTATTTTAAAATATTTTATAGATATCAGTACAGTTTATCATGCTTATCACTAATGACAGATCAATATTTTTTAGTAGTTTTTTTTTTTCTCTTAAGGTAATACGTACATATAATAAAATAAATATAACTTAGGTTATGTTTTCTGAGTTTGTCCAAAGCAGACACTAGGTATACTAAATCTCTATCAAGATATAGACTATCAACATTATTCCAGATTCCTTGGGTCTATTCCTAGCCAATCCCTGCAAATACTCCTCCACCCAAAGGCAATTACTGCTATGTGTTTTTTTATTTTTTTATTTTTTTTATTTTTTTTTTTAGTAGATTAACTTTGCCTAAAGTATCGTATAAATGGAATCAGACTTAATGCACTCTTTTGGATAAGACTTCTTCCATCCAGAATATTATTTTTGAAGTTTACCTGTGTTTTTGCAGATATTAATAATTTATACCTTTACATTTTTACTATTTTCCATTTTATGGAGACACCATAGTGTTCTTATTTATTCTTCTTTAGATAGATACTTGGACTATTTATAGTCAAGCTATCATTAATAATGTTATAATGAGTCTTTGCCTGGACACATCTTTTTATTTCTCTTGAATAACTTCCAATGAATAGAATTGCTGGTCCATGAGACCAAAAAATGGCATAATGGTTATATCACTGAACTCCTCCATGGCTGATCATGGTTTGAGTCCTGGAACAGGCAGCTTGAAACTCATGCTGGGCGCATGTGCATGCATGTCCAAAATCCTGAGAGGAGAGTGGAGAAGAAGGCGTTTGGCATGGCCATCCTCCCTGCGGGGTGTCTCTCTGTCTCTTTCTCTGTCTCTTCAGTGAGCACACATGCCCTATAGCAAAAATCTCTCTATCTTGAAAAAAAATAATTGCTGGTTCATACATGGGTATGTGTTTAGTTCTTCAAGAAATTAATGGATCTTAGAAAGAGATTGAACCACTTTACATCCTAACCAAACATTCAAGAGTGTGCTATATACTCCATATGCTTGTCACAATTTTGTGTTGTAGTGTTTTTAATTTTACCATTACAGTATATCTGTAGAATATAAGTTTTTAAAAAAATGTTGTTTCTGAACATCTCAGACCCTACTTGAATTGGCAATCTTGACATACGGAGATCACTTGTTTTTCTAATGCTTTGCCTTTAATTTAAAATTCACGAGTACATTCCATTGGCACTACCAGAGTGAATTCTCAATTGTCTTCTCCCTAGGACAGCCTGAGCCAAACTGGTATGATAATTACTTTGTGTATATGCTATTGACCTGATAAAACAGGCACCTGTTCTTCTAAAAGACAAAGAGAGCCCAGCAGATGGCCTAATGGTTACAACACTGGACCCTCATGTAGTCAACCATGGTTTGAGTCCTGGACTCGGCGACTTAAAACTCACGCAGGGTGTGGGACCAGCAGTTGGCATAATGGCTGTGTCACTGGACTCCCATGTAGTCCACCGTGGTTTGAGTCCTGGACCCAGTGGCTTAAACTCAGCTGGACACATGTGGGTGCATGCTCAGGATCCCTCCCGAGAGGAGAATGGAGGAAAAGGGATTGCGGCATAGCCATCCCCCCCGGGGCGGGGGGATTTCTTGCTTTCTGTTTCTCTGTTTCTCTGTGTTTCTGGCGAATGTAGGAGAAGGGATTGTGGTAAAAAAGAGGAGAATGTAGGAGAAGGGATTGTGGTAAAAAAGAGGAGAATGTAGGAGAAGGGATTGTGGTGTGGGCATCACCCCTGAGGGGTGATTTCTTGCTTTTTGTCTGTGTGCCTATCTTTGTCTCTCTGGAGAATGTACGCGCCCTTTAGCAAAAATCACAATCAATCAATCAATGAAGACAAAGAAAGTGCTGGTGTCTTTAGAACCTCTGGGCAGTCAGAGGGGTGCACTTTTAGTATTCCCCAGTGGCACACGTGAAATGCATACTTGAGCAGTGAGAAACATAACTTTGTCTCTCCTCTTTGTCTAGGGTTTCATTCTCATACGCCCTCAGAAGGATGGAGGCAATGTGTAGCCTAGCTCATGATTTATTCATACTTTAGAATTATGGATTTCTGCAACAGCAAATTCATTTGAAGAGTTGGAATCTTCTTAACCTAATCACATGAACTGGAAAAATTGACCCTTCATTGGACTATAATATGCTAAGGTATACTCTTAGGGAATGTAATTTTGGGGCCTCTCTGTAAAGTAATGCTTAGGGAGAATCAGGATTGGAAGATATTTGTACCAGTCAGCCAGGGTCACCATAATAAAATACCACAGAGGGTATGACTTAAAAAGCAAAACTTTGTTTCCTCAAAGTCTGGAGGCTGGAAGTCCAATATCAAATTGCCAAGAGTTGTTTCTCCTAAGGTCTCTCTCTCTCTCTTTTTTTTTTTTTTTTTGAGAGATTTTCGCTATAGGGCACGTGCGCTCGCCAGACAGACAGAGAGAGACATAGAGACAGAAAGCGAGAAATCACCCCCCCAGGGAGGATGGTCACGCCGCAATCTCTTCTCCTCCATTCTCCTCTTGGGATCTTGGGCACGCACGCACACGCGCCCGGCGTGAGTTTTAAGCCACTGGGTCCGGGACTCGAACCGTGGTCGACTATGTGGGAGTCTAGCGACATAGCCATTACGTTAACTGCTGGTTCCCCTAAGGTCTCTCTTTGACTTGAGGGTAGCCGTATTTTTACTGTGTCCTCATATGATCTTTGCATGGTGCATATACATCCTTGGTATCTATCTCTTCTTCTTTTTGTTTGTTTATTTCTTCAGAAAGAGAGAGAGAGCACCCCTATTTGAGTGTTCATGTCACAATCTATCCAGCCTCAGCCAGCCAGGATCACGTCGGTGTGCACATGCACCCACTATATTCCTAGGGATGCAAACCTGACACCATCCCTTGTCTTAAGCACTGCGGAGTATTGCATTGTCATTGAATGCACCACAGCTGGCCTCTTTCTCTTCTTATACACCAATCATATTACATTAGGGACCTACTCTTATGATTTCTTTTAACCTTAATTATCTCCTGAATGGCTCTATCTCCAAATATGGTCTTTTTGGTTGTTAGAGCTTCAATGAAATACAAATTTTGAGATGATAGAAAAATCAATCTACAACAAAGTTCATTGAGAGGTAACACCAGTAAAAGATACAGGGGAAGGAAATAATTATGCAAAGAAAGCTTTCAGACTTTGATGCAAATCTGACAAGCATATGAGATAAAAGGAATGGGTGAAGGAAAACGAGGCAAAAATGGGCTAGGAGACCCTGAGACATTAATGAAATATCTTGGGACCAGAAGATGGTACAGTGGCTAAGGTGTTGGACTCCCACGTGGTTGGCAGCAGTTCAAGTCCCAGATACAGTGGCTTGAAACTCATGTCAGCAAGTGTGCATTGCTTAAAATCTCGAGAGGAGTCTGGAAGGGAAGAAATTGTGATGTGGCCATCCCCACTAGGGGATAATTTGTCACTTTCTTTCTCTCTGCCTCTATGGCAAGCACATGTACCCTAAAGCAAATATCTCTCTCAAAAAAAAATTAAAGATAAAAAAGAAAATCTTGGTAAACTCAGTTGAGAACTTTGTAACAAATTCTTGCCTATTAAGATCCTGCACTGGGAAGAAATGGCCAGACCCTTATACCTCTGCCATGCTCAGACTTTGGCTGGGGGACTTTTGGAACAAATGTAGCCTTTACTTAAGAAATATATCCATTTATACCTTGATGGTCACTTCACTTACGTGACATTTTACTGTATGATACTATAGGTCCTATGTATGGTTGCCTTAAATAAACTGAAATCATATATGTGCATCCTCCTAAAATATTTCACAGATAAGGACTATCCTGTATCAAATATTATTCTATTTACTTTGAGAATCAGTTATCAATGTTTTATAAGGAGATCAGGCCATGTCACATGTGTTATTTCTTTTCCCAAGAGAGTCACCTCCTTCTCCCACCAAATGAGGAGGAAATGAACAGCAAACAGTGGTTTGAATTCCTTTATCCCCAGTACATGAACGATAATATCTAACATTTAGTTTATATTACCTTAGGTGCTCAGAAAATGTAAGTTTACAAGAGAGAAACTAAGTAAGTGGTTGTTAGGATTCAGGGTAAGAACAAAGAGTACCTCTACATGAGCATGGATCTTATTAGAGAAATGAAAATGTTCTAAAACTGATTTATGATGATGGCACGATCATGTGGAAAAGACCAAAACTACTTGAACTGTATATTTGAAATGGGCGAATTTAACAATATGTAACATATACCTCTAAAAGTTGTTTTTAAATAATAAATGTAGAAATTGAAAACATCGTTACAAAGATAGATTAAAACCTGTCAATTTTGGGGAGGGAAAAAAAAATCTATCTGAAGAGCATCTCCAGTTAGTAAAATTCAATATTTCAACCTTGAAACACTAAAGTCACTTAATAAACAGTTTTATATTAGGATACTTAGGTTAAGTTATATTATATAGTCTGTAATTTTACAGTATAAATGGTTTTCTTTAGTTAACTGAAAAAAATGATTCAAATTTGAAACTACATTAAATAAAAACTGCCCTCTCCATCCGCCATAAACATTGATAAAAATATGGTAATTCTAAGTAGGTAATTTTTAGAAAAACTACAATAGTTAGGTATAAATAGCATCTGAAATGGAAATGTATGGCATTGAGAGATATTTCTTATTTCTTGATATACAATGAATTGAAGAAATGGCCTGGAAGAGTTCTGAATGGCATGTATTTGAGGCCTACTCTGAAAACTTGTCCTGCATTGTTGGTTATAAATCGAATTGGTTAAGTAATTAAACTGTATTTGAAGGTCAAATACATTGTTTCCTTGGCATGTTTTACTCGAACTGTTCTGTATATATTTAGTAATAGTATATTACTGAGCCAAATTATTAAAGTACTTCAATTATAGTAAATGATAAAACTCAACTAAGAGGGTCATTAATCACTTTTAATCTATCTGTTGCAGGCATACAATTCTTTTTAGGGTGTAGACTTTGTAATAATTTAGTTTTAGGCAATAATGTACAAATACATCTGGTCTAATAATTCATAAAATACTAAACTATTGAACAACTTCAATCAGATTTACAATAAATTTATTGGACAGAAAAATATTGCATAGATTCACATATTTTGAGAGTATAAAATTTATGATATGTGAAATGTTTAGAACGGATCATTGTTTAGCATCGCTACAGTTTGGAGGCTTCAGAAGTGTGTTAAAGATGCCCTGTTCTCTGTTAGTTCTGCAACATATCTGACCTTTTAGTAGCAGTGGACCTTTTTTCTTCTTCACTTATTTCCTATCATCTTGGTAATGTTTGTTTAAACTATTTTAGAGTATTGGCCTCAAGTTTCTTTCTTTCTTTTCTTTTTTTCCCTTTTTAACCATTTCTTAGGGAGGCTTTAAGAAACACCAAATTTCTCACTTCAAGACCTTACAATGTCCTTGCTCAGCGTCTTTAGAGTCAGAGACAACAGCAGCTGGACCACTTGGGGTGCACTCCACATGGCCTCCTTTGTCCTGTCTTTCAGTATTGAGTGCTTGAGAAAAACTGGAGTTTGGGAATGTAATAAATTGCATTTGTACATTTGTTCACATAAAAATATATCAGTCCATGATTACTGGGTTGCTTAGTTGTTGGGTTTTGAAGAGTTCCTTTACTTTTTTATCTTTTGGCTAGGAATGTTTAAACTTTTAGTGGACTTTAAATAAACCTTCATCATAAGAGTAACTATCTCTAACCAAGTATGTTGAAAGGTAAAATCTTTTATTTAAAAAAATTGAGATTCTTGATTATGTGGGTAATTTATAAAAACTAATTTAGGTCAACATTTGGTAAGTTTACTTGATTGTAAAGGAATATTTAAAAGTCTTACAAAATTCGGGAAAGTCATATTTGTTCAGAATTATTAGGAAAGCATTAGTTACATGAAAATCTTCAGAGTATAATTTTTTTAGAAAAATGTTTATTTAATTTTGGCACGTGTATTCACCAGAGAGAGACAGAGAGACAGAGGGAAAATGAGAAGGTAAGCCATCAGGTCTGGGACTCAAACCACAGTCTGCCATGTGGGAATTCAGTGCCTTAACCACCATGCCACCTACTGGCCCCTAGAGTATAGTACATTAAAAGAAAATTCTTAGCATATAAAAGGAAAACTTTATTTTATTTTATTTTTTAGAGAGATTTTTGCTATAGGACATGTGTGTCTGAAAGACCCAACTGTTTAATCATGCTGTAGTTTTTCTGTTGTCCGTCTCCCATCCTGAAGCTATATTGAAAGGGCTGTAGTCAGTTGACTCACTGGAATACAAAAGACACTCAGGGCAGCAGAAGTTGTATGTCAAAAAAACCAAAAAAATCCTGACTACCATTTTTATGGAGTGACTATCATTTTTATTCAGTGAATATCATTATCAGATAATTTTCTTTGCAGAAGCTGTGTCTCTTGATGAGTCCATTTAATTGAGGATTGAGGTACAAGAATGTAAGAGTAGAGGAGGGCACATTGGAATGTGAAGTCATGAGTTCCAATGTTCAGCATAGGGAAGTTGAGAACTGCAGGAACTATCATTACAAAATCTAAGTTTTATAAGTATACATATGTGTTTTAAGTGGTGGCACCTAATCCAAATTTAAGCCAGAGACCCTCCAACAATTGAAAAAAATTTTCAAAATCCAAAAAACCTGAAAACATAAAACACCTTTTTTCCCTTGCGTTTTGCCAATTAAATCAAGTCTGTGATGAGTCAATAAAACACAGCTGAGGGATCAGCAGATGGTATAAGGATTAAGTCTCTGGACTTAATCCACATGGCCGACCACAATTCAAGTCCCAGACCCAGCAGCTTGAAACTTTGTTGGGCGTATGTCCGTGCATACCCAAAATCCCAAGAAGAAAATGGAGGAGAAGGGATTGCAGTGTGGCTACTCCCCCTGGGGAGTGATTTCTTGTTTTCTGTCTTTCTGTCTCTCCAGTGAGCACATGTGTCCTATAGAAAAAATCTCTAAAAAAAAAAAAAATCAAAACACAAAAAACAAACAAATACCCCCAGAAAACAAAGGGTGTTATTGTACGAGGAGTTGGTGTATGATTTGCAACATTCATTTGGCTCCAAGATTTCTTTCTACCTCTACTTTCTTTTTTTTTTTTAGATAATTATTAATTTTTATTTATTCATTCATTTATTTTTAATTTGACAGAGAGAAAGAGAGAGAGAGAGGAAGTGAGAAAGCAAGCCACCAAGTCCGGGACTTGAACCATGGTCAGCCATGTGGGAGTGTCCAGTGCCTTAACCACCATGCCACCCGCTGGTCCCTCTACCTCTACTTTTACTACTAAACTAAATAATTGCAAATCTAGTGTTGTAATATTTGCCTTGATAATCTATCACAGGAATGTGAAAGTCCGGCACATGGAGAACAATAAGTTAAGTTTTTCTCCCATTTGACCTAAATCTGGAATCCTGATTTAATGTGAAAGATTAGTGGTTAGTTTGGATAGAACTCTGATAGTTTCACTGAGAATCTCAGGCTAAGGATGTCTAAGAAAAAGCTAACATGATGATCAGATTCTGGAAAAAAAGGCCTCTGGCTTTTCCCGAACTATGAAAGAATAAAGGAGAGAATTTACATTGATCTGAATTAATGAACAGGAACAAGAAACCTAGAATATTGTTTTATGAAGGAAAATGGGGCTGGTCCCATGATCTGCTGAGTAAGGGGGGTAGATCCTACATGGCCTACTGTGGTTCAAATTCCATCTCTGGTGGCTTGACAAATATACTGGGCATGTTTGTATGCCCCAAATCCTGACATGATGGAGAAATGGAGGAGAAGGGATTGCAGAGTGCCCATACCCTATTGGGAGGTGCTTTATCCTTCTTCCTTTCTCTCTCTCTATTAAGTGCACATGCTCTTTGGCAGTTAAAGAAATAAAGAAAAAAGAGCTAAGTGTTGAGACATTAAACAAAGAACTGAGAAGATAAACTATAACATCTTGTCAATCATATCATTTCCCCTTGGAACCTTCTGGTAGGAAGAGTGAGGTTAGAAGACAAGAGCTCCTTCTTGTGATTTCTGTTTTCTTGTATTATAATATTTAGTAAAATATAAAATTATCTATTTTTACATTTCTTAGTTTTTGTTCATCTAATACAATAGCCTAATATTTAATACTTAACATAAAAAACAAGCAAAAGTTTACAGGTCAAAAGCCTTTAGAAAATAGAAAACATTAGATCCCGCTTTTTTATTACATGAGTTAAAATTATTTTAAAATCAATTCGTGGGTTTGTTTTCTCTCAGAAGAACATTACAAACTTAGAATATAAAGAACATAGTAAAATTGCTCCTAATAGTATATTCTGTGCAATAAACGCAGTCTTTGTTTATGGCAAGAGGGCAAAGCTAACTCAAATTCTCCTTTGGTAAAACATGCTCTTGCTCCATTCCTTAGCTCTGTCTCAGTAAAAAGTATTAAATACTAATTAATAAATGACTTTAATAAGATAAAAAATGGTGCTGTTGTTTTATGTTTACTTTGAAAAATGTAACTTACTTTTTTATTTTATAAAAAATACCTTAAAGTATGCTTAATTCCTTCTTTTTGTTTTATTAATTTGCCAGAGAGCATGTGCTCTTGCTAGAGAGAGATAGAGACAGTGAGAGAAGGAAAGTGAGAAAACACTCCCATGAGCCATGGTCGTACTGCAATTCTTCTCTTCTATCTCTTTCTCCTTTTGGAATTTGAGGTATGATGGGTATGTGCTTGACATGTTTCTCAAGCCACTGAGCCTTGGACTGGAACTGTGCTGTTGGCAGTGTAGGATCCAACTTCCTTAATCACTAGATCACAGGCAAGCCCCACTCCTTCTTTCCTCCCTTCACCCCTCACTATTTCACTCCCTTCTTTTCTTCTTTCTTCCTTCCTTCCTTTCTTTCTTTTTCTTTGTTTTTTCTTGACAATAATAGCTTCTTTCTTTTAGATTTTTGTCATAGGGCATGTTCACTTGAGAGAGAGAGAGAGAGAGAGACAGACAAATAGAGGAAAAGTGAGAAGTCACTCCCTAGACAGGATGGCTACACCATGATCCCTTCTCTCTTTGGAATTTTGGGCACTCACATACCCATGCCCAGAGTGATTTCCAAGCCACTGGGTCTGGGACTAGAACCATGGCCAGCCATATGGAAGTCCAGTGCCTTAACCACTATGCCACCTGTTGAGCCCCCAAAATGGCAACTTCTTTTTTTTTTTTTTTTTTGAGAGGTTTTTGCTATAGGGCATGTGCACTCGCCAGAGAGAAAGAAAGTGAGGATGGCCCCAAGCAGGATGGCCACTACACAATCCCTTCTCCTCCATTCTCCTCTGGGGATCTTGGGCACGTACATACATGCACCCAGCGTGAGTTTAAGCCACCAGGTCTGGGACTCGAACCGTGACCAACAACATGGGAATCCAGCAACATAGCCATTACACCAACTGCTGGTCCCAACAATAGCAACTTCTAAGGGTTTATCATCTGTGTATTTCCTTCCAGGCAAACGAATGTGTCTCCATTTACTTTTCTCTAACTTGTTTATTTTGAGCTTTCAAATATTAAAATGTTCTGAAACTCCATCTTCCTATAATAAATATATGTTCATACAAATAATTTTTCAAGTTAATCATTTAGGAAAACAAAAAAATTATTTTGCATAATTCTTTTACATTTCTTTTGAATAAAATGTTCTTATGTTGCTATATGAATGGAATGGTTGGAAATTAAGTGTTGATTGTGATTGTACAGATGGATTACGAAGTGGGCAGGGAAGCTTGCACTAACTGCTTTTATTTCTCAGATCATATTTGGTAAAACACAATAAAGTATTATTAATTCTTATGTCTGCTTTTACATATTTTAAAAGAAAAACTAAGTCTCTTGGGGCCAGCAGATGGGATGATAGTTAAGGTGCTGGATCCCATATGGCTGACTGTGGTGCAAGTCCCAGACTTTGCAGCTTGAAAAACACATTGGTGCATTTGTGTGCCATGCCAAAATCCCAAGAAGAGAGTGGAGAAGAAGGATTGCAGCACCATCATTCCTCCTCCTGGGTGATTTTTCATTTTCCCTCTCTCTCTCTGGTGAACATACATGCCCAATAGCAAAAACCTAAAAAACAAACCAATGAAAAAACCACTAAGTCTTTGAGCCATTATTTTTTTAAAATAAAATTTATGAGGCAATTCACAATATTATAAAGTAAATGATCTCATGAAGATGTATATGTAAACCGTACTTCCCTTTTTATTTATTATTTTAATTGACAAAAATGGCATATACTATGTTATGGGGTATTCCAATATTTTGATATTTATGTACACATTGTGAATGGCTAAATAGAGCTAATTAACATTTCTATTACCTCATATACTTAGTTTTTTGTGATGACAGTACTTGTTATCTAATTTCTTAGCAATATTCAACTACACATTATTAGCGCTATATATTATACACACACACACACACCATGTACATAGTGCTCTTGAAATGCCTCTAGTCTGGAAGAAAAATCTAAAGTAATTTCTTAGTAATTTTACCATCAAATCTTACTATCAATTGAAAAATTTCATTTATTTTCTTCATTCAAATCTCAAAGCATCATTTTCAATTTTCAAGACCATATTTCATTCTTTAGGAAAGCATTTTACTGAGATTTTCTCTTACTGACAGCTCTTCTTTTTGAACTTAAGCATTCTAATTGTCTTGTGATTTTTTAAAAGAGAAGAAAGACATTTTCAGTGGAAAACTATTTTATAATTTTTTTACTTTTGCACTTTTTAAGTGTACATTTAATAACTGTACATCTTTACAATATACAAAATGTTTTTTTTCAGCATAAAAATAGTACGTATCAATCCAGTCAATGATCTTACCATATATGTTATCATCAGCAAATAGATTTTTGTTCATGTATCTGTTAAATATTTACTTTTCCCTGTCTCATCCCTCCCAGCCTGTGTTAGCCACCCCTCCTTAAATGACTTTGGTATCTATAGTTGTCCTCCATGCTATTGTCCTTTCCCATCTTTCAGCTCCTGTCAGAGTACAGACGTTCCGCATATATTGAGTGGGGACATACACTGTGTCTTTTTCATAGACTGGCTTGCTTCACTTATTAAAAACAGTGAAAGCATGCAATACCTTTAAGGATTCTACAGGTTTATGAAATTTAGATTTCTAGCCCCAGAAGAAACTTAAAAGTCTATAATGCTCAAAATTAGGTTCTTTCAGCTTAAGCCTCCTATCTCCTGTATCTCTATGTTCCTTTTCTCTGGCCTTACAGTCTTCCTTACTAGTTCATATGTTCACTGAAATAGAGTGTAAGTTGGGACAGAAAAGGTTTTTCCTTGACCCAAGAACTTCACAGCTAGAGAAGGTTGAATGAAGCAGCCTCTAGGCATTTGAAAAGAGTGAGACAAATAGGCTCTGAATATTGGAAAGTTTGAGAGAATATGAGGGAGAACACTAAGCTATCATTCTCTGTGCTTAGCTGTGGGTCTGAAAGACAGCTAATAAGTTCAGTGCCAAATCTGGCTTTTGGTGTATTTTGTCTCATGGGTGCTCTTCAATGTTTTTTCACTTTTTCTTTCTGCAGCCTGTCTCACGTAACTTAATCTCTCTCTGGCAGAAGACTGGAAAATTAGGGAGGAAAAATCAAGACTAATAAATTGTGTCCTAAAGTTAAGGTCAGAAGTTTTTGTTTGGTGGGTTTTTTTTTTTTTCTGTGTATGTATTTTATTTTTATTGATTATAGAGTATGTACATACACATGGGATAGAGAGAGAAAGAGAAGCACCCTCCAAAGGGCTTGGTCATGCTGCAGTCCCTTTCTAGCTCTCTTGGATCCAGGGTATGCAATAGTGTCTCTAGAGTGTTTTCAGTCCAACCAGTGGAAATTCAAGCCATGGATGGCATGTAGCTTCCCGCTTCCAGCTCCACAGTCTAGAATACTTCTGACTAAACCACTCAGCCAAGGTATAATTTTTTCTTTCCACAGAATGTGCGAGCTCACCAGAGAGAGAGAGAGACAGAGACAGAGACAGAGACAGAGAGAAGGAGAAGGAGAAAGCACCCCCAATGGGTTGTGGTCATACCTAAATTCCTTCTCTATCATTTCCCATCCTGTTGAGATTTAAGGCACGCACATGTGCCAGGTGTTTTTCAAGCTGTCAGGGCTGGGGTTCGAACCACACTGGGCTATATGGGATTTCTCTCCCTTAATTGTTGTACAACAGGGCTAGTCTGAGGGTATAAATTGGAATTCTTAGTGGTTCTACAGGTATTCAGTATCTTAATGTAAGATAGAAGGCTTAAGTTTGTTTTTTAACAAATTCAAGAAAATTATTTGAGAGATTTTTGCTATAGGACATGTGTGCTTGTTAGAAAGACAGAAGGAAAGTGAGAAATCACCCTCTGGGAGGGGGATGACCACATTGCAATCCCTTCCTCTCCATTCTCCTCTTGGGATTTTGGGCATGCACACACACGGGAGTTCAACATGTTAAACACTATGCCACCTGCTGGCTCCAAACAAATTATTATTATTTTTATTATTTAATTTTTTTTTCTTTTTTTTTTTTGGAGAGGTTTTTGCTATAGGGCGCGTGCGCTCGCCAGACAGACAGAGAGAGACAGAGAGATAGAAAGCAGGAAATCACCCCCCAGGGGGGATGGCCACGCCGCAATCCCTTCTCCTCCATTCTCCTCTCGGGATCTTGGGCACGCACGCACACGCGCCCGGCGGGAGTTTAAGCCCCCGGGTCCGGGACTCGAACCGCGGTCGACTACGTGGGAGTCCAGCGACATAGCCATTACGCTAACTGCTGGTCCCTATTATTTAATTGTTTTGGAGAGGTTTTTGCACGTGCACTCGCCAGAAAGACAGAGAGAGACAGGCAGACAGAAAGCGAGAAATCACCTCCCAGGGGGAATGGCCACGCCGCAATCCCTTTTTCTCAATTCTCCTCTTGGGATTTTGGGCACGCACTTATACGCACCTGGCGTGAGTTTAAGCCACCAGTACCAGGACTCAGACCATGATCAACTACATAGGAGTACAGTGACATAGCCATTATGCCAACTTCTAGTCCCCCAAACAAACTATTAATACTAACCTTTTTCCTTCTCCCTCTTCCTTTTCCTTCTCCTCGTCTTCCTCCTCTTCCTCTTTCTTTTTCTCTTTTTTAAAAAATTTAACTTAATTTAATTTAATTAATTAATTTAATTTGACCACAGAGGGACAGAGTGAGTGAGAGAATGAGAAAGTGAGAGAGAAAGTGGGAAAGCAAACTGCCAGGTCCGGGACTTGAACTGTGGTCAGCTATGTGGGAGTTCAGCACCTTTAACCACCACATCACTTGCTGGCCCCTCTTCTTTTGTAATAACTCTTTATTTATCATTAACTATGTTCCAGGTCTTTTGCCAGGTAATGCAATATATAATTCATAGTATGATAGGTATGATACATACTTAATAAGAATTTGTATATAGATCTTGAATAGATCATACATATAGATCTATTGTAGGTCAAATATCTAGTAGCAGAAGTAGAGAAAAGGCTTACGTCTTAGTCTGTGTTCTATGTCAAAGGCTAAATTTGGCATTAAACTTAAGTATCTTTCAGGCCTATGATAGGGGATAGAGAATAATAGCTTTGTGTTTTTCCTTTTCTTACTCTGCCAAGTTTTCCAATATGTCAAACCTTTGGCAATTAACATGTTTTATCTTATGAGCACTCTTCAATATTTTCTCATACTCTTTCTTTCCACAGCCTGACTTTGTGGCTAAACTGAAAACAAACAAAACAAACAAACAAAGAAAAACAGAAAAAAAAAAAAAAAAAAAAAAAAAAGCAAACACACAAAAAAAAACAAAACAGGAAATCATGGGGAAATAGAATATGAAAAAAAAAATAAAATAAATGAATGGCCAGATGACCATCTATGTAGGCTCTATGTTAAGTACATTTTTTTTTTTTTTTTTTTTTTTTGGAGAGGTTTTTGCTATAGGGCACATGCACTCGCCAGAAAGATAGAGACAGACAGAGAGACAGAAAGTTAGAAATCACCTCCCCACTCCGGGGTGATGGCCACGTCGCAATCCCTTCTCCTCCATTTTCCTCTCGGGATCTTGGGCACACACGCACATGCACCCAGCATGAGTTTAAGCCACCAGGTCCAGGGCTTGAACCACGGTCGATTACATGGGAGTCCAGCGACATAGCCATTACTCCAACTGCTGGTCCCAGTAAGTACATTTAATGAAAGAGGTAGTGATATATTTTGTGTCTTACTCTGTGCTGTTTTGTACTTGTGATCAATTGATAGTGAGACATTTTCCTACATAATGATTCCATGTGTCTTCCTGGTTATTATGATTATAAAACATGAGATTGCATTTAAAAATTGGAAAAAAAATAATACATTTAAAATACAGTGAGCTTATTATTCTTCCTTAGAAATAAGGCAAGCACAGGACCAGCAGTTGTAATAATGGCTATGTCGCTGGACTCCCACGTAGTTGACCACGATTAGAGTCCTGTACCCGGTGGCTTAAACTCACACCAGGCGTATTTGTGTGCACGTGCGTGCCCAAGCTCTCGAGAGGAGGATGGAGGAGAAAGGATTGTGGCGTGGCCATCTTCCCTGGGGGAGGGGGTGATTTCTTGCTTTCTGTCTCTCTCAGTCTCTCTGGTGGGCACATACGCCCTATAGCAAAACCCTCTCCAAAAAAAAAAAAAAAAAAAAAAAAAAAAGAAAAAAAGGAGAAAGAAATAAGGCAAGCACATTCCTTGGCTTTTTGTAGGAGTCATTTGATAATCTACTGTTATTAATTGTTAGAGTTGTTAGAAGAAAAGTCTTTGATTTTTCTTTTTGAGGATTATATCAATTTTGGAAATAATAAGAATTTTTTAGGCTTTTCTTATGGCTAGGCATTCAGATAGTAATAGTAAGGGAAGTTTATTATCTAGAGGTGATAAAAAATACTTGCTTTTAAAAGAAATTAACTGGGGACCAACAGTAAGCATAATGGCTATGTTGCTAGACTCCCATGTAGTTAACCGCAGTTCGAATCCCAGATTCGGTGGCTTAAACTCATGCCTGGCGTGTGTGTGTGTGCGTGCCCAAGATCCCGAGAGAAGAATGGAGGAGAAGGGATTGCGGCGTGGCCATCCCCCCGGGGGGTGATTTCTCGCTTTCTGTCTCTATGTCTCTCTCAGTCTTTCTGGCGAGCACACGCACCCTATAGCAAAAACTTCTCCCCCCCAAAAAATAAAATAAATTAACTGAACAAACAATTGTTCAAAAACTATCTCCACAGTATTTTATTTTGATATTTCCAGTAAATGTGAAAACTATTTCTCCTACTTCCTCTCCCCCCCTTCCTTTTTTTCTCTTACTCTTTCAACTCTTTCTCTCTCTCTGCCCCTCCTCTCTCCTTCTTCTCTTTCTTTTTCTTCATCTCCTCTTTTGAGAGTTTAAGTTTTTTTAGTTATGCATTTTAATTATTTTATTAATGTAGAATGATTTTTATATATATGGGAGTATGATGTGATTTTTCAGCACATGAACATAATGCGTATTAATAAATTAGAATAATTAGTGTACCTATCATCTCAAACATTAGTACTTTCTTTGTGTTGGGGACATATTTAAAGAGAAAATTTTCTTTCTTAAGATAAGCAGAAGCAGCAACTTGAAGAGGATGAGAATTTTTAGTCACTTATATTCTTTATTTTCAGAAATTATTTTGTTAATTGTATTGTAGATAGAGCATAGAGACATACTATAGATTCTAACATGTAAGTGTAAATAAATGTAGAATGAATAAACTAATGTCTATATAAATATTCTTAATTGAGACTATAAGTGAAATAATATTCTGGGATATACAATATATAACTTTTCATCCCACTGAACTTTATAGTATTAATATTTCTCTTACGGATCTGTAATTTTGATTTGGCTAATCAACATCCCTTTGTTCCCTATCTCACTCAGTCTTTCCCAACCTTTGTCATTACTCTTCACCTTTATTCTACTATAAGGTTAAATTTTTACTTTCAATTTTTACATATGAAGGATAAAATGTAATAATTCTTTAGCTGTGTCTGGTTTATTTCACTCAACATAATGTTTTCCAGCCTCACCCATTTAAAATCTAATGACAAGATTTTGTTCTTTTTAATGGCTGAATAATATTCCACTTCCATAGAGAATGTACACCGTATTTTCTTTACCTATTTGTCTCTTGATGGACACTTAGGTTGATTCTATAACTTGGCAATTGTGAATAGTGCTGCAATAATGATCTGTTCAGCCAGTCTATATAGTTTAAATGCAGAGTTCAACTTATTTACATTTAGGGTTATTATAGATGGATTAAAATTGGCTAATCTCAAAATTTTCCCCTCTTTTTTGCCCCCTTTTTTATTGTCCATGATGCAGTTTGATGATTCTTTTGTGGTGACAAGTTTTGATTCTTTTGTTTCTTATATATGTATCTAATCCATCAGTGCATTTTATACATTCATTTGTTAAACAAACGATGACAGTTACTGCCTTTTTACTTCCAGATTACGATTCCCTAATGGATTTCCTTTTTTTTTTTTCAGAGAGAGATTTTTGCTATAGGGCATGTGTGTTCACTGAAGAGACAAAGACAGAAAGTGAGAAATCATCCCCCCAGGGGGGTGGCCATGCTGCAATCCCTTCTCCTCTATTTCCTCTTGGTATTTTGAGCACACACGCACATGTGCCCTATGTGAGTTTTAAGCCACCAGGTCTAGGACTTGAACTGCAGTCTACCATGTGGGAGTCCAACGATGTAACCATTACTCCACCTGCTGGTCCCCCTAATGGATTTCTATAAGACTGATCTAATGATGATTAATTCCCCGTTTTATCTTATCTGTGAAAGACTTTTATTTCTCCTTTTATTTTGAAGGATAGTTTTGCTGGTCATTGTATTCTTGATTAGCAATTTTTTACTTTTAACATTTTGAATATATTATCCCATTCTCTTTGAACCTATATAGTTTCAGCTAAGAAGTCCACTATTAGTCTCATGGAAATTTTGGTATATGTAACTTGACCCTTTTCTCTTGTTACTTTCAATATTTTCTCTTTGTCCAGAGTCTTGACATTTTAATTATAATATTTCTCAGTATGGACCTCTTTTAGTTGAATTTGGGGATCTTCCAGAATCTTCTATTTGTATAGCCATATGTCTTCCAATAGTTGGAATCTATTCCTATCTTTGTCTCTTTTTTGGCATTTTCATTTGCAATATTTTCTTGATGGTATCCAATAAATCCCATAAGATATTTTTGTTCATTTTCATCATTTTTTTTCTATTTTTCCTTGATTGGATGATCTCAAAAGATTTCTCTTCAAGATCTGAGATTCTTCTTCTGTATATTCTAGTCTGTTGTTGAAGTTCTCAATCGTATTTTAATTTTAGTTACTGAGTACTTTTTTTGATAGTTTGTTTGATTTTATTTTTGGTTCTATTCTATGATGTATATCTTTTTGTTGACTTTGTAATTCTGTTCTTGTATTGTTTTCCCAATTTCACTGAATTGTATATTGATATTTTCAGAATATTTTTAGGATAATTTTTTTGAATTTCCTATAAGGAATTTTGAGAATTTTCTTTTTGTTAAGACCTATCACTGGAGATTTACTGTGTTCTTTTGGAGGTGTCAATTTTTTTTTTTCTTTTTCAAGCTCGTTGCATCCTTATGTTGGTATCTGCACATCTGGATGGATAGTCAACTCTTCTGATTTTAGGGGGTAGCCTTAGCAGAAAGTCTTTTCTTACAGATCTGTACTTTTCTTTTTTAAAAGAATTATTTATTGAATTTTATTTTATTATTCTTCAACTTGAACAGAGAGAGACAGAGGGGAAGGAGAATAAGAAAGTAGGTCACAAGGTCCAGGACTCAAACCGCAGTTGCCCATGTGGGAATCCAGCACCTTAACCACCATGCTACCTGCTGGCCTCTGAAGATCTATTCTTTTTTCTTTTTTTTTGAGAGGTTTTTGCTATAGGGCACGTGCACTAGCCAGAAAGACAGAGAGAGAGACAGAGAGATAGAAAGCGAGAAATCACCCCCCAGGGGGGATGGCCACGCCACAATCCCTTCTCCTCCATTCTCCTCGTGGGATCTTGGGCACACACGCACACATGCCTGGCATGAGTTTAAGCCTCCAGGTCTGGGACTCGAACCGAAGTTGACTACATGGGAGTCCAGCGACATAGCCATTATGCTAACTGCTGGTCCCTGAAGATCTATTCTTTACTGTTGATTAGGTAAGGGTGTTTTGGTTTTGAGTGAAGAGAGTAGTATAGTCTCTCTAGGATTTCTTCTATTGTATTTGCTGTTGGTAGTGTCTGTGAGTGACTCAGTATTCCAGAATTCAGTATTTGTGGTATTTGTGGTGCAGTTTAATTGGGATTGGGAATACCCCCATGAACTGCTTTTTCATAAATGTAGTAGTGGCTGGAGGTGCCAGCCAGCAATTTCTACAGAGCCTGTGTCACACCAGTGGAGAGGGAATGACAGGGCCAACAGTGCTGGCTTGCTGTGTCTGGAGAGTCTTTGATGGGTGTGGGGATCCATGCTTTGTGACCGTGACAGTTAGTGGGTATAGCTCTTGTCAGGAATGGGCATCAGCTGGGTCTGCAGGGCTGCAGAAATGGAGGGGAGCTCATGCACCTAACTATGTGCTTACCAGAATCAGCATCTGTCAGTTATAGAGGCCTGCAAAGCCTGGAGGGCTCCCACAGAAGACAGAGGCCCGTATGCTGGACACGTGTGATCTGCCTTTTTGGCAGCAGCCAACAGTGCCCAGAGGGCTCCTTCTTTGGAGAGGGGCCCTTGTGGTTGAGATGAAGTTTATACTGTGCTCAGTTTATGTCAGAAGCAGAGGTCTGAAGATCTGGAAGGGCTCCTGCAAGAAAGAGAGACACTTACACTGTAGCAGCTGCCTGAGCTGGTTTCCTGGGGGCTAATCTGCAGGGCCTAGAAGTCCTTCACAAGGTGGAGGTGCTGTGTGCTATAGCCACAGGTTATGTGGGGACTAGAGCAAGCCAGGAGCTGTGAGGGAATGGGCTGAGAGCTCAGCTTCAAGAGTGAGCCAAGCTCAGTGAGGTGGGGTAAGGGGAGTCCCCATGTTCATTTACCTATTCTTCAAAGCAGTCATCCCCCCGCACTGGATTATCTGTGTTTTTGAATGTGTAATGCTGCATGGACTTCGGTATGGGAGTCATAGCCCTACTGATTAGTCTAGCTACAGTGGCAACTCTAATTGCTCACATGAGCTCAGTGGGATTTTGGTGAGTTCTCAAGGCATTGGTCCTTGGTGCAGGTTCCACACTAGAAGTTGCTTTGTTCTCCCAATGGCGCAGATTTGCATCAGCTTGGGTCCTGGGAGGTGATGCTATTCATAAAAAGATCCTTCAATGGGATTATGTAGCCTAGTGGACCTCAGGAATTTCTTTCCACTGGGTCCAGGCACAGACTCCCAGGAATGCCATTCATGGTGGTCTCCCAGGCTGCTAGGAGATCTCCTCTCTCTACCTTTTCCTAGCAAACAAGAGTTTGTGCTGATCTCAACCTACTGATCTAGGTTGGCTGGGCACTTGGGTTCCCTTTGTGTGCTGTTCCTCTAGAGTTTTCATGTTTCAGGAAACTTCAAAACTTCAGACTTTTTCTTGTGTTCAAATGTTCTTCCTCAGATATCACACTAAATATGTGACTATTTTATTGCTTCGTTATGGAGAAGATAACACTACCAGGTGCTTTTTTATCAGCCATCTTTTTTTTTTTTTTTTTTTTTGAGAGGTTTTTGCTATAGGGCACGTGTGCTCGCCAGACAGACAGAGACAGAGAGATAGAAAGCGAGAAATCACCCCCCAGGGGGGATGGCCACGCCACAATCCCTTCTCCTCCGTTCTCCTCTCGGGATCCTGGGCACGCATGCACACGTGCCCGGCGTGAGTTTAAGCCACCAGGTCCAGGACTCGAACCGTGGTCGACTACGTGGGAGTCCAGCGACATAGCCATTACGCTAACTGCTGGTCCCTTTATCATCCATCTTGATCCTATTAGAGGTTTAAAGAATTCTTGGATTTTTGACAAGCAAAAATTGTACTAAACAAAGTTACATAGTGAAGCAAACAGGATAAACATTATTCTTAAATTATTGCAATAAGGGAGATAGAGCAGAACTAATCTGAATTCAACTCTACTGAAACAAAGGCAGGATGATTTTAGAGCTTTGGAGTGAGTTGGTGGAAGAGGATAAAGTGTATTGGCAGCAGGGGATGGAAGGTTGATCAAAGGGATGTGCTAATCTCATTGAATTATTTCCTGAGCTTGCAATTTTTTTTTTTTTTTTTTTTTTTTCTGTGATTATGCTCTCTGTGTTTGCTAACTGGTACTTAATGTTTACTGAAGAAGTTAGATTCTAGTCCTTCCCCAGGGATAAGATAGGAGTACTCTATTCCTTGATGATTAGATGTCAGAGAGACGGCTCCTAGACCCTTAAGAAAGATATTCCTGGATTGTAAAATTGGCAAGAGGCTTTAAAAAAAGTTTCACATCTCAAAGGGGCAAAGAAAGAATTTGTAATTGCAAGTTTTTTTTTTTTTTTTTTTTTTTTTCCAGAAAAAAATGTTCTAAGGTTAAAGTCTAGAGTCAGGAAGAATCCCATCCAAAGTTAGTTTAATGAAGCTGAGAAATAGCTTAAGTCTGCCATGGTCAGTTTTTTGATGAGAGTTCTTTGCTTATAAACCTGAAGTTTCTAATTATATAGACAGTACTTTGATACTGAAAAAGTACGTTGATGGTGTTTTGATCTTCAATGCCTTTTCTATTTCTATTAGACTAGATGATGTAAAATGTAATCAAGTGATAATTAGTGATAATACTAATGATAGAAGTTCAGTTTATTTATGCAAGCTTTTCATAATAATATTTTTAGAGCACTACTATGAAGTTTTGATGTACTAATTAAAGAATGTATTGCCTTTGCCTTTCTAAATTTTTGATTTTTTTCTTCAGTTTTCATCTAGTAAATATTTTTGTTGGCATGTAGTTTATTTCTAACTGTCATTGAAAATAATAGCTTGCTTGGATGTGAGAGCTACTAAGTTCCCTTTCATTAACCTATACAGGTGAATTTAGCTAAGATCCAAAGTTCTCCATTCTTGAGCTTTTTAACTTCTGTCTTACAACATCAAATTTATAGTATATTAGTTCTATAATCTTTGTCCTTTCCAGGACAAGTACATGGTATCTACTTTTTTTTTTTTTTTTTTTTTTTTTTGACCATTGGGCATCTGTACTCTCCAGAGACAAAGAGGGACAAAGAGAGAGGGAAAGTAAGAAATCACCTCTCACAGGGGATAGCCATGCCATAGTCGCTTCTCCTCCATTCTCCTTTTGGATTTTTGCACATGTACACACATATGCCTAGCGTGATTTTCGAGTTGCCAGGTCTGGGAATTGAATCATGGTTGGCCATATAGGAGTCTAGCACTTTAGCCATTGCCACCTGCTGGCCTGAATCTACTTCAATTTTCTTCTTAAGGAATTGTTTACTTAATTTTATTTATTATCATTGCTATTTTAAAAATTTCTATCGAGCATGTGTGCTCACCAGAGAGATGGAGAGAGAGGGAGAGAGAAAGTGAGAAAGCAAGGCACCAGGTCCAGGACTCAAACTGCAGTCAACTATGTGGGAGTTGAGCGCCTTAACCACCATACCACCTGCTGCCCTCTATTTCATTTTCAATAGACAACAAGTACTCCCATGCCTTAGTTTGAGTCTTTGTTTTATTTTGTCTTATTCAATCTTCTTGTTTTAATGTAGCCTTTTTCTTTCTCTTCAACTCCAAATTCATAACAAAATTTAATTATTAAAAAATAGTACATTTGGGGCACCTGCAGATGGTGTAATGATTACATTACTGGACTCCCACATGGTCAATTGAGATTCAAGTCCCGGACCTGGAGACTTCAAACTCATTCTGAGTGTGTGTGTGTGTTTGTGTATGTGCCCAAAATCCCAAGAGGAGAATGGAGGAGGAGAAGGGATTGTGGGGTAGCCATCCCCTCGGGGCAGGGGTAGGGCACGATTTCAGTTTAGCTGATAAAAATCCCCAAACAAGTAGTTTCTTGATTAAAAGCGTTCTCTGTGAAATGGTGAAAAACCCTTATATTTTACCAGAAATTCTTTCTCAAATCTCACAAAACCTGTTTCTGTAAAACACAGTAACAGGAATAAGGTGCCTGTTTGCCATCTTGTAGTATTTTAAAATACATGAATTTTAGCAAATAATTGTGAGTACTATTATTTGTTTTAGAACTCTCTCTATGGTAACTGTACTGAAATTACAGAGCTAGTTTTATTTTTTATTTATGAAATAAGTTTCTTATTTTTTTATGAAATAAGAAACTTCTAGTGATACTTTTTTTTTTTTCCAAACAAAATCATGTGCAGAGTCCTTAAATTTATCCTTTCATTCACCTCGAAAATATTTATTGAAGTTCTATTGCGTGTAAGTCACCATTCTGGTCTTTGACAAAGATAGAGTGAGCAAAACGACTAGGTGTTTCAGGGTACTAGTATTTATCATTATCTTAGAATGTTCAAGGAGTCAGTGAAACAAATAATATTTTCATTTATATTAGAGAGAAATATACATTTGTATTAGAAAGAAATATGCATTCCTTAAGAAAAAGTGTTCATGGATATTCATGCATTTCCATATTTTAAGGTACTTTTGTTTGCAACCTTCCACATCAATCCCCCTAAGGAGATCATTTGCAACCTTGCTGAAGCAGAGATTTGAATTTAAGGTTGTGGAACACAGGAAAGTCAGAACAAGTAAATTATCTGGGAGGTGAAGTTAGCTAGCTGCCACAAAGCAACATTACAATGTGACTATGTAATTCTTTACTTATTGTTAAATTTATGTGTAATAATTTTTGTAAAGATACTTAGCTTTGGCCCAGTTTTTGTGATGCAGCTGGCAGCATACTGAACTGTGGCACTGGAAGACACGGAGTCAACCTCAGATCCCACATCTGGCAGACCTGCAATAGGGCAAACAGGCGCATGTCCAGGGTCTTGGTTTGGAGTGTTGAGGAAAGAAGATTGTTGTGTGACCAGATACCACTAGAGGTGCCTCTAGTCCCTTGACTGTATGAATATGCTCTCTATCATGAATAAAATAAACTTTAAGAAAAGATATGGTTTATAACTTTGGGACAAATTTCTATCCTTATTTATACTATAAAGGAGAAGAAATCTTTTCTTACCCATTGCTAGATTCATGGCTGAGGCCCCTATAACGTAAGACATAACAAAAGAAAAGCATATACGTTTATTTAATAAGAGTTTTATACAATACAGGAGCCTTCATAACAAAATGAAGACCCAAAGAAATGGGTAGACGTGTGTCTTTTTATGCTGGGTTTCAAGAAGTGGATAGTGGTGGAGAAGCATGATTGGACAAAGAATGTATGAGCTAAGTGTAATGAACAAAAGGGAATTTGGGCAAGGTCTATTCTTCAGATTCTTTTCTGTGTTCCTGTGTCTCTAGAGATAAGGATGTTCTTTTTCTCTGGATATAAAGTAGGGACCTCTCATTTGAGAGTCTTAGAGCCTACTTCATGAGACTGTCAGTGAGGTTTTACGGCCTGTTCCGAGAAAGAAGTTGTGAGAAGAGACTTGTCTTCCTCCATCTGCTCTTTTTCCAAATGTCAA
This sequence comes from Tupaia tana, assembly GCA_026018925.1. Lineage (NCBI taxonomy): Eukaryota > Metazoa > Chordata > Mammalia > Scandentia > Tupaiidae > Tupaia > Tupaia tana. Next base: position 57,652,657 of record JAKSZU010000001.1, read on the forward strand.
GTTGCCCTATTTTGGGGTCATGTGTCCTAAACCCTATCAATACATTATGACAGTTTTAGGATACACCATTTTATAAGCTGAAAATATTTTTAAAATGCCTTTTGTGGTATCTTGCTTCCTTTACATTTTCACTTAGAATTTTTGCAAAGTCTTTTTGAAAAATTAAAGACTGGAAGTATAAGGATCAGAATGACTGTTGAAATGTTTTTTGAGGTCGTTGGTTGGTCAAAGCTGTAAAAGCTTTGAAAGACTGGGTGGTGTGGGGAGTAACATGACTTTGGTGTAAAGGGTTCCAGAACAAGTCACTATGGCATAAAAAATATTTTAAAGGCATTTAAGTTGCTAAAGTCTCTTATCAGCCTAAGAGCACAGCCTCCCAAAAGAACTCAATTGTAAATCCCCTCCTTGGGAACAACTCTAATCTTCTCTTCCCAGAAAGATGAGAAATCATCACCGCCCCCCCACCCCATGGTTACTGTGACACAAAACTATAATATCTGCCAACTAGTCCCCTTAGGATTAATTTATCTTTCCAATAAGTCATTTATTTATCCATAAGTACATTCTATACCCTTTTAAAAGAAGTTATTTGCTCTGCCAGAAGTGTTCTACTCTTTTCTATGTGCTATTGAAATGGTATATAAATCCCAGTTTCCTTAAGCCACCAGAATGGCTGTGAATACACATATATTTCAGTCTGTTTCTTTTGTTAATCTGCCTTTTTTCCAGTTTAATGTTCAGGTTCCTAATTATATAGCACTAAAGGGTAGAGGAAAACATTTTCTTCCCCAACAGGTGGTAGGCATTAGGGAAAGGGAATCCAAAGGTAGAATACCTACATGAAGGAATAGGGATAATTGTCTTTTGTTAGTCACCCTGCTCAAAGAGAAATTGTCCATCTAGGAATAAAAGAATTGAAACTTTTGGGACCAGCAGTTAGTGTAATGGCTATGTCGCTGAACTCTCATGTAGTCGACTGTGGTCCGAGTCCTGGACTCGATGGCTTAAACTCATGCCGGGTGCGTGTGCGTGCGTGCCCAAAATCCCGAGAGGAGAATGGAGGAGAAGGGATTGTGGCATGGCTATGCCCCCTGGGGGGTGATTTCTTGCTTTCTGTCTCTCTGTCTCTCTCTGTCTTTTTGGCGAGTGCATGCGCCCTATAGCAAATACCTCTTCAAAAAAAAAAAAAAAGATTAAGAAAAGGAATAGAAACTTTTAAATTTTTTATTTTCTGTTATTGTTACATTGTTTGAGGGCATAAACACTCACCAGGAAGCAGGAAAAAGAGAGAGAAATCACCTAGTTGGCCACGTGAGATCCACTTTCTGATGCACAGTGCTAAACTGCTGTGCTACAGTGCTGGCCCTCTATTTTTAAATGCAGATAATTTTTTCTTATAGATTTAATATGCAGGATTTTAATCAATATGAGAAAAAATATATAATTTTGTTTAAAAAGTTTTTGCTTTATTCGACTTATTACATTTGCACAAAGAAAGGGAATGCTTGAGTGTCTTATTAAAATATCATTCACTACTCTTGATTTCAGGTCCTGTGTTAGTCTGCTATTGTACTGTTAACAGAAATATCTGAGACTAGGTGAGAATAAAAAACAGCGGTTTATTTGGCTTATGATTTTGGTGGCTGGAAAGTTGAAAAGTGTAGGATCAACATCAGGTCAACATCTGGTACTACATTATAACATGACTGACAGAAGCAGAGAGGTTGGCAGGCATATGCAAAGAGAGTGAGCTGGAGGTACCATCTTTTATTTATTTATTTATTTATTTTTAAACAACCTACTTTTTTCACCATAGTGAACTGCTTCTCATGAAAGCAAGACTTAACTATACCTCATCAGATAGTATTAATCTATTCATGAGGGTAATTCCTCCATGATCCAAATATCACCAAATATGCCTTACCCTTAGAGGTCTTACAGCCTCCCAGTATTATCACACTCGGGACCAAATTCTAAAACATTCATCTTTCAGAGACAAACAATTATCTAAACCTTAGTGGACTCTTTTAATTATTTTAAACTACTTATGAAATAAAGTCCAAAGTCCACATATGAAATGAAAGGCTTTCCATAAGATAGCAATGATACCATTCATTCTAGACTTAAGTCTCCCTGTTAATCTTTTCACCCTTTACCCTATAGGCTTGCTGAACTTTCAGTAGTTCTCTGGGTCACATTATTTCAACCCATTGTGACCTTGCTTATTCTTTACCTAGCTGTCCTCTTGGGAATGAGTTAAACAGGGAAAGCTTCCTGAGTGATATGACACTTTAGCAGAAGAATAGTTTTAACAGGTAGTTCTCAACTTTATTGTTCTTTAGACACTCTTCGCAAACAAGCTTGCTAAACTGCACATTGCTGGGCTTCCTAGGGACTTCCAATTTAGCAGGATTGAGAAGCAAAGTCAACCAAACACTTCGGGGAATATGAGGAAATTTGAGTTAAAGGATGAGTATCCCTTGGCTAGGCAAGGATAATGGCAGGAACATTGAGTAAGATGAAATTCCAGACACAGGAACACTGTGCTTTACAAAGGCAGCCCATATTGGTGTGCAAGAAATGGTTGGTAAATTTTCAGGAATTTTGAGAGCTGATTAATAAACACAATCATTACTAAATAGATTATATAAACTTACAATTAAATAAATTATATTAAAAGTAAAAGCAATAAATATTAAAAATATTACTTCTGGATTATTTTACTATTATCTATTTTTAAGCATATCTATGCATTTAAGGCTTTCTCTCTTGTATCTGTGTGGTGAAATGTCCACATAATTATGTACTAGTCTGCATCTCTAACCAACTCCATATTCAGTGGTGCTATGTTACTAGTTTGAAATTGGCCATGATAGGAGCTTTTGCAATGTTGAAATTAGTAAATGTTACAAATCTGGGTTTCATTTCTATCTTCTCCCTTTCCCTAGCCAATTTACCCAAATATCACTGAATGGGGATGAAAAAGAGTTGGTTATATTTAGAGGAATACAAACTGAACCATCTGGACACTTCATAGTAGCTAAATATGGGACTGAAGAAATAGGTATTGGCCATGTCTTAGACCTGTTATCCAGCTTTGAAAAGCATGGGCTTTATTCTAGTAATAATGGGACATCATTATAGTATTGTAGGCAACAGAGTGGTCAGATTTATTTTTAGAAAGGTGGCTCAGTATAGTTTTGAAATTAGCAAAAGTAAAGATCAAGGGATGATTTCAGAGACTATAGTCTACACCAAAGTTGGTGAGTTGAACTATGATCATGGAAATGTATGAAATAGAGTGGATTAAGTGAAGAAATACTTATAAATTAAACTTTATTGTGATTATAAGGTAATAGAGAGAAGAGGGGGTCATATATGACTGATGTTTCCAGCTTTGTAATAGGTACATAGTGATGGAAGGCAATGAAATGACCTATACAACAGTAAAGGCAAGTATAGACAAGGAACTTAGATTGTAAACTAAAGATGGTGTTATTTTGATGAATCCTCAGTGTAGTGCTTTTCAAACTTTTTCATTTTTTGAGAACCATAGAGAACAATAACGTGGCACATGAAAAAAAAAAACAAAAAAAAGAAAGAGATTGGTCAAAGTTAAGGGCAGCCGAATTCTAGGATTCTAATAACTCCAGTTCCTGGTCTACCTGCTTCAAACAAAGTGGAGATGAAAATCAATAATATACAACCCTAGGGAGGCATAGTGTTTGAGAAACTTCCATATTATATTTAATCATTCTATTGTTTCTCTGAATCCATAAGAAAGGTTAAGGAAGGGTGATGGACATGACTATACACACACAAACACACACACACACACATACAAAGGAAGTTTAGGAGGTTTGTGGGACATGAAATTAAAGCACCAAGTTTATTTTGGTACAAAAATATTGGGACCACAGGTGGTGTAGTGGTTAAGGGTTGGACTCCTACGTGATTACCGCAGTTTGCGTCTCGAATTCAGCAACTTGAAACTCATGCCAGGCATGTGTGCATGCCCAAAGTCCTCAGAGGAGAATGGAAGAGAAGTGATTGCAGTGTGACCATCCCCCCAAAGGGTGGGTGGGTGGTTGACTTCTCGCTTTTTGTCTCTTTCTCTCTCCAGGGAGTACAGGCACCGTATGGCAAAAAAAGCTTTCAAGAAAAAAGTTACTGAAATGTGTGCATACATTTTTCATAGGCTTATTAAGGTCTTTTTATATGTATGTGTAAAGAAAGACACATAAATATAATTAATACATGTTGTAAAATGCTTACATAGCTCAAAGTAACATATTCAATGTGAATGTGACCTATGGAGAGTGGAGAGTTTAAAACAAGTAACATACAAATTAAGTGCTCAGAATTTCCTCTTAAAATTAAAAAAAAAAATGGCCATTGCTATGATTGAGGGCTGTTTCAGCACTGCTGTGGTCTACTTTTTTTTTTTTTTTTTTTTTGGTTATCACTGAAAAGAAGAGCTAGAAAACTGTGTGATTTAAAATTGAGTTCCTTTAAGTTAATTGGGAGTGCAAAAGAAGCAAGTTAATGTCTTTTTTTAAAGATAATTTTAATTGGCAATTAGAGTAGAATGGAAATTGAATATTCATAGGATAAGTTGAGAGACATGATGGACCAATTTCTGTCCGATAGCCAGAAGACTTTCCTTTCTTTCTTTCTTTTTTTTTTTCCTTAAAGTTTTTACCATAGGACAAGTGCACTTGCTAGAGAGAGACAGAGAGACAGTGAGAAAGAAAGAAATCACCCCTCCCAGGGGGGTGACCACACTGCAATCCTTTCTCTTTCCTTCTGTTCCTGGGATTTTGGGCACACACACACATGATTTTCAAGCTGCCAGGTCCTGGACTCAAACTATGGTTGGCTATGTGGACGTACAGTGGTTTAACCACCGTGCCACCTGCTGGCCCACCAGATGACTTCTAACAGTAAGAAATACCTAAATTTGTATTTATTTTTAAGACCTAAGAAAGTTATTTTTACTAACAATAATGTACCACAGAATATTTTTTTTCCAGACCCATAAGATTAAGTCTTTATGTATCATAGTTTTTATATTAAAAATGAAGAGGTAGAGTAGGGAAGGGGAAATATCTTTTCCTCACCCATCCTCGGTTTGTGGCTGAGGCCCCTATGACAAAAGACAGATTAACAAGAATGTAACATCCAAATTTGCTTAAAGTTTTATGTGACACACAAGCCTTCATAAAGTAAATGATGAATTCCTTACCCCTCATGCCAAAATGTGTCAACCTGTGTATTTCTAATTCTGGGCTTGATGAAGAAGTTTATAGCTTGGGTTAAAAAAAAAAAAAAAAAGTATGAGTTAATGGTAATAAATCGGAGGAAACCTGTGCTTTTATTCTCCCTAACTCTGATTCTTCCTTAGCAACATCAGAGATAAGATGTTCTTTTCCTTTGGGTATAGGTAAGGTACCTCTCACATGAGATATTATATATATATATATATATATATATATATATATATATATATATATATATTAGCAATTTCTGCTATCAGGTCTGTGTGCTGGCTGGAGAGACACAGAGAGAGAGATAGCAAGAAATCACCCCTAGAAGGATGCCACAATGCTCTTCTCCTCTTGGGATCTTTGGTATGCACAGACATGTGCCCAGCATGAGTTTTAAGCTGCCAGGTCAGGAACTCAAACTGTGGTCTACTAAGTGGTAGTTCAGCGACATAACCATTATGCCAACTGCTGTTTCCTCTCATGAGATTCTTATGACTGCTTTTGGGGAAGGATGGAAAATCTTTGCTAGGTTTTATAACCTATTTTGGGGAAGTGAGCAGGACAAGATTAGATTTCTCTAATTCTTTCAGTTTAAATATTTTGGGGTAGTGTGTCTTGAACCACAACAATAGCATTGTAATATATTTTTCTACATTAATCGGGGAGCAATGAGATAAAGTATATAATGAAATCAGCATTTTTCTTAAAAATACAGGTTTTATAAAAACAATACTTATGTGACCATATAGCTAACCCATTGGCTAGAAGTTGAAAGCGATTTTACTCATTAGATGCTCACAGTCACGGGCCAAGTCTAGAGGAGAAGCAAGCACACAGAAGTGTGATGGTGTGTATGAATAAGGTAACACAGAGTCTAGGAAGACACACCCACCTGAGTCTAAGGAGTGGGGTAGGAGTTGGAGACAAGCCTTCAGGTACAGGAGTGCATGAGAGAACATTCTTCCTGTGGAATTCCAAGTGGTGTTAAATTAGTAGACTTTATGAGATGATGGGAGATAGGGTTGGATAGGCAAGGGAGACTATAACCTGAAAATCATTAAGAATGGTTCAAAAATTTAGATTTTTATCCTGAAAGTAATTGAAAGCCATTGGTTAATTTTGTAAAGGAGCTGATATGAATAGTTTTGAGTTGTAGAAAAATTTATCTGATGATAGAGTGGAAAACAGGGTAGGGGGATGACAGAGGAAGTAGGGATGGAGACCATTTGAGACACTTGTAAAAATCCATGTAGAAAGTATTATAGACCTAGCAGCAAAAGTACAGGGAGTGAGGAACCACTGCATGATTCAGGAGCCATACAGCAATGCCTAGAGTTTGGATCCTGGGTCCACCTGAACACAGCAGGTGCACCTGCAGATGTGCATCTAGCTGGTTGGAAGTTAGGGGATGTTTATGGTGTGGCAGGACCCTGTTGGGGGTCCCTGTATCTCTCTGTCTCTGTGTCTCTATCAACTCTCAAGAAGTAAGTAAATAAATAAACTTTTAAAAAGCTATTATAGGGACCAGCAGTTAGCGTAATGGCTATGTCGCTGGACTCCCATGTAGTCGACCGCGGTTCGCGTTCCGGACCCGGTGGCTTAAAGCTCACGCCGGCGCGTGTGCGTGCATGCCCAAGATCCTGAGAGGAGAATGGAGGAGAAGGGATTGCGGCGTGACCATCCCCCCTGGGGGGTGATTTCTCGCTTTCTGTCTCTCTGTCTCTCTCTGTCTGGCGAGCGCACGTGCCCTATAGCGAAAAACCTCTCCAAAAAAAAAAAAAAAAAAAAAAAAAAGCTATTATAAATCTGGATGAAAGCAATGGCAGCATGGATATTGAAGAAGAGACAGACCCAGATCAGTTTAGGAAGAAGAATCTGAGGACTAGTTATGGTGAGGGAACAGAAGAGGACTAGATTTATTTGATCTGTCTACTAGGTGTAGAGAGGAAATTTTCACTGGTAGAGGGGAGAAGAGAAAGGTTATTCTCACTAATATATATAAAATGTGTGTGTGTGTATTATATATATGTGTGTGTGTATATACATATATATATGTATATGTGTATATATATATATATATATGTATATACACACACACACACACATATATATATATGGTTTTGTTTCTTTGCTTTTTATTTTTAAAGTTTATTTATGTATTTCTCCCATGAATGAGAAAAACAGACAGAGACAGACCAAGACAGAAAGAGAGAGAGAATCCCCATCAGGTTCTCTACACCAAGATCCACCCTCAGACTTGGCCATTCCTAGAGTGTGAGCACACAGTGGGTTCAGTGAGGTCTCTGGACAGGAATCTGGAACTTTGTCACCTAAGTCAGTGTGGCAGAGTGTTGAGTTACTGCTTTGCCACCATCTAGCCCCCATCACACCATATGGATTCCTATCACTATTGATACCTCTCTTTAAAAAAATTCACCTACATGCATTTTTATGAGGTATAAAATATTGACAATTCATGATTAAAACAATGAGCTCAGAAAATTAACTGCGTTTTTGATGAGAGCTGAACATATGAGCTTATTTATTTATATAAGGAAAAGTACAAATACCTACAGAACAAAGTTATTATTTCTGCATGTCATTTCATTTTTATTGCTATAATTTCTGGCAATAGAAATAAACAAATTTTAAAAAGTTGTGTAGTATAATGAGGAGCTCAACAAACTAAGCCAATTTAGTTATATGAGGAATATATATTCAAATAAACTGACAAGCTAGAATGGGTAGGTTTTAGTTAACACAATGTAATTGGGGCAAATACAATGTTTTTAGTTATAATTTTGTAATCTATGTGCCTTTTAATATTTTAGTGGTGTATTGGGAATCTTTTTGCCTTTGATAGTGATTGCTAAGCAGTGGAAAATGAAATAAATTTTAACTTTATTGGGAAAGGCATATTTAACTGAAAAAGAAAAAAAAGCCACTGAGAAAATATGTAAATGTAATAGATATACTGTGGGTATAATACACACTCCTACATATTAAAACTTGGAACATTTCTTCGGTCTAAAATAGGCACATGAAAGTTAGTGGAGTGAGTTCCATGATTATACTGGGCACTAATCAAGAGAAACTTTATTGTTTCTATCCATTGCATAGCCTATTTAGTGGCTATTCTTTTTCTAAAAATGATCATGTATATTGTAAAATTTTGGACTTAGTATGTTTCTCTTTTTTATATGAACTTATTGAGTGAAAAACTAGAATATTCATTAATTTTGAGAACATATCAGATATGTTGAAAATTAAAATTTGGCAGCATGGGGGCCAGCGGGTGGCACAGTGGTTAAGGTGTTGTGCTCACATATGGCTGACTGTGGTTCGAGTGCTGGACCCAGCGGCTAGAAACTCATGCTGGGCGCCTGTGCTTGTGTGCCCAAAATCCCAAGAGGAGAATGGAGGAGAAGGGATTGCAGCGTGGCAATCCCCCTTGGGGAAGGTGAGTTCTCACTTTCTGTCTCTCTGGCGAGCACATGCATCCTACAGCAAAAATCTCTTAAAAAGAATTGGCAGCATGCAGTTAGGACTATTGTGGTCAAGGCAAAAACATAGGGAAGATTCCTAAGATCACAATGAAAAATTTCATAGGAGCTGTGAAAATCTGAAACCTAGTGATATGTCATTGTGCTCTTGTAAGAAACCAGCAGAGAATGCCTTTAAAATAATGGGATATTGGGTTGAAGTAATTATTGAGATGCAAGTTGAAGTGTTAAGTTTGAAATATTGTGGTCTTTTCTAGCTGCTCCAATTTGCGTCCATGGTAACCGTTGCTGTTTCACCAGCCTGACTTTATCCAGCTCTCGGCATTTAATTTCTTGAGAGATACTCTTCGGTTGGATACAATTTCATCTACCATAATCTATTTCACTGGATTTTAAAAAACAATAATTTAATACAATGATATAAATTACAAATGATTAATCTTAAGGCTTTTAATCTGCAGAGAAATTATTTTAAGAATTGAACGTCTGGCCCCTTTCACTTTATTTACTTTATTGAAATATTCAGTTACAAAATTTCATATCTTTGAACACTTTAGAGAAAACAGCTGCTTATGGTCATGTCACTGGCAGTGTGGGTCTCTGGTTACAAATTTCACCTTTAGGAAATCAAGGGGAAAAGAGCCACAAAGACTATTAAGCTGCTTTTTTGTCTTAACCTACACAATGTTTTCTTTTTCCAATAATAATTTAATAAAGTATTTTTAAAGTTAAATTCTCATTTTTGTCTCATACTCTCTTCGGTTATTTAAAACAATTCCTCTGCTTTCTTCTGTGCGGAGAATCTGGACATCAGAGGTAGATGAACAATTGTCTATGCCATAAATGACTTCAATGACTTCCGTTGAGTTATTTAACCTTTCTGGTTTTTTTTTTTACCTGTCTCATTTGCACTGTTAAGAATGTTCAATCAGGGAACCAGCAGTTAGCGTAATGGCTATGTCGCTGGACTCCCACGTAGTCGACCGCGGTTCGCGTCTCAGACCCGGTGGCTTACAACTCACGCTGGGCGCGTGTGCGTGCGTGCCCAAGATCCCGAGAGGAGAATGGAGGAGAAGGGATTGCGGCGTGACCATCCCCCCTGGGGGGTGATTTCTCGCTTTCTGTCTCTCTGTCTCTCTCTGTCTGTCTGGCGAGTGCACGCGCCCTATAGTGAAAACCCTCTCCAAAAAAAAAAAAAAAAAAAAAAAAAAAAAAGAATGTTCAATCATATAACATAGGTGACTGTTCCTAGCAAAAAGCATGAACACATGGTTCACAAAGTATTTTTATTGGGAGAATGGGTAGCAAACTTATGATTTTTAGGGCTCTTTATAACCCATGTGTCACTTCCTATTTTATATTTTCACTCAGTTTTTTAAAACTGTTTGTCAACAATGCAGTGATGAAAAATATTTTAAAATTAATAACTGGGTAATAATCTAGTTGTACTTTCAAGCTATTATATGAAATTCAGAAAAAGCGTTCTGTGTTAGTTCAACAGGAATTAAAATATAATAGTGTGATGCATGCAATATTCAAATTTGAAAAGATTTTCCCTTTCAGAGGATATGAAATCATACATTTGAATATTTTTGTTACTATTACTAAAAATAAAATATGTGCTATGTGCTGTAAAATCAGGAGAATTGAGAAAACCCTTTGCTTATGCTTGTGTAATTTAAAGAAAATGATATTTAAATCTAGATCAAATGTGAAGGAAGCTTCACTCTGTAGGCTTTGGAAAGAGAAGCTCTTTTCTATTGACTTAAAAACTCTAAACAGGAAACAAAAAAGATGACTTTTTCCACAGTAATTGAACAACCATGTAATTTCAATGTTACCCTATAACTACACAAGTGAACTTTGATTATGGAATGGAATTGAAAAAGTGAAAACTATTCAAGTTTTACTCATCTATTTTTCTCCTTCCACAGCAAATTATATACAATGTATTTTCATGGTGCTATGGAGGACAATGCAATATTAAAATTTAACCTTTATTCAGTTTAATATTATATACAAGACATACATATGTGTGTGTGTGTATATATACATGTATGTGTATGTGTATATATAAGACATACATACATGTGTGGGTATATATATATACATGTATGTGTGTGTATATGTGTGTGTGTGTGTGTGTATACATACATATATTTTTAAGAGAGGTTTTTGCTATCATGGGAAGAGATATTAGAAGAGCCAGCGCACTGGCTGGAAAGGTAGAAAACCTGGAAAAATATCTCTTAGGGATAATAAATATACACATTTAATCAAGGATTTTGTATGTACAGAAAAAAGTCTCAAGCATTTAGATTACCGTGCAGAAAAAATGACATTTGAAAAACTAGTAATTCAGGGGAAAGTAATAAAGCAAACTCAGTCTGATAAGCATCTTCACAGTGACATAAGGATTTCCTGCAGTCACCAAAGAGGATGTTGTGCAAAAGAATGTTGGAGCAGCCAAGATCATCTAGGTGTATAGCTCTAAATCCTCTGAGATGAGAGAACAGAACGCTGAGGCAAACAGCTGAGCGTTGAATAGGTGCATGTCTCAGTTGCGTATCTTGGCTGCTGAATCGGATCAAAAACATTTGCTTTAAAATAAATGTGTGTGTTAATGCATAGAGCTGGTTCATAAAATCCAGCCTGTGCTAGCTCATCAAAGCGCTGAGTGACAGCAGGAGTCAATCTGTACTTTGGGGTCTTCCTTTCCAGTATGTACTTAGAATTTCCTTTCCTTGAAATAAAGAAAAACATCCTGTATTAATATCAAAGATTCAAATAATAAGGATATTTTGGTTTAAAATACAATATTTATCAAAATAATTTTGTATTGGTTGACACATCAGAAAAAGTGTCTAAACAAGGAAGCGTAGTTTGTTTTTCATATAGTTGCTTAAGTGAGAGGGATTGATGAAGAAGTAGACTTTCTTTGCCAGTCTGATAATAATAGAAGAGCCAGAGCCTCTCGAGGGATTGGACAACTGTGGACATTAACTAGTTTGCTTATAAGATGCATAAATACTAAAAATAGTTAATGGAGTACTTACTATTTTCGTCTTCCTGATTATGTTCCTATGCACTCATTCACTTATTTACTTAGATCTCACAGCTAGAAGTAACTGGACTGAGATTAGAACCTAGGGAGTCTGCTTCCAGGTCCTACCCTCTTAGTACATCCTGCTGCTTATTCTTTTTCAGAGAAGACAACAAAGCAATGAGAAATGAAAGACGTTCAGCGGCTTTGTCTTGGTCTAAGGAAGAGTGGTTATTATACATTAATCTCTTGCTAACACTTGTAACCTATGAAAGAATTTTATTTCCTAAAGCTACCAGGGAGAGATTAGAGGGAAGGGCAATTGATTCCTCTTTGTTGTTTTTCTTTTTATTCACTGCACACAATTAATCAGCCTTTTCTCCTTTTTAGTGCCTGGTATTATTGAGTGGACTGGGTAGAAATAAAAGAGACGCTCAGTAAAAGAAATAAGTTCGCTCAGAAGCAATTTTCAAACACTATGTGATAATGACTTCTCTCTCCTTGGTATCAGGAGTATCTGTCACCACTGAGGATTTTTATAGCTACTGGAGAACTAATAGGAGAGGAAAAAACTTGAGTTTGATGTATGAAATGAATACTAATGACAGTCATCAATAAAATTAATGAAAATTGTTTGTCATTTATGGATAATTACCTTATGTGTAACAAATACGATGAATATTATTAATATCTGTCAGATTATTACAACAGGTTTTATTTGATTACAACACTAAATTATGTCCAAATATGCCCAGGTTCTTTGGTTCTGGGTCAGAAATCTTAAACTTGAATATCTACCATTTCATAAGAATCCCTTTTTCATGTTAATAATATAGGTCTCTGTTTCTCTTTTGTAGTTTTCTCTTTGTCTCTTTATTTCTCTACTGCATTGTGAGTTTCCCCTTTATAAACATGGTGCTAGTTCTTTCCATCTAAAAATCCTTCCCTGTACTCTGGATCTCCTTTACGCCTCAGCCAAGTTCTTTTCTCGTCTTTGCTCCTTTAGTTCTATTTCATTCTTTTACCTACTGAAATTCTATTGCCACGGATGCTGCTAAGTTTCCAGTTATCTTCTAACTGCCACATGTAATGGGCATTTTTCAGTCTTAATCTTGATATCATCTGAGAGTATTACATTTCCTTTAAAGCCACAGACTCTTGGTGGCTAAAGCTCTATTTTTTGAGGCAGGATATCATTTCCCTCCCTGTTTTGGATCTTCTTGCTTTTTGTTTTCTGGTTTATGGGCTTCCATCCTGTAAGTTTCTGCCTAGATTTTCCTGCCATGCCTATTACTTTTGGCTTATTATTAGTAGTATTATTTTTATTGTACTGATTGTTTTGATTTTGTCTGTCCCTTGGAGGTTACAACTTCCACAGGCTTTGATGCTACACTCTAAAGGTCATCCCTTCCTCTTTCCTTCTCTAGAACTCTGAGGACACTGTTCTGCCCTGCCCTCTCCCCCCGCCCCCATATGTGAGAACAAAGGTTGGTTAGACCCAAAGCCAAGAGTCTTCTTACTCAGGGAAAGAGGTAAAACATCAGAGTTTACAGGAAGCATAAGTAAAATTTACAGCTTAAGATCATCTGGTAATTATCAGTTACTATATGGAGTACATCCACTTGAAAATTAACACATAAGTCTATTGCACTACATGCTCATAAAACTGTTGTCTCTTTATTACAACACTATTTGCTTCCCCACCCCCCTGGTAGGCCTAAACATGTGGGAGAAAAGAAGAAGATAATACAAAGACCAATCTTATTGATGAAACAGATTCTAATTTATATGTTCACAAATAAAATACAACATTGTTTAAAAAATCAGTAATATGTGTATCTTAATGAAATGATACATACTTAAAATGTAAGAAATTTTCCTTACCAACAGACTAAAGAGGGTGAAGAATTACTTTGTTATCTACATTTGTCTTCCATACAACTATATTTTTGAATCTTTCCATTTCTGCCATAGAGTGAAGACATTTGGTATATATTGTATGGAGATGTACAATGTTTATCTTTCGTAGTCTGGTTTGCTTTATTTATCATTGAAAGTTCTATTAAGTTTTTGGGAATGTCATGACATTTTAAAAAATATTTTTCAATGCCAAATGCATCATGACTTTCCCAACAACCCAAAATATTCATCCACTTTGGATCAGAGGATAGAGTCTTAATGGTTTTTTTTTTTTTTTTTTTTTTTTTTTTTTTTTTAATGTCTGAGTGGTATTCCATAGTGCACAAGTGCCATTTTAAAAAATCTAATTATTAGTTCTTGGACATTTAGGTTGATTCAATATATTAGGAATTGTGAAAAATGCTGCAGTAAACATGGATGTGCAAGTGTCTTTCTGTTTTCCTATCCCTTATGTAAAAAACCAGGAGTGATATTACTAGATTATATAGTAGTTCTATTTGTATGTTACTGAGGAGCTGTCATATTATTTTCTACAATGGTTTTTCTAATTTACATTCCCACTAATAGTGTAGGAGGGGGTCTCTTCACCACAGCCTCACCAGCATTTGTTCTTTGTTTTTTAAAATCATAGCAATTCTGACTGGGGTTATGTGTCTCATTGTGGTTTTAATTTGTATTTTCCTCATGATAAGAGATGCTGAGTATTTTTTTCATACTCTTTTTGGTCATTCATATGTCTTCTTTGGAGAGTTGTCTATTCAGCTCATATGCCTCCCTCCCTTTTCTGTTGTTATTGTTATAGGGTGCATGTACTTTTCAGAGAGTGGCAAAGAGTGATGGAAAGTGAAATAACACTCCTTCAGGGGATGGCCACACCACAATCCCTTTTCCTCCCTTTTCCCATTGGGATTTTGTACACCTACGCACATATGCTGGTATGTTTTTCAAGCCGCCAGGTCCGGGACTTGATCTTTGCAGTCAGTCATGTTGGATCCAGCACCTTAACCTCCACATCATCTTCTGGTCCCATTTGCCCATACTTAATTGCATTGTTTTTAAGCAGGTAATCTATTTGAGTTCTCTATAAATTCTGTGTATTAGTTCCCTTATCTGAAGTAAGCTTGCAAAATTTTTTTCCCAATCTGTGAATTCAAGTCTCCCTCACTCAGATTACTGTTTGATTTACTGTGCAGAAACATTTTAGCTTGATGTAGTCCCACTTGTCTATGTTTGAGATTATGTGTTTTTGGGGTCTTGGTTAAGAAATCTTTGCCTACTCCAATGTTTTCAAGAGTTTTTTTTTTTGCCCCTTCTACTAGCAGTTTTATATTTTGATGCTTTACATTTAGATCTTTGATTCATTTTGAGTTGATTTTTTAATGGTGAGAGGACTCCAGGTTCATTTTTCTGCAGGTGAATATCTGATTCTTCCAGCACCATTTGCTGAAGAGATTTTCTTTTCTCCACTGGATTGTCCTGTTCCGTTGGTCAGATATCAGTTGGCTATATATTTTGGCATTTATTTCTGGATTCTTTATTTTCTTCTATTGGTCTATGTGTCTGTTTCTGTGTCACTATCGTGCTGTTTTGCTTATCATAGCTTTGTAATATATCTTGAGGGCAGAAAGTGAGATGCTTTCTCCCTTATCCTTTTTCACAGCCTTGGCCTTATAGACCTTGTATGATTCCAAGCAAATTTTATGATTGATTGTTCTACTTATGTGAAGAATGTCTCCAGTAATTTGATTGAAATTTCATTGAATTTATAAATTAATTTGGGTAGAATTGATATTTTGATTATATTAATTATTCTAATCCAGGAACATAGGGATGCCTTTCCACTTTTGTGTATCAAGCTCATTTTTTTCTCCAGTTTTTTTTTTTTTTTTTTTTTTTTTTTTTTTTTTTTTTTTTTTTTTTTTTTTTTTTTTTGTTATAGTTGACTCGTAGAAGTTTTCCACCTCTTTGGTTAGGTTTATTTCTAGATATCTTATTTATTTATTTACTTACTTTGTGATATTGTAAATGGGGTTACTTTCTTCAATTCTACCTCAGTCTGTTCATTATTTGTGTATGAAAATGTTTTAGATTTTTGTATATTGACTTTGTATTTTGCCACTTTATTGAATTCATTCTTCACTTCTAGAAGTTGTTTTGGAGTTTTTCTTTTTTTTTGTTTTTGCCATGGAGAGCATATGTCACCAGAGAGAAACAGAGAGAGGGAAAGTGAGAAATCACCACCCCAAGGGGAAGCCACACTGCAATTCCTTCTCCTCCATTCTCCTCCTGGGATTTTGGACATGTACGCACATATACCTGGTCTGATTTTCAAGCCACTGGGCCTGAGACTTGAACCATGGTTGGTCATGTTGGAATCCAGTGCCTTAACCACCATGCCACCTATTGGCCACCTCTTTTGGATTTTCTATGTATATGATCATCTCATCTGCAGATAGCAGTTTTACTCTTCTTTTCCTATTTGAAGGCCTTTTATTTTGCTCTCCTATCTGAATTTGCTCTCCTATCTGAATTAAGATTTCCAATACTATGTTGAAAAGAAGTGAGGAAAATGGGCAGCCTTGTCTTTTTCCAGTTTTTAGTGGGAAAACTTTCAGCTCTTTTGCACTCAATATGATATTAACTATGGGTTTATCATAAATGGGTTTTATTATGTTGAGATTTCCCTTCTATATTGATTATCCTGAGTAATTTTTTTCTGTGTTTTCACTCAGAAACCTATGGTAAAATATTATTTTGTTTAAAGTATATATGCAAGATGGAGATAATTTTCTTTCCCACAGTTTCTCTGAAGTGGATCATAAAATCTACCTTTATGAATATTCTTTTTAGAAGCCATATCTCCAGATCAAGGAATCTGATATTCTAGATAAATAACACTTTAAAGACTATCTACAAATAACAATATACAGTATTATGCATAATTTTTTATGCTCCCTTAACTGGTTTTATATTTGTCAATAACATGTTGGTAGAGATAGAAAAGCAAATTAAATTTAGAGAAATAGTTGTATATTCCAAGGATAATATATTACTAGCGTAATTTTTGTCTCTTCAGATTGAAGATACCATGTAAAATCTTCATACATAAAGATCATATTTTAGAGATAACTTACTATAGGTGCAGTAAATACATTGTAAGGACTCTGGCTTCTGTTTCAGGTGGCTAGATGCTTGGAAGGATCTATGTATTTTTTTTTTTGCCTGATTTATTTACAAAATATACTAGAGTTTGTACTGGTCCCCTATTGCTGTGTAATAAATTAGTGTACATTTACGGGCTTAAAACAATACAATCATTCTCAGATTTTCTGTGGGGGGGAACTTCTCATACTTTCACTGGGCCTTCTGCTCAGAGTCTTATAGGACTGAATCAAGGTGTAGATTGGGACTGAGTTCTCCTCTGGAACCTCTTCCACACTTATTCAGGTTATTGGCAGAACTCAATTAATTGTAGCTGTAAGATGCAGAAGAATTTTTTTCTTAAAAGGCAGCAGAAGAGGGGGGACCAGCAGTTAGCGTAATGGCTCTGTTGCTGGACTCCCATGTAGTCGACTGCAGTTCACGTCCTAGACCCGGTGGCTTAAACTCATGCTGGGTGCATGTGAGTGCGTGCCCAAGAGCCCAAGAGGAGAATGGAGGAGAAGGGATTGCGGTGTGGCCATCACCCCTAGGGGCTGATTTCTCGCTTTCTATCTCTCTGACTCTGTCTGGTGAGTGCACGTGCCCTATAGCATTAACCTCACTGGAAAAAAAAAAAGGGCAGCAGAAGAATTCTGACTTTGTGGGTTAACATAAAATCTTATGTGACTTAATTAAAGGAGCAAACACCCCATCATATTCACAAGCTCCACTTACACTGGAGGAAAAGAGATTACACAGGTTGTGTACAACCAGGGATAGGAATCTTGGGGTCATTTTAGAATTTTGTCTATTACTGGATTATTTATGTTATTACACTTAATTTAACTAATGTAAAATATGTGTTGCTTCTGGCAATTCAAATAATTGTTTTCTGGTAACTTGCACAGCTTTCAGCAGAATATTTCTGATTTTCTGAATTAAATTTGAAGAAGCATAAAGCTATAGTTTAGTTCATGTTGCTTAACGATCATGAGCTAGTATCTGTATTTAATAATATATAAAATATTCCTATCTTTTTTTGTCAGTAATAATAAACCACTTGATAGAATTTAGTATTTATTAAAATGAGAAAAATTTAAATTTTCAGTGAAAATTGTTAATAGAGATTATAGCTGAAGAGTAATATTAATAAAATAAAACAGGATATTTTCTTGCCTTCTAAAGTGGTATCAGACTTCAGTTAAAACAAAAAACAAAAAAACAACAAATAAAAGATTTGAGGTAAATTAGTCTTAGAAACCTAATATCTATGTTATTTTTCTCTTTTCTTTCCCTCTTTTTAAGAGAAGATTGAGAGTTTTGTTTACTAGATTGAAATAATTCTAAATCAATGGCAAATTGGTTGAGACTATAAAAAGTAAATGACCAGGGAACCAGCAGTTAACGTAATGGCTATGTCACTGGACTCCCACGTAGTCGACCGCGGTTCGCGTCTCGGACCCGGTGGCTTACAACTCACGCCGGGCGCGTGTGCATGCGTGCCCAGGATCCCGAGAGGAGAATGGAGGAGAAGGGATTGCGGCGTGACCATCCCCCCTGGGGGGTGATTTCTCGCTTTCTGTCTCTATGTCTCTCTCTGTCTGTCTGGCGAGCGCACGCGCCCTATAGCGAAAAACCTCTCCAAAAAAAAAAAAAAAAAAAGTAAATGACCAGATCAAAATCCTATATTTTATAATACTGACCAGTTTCAGGGCTTGGTAAATCACAGGGAAAGATTTCAAAGATAAGTCAATAAAAATATCCAAGTTGAATAAAGTGTACATGGATACTTTAGACATAATCCAGTAACAGGATAGAAGTACCATCAAAAGAAATGTGTTAGAGAAAGGAAAAAAATCCCTTACAGATTCAGACTTTTTAGAGTCAAGGAATCCTGCTACCAACAGTTGTCAGAATGCTTATATTATTTTATTTCATATTATTGGACCTGTCCAATGCAACAAGTTAGAAGTCTTCATACCTCTAATCTCTGTGCTTTCCTACTTTCATCCCCAGGAAGAATTAAAGAAAAGATCAAGTAAGAATCTCAGCTTTAGTTCTATTGTCTTTCAACTGATAAATTTGGGGTTAGTCCTGACATGTTTTTTAAAGTATGAGATCAATGAATAACAATTTCTGAGAGCTGTTAAAAATAATATAAAGCACTGGGGACCAGCAGTTAGCATAATGGCTATGTCGCTGAACTCTCATGTAGTTGACCGCAGTTGGAGTCCCGGACCCAGTGACTTAAACTCAAGCCAGGTGTGTGCGTGCGTGTCCAAGATCCCAAGGGGAGAATGAAGGAGAAGGGATTGTGGTGTGGCCAACCCTCCTGGGGATGATTTCTCACTTTCTGTCTCTCTCTGTCTTTCTGGCCAGCGCACGTGCCCTATGGCAAAAAAACTCTCCAAATAAATAAATAAAGTACTGTAAGTAACAATTGCAGAACTGATTTTCTGAAATTTTCCAGATTATATTCCTATCAGAGCAAATGTAAGCCCATGAAAATGATGTAAAATTTTACAATTTGATTCCATTATGATTTATTATGTTATTCATTTCATAATGCAGATTCTATTTCATTTAGTGGTTTACATTATAATGAATTTAGAATTTGATGCTTCTCATTTTTAACTGGCATTTATATTTAAGTTTATATTATTTTACTAAGGTTGCAGGCTTATCTCATTTCCAAGTTTTATTTTGTAATTTTTTTGTTTCTTCTTTTTGGAGAGGTTTTTGCTATAGGGTGTATGTGTTCACCAGAAAGACAGAAAGGGAAAGAGAGACAGAAAGAGAAAAATCACCTCCCTGTGGGGATGGCCACGCTGTAATCCCTTCTCCTCCATTCTCCTCCATTTTCCTCTCAGGATCTCAGGTACGTATGTATACGCGCCCATGTGAGTTTAAACCACTGGGCCAGGAACTAGAACCATGGTCAATTACATGGGAATCTCCAGCAACATAGCCATTATGCCAACTGATGGCCCCATATAATTTAATCTTTATAAACAACGGAAGAGATATTTTTAATCAGTTGTGGTAAAGAAAAAGTATAATACATGTAAGAAAAATGGATTCTGCCTAAATATATTCTTAAGAGTATGAGAAATACTGGGACCAGCAGTTGGCATAATGGCTATGTTGCTGGACTCCCATGTAGTTGACCGCGGTTCGAGTCCCAAACCCGGTGGCTTAAACTCACGCTGGGCACGTGTACACGTGTGCCTAAGATCCCAAGAAGAGAATGGAGGAGAAGGGATTGCGGCATGGCCATCCCCCCTGGGGGGTGATTTCTGGTTTTATGTCACTCTGTCTTTCTGGCCAGCACATGTACCCTATAGCAAAAACTTGTCTAAAAAAAAAAAAAGAATACGAGAAATGCTTACATCCTATAAGAATAGAAAATATTGAGATTCTTACTTATGATACTTTTTTTTTTTTTTTTTTTTTTGGCTATATGGGGCATACCCTTGCCCAGGGTGGGAGGTAGAAAGAGAAAGTGAGTAATCATCCCCTGGGGGATGGCCACACCATAACCCCTTAGCCTCCACTTTCCTTTCAGTATTTTCCCTTAGTCTCCACTTGCCTTTCAGGATTTGGGGCACGTATGTGCAATTGTCTGGCTTGATTCTCAAGCTGCCTGGTTTGGACCTCAAACCAGAAGCTGGCTGTGTGGGATCCAGTGCCTTAACCTCCACATCACCTGCTAGCCCCGCTTATAACACTTTTTATAATGAATGTTATATATATTCAGACTGTGGTCAATTTTTTCTTTTACATACATTCAGATGTTGGATTACATATGATGTCTATGAACTTTTTTATTCTTCATCATTAAGAACTTGAATGAATCTATATTTTGGTACATTATCACAGTTGCTTAGTGTCCTAAATGTGCTCATAAATGAATACTATCAAACCAAGTAAACACATTTAAAATCATCTGGTAATATAGAGATGAGTAAAAGATTATAAGAAAAATCATGTCCCTCATCTCTTGCATTATATTAAAATGACTTTTAAGTGATTTTGTAGCCATTGTCTACTTAACAGCCATTTTATGGGTAGTTTGTATGGATTTCAGTCAATTATAAGTAAATGGATTTGTTTTTTGTAATAATGACATTTGGTGTGTCATATGTTTTAAAAAATTAGGAATAATATCTTATGTAAATTAAATTCTTTTGAGATATACAATGGTAGCAAGAAAACAAGAAATGTATATTTGAAATAAGATGGACATGTTAAAATATGCAAAGCTGAGTTTCAATAAAAATTATAAAAAGAAATAATAAAGTTAAAACAAAGCCACTACTATCCTACATATTGAATAATGTCTTCAACAACCAAAAGTAATTGGTCTAAGTAACAAATGAACTAATAAGTAGTTTAAGAACAGAATATAGAAATGTGGATAATTGCCTGTGTTCTTTGAAGTAGTGAGTGGTGTTCTTTTTTTTAATCTCTGTCATTTTCAAAAAGAAATATGTAAGCTATTTATGTCTGAAGAATTAATCTGAACACAAAATTAATTGAACTTTCTCTCACTCTTATAATATTCAATTTTTAAGAACAAATGACTAGAGTCAGTTTTAAAAATCCTTGAATTAAAATGGGAAAACTGGGGGAATATTAATGATAGTGCAGTAGGCTTCAGTTGGAGCAAAAGTTCAGAAAAAGAATGGAAAGCTCCTAAATTAAGCATTATAAGTAGAATGTTTATATTGGCAAGCTATGATCATTTAGAAACATACAAATCCAATTAAAATGTCCATTCAGTTGAGATGTATACAATCCACTGTAGTCAACTTTTAAAAGAGCAATACAAATTATTTCTAGTGTCTTCATTCTCCATTCTACTGCCAGCTCTCTTATAAATGACATTTCTTAATCTACCAAAGCAATTTAATCTTCCATTTTCCTATCTTTATAATGTAGTGGGGTTATGGATTGACAAAAGGATGTATTACCATAAATTTTGTTGTTAGAAATTTTATCCTTAAAAATAAATAAATTTCTGATTCTGCAATTTACCTTCTATGAGATGTTTAGAGGAGTTCTCTCCAGTTAGCCAACTTTTGTCCTGAGACCTGAATTCTGAAAGAAGCCAGAATTTCAAAGATCAAGGAAAAAGAGTTGGAATCAGAGGGAAGAGAAAATGGAAACTTAAGTCAGCAGGGACTGAATCATGTTAACTTTTGAACCTGAAAGTTCAAATTAAAAATTTTATACCTAGGCTAATGAGCAGAGAAATAACTAAAGGTTTAATATATTTTTGTTGTTGTTGTGAAACATATCATATATATGAAAGTATATGTACCTGTTACTTAGTTTAATAAATAATAGATTTTGCCTATATTACCGAATAATTCTAAAAGCTATTTCTTCCTAGTAGGAAGAAATAGTTTACCCTTCCCTTCCCATCAGCCTAAACTTTATGTTTTGCATTCTCTAGTCTTTCCTCTTAGTTATTTCATATACTATAAATACATATAATTGTTTAGTTTTTCCTCTTTTAGAACTATACATATTGGGCCTATGACTTGTTTTTTTGCATCAATATTATATAGTTGTATCATCCACTTTTCCTGCTAGATAATATTTCATTGTATTATTATACTGCAGCTTATTTACCCTTCTGTGATCAATTGATGTTTTATTATCCTTCCCTCCTTTTTATTTCCTCTGGAAAAAAAAATACAGCTGTAAGCAAACTTGCATTTGTCTCCTGATGCACGTACATAACACTTTCTCTAGAGAATTTTTATATGTAAGACATGTGCATCTCTGACTTGAGTTGAGATACCAAGTTGTTTTTTAAACTAACTTCACATGCACAAATGCCCAGTGTGTTTTTCAGGCCTCCAGGTCCAGGACTTGAACTGCAGAGTTGACCATGTGGGATCCAGTGCTTTAAGTACCATGCTACCCGCTAGGCTCCAGTAAGTAATAGCATTTAAAAGAGGAAGCTCCAGGGACCAGTAGATGATGTAGTAGTTATGTTGCTGAACTCCCATATGGTGGACCATGGTATGAGTCCCAGACCTGGTGTCTTAAAAATCATGCCGGATATGCATGTATATGTACCCAAGGTCCTGGGAAGATGAAGGAGAGAAGATTGCAACATTACTTATCCAATCTCCTGGCTTGTTATGGGTCTATCCTGGTTCTCCATGGCCTCCCAATTCAATCTTGGTAGATTATATGCATCCAGGAATTTGTCCATCTCTTCCACGTTATCTTGTTTGTTGCATATAGTTGCTTATAGTATCCTCTAATGATATTTTGTATTTCTACTATGTCTGTTGTAATATTGCCTGTTTCATCACGTGTTTGATTTATCTGGTTTCTTTCTTTCTTCTTCTTGATCATTCTAGCCAATGGTGTGCTGATCTTGTTAATATTTTCAAAGAACCAGCTTTTGCTTTCATTTATTTTCTGTATGATTCATTTATTTTCTATTTCATTTATTTCTGCTCGAACCTTTATTATTTCTCTCCACTGGCATTTTTTGGGTTTGTTCGTTGTTGTTTTTCCAATTACCTGAGACATGATGTTAGGTTATCTATTTTCCATCTTTCCATCCTTTTCTTATGCACACTAATTGCTATGAATTTCCCTCTTATGACTGTTTTTGCCATGTCTCATAGATTCTGGACACTTGTGTACTCATTATCATTTGTTTCCATAAATTTTTTGATTTCAGACTTAATTTCTTCAGTAGTGAAGAAGTCATTCAGAAGTAGGTTGTTCAGTTTCCATGTGCTTGTGTATTTTCGGGGGTGTTTCTTGAAATTAATCTTGAGTTTAATTCCGTCGTGGTCAAAGATGCTGGATATAGTTTCTATGCCTTTGACTCTGTAAAGGTTTGATTTATGTCTTAACATATGGTCAATCTTTGAAAAGGTTACATGCCAGAGTGAGAAAAACATATATGTTGTGGACGTAGGGTGGAAAGTTCTATAGATATCTGTCAAGCCCATTCAATTTATAGTATCATTTAGGTCCTGTATCTCTCTATTTATTTTCCACCTAGAAGATCTGTCTAAAGGAGATAATGGGGTGTTGAGATCTCCAACAATTATAGCATTTCTCCCTCTCTCTCTTTTTAGCTCCAGCAGTCTTTCCTTCACATATTTAGGTGCACCTGAGTTGGGTGCATAGATATTAATAATCGTTATGTCTTCTTGTTGGATTACCCTATTTACTATTATATAATGCCCTTCTTTGATTCTTCTTACAGTCTTTGTCTTGAAATCTATTTCGTCTGAGACCAATATCACTACTCAAGCCCTTTTTTGATTTCCATTTGCATGGGATATCTTTTGCCATTTACTTTTAGCCTATGTATGTCTTTACCCATAAGGTGAGTTTCTTCTAGGCAACAGATAGAGGGTAGAGGGTTTCTGGTTTTTTTTTTCTTTTTTTTTTTTTTATCCATTTGGCCATTCTGTCTCTTAATTGGAGAACTTAATCCATTGACATTCAATGTAATTATTGATATTTCCATACCTGTTCCTATCATTAAGTGAGTCATTTTCTTGGTTGCTTTTTTTCTTGTATAACTTTCTGTCTGACTTTTTAGTTTTCCAGGTATAGCACTCCCTTCAGAATTTCTTGAAAAGCTGGTCTGGAGTTGGTAAATTCCTTCAAATTTTGTTTATCCCGGAACATTTTTATCTTTTTTCCCATATGAAAGATAACCTTTCCAGGTATAGTATTCTTGGCTGAAATTGTTTTTCATTCAACACTTTGACTATACTTCCCCATTCTTTCCTTGCCTGCATTGTTTCTGCTGAAAGATCTGATGTTAGCCTGATGGGGTGACCTTTGTAAGTAACTTGATGTTTCCCTCTTGCCAACTTTAGTATCTTGTCTTTGTCTGTTGTTTTTGCCAGTCTGGCTATGATGTGTCTTGGAGAGGAGCTTCTTGGGTTGATTCTACTCGGAGTCCTATGTATTTCTTGGGTCTGGATATTTGAATGCCTTTCTAGGTTTGGAAAGTCTTCTTCCAGGATTTTATTGAATAAATTATCTAGGCCCTTATCGTTTTCTTCCTCTTCTGGGATACCAGTTATCTGGATGTTGAGGCACTTGATGGTATCCAATATTCCTTATATATTATCCTCGTTTTTCATGGTTGTTTTCTCAGTCTTCTTGATACTTTTTTCTAGGTCAGATGTTTTGTCTTCTACACTAGAGATTCGATTTTATGTCTGATCTAACCTACTTTTAATACTTTCAAGGAAGGTTTTGATTTCCTGTATCATATTCTTCAACCATAAAAGTTCCATCTAGTTTTTGTTTAAGGTATCTATTTCTTCTTTCAAATCATGAAAGGACTTCCTCATCTCCTGGAGCTCCTTGTCTCTTTCTCTTCCATCTCAGTTAGTTCAGTCACTACAAATATTCTGAATTCCTTATCACACATGTCCACGACGTCCATTGTATTGACTGTGGGTGATGTAGGCTTGATGATTCCCTTGGGGAAGAGGCCTTTTGTTGGTTGCTCATACTTCTTGAGCCTCTGTGATTGTTCCTAGTCATCAGGTGATCTATATGTTGCTTCCTAACTTATTTAAGGTATCTCTGAATGTTAAAAGGTGTACAGGATTAGAAAATTGATTATTTCTTTTATGGTTGACCTACCTATTGCTCACCAGTACCATGTACTATTGTCACTGGTCCTGGGTGACCCAAAGTCCTCCCAGTTTCTAAGGAGTGGTGAGCCTCCAACTGACCTAATAAGCAACACCTCAAGAGCAAAGAAAAAAAAAAATCACGTGGTGTGCAAAGCATGAATTTTGCTACTTTGAATTTTGTTTTGAATTTTGCTATTCAAAACACTAAAATTCAGAGAGTCCAAAGGCAAGTGGGGAAGGGGCAGAGGGTGAGCGATGGTCCCGGGTGTAAGGGCCTGCAGCCACAGGCAGCTTGGTGTCCGGAATTGCTGGCTGGCTCGAACTGTTTGCAGGTGGGTTGGGGGGGTGTGTGAGTTCATCTTAAAGTCCCAAGGAATCAACCTGAAGTCCAGAGATGAGTAGGGGTGGGGATGCGTGATGGTCCTGGCTGTAAGGCGAGAAAGATGAGTTATTTACTCATGTGAGACATTGAATCTATTTTTGTTTTAGTGAAGTTTTTCAATTAATGATTTAAGAAAGGTCAGAATGACATTTATGATTTTTCTGGTGAGATACAGAAGTCAAAAGTTCAAATTAGTTAAATCTTTTCATGGTCATACTACTACATCTGATTTTAGAGGGCTTAAGTCAATACATTATTTATTTTATAAATTCTACTATTGTATATACTTACTACTCTATTTTTATTTATTTCTTTAGATAAATAGAAATTAAGGTACTCTTCAATTAATATATACATTTAAAATTTTTGAAAGTTTATTTATAATATGTATAAAATTTTTATTATTTCACTTCGCTTATAGATGCAGACATAAACCATTCAGAAATTTGTTCACTTTTATGTTTTCTTATGTATTAGGCTGTCAGAAAGTTCATGGCATATTTTTTCTATGCTTTTCTATGCAAAAATGTATTGTGAATTTTCCAACAAACCAATATATAACCTATATGACAGATGATGCTCTTGTACTTTATCACATACAAGACCTAACCATATTAAAAACATGACATACTTTTTATTTCTTCTTGCAAATTAAATACTAGCTTATAAAATATGTCAAGGGAAGGGATATTTTTTTTTTTTTTTTTTTTTGGAGAGGTTTTTCACTATAGGGCGCGTGCGCTCGCCAGACAGACAGAGAGAGACATAGAGACAGAAAGCGAGAAATCACCCCCCAGGGGGGATGGTCACGCCGCAATCCCTTCTCCTCCATTCTCCTCTCGGGATCTTGGGCACGCACGCACACGCGCCCGGCGTGAGTTGTAAGCCACCGGGTCTGAGACGCGAACCGCGGTCGACTACGTGGGAGTCCAGCGATATAGCCATTACGCTAACTGCTGGTTCCCGAGGGAAGGGATATTTTTATATGAACTAATATGTTACCAACTTCTGAATTATCTGTTTGGTCAAGTATTACCTCAATAATACCACTGCAACTAATGGTTTAAACAATACCTTATTCTTACAGTTTCTTCTGTGCAATTGTTATAATTCTAGCTCTGCTTATAAATGCAAGTGTGCAAATCAGCCAGATAAACTCAGCTCCAAATGTCTTATTTAGGACCAGAGTATAGGCAAGTGGATACCTGTCCCCTGCCCCCTTTTTTTAAGAACAGCTTTTCCTGGGGCCAGCAGGTGTCATAGTGGTTAAAGCATTGGACTCCCATATGGCCAGCAGCAGTTTGAGTCCTGGACCTGGTGACTTCCTTTCTCACTTTCACTGTCTCTCTCCCCCTCTCTCTCTCTGGTGAGCACTTGTGCCCCAAAACAAATTGAAAAAATAAATGAATAAAATTAAAATAAATAATGCTTTTAAAAAAGAGAACAGTTTTTCTTCCTTTTCAACATTCCCAAGGATAAGATAAAATTGTTTGAAAGTGGAAAATGATGGTTTTTTAACAGAGTTGTGTCAAAATACACTTTTCTCTCTCTTGTTGGTTTCTTCATGGTTGTCTTTCTACAACTTCTCTTCATGTTTTCTCTACATAATATTACCACCTTTCATGGTTTCCATAAATATCTATAAATACATATTTTTCTCAAAGATTACTCCTCTCCAAGGTACACAGTCTCACTATTTCATGCAAGCCATTTTTACTTATAAATAAAATTATTTCTAGGGTCTCCATCATGCATAATATTGTGCCATTATTTTTAAATATATGACTATTAGCATTTACCAAAATCCCACAGAGATTTATTTACACAGGGCCAACAAACAGAATGATTTTCAAATTGCGCTAAAGCAAATCATTTGAACCTAAATAATTAAATTTATATTTACTGCTGTTAAATTTCATCTTCTTGTTTCTGACCTACACTAAAAACTATCAAGATCTCTTTGAATTATAAGTAATTCAATAGACAAACATTTATTGATGGCCTACTCTGAGTCAAGCCTTGCAATGAGGTTATAAAGATAAACAAAATATGGTCTTTGACCTCTAGTTGCTCTCTCTAGTAAGGGACACAAATAGTAAATAATATTAATACACAATGTGATAAGTACTGTGGGAGTGCCATCTGAAAAAAATACTAGTAAATGGAACTTCTAAGAGAAAGATGGAAAAGAAAAACCAATACTGCACACAGCCTCCAGCTGCTGTGGCAAAAAAAGGCCGATAGAGAACTGTGAGATGATCCCCATGGGCAGAAGAGATGCAAAATGAAGACAAGGAAAAAGGGAGAAGCCCAGCAGAGGAGTGGAGGTTAGTATGAAAAGATAAGATTGAGAGCCAGGGAGAGAGTCTAAAAGCTTAAAAACTAAAGTTGATTCATTAAATATTACTGTAACCTTTAAAAATAATTAAAATAAATAAGTTTTAGATAAATTGGTAAATGTGGTAAACTAAAAACAGTTCACTTGGTAAATTGATCTTTCAACTACTAAATTTTTGATAAATTGACCTGGAGTCTATTTAGTTAATAAATGGGGAGCAAACTAATAAATTAATTTATTAATTGCTCTTCTACAATGTGCCTCACCCTAAATGAGAAGCAATTTATTTTTTCATTATTTTATGACTGCTTTAACCAATAGAATATGACATGCGTGATCATACATAACTTATAAGAATGGCCTGTTAGGAAACAGCAGAAATGTCATGCTTCTAGAACACCCTGGATTTATGAACTCTGAACGAATTGAAGGAAAATGGCAAAAATTCCTAGGATGCAAAAGAACAACAGGAGGCTGATTAGTTTAAATGCATGCTTAGGGAAAATGGTGAAAATGACTAACCTCTTTCCTTCCTGCTTGAAAATGACAGAAGGTCCTTAGATGGGTGCATGATCTGATGAATGTGTTCTCCCAATTCCAAGGTGTGCTGCCCAACCTCTGGCCTCATTTAACCATACCCTCCTTATTGTTACTGAAACACCCTGTTCCAGGAATTACTGTTATCTTTCTAATTTTTTAAAATGCAACTTTCTCTAAAAATAACTTTTCTTCTTCTTTTGCCTCAATAAATATGGAGAATGGATGAGAGGCACATCCCTGGTATGGCTGTTCCCTCTCCTTCAACTCAGATCTCTGTATTTCTAGTAGTACTTATGTACATGCTTCAGGTGGCTCTCTGTTGGACAGAAGAATAACAATAGCCTTTATCTGGTTATTTGCTTTTTCCTCCTACCTCTTAGAACTCAATTGCCACGTTGTGAGAAGTCCAAGTTAGTTTGAAGAGCCTTGAAGGTGTTCTTAATTGCATCAACTAAACATCACCTCTCAGCTATCTGGCTTGCAAAATTTGAATATCTAGATTTGAAATCTTTTGAATTCAACCCAATCAAAATCTGATTAAAACTGTATGATAGTATCCAAATAAGAATTGCCTAGCTGAGCCCATCAACTCACAGAAATCTGAATAATATTATTGTTTCTTAACTCTTTTAAGTTGTGATTTAGTTTGTTTTGTACATTTTCTTAGTCATTTTCTTATAGCACTGGGGCTTGCTGATGCAAAAAAACTAACTCTGCAAATATAATAATGCAGTTTATTTCTAAGCATGAATATGCATGACCTAGGCCTGGAGAGGAGGTGAAACATGCCTGTCTTGGAATTATCAGGTACAACGATTTCCTTTATTTAATTTTGAGAGCAAGAGACAAAGTTTGGAATTTAGTGAAGAGTTTTTCCAAAAGGTGGGACATGTGGAAGGGGAGGTTGGGGGATAGGGTATGTATTTTTCACAATTCTTGAAACTGAAAATCTGAGATCAGGGTGCTAGTATGGTCATTTCTAGTCTGGGCTCTCTTCCTGGTTTGTAGATGGCCATTTTCTCACTGTATCTTCATATGGCAGTAAAAAGAGAGAGAGAGAGCTCATGTCTTCCCCCCTTTTTGACAAGGGTTTAAATCCATTCATGAAGACTCCATGTTCATGACCTAATTATTCTCTAAAGGCCCTGAGAACTCAAGATGCTATCATACTTAGAATTTATTTAGGCTTCAGGACCAGCAGGTGGCATGATGATTAAGGTGTTGGACACTCTCACATGGCCGACCACAATTTGAATCCTGGCTTGCTTTCTCACTCTATCTCTGTGGTCAAATTAAAATAATAAATGAATTAATAAATAAAAATAAATAATTCTTATAAAAAAGTTATTTAGGCTTCAACATATGAATTTTTGAGGAGCAATCATTCAGTCTTAGAATGCATCAAGATTTAACCAGAACAGAGGGTTTTTAATATAAATGCCCACATTCAGCTAGTCATTGTTTCTTTTTTTAA
This sequence comes from Tupaia tana, assembly GCA_026018925.1. NCBI lineage: Eukaryota > Metazoa > Chordata > Mammalia > Scandentia > Tupaiidae > Tupaia > Tupaia tana. Next base: position 57,682,910 of record JAKSZU010000001.1, read on the forward strand.
AAAATTATGTTTTCACGTTTAAGTATATTTGATGTACATCTTTATAGGGTAGAGTATGGGTTTCCAAAGCATGCATACAGTTTTTCCTAATCAAATCAAGGATATACACATATTCTTCGGCATTGCATACATTATGCTGTACACATTTGGTAATAGTTCTAATAGTTTTTGGAAGTATGTACTGAATTGCCCATATTTTCTGCTGCTGTGATACACAATTTGTATGGTTCCATAATTTCTTCTCTTTATTTACATGCATTATTATGCCTATTAATTTTATTATTTTCTTTTGAACACCTCCCCTCCTCTGGTATTTACCATTACTCTCTATTACTATGCTTTTAAGGCCTTCAATTTTCTCCACTGAGTGTGGAAATTTGGTTAAACAGGGACATAAAATATTTGTTTTTCATAGCCTGGCTTATTTCACTTAGCATTCTATCTTCCAGATTTGTTTTTTTTTTAACAAATATTTGTCTAGCTCTATGGGCAAGACATATAATATAAACAATGTCTTTTGCACCATTATTACTTTTCATCAATTTAAGAATCACAGCCTAGAGAGTCATGTAAAAATTATAATGTGATAATTAAGCTAAAAGAGTCAGGAGCAAAGGTGGGATTAATAAGAGCACTGCATAGAGAATGAGCTGAGTCATCTTTAAAGTTCTTTCATGCTCTAAGAAGCTTTGACTCTTAAAAATGACACAGGAATAAAAACAAGTTTTTTCTTTATAATACCCTTGGTTCATTTCTTAATCTTTTAAAATAGGTTGACACTTTAAGAAATTCTTATTCACTTGTGGCAACAAAATATTAATTTACTTATGAATGATAATAAAAATGTGTTGCACTTATAAAAATACCTAATTAATCATTTAGACATAATTCTGACATATCTTTGAATATTCATGTACTTTCTTTTCCAGACATAAAATATTTATGAAACTTTAATTTCTTTCAGGCTTAATTTAAAAAATTTAAATGAAGAACAAGGCTTGGGAGGTGACTGAACTGAAAAAAAAGTGTTTATCCTTTACAATATTGGGATATTCTGCTATGATTATATCATTTACAAAAGGAGAAATAAAATTAAAATGTTTCTTTAGTTAGAAGTTATAGCAGTCTATAAGCCAGTTTTAGAAATTAAATTCTAAACTGGGCATGGCAGCCAGATACTATAATTCCAGATACTTGGGAGGCCGAGGAAGGAGGATTTTGAGTACAAAGCCAGCCTGGGCAATATATCATAGCAAGACTGTCTCTAAAAAGAAAAGAAAGAAAAAACAATATGGCATTCTGTGATACTTACAGGTTAAGATGGTGGCAAAATAGTGAGCTAATGTGTCATTCTTTATTTTGACTGAAATACTATTAACCACATAGAAAGCTAAAACCTAAATGAGCTTTGGAAAATCAGAGTAACAGTTTGCTACAAGAAATTATTTGAAATTGATGTGGGTACTTGAGAAACATAACTAAAAGCTCCATTGTCTGAACAGAAACAGAAATATTTTTTAGAGACTAGCTGGGAGATTTCTGTAGCCACCTCTATGACTTTACATAAGGGATAAAGAATCTAGGTAGAGAATCTAATGGGCAGAGAATCAAAATGGAAGATTCAAGAATTGGTACTTATAATTTGAAAGGATTTGTGGTGAGTAAAATCTTGAAGTTGAAACATTTCCAGATAATTAAGTAATTCTAGAAATTATCAGAAAAATCATATTTCAGAAGGTAGTAGTAATAAAATAATCTGAGTTTGTATTCCCAAATTCAGTTAAGACATAAAAACAAGAGATGAGGTATTAAAAGCATAGCAACATTACATCTTTTATATTTGGTGGGACAAGAGTACCTATAGAGTATCATACTTTACTTTATCCTTGGAGAACCCAGACTAACATGTGTTTATAAATGTCATATAAAGGTCAATATTTTAGCTTCCAAGAGTTAGCTCTTACTGGTATATGCTAGAGTGCTTTTTTTTTCTTTCTTATCCTTCCTAAGCTGATAGCTTTTTAATATTTTCTTATAGCAACATGCTCTTTTTCTATAATTATCATCTCATGGATCCACCTTGTACTTGGTACTAGGTGCTACCAAAACAATTCATGAACATAGATCCCCAGAAGTGAGCTACTATGTATTCCATTTATTAGGCTGTATTTTTATTTTTGACACTAGCCCAGAAGGGTTTGTATGTGAATAATATTACAATGTAGGAAGAGAAAGTTAAATTTGTATACTTGGTATGACTAATCCATGAGAAAACACATAAGAAGTAAAACTCCATACTTGGTCTGCTCCAGTTTCTTTTATCAGTCCATTTTTGGTTGTTGTCATTTTTATCAGTCTAGTTTTGTTATCAGTCCATTTTTTGCTATAGAGAGTGTTCACTTGCTGGAGAGAGACAGAAAGAGAGTGAGAGGGAGAACCAACCTATCACCTCACCCCCACACCAGGAGGCATGCTGTGCCACAAAACCTTCTCCAAGAATTTTAGGTATGCATTCACACACACCTAGTGCTTTTCTTAAGCCTCTAGGACAGAGCTAGAACCTTTCAGTAAGCAGTGTGGGATCCAGTTGACTTGATCACCATGCCATCAACTGGCTCCATGTCCTCTTGGTTCAGATACAGATTTCACTAGTGAGAGGAAAATCTCAGACTATTTTTCTAAGAAATTTCCGGTAATATAGTGACTGCAAAATTATAAGAAAATTGGAAAATAAAATAACTGGGCCAATCTGAATCAGGAATATGGGAGTTGTAAATTTAATTTCAGACAAAATAGAATTCATGACCAAAACATCACATATACACAGAAATATATAACTGTGAACATATGTGCAGTGGACAATATAGCCCTAACAGAAACAAAGCAAAGACTAGACAGAACAACAGAAATAAGTAAATATTTACATAACAAGCATAGGTGGAGATTTTAAACTATTTCCTTCAAAATTTAATACAAAGAAATAAGCAAAGATATTTGAATAATATAGGTATTACACTTTTGCTTATATATAAATTTGAGCTCTGCAAGGAGAGAAATATTCTTTCCAAGTATATACGTGATAATAGAAGAAATAGACAATAAATTAGGTAACAAAAAGGCCAGCCCATGGCCTGGTGATTAAGGTTGCTGGATCTCATAAGGAAGAGTGCATGGTTTTAGTCCCCAAAACCCATGGCTTGGAAAGCATGCCAGGTGCATGGGCATGCATGCCCAAGATCCTGTCTGGAGGAAGAAATGGTGAAAGAAGTGTGCTGTGACCATGCCCATGATGAATGCTTTCTCACTTTCCCTCTCTTTTTCTGTCTCTCTCCAGTGGCACACTTAGCCTCTAGCAAACAAAACAAAACAAAACAAAACAAAATGAAAAAAAAAAATCTAGGTCACAAAAAATTGTTTCATATATCTTCAAATCAATCACATGTAAAGTATGCTGTCTCAAGTTCAATACTACCAAGTGATCTTTGCTTCAAAAAAGTGCTAAAACAGGAGAGAGCCAGCTATAAATGCCTGAATTTGAAGTGCAAATGAGAGGCAATCAGAAAGTTGTAGAAACACACATTCTTTTCTCTTCCTAGTGTTGATAATAGCATCTTTCCGAGAAATCTAACTGATATATTTTTGGTATTGCTTAAAAAAAAGTGCTAAGAAGAGTTCATGGAATTCTGAGAATAATGAGGCATAGTTAAATTGGTTGTAGAATTTCTGTACCTTTTGTATATGTATGGTACTTCAGTAAACATTTATTTAAAGAACTATAGATCACCTAAATTTCAACAGAGTAAAGGAACACTCCATTGTAGTTTAGTTGAAATTACATTAAGCTTTGGACATAAGTTAGAAAAGATTAACATTTTTATAAATTACCACTTAAACTTATTTTGAATATAACTTGATCTTTTAACACAAAATAGCAATTTTAAAACATAAACTTTATAAATGCTATCTTAGAATGACTTTTTTAGAATTATTTATTTAATTCCTTTTGTTATTATTATTATTTTTTAATTTGACCAGACACAGAGACAGAGAGAAAGGGAAAGCGAGAAAGTAAGCTGTTAGATCTAGGACTAGAACTGCCGTTGGCCACATGAGAATCCAGCTCCTTTAACCACCACTCCACCTGCTGGCCCCTAGAATGGTATGTAATCATGTAAATTTATTATTTTTAGTTTTCCTGGGATCATTAAAGTTATTTTGGTTAATGTAATTGGTTAGATGATTATGGGTACAGATTAATTTGATGTAAATAGCATTCATTGATCCTTTCCAACTTTTATAAATTATATAAATGATAGGACAATGTTAGCATTTTATTTATTTATTTATTTAGAGTGAAGTTGCTAATACACTGTGCAATTTTGCCATATTGTACCTAGTGGCAAATTTTATTTTATATTTTCTGCATTTCTTACATAGAACATATTAAGATTTTATTATCAATCGGTTAATGACCTGTACTTTTGTAGTTTGCTTATTTTGCTACTGTGAAGATGAAGGACATTTAGAACTTTCCTTCTGAAAGATGTCTACAATAGGCATATTTATTTTATGAGGCTTGTTTATTTCTTTACATAGAGAACATTTTAAAAAATGAGATTGGAAATCTGAGTAAAAAAGTGATAATACCATAGACAACTAACATAGATTTTATAGATTAGATGAGGGAATAAATCAAATATTTATCTTTATCACTCTGAAAGTATAATATTTTTTATAAGTTCATAAATATATCTGCATGTAATTCTGACTATAATAGTAAATTATTATCAATCCTATTTTTTATGTATCACTTAAAAGATAATTATATATTATTTTTATCAATTTATTTGATTAAAATTGATTTGCAATTTCAGAAAACATAAATGTCTTAATTTCCAAATGCAATGTGACCCATATTTTTTAATTGTTTTCTGGCCTTACAAATGTTCATGATCTGTTCTTTACAAATATCTATTTAGACATACAGTAACAAGATTGTAAAGAGCTGTCATTACCGAGAGAGAGCGAGCTGATTCAGATGATAGGATAAATCTAATTAGTATAATTCTAATAACAAGCATCTCTGGTTTATTGTTTCTTAAACCACTTAAAATAATCTTTATCTGCATTTCTTTTTCCTCATAAGATTAAATTCTCTTGAACTTATAATGCTCATTGTTTCATTGCATATATTGCTGATGGAGCAATATTAATTCAGTTTTTCTTAAATTTATGCTCCTCTATTTTTACAAGTAATTGTTAACATGAAGTGAAACTTGATTTCCTCTTTGACTAGAATTTTCTGGTGTCAGTTATATTTAATTGATTCGTGGTACTTATATTTTCTAGTGAGAGAGGTACAGAATTACTGAAATCAATCTCCTCTTATTGTGTCGGGGTCACAATATATGTATTTTACATTCAACTGCCCAGTGCCTCGTGGAAGAGACTATGATTCTGAGTCTCTGAAGATGGTATCATAGGAACCAGTCTGACCGAGCGCTGCTCTGGTTGGCTGCCTACACTAAGTCAAGAGAATTGAGAATGTAATAGGGAGAGTGCCCTTAGGGTATCCTCAGGGATCATGACCTCTTCACAGCCATACCCTCCTGGAAAAAGAGAGGAAAGGCGTGTCATTAGCATTAGGCCTTTCCCCAGCTCTCTCTCACCTCTCACGAGAGCTAACCTGAAAATATCATCTTACTGAACTTTTTAGAAATTCTTTTCTTCACTTGTCACTGAACTTCCTAGAAAGTGAAATTTAACAACAGATTCTAAAAACCAAGCTTGTTATTTGTGTTTAGTGAATTTCTCACATCAGTTAATTTTATCAGTTACACTAGCTCCTGATTTTGTTCCTAAAATACAAATACTAGTTCTTCTACTACATTCTATTTTAAAGAAAGTTAATTTGGGATTTTGATGGCAAATATTCAAGATGATATGCTACTGATTCAGGAATACTTCATATAATATCTTTAGGCAAGCAGAAGCTTGTTTTCACGTGGCCAGAAAAGAAATTGAGCGTGATTTCAAAGCAAGTTCAAACATCAATATTGCAGCCAACCAGAAGATGTCGCTATTGTGTACAGAATGGGTAAACGAAAACCGTCAATAACTTTTGTATAGCTCCTTTGTGTCCCCCCTAATCTTGCTAAATTTCCTCTGGAGTTCCATGAACAAAAACACTGGGGTGAAGCATTGTCTTCAAGTTGACAGATGCTGAAAAATTACCACCTTCACTGGATATGCACGCTTGTCACACTCCCACATCTTTTCAATTAAAAAAATAGTCAAGCTACATTGGCAGAAAAATTCAACTGCAGTTAATAATTTTGCATGGCGCCACCCAGAAATTAATAACCATACAGTATATCCATTTTGCTTCAAGCAAAAGAGTGTGTCTATCATAAATAAATTCAATAGACATTAAGAAAAATCAAACTTATGCACAAATGCCTGTGATTAAAGTAATAGCTCATTTAAAGCAGAGAAAATAAGCTGCCAAAATGTAGACTTTAATTTAGGATTAATAGATGCCAATAACAGAGTATATTCTTAAACAATATTTTGGTCTGTTAAAAAGTTTTTTTTATTATGAAAGTGATGTTGACATCTCTGTATTTAGTCATTATGAGAGAAGTTACAAGTAAGTTTATTTCAGTCTTTGATAAATTATTTTCCTTTCTAGGCAAGTATCAAAATTGGTGAGGAGGGGAACCAGCAGATGGTGTAACGGCTATGTCGCTGGACTCCTATGTAATTGACTGTGGTTCAAGTCCTGGACTCGGTGACTTAAACTCACGCTGGGTGTGTGTGCCTGCGTGCCCAAGATCTCGAGAGGAGAATGGAGGAGAAGGGACTGTGGTGTGGCCATCCCCCTGGGGGGTGATTTCTTGCTTTCTGTCTCTCTGTCTCTCTGTGTCTTTCTGGTGAGTGCACGCGCCCTATAGCAAAAACCTCTCAAAAAAGAAAATGTTGAGGAGGACTGTCTGTGGGCAAAGAACTTTCCTGGATTTATTTATTTATTTATTTATTTATTTATTTGGAGAGGTTTTTCGCTATAGGGCGCGTGCGCTCGCCAGACAGACAGAGAGAGACATAGAGACAGAAAGCGAGAAATCACCCCCCAGGGGGGATGGTCACGCCGCAATCCCTTCTCCTCCATTCTCCTCTCGGGATCTTGGGCACGCACGCACACGCGCCCGGCGTGAGTTGTAAGCCACCGGGTCCGAGACGCGAACCGCTGTCGACTATGTGGGAGTCCAGCGACATAGCCATTACGCTAACTGCTGGTTCCCCTGGATATATTTATTTGAGGAGCAAATAAGGAAGATGGACAGTAGACTTGAATTAGATACTAGGTTCCTGAAATGCCTAGCACAGTGATGTGGTCTCAACAGTTGAACCTAATTCAGGTCACTGGTTGGCTTGATGAGTAGGATATCAAAAGCAAGGAAATTAGGTAACATCAGAAATGCTTCCCATGGAGTTATTTTTTTTTTTTTTTGAAGAAATGTTTTTTTTTTATTTTTTTTATTTTACCCTTCTCTTCATTTAGTGTCATAGTGAAGTCTATATTTAGTACATATATTTATACACTGGGAGAAAATGATTTGTATTTTTAAAATTAAAAAATATTCCTGTTTCTGGTTTAGTTACACGGGATCTTTTTGTTAAATAAAGATATAAAACCCAATTTAGGGCAGGCCCTAAGGCATGGTGGTTAAGGGAGCTAGAGTTCACATGGCCAACTGAGCAGTTGGAGTCCTGGCCCTGAGGCTTGAGAAAGAAGCTGGGTGGATGTGTATGCATGCACCAAATCCTGACGGGATGGAGAACTAGAGGAGAGAGTAATGTGGCATGAATATGACCCACTGGGGGTGCTTTCTTCCTCTCCCTTTCTTACTGTTTCTCTGGCAAGAGCACGTACTTTCTGTCAAAAAACAAAACAAAACAAAACAAAACACCAAAAACTTAATTTCAGGCCATTTATATTTAGCTAATTATTAGAATATTTTTTATGTACCAGGAAGTATTCAAGTATTTCACAGGGAGTAACTCCCAACAAATCTGTAAGGCGGGTTCTATTATTATTTTTAAAATCTGCTAGAGGGTGTGTGCACTCACCAGAGACAGTGAGAGAGGGAGAGGGAGAAAGCACCCCACCCCTTCTCTAAGGAGAATGGTCATGCCACAATCCCTTCTCCTCCATTTCTCTTTCCTTTTGGGTTAATGGACACACGAGCACACACACTTGGCATGTTTTTCAAGCCACTAGTCCAGGACTCCAACTCCATAGTTGGCCACGTGGGACCCAGTGCGCTTAGCCACAGACTCACAAGTTGGCCCAGTTCTATAATTATTTCAAATTCAAGAAAATGGAAACATAGGGATAGCACATTACACATTGTTGTACAATGTTAAAGAAAGGCAGAGGTGGCATTGGAACCCAGAAAGCCTGCCAGTAGAGACATTTTAACCACGGTATTCCATATTGCTTCTTGGAAATGTCTAAGATACACAGTTTAGTTATAGTTATCTCTCTATTGTAACATTTATTATTTCAATTTTCTTCTGAGAATTAACAGCAAATGGAAAAAGATTTCTACAATTCGTCCTAACCTACCAGCCAGATAGAATAAACCGTCCTATTAAAATTTAGGCTCTTGGGACCAGAAGTTAGCGTAATGGCTATGTCGCTGGATTCCCACGTAGTCGACCGTGGTTCGCGTCCCGGACCCGGTGGCTTAAAACTCATGCCAGCCGCGTGTGCGTGCGCGCTCAAGATCCCGAGAGGAGAATGGAGGAGAAGGGATTGCGGCGTGACCATCCCCCCTGGGGGGTGATTTCTCGCTTTCTGTCTCTCTGTCTCTGTCTGTCTGGTGAGCGCATGTGCCCTATAGCGAAAACCTCTCAAAAAAAAAAAAAAAAATTTAGGCTCTTGGGACCAGCAGTTGGCGTAATGGTTATGTTGCTGGACTCCGATGTAGTTGACTGTGGTTTGAGTCCCGGACCCGGTGGCTTAAACTCATGCTGGGCACATGTGTATGTGTGTCCAAGATCCTAATAGGAGAATGGAAGAGAAGAAATCGTGGTGTGGCCATCCCCCTGGGGGGGGGGGGGTGTGATTTCTCGCTTTCTGTCTCTCTTTGTCTTTCTGGTGAGCGCACAAGCCCTTTAGCAAAAACAAAACAAAACAGAAACAAAACAAAACCTCTCCAAAATAATAATAATAATAATATATAAAATAAAGAATAAAATTTAGGCACTTATGTCTGGTGCTAAAAGGTGACTTAATGGTTAAGTCACTGGACTCCCATAAGGTCAATCATGGTTCTAGTCCTGGACCTAGAGACTTGAAACCCATGCTGGGCATGTGTGTGTGCATGCCGAAAATTCCAGGAGGAAAATGGAGAAGGGATTGAAGCATGGCCATTCCCCTCGAGAGTGATTTCTCATTCCCTCTCACTGTCTCTCTCCAGTGAGCACACAAACCCTGTGGCAAAAACCTTAAAAACTAACAAACAAAAACTAGTCATTTATTTTATTTTTTTCTATTTATCATAACCTGTCATGAATATTCAGGAGAGCCAGGGAACATCTAATCTTCTCTAAGAATATAATTTTTATTTTCCTCCCAAGATTTTTGCCAAAGGGCATGTGAACTTGCTGGACAGAGAAAGAGAGAGAGTGAGAGGGAAAGTAAACAATCACACCCCACCCTGGGATGGGGGAGGGGGATGGCCACACCACAATCCCTTCTTCATTCTCCTGAGATTTTGGACACATGTGCCCAGTGTGTTTCAAGTAACTGGATCTGGGACTCAAATTACAGCTGGTCATTATGTGCCCCAAACATATACTTTCTTATTCTTAAAAAAGATGGTAACTGTTAGTGAAGGATCCATTAGAATATAAAACTATCTGAATTGTGTTCTCGTTACTTAAGAAGAAAAGGAACTCAATTTATTTTCTTTTCTAGTTTTATGAACAATAGTGTTCTTTTGAAATTCTGGGATTAGGGTGAATATTTTGACCCTAGAAGCTTGAAAAATTTATTGACCCATGTATTCTTACAGTATATAACTTGGAACCTGATATAAAATGTTATTCGCTTAAAGTCCAACTTAAAGCAATACATTTTAACATGTATTTCTACTAAGAATATTTTTGTTGTAAAAGAGAAAAGAAACACTTCAAGGTCAATATTTGTGCTAACTTTTTTTATAGCTTATTGATTCCAACAACAACTTGAGAATCTTTTGAGATTTCTTAATTGAGATAAGAAGTTATGAATTATTTATTACCAATTGTCAGAATGATGCAATAGATTTTACACTGACAAAGATTTCTAGATGACAAAATCTCTAGGCAGACCACTTGAGCCATTTGCTGTACCCACAACAACACTTTATAATATGTAGGGAAGGGAAACATGAAATTAGAAAGTTTAAGTTTTCATGAAATTTATATATCTTGAGGAATTAATGCCATTTTGAATAGGTATATTAATGAGCAAGTATTCATTGGTCAACTACAAGGCCAATACACATAATTAGAAATGTATGACAAGGAAAGTCCTGGTTTTATAAATTGTGTTTATTTCCATCTTAAAAATTTAGAGTATATGGGACCAGCAGTTGGCGTAATGGCTATGTCGCTGGACTCCCATGTAGTTGAACATGGTTCGAGTCCCATACCCGGTGGCTTAAACTCACTCCAGGTGCATGTGCGTGCGTGCCCAAGATCCCGAGAGGAGAATGGAGGAGAAGGGGTTGTGACGTCCCTTCTCACCCCAGGGGGGTGATTTCTCACTTTCTGTCTGTCTCTCTCTGTCTTTCTGGCACACACACCCTATAGCAAAAACCTCTCAAAAAAAATTTAGAGTGTAAAATTCCTTGTATTACTTCCGTCTCCCCATAAAATAGATAATTGTGGCTAAGAACTCTGGCTCTTTACAGTTTTGGTTTTATTTGGGGAAGAAAGTCATATTTCTATATCCTTGTATCCTTAGTCTAACAGTCTAATAATGCAAGGCAAAATCAGATAAAACTATCAGAATTATACAATCAGTTTTATATGTATTCAGAGAAGAAAGATAGCTTACTATAGAGTAAGGAGATCAGGGAACACTTCATGGGTGACATGGGGCTTGAGATGAGCCCTTAAATATTGGTAAGTTTTAAAAGTCAAAAAGAGTCAGGGACCAGTAGTTAACATAATGGCTATGTCGCTGGACTCCCATGTAGTCGGCCGTGGTTCGAGTCCCGGACCTGGTGGCTTAAACTCATGCAGGGCCCGTGTTGTGTGTGCCTAAGATCCCGAGAGGAGAATGGAGGGGAGGGGATTGCACCGTGGCCACCCCCCGGGGGGTGATTTCTCGCTTTCTGTCTCTCTGTCTCTCTCTTTCTGGCGAGCACACACACCCTATAGCAGAAACCACTCCAAAAAAAAGAAAAGGTAAAAAAAGAGTCATACATGCTTTCCAGAGGCAAGAGCCAAGGAGGAAAACATGTAAGGTGAGTCCGATGAAGTGAACAGCCCCTAGGAGATAAGTATTGGTTAATTGAAGGCAAACCAATTTTTATTAGTAGAATTTCTTCTTGAGTGCACATCGTGTTGTTAATTAAGATCTGTGATTTACCTTAGGTAGAAGAATTTCAGACAAGTAATATAGAAAATTTAATAAAACACAGAAATGGCAGAAATATCTTCATTTAATAATCACAGAATAGATTTTGAATGAGGGCATTGTAAAATCCTACAACGAGATTTATTCTCAAATATATCTTTGTTTCTCCCTGTCTTAAAGGGAGAAATCATGAACTCATATCAAAATTGAGAATGCACACCCAAAGGGGAAGCACTTGAGACCACTTTTGGAATCTATCATATATTCTTAATTAGAAGGGAATAAAAAAATTACTTGTAGTAAGTAAATCAGGCATTAATTCCAATTTGATACAACTGAAAGAAAATAATTTATTTCACATAGGAGAAGAATATACACTTCCTATCAATTAAACTAGTAATTAAATTTTGTGTTTGTGTCCAATAATATAGAACTTCAATATTTGTGAGCTCAAATTAGAAATAAAATTTACTCCGAAACGGAACCTCCGAGAACCACTGTGGATTAGGAATACAGAAGATAAATACGTTTTCCTCTATATCATGAGACAGCTTGAGCATTCTCTTCTTGGAACTGGAGGTTATATTAGAATAAAAAAATGTGAAGACATTTATGGAATTTTTCTAAAAAAAGAATGCAACTCTATTAATCTAGTACCCTCTCTTGAATACTATAATGACAAACTAACATTCTCTGTAAAAGTGGAATTAATCTAAGAAGTTTAAAACTGTTTTTAACTCTAATATGAAATTTAATATTTATCTTTCTAGTAATATAAGTAGAAATATAGGGGGGGTTCTTCAAAAATTCATGGAATATGCGTATTATAAAAAAATTGGGCATAAATTTAAAAAATGTTTTTGCAACAAAATAAACTTGCTCCTTAATTCCATTTTCCATTCTGATATGTATGGTAAAAGCATGACTGTAAATGATAGCCTAGCAGTTGTTATAGTTCAGTTGCATGTACTCAACAATAATTAAATTTTGAGAACAGCTGATATGTTTAAATGATTTTGAAATTAGTTTTTATTACAAAATTAGGGACCAGCAGATGGCAGAATGGCTATGTCACTCAACTCCCATGTAGTCGACTCTGGTTCGAGTCCCAGACTCGGTGGCTTAAACCCACACCAGGCACATGTGCATGTGTGCCCAAGATCCCGAGAGGAGAATGAAGGAGAAGGGTTTGTGGCATGTCCATCCCTCCTGGGCGGTGATTTCTCGCTTTCTGTCTCTCTGTCTCTCTCTGTCTTTCTGGCGAACGCACATACCTGATAGCAAAAAAACCTCTCCCCCCACAAAATTAAATAAATAAATAAATAAAAAGTTTTGTCAAAATTATTTCAATCATTGAGGTTTTTTTTTCCAATGGAGTAAAATTTTGTGTGAATCTCAACAATAAATAGATTTTGATAAAATATGTTTTTCTGATGATGCCAAATAAAATTTAGTTATCTAGAGATTAAATAAGATCTGGGATGAAAATGACACAAAATGCCATATTTGATAAATTTGTATAGCTTATTGCACCTTATAATTATAAGCAAGGGTGATTTTAAATATATTTTAACTATTCATAGAAATGTGAGTATCAAAATATTTCACCAAATTATACTGTACTTTGAGCATGTCATGGCCATTAAACATTATTAGCTCTGGCACTTACAGAAAGTATCCTTTGGTGTTTCAGGGATTATTATAGTTATTTGATGTTCAACAGTCACATGAACAGAGCACTTATGGAACCAGAAGTGGACATTAGATCACCACTTGTTGAACTGGAGAAAAGGTTTATTTAAGAATCTTGCCCTTTGTTGGGACCAGCAGTTAGCGTAGTGGCTATGTCGCTGGACTCCCACGTAGTCGACCGTGGTTCGAGTCCCAGACCCGGTGGCTTAAACCCATGCCGGGCACGTATGCATGCGTGCCCAAGATCCTGAGAGGAGAATGGAGGAGAAGGGATTGTGGCCTGGCCATCCCTCCGGGGGTGATTTCTCGCTTTCTGTCTCTCTGTCTCTCTCTGTCTGTCTGGCGAGCACACGCACCCTATAGCAAAAACCTCTCCAAAAAAAGAAAAAAAAAAAAAAAAAGAATCTTGCCCTTTTGTGATAATCTTGCCCTTTGTGATAATCTTGCCCTTTGTGATAATATTACTGGCTTAAGCATGGTGTGAACATAAATATGATATTCATTCCTCTCAAAGGTAGCTTGTTTTACCCTGTACTAAAATCTCTGTCATTTTTTAGAATTATTGTTTATTTAATTCTATTTGTTATTATTTAAAAATTTGCTGTAGGGCACTGGACTCACCAGAAAGAGAGAGAAATGAGAAAGCAAGCTGCCAGATCTGAGTCTTAAACTGTGGCCAGGCATGGGAAGGCCAGCGCCTTAACCACTATGCCACCTGTTGGCCCCATCTCTGTCATTTCAAAACCTGGACAAATATTCTCCATCTCAGGCATTTTAATTTGATTCTATCAGTTTTCTTCTCTGTTACATTCAGATAGTTTTGGATGTGTGATCTGCAATATCTATTTGTTCTTACATTAATTTTTCTTAACTATATGCCTATTTTTCTATGTTTATAGTATATAGGAATTTCATTGACGGTTATTAAATCTACCTTCTATTAGTTTGTTAGAAGAACAAAACCATAGACATAAACATGCAAACATTTCTTTTATTTACAAAATTGTTTACCTAATTCAGACTAAAAATAAAACTAATTTTAGGATAAGGTAGGAAATTCCTAGGAATTTCTCCAATATTCAATAGGATTTGAAAGTACACATTTCTGTATGGAGAAACCTCCATATCCTTAGCTTTTTGCTTCCATACAGAGAATATTCATAGTGCTTAGTGTTCCAGTGTCTTTCTCCAAACTTCATTCATCCCTCTGAGAAAACTTCATTCATTCCTCCCATACCTGTTAACTATGGAGAAAGAACTGAGCAAACCTCACTCTTTTCTAACTCTGGATCTTGTGTCCTTCAGTCTGACCACGATAGACTGTTGAATTTGGATTGTTTTCTGCCTGCATTTGGGGGTGGGGTTGGAAGCCCAAAAGAGTCTTGTACTACCTTTGCCTGAAAATGTATGTGTCTTATTGAGGAAAAAATATTAAGAGTCTCGAAATTTCATGTCAGACTGTATTCTTTTATGTGTCTCGCTAGAAATAAAGGTGATATTTTGAGTGAAACTTAAGCGTATCTGTCAACTGTTTTTCAGACCTAGGAAAGGAAAAAAAACAAGTATTTTTTTATTTGACTCTAAGTTCCCCCAAATCATGGCATTCTGTTTCTATTTCTCTTTTTGTTTTATTTCATGAAATAACCACTCAGGCTTTTGCATTTTCAACTCGTTAAGGAAAATGTTTTGTTTTCTCAGCACTTTTCCTGGGCTCTAGATGATAAATTTAACTTAGTAGAAAAGAAGTACTATTTAGAAACCCTAATGTTTTTGCCTAGAAAAGTAAAGTAATTCCAAAAGAATCCCATTTGAGGTTGGTTTATTACCAAGTAAACAGAGTGACTCTTTTCTCTTTTTTTGGTGAGGTTTTTGCTACAGGGCACATGCCCTCACCAGAAAGACAGAGAGACAGAAACAGAAAGCAAGAAATCACCCCTCACCCCCCGTCCTGGGGGGATGGCCACGCCACAATCCCTTCTCCTCCATTCTCCTCTCGGGGATCTTGGGCATGCATGCACACACGCCCAGTGTGAGTTTAAGCCACTGGGTCCCAGACTCGAACTTCAGTCAACTATGTGAGAGTCCAGCAACATAGCCAACTGCTGGTCCCAAGAATGACTCTTTAAAAGTGATTTAAATCTTTTAGGATGCTACAAATTTATGTACAATCTTAGTTCAATTTAGAAATAGTAGCAAAGGTTGTGCCTGTATTTGGGCCCTAGACAAATTGAAAAGTGACTTTTTTTAATGATATATCAGAACATTTTCCATGCCTTACAACTATTTTTCATGTTTATTTCTGCATTTCTTCCTTATTTTTCTCATTGTTAGAGATTTGAGAAGTTATTCTCTTTGAGTTTAACAATGTGAGAAAGAGGTATGATGATCTTATATTTCAGTTTGCCAGTTTCAGTCCATGTATGTGCTTGAATCACAATATAATTTGTATTAAAAATTCTCTTTATTTGTAATATGTATGGACTACCAGTTTGGATGGTGAATTATATGGTCACCCTAAGAACAAAATATATAGTTACTAGTATTTGCGCATAGAATTGTACCTTAGTTACTTTCTATCTTTTTGAGATAAAGAAAAAATATTATTTAAGTGCCTAATTTTATAGGTTGCTTTCTAACTTACTTTTTATTTTGTTTAGCCTATTTTTGTTTTCTCTATTTACTGTCCTATAAAATTGTACCAAAATTGCCCTTAAAGATCTCAGGAAAAAACATCTTGATAAAGTTTATTACACTTATTGCAACATGAGAGAACACTACTTTGACAGTCTTAGCAGCATTTAGAAAAGGAGAAGTCAGGGAAGGATTACAAGGAGTTAGGGCCTGGTTTGTGTGATTTTATTTTATTGTCAGAGGACATGTGTACTTACTAGAGGGAGAATGGAAGGGAAAAAGCATCTCCTCCATGAGGTTTAGTCACACTTCAATTCCTTCTCTTTCATTTCTCCATTGGGTTGGCATTTTGGGCAGGTATACACACATGTTCTTCAAACCTCTAGGGTGGGATTGGAACCTGGGTCAACCATGTGGATCCGGTTTCCTTGGTGCCTAGACTATAAGACGAGCCCAGGCTGAGTGGTTTCAAAAGGTAGACTTTGTAAGACAGTGAACTGGTCAAGATTGGGCAAAATTCATGCCACTCATCTAAGAGCTTTAGATTGTGGTCATAGTGAGTGAAGAGTCTAGAAGCATATCTTCAGGAGCAAGTTGTTTATCAGAATAGTCTGGACAAAAAGCTAGCTGTTAGCTGTGGTGATTAAGCTGATTTAGATGGTTTATAATTTATCTCACTGAAGGAAGTATTTTCTGGAGGAAGTGTCTATTTTTATTTTGTTAAATAGTCATACATTTTGTTTCATCAATAATAACTTCCGTTCAGAAGCATTTCTATCTATTAAATTGAAATGCAAGTTGTTGCTTTTGAGCCTGGTTTTAAGATTAATTAAAATTTTTTTTTTTTTTTTGACCAGGAGTTGATACTTCATTTTATTTGTGCGTATTTAAGTGGCGAGAACAATAGCCTCTGCTGCTGAGGACTACTAGGAGTTAATCGAGGTGTCCATGCATCTCGTGGCAGTTTGTATATTGTGTATGGTGATGGGATGTTCACAAGTGCAAATTCTGCACTAGCTGAATCTCACCTGTGAATCCTGTTGTGCACTCTTTGTGCCCATTTTATTCGTGTCCAGAATTGTTTTGCACCAAGTGAATTTTGAAGTTATTTTACTTTCAGAGTGTTGATAAAAAAAAATCTCTTTCTTATTAAGATAGCAAGTTTTAGTATCAAATTATCAAAAGTTATTCCACTTCTGTTCTTGTGCTTACGTTGAATTCTGAATTCTTTTTAGCAATTTTTAAGTAAAGCATTATTTCTGCACCAATAATTCAAGCCAAATATCATTTTAACCCAAGAAGATTTTAAGTTATTTATAAACTGTGGCTGAGGCTTCAAAATGATGCAAAGATGACATAGGTTAGTAGAGAATTGTGCTACTTTAATTACTGTATAGTATTGAGAAAAGAATAGTGATTGGTGAGTGTGGTGGCACATGCCTGTAATTCAGACTGCTTGGGAGGATGAGGCAGGAAAACCGCAAATTTGACGCCAGCCTGGACAACATAAGTGAGGATTCTCCTCAAAACCCAAACAAATAAGAAAATGACAGAAGTTAATGCATATACAACATTTTTTAAAAGAAAACTTCAACATTCTCCCAGTCTTCCATAAATATTTTATGATATTTCAAATAGAGAAAGATTTAGGGAGAATCAGTTCATCATGGGGCACATGGTGTTATGAACTCTTAAGAACCAACAGAATAGTGTGTACATTATTAATAGATATAGCACCAAGTTTCTGTTTTTATATATAACAATTTAAATCAGTTTATTATCAGTAAGAGTTTAAATCATTATTTTTAATGATTACTTTCAATGTCCGATTTTAGGTATTCATTATTAAGTAGAGTAGCCCATCAAAATAATTCCTTTGTGACTAAAGTTCCTGAATTTAAAAAGTCCAGGTGAGGGGCCGGCAGGTGACATGGTGGTTAAGAGTGCTGGACTACTACATGGCCAGCCATGGTTCAAAGCTCGAACCTGGTGGTTTGCTCTCTCGCTTTCCCTCTCTCTCTCATTCTGTTTCTCTATGATCAAATTAAAATAAATAAATAAATAAAGTTAAATAAAATAATTTTTAAAGAAAAATAGTCTAGATTGGGGTGCACTAAGTGGCATGGTGGTTAAAGTGCTGGACTCCCACACAGTCTACCGTAGTTTGGGTCCCAGACCTGGCAACTTGAAACTCTCACTGGCATGTGTGTGTGCGTGCCCAAAATCCTGAGAGAAGAATGTAGGAAAAGGGATTGTGGTGTGCCACTTCCCCTGAGCGGATGATTTCTCACTTTCTGTTGCTGTCTGTCCAGAGAGTGCACACACCCTACACCAAAAATCTCTTTAAAAAAATAAAGACCTAGTAAAATAAATAAATTAATTAATTAATTAATGAAAAGTCCAGGTTGGGCCAGCAGGTAATGTAGTGGTTAATGCCCTAGAGCCCACATGGTGAACTCTGCGATTTGAGTCCTGGACATGGTGGCTTAAGAAATGTACAGGGTGTATGTGCGTGCATGTATGAAATCCTGAGAGGAGAATGAAGGATTGTGGCATGGCCATCTCCCTTGCAAGATGATTTTTCACTTTATCTCTCTCTCTCTGGTGAGTGTATATGCCCTATACAAAAAAAGAAAGAAAAAAGAGAAGAGAAAGCCATGTTAATAATGTTGAATAAAGTTTGAAATAATGCCTGTATACAATTAAACCCATTATTGACAATTTACTTCCACACAAAGTCCAACAAATCAAATTTCCTTTTTGGTGTACTTTTTTCCCCTTCACACTTGGACAGCATTGCACTATGTTCTTATCCTCCTGCTTCAGCCTCCCAAGTAGCTGGGGTTATAGGCATGTACTACTGGCCTGATTTTCTTTTTGGATCAGCCTGGAATTGTTTTTTCCCTAAGGGGGCAAGTGCTCACTGGAAGAGAGATGGGACACAAACACTGAGAAGGAAAGGAGAAATCACGTCCTGGGTGGTGGCTGTGCCACAGTCCCTTCTCCTCCATTTTCCTTCTGGTATCTTGGGTATATACACACATGTACCCAGCATGAGTTTCAAGCCACCAGGTCTGGGATTCAAACCATGGTCAGCCACGTGTGAGTCCAGCAATGTAATCGCGACACCATCTGCTGGTCCCCGGTGTGAATTTTCAGTACATAGATATGAAGTGCAATGACCAAATCAGGATAATTAGCATATTCATCATCTGAAACATTTGTCTTATTCTGTGTTGGAAATATCCCCAATTCTCTCTTTTTGTTAATCTGAAATACAGAACAAAATTGTGTTTTTTTTTTTTTTTTTTTTTTTTTTTTGAGAGGTTTTTGCTATAGGACGCATACGCTCGCCAGACAGAGAGACAGAGAGACAGAAAGTGAGAAATCACCCCTCAGAGGGGATGGCCATGCCGCAATCCTTTCTCCTCCGTTCTCCTCTCGGGATCTTGGGCACGCACGCACATGCGCCCAGTGTGAGTTTTAAGCCACCGGGTCCAGGATGCGAACCGCGGTCGACTACATGGGAGTCCAGCGGCATAGACATTACGCTAACTGCTGGTCCCCAGAACAAATTATTTTAAAATGTACTTATCTGCTATACTATTTAACACTAAAACTTGTTCCTCTTATTTAACTATAATTTTGTATCTGTTAATTGTATCTCTCTCTCTACTCCTCTACCTTAATCCTTCAAAGACTATAGTTACCATTATTCTACTCTCTATTTCCATGATATCATCTTGTTCAGTTTCTGCGTATGAGTGAGACTGTGCAGTATTTCTTTCTGTTCCTGACTTATCTCATTTAGCATTATGTCCTACAGGTTTGTTCATGATGACTCATTTTAATGAGTAAATTCTATTCCACTGTGTGTGTGTGTGTGTGTGTGTGTGTGTGTCACATTTTCTTTATTTACTCATCTATTGATGAACATTGGCTCACTACATGTTTTGGTGTTGTGAATGGTGCTGCAATAGACGTTGGAATACTGATATCCCTGTGATTTACTAATTTTTCTTTCCTTTGGATATATGACCGGTAGTAGGATTTCTGGACCACATGGCAATTTTATGACCATCTTATGTTTTGATCACCTCACTTCTTCACTCTGTTAGTGAGTGGAAATTCCTGCTCCAGGGCTATTTATATGGCCAAACACGACACTAGAAAAACGAGATTGACGTCAGTTTATTAGTGACAAAATTTTAGAACCTGAGTGAAGATACCAGCGCACGTCATATAGGGCTGCAGGGTGATTGCTCTTGGGAAGAGGGTGAACAAGCAGGGTTGTAGGAAATGGGCTTAGTAGTAAAAGAGGGTAAGATAACACTGAATTCTGGGAGGTTCCAGAAATCCCATAACTAAACATCTCGCCAAAGGAAAGAAAATCATTGTGTCATAGAAATGTCTACATTCCAATGTTTATTGTAGCCTTGTTCCCCTGATGAAGGCTACTTGATGAGAGAACCTTTTATGTGACACCAAAGTGAGGAAAAGAACTTGTGGTTAGGTTATTCAAGGTCTTCCCAAGCTTAGATGTCAAGGAGGATTGTAATATTTATTTCCAGTCTTACACCACTGTGACATTGATTTAATGCCAGAGATAAATTTTTAAAGAATTAAGTTATTAATATCAATAAACCCACATGATAACAAACATCAAACAATATGGATCAAAGAAAGCTTCCAGATGTAATAGGTCTTCTAGTGCAAGTTTATGTGTTTTGGCTTCTACTTTTTGGAGTAGGGGAACGCTTCAATTTGTATCCTAAGATGCATGGTAATCAGTTTTTTTAAATTTTGAGATGGAATAAAATTTCTGTCAAATTTATCAAAGATATTATGTCTCTTAAAAAGATATCAGCAAATCTTTATATCTTGTGTTTGTAATCTTCAGGCTGCTATAGCCATGTGTATTTTACAGTTTAAGTGATTCTGGTGTGATTACAAGGAAACACATTACTTTGATGTTCTATAATCTAAATGAATATCAATTTGCTGAAGTAAAACTTAGGATGGGTATTATAGTTCCTTAAGTACTGTTTGGTTATCTCTTTTATGTACTTGCATTACAATTGTCATCAGACAATATATATGGTGTGGTAAAATAGAGTCTCAAAGAACTCTGTTCTTTGATAATTATTGCTTCCCTTAATTCAGTATAGCCCCAGGTTATTGAATTAGAGCTTAACATATATGAATGTCAATTTGAAGCTCTTTCTGTGAATGCTTAAAGTTTTTTCATTACTGGATATTGACCCTTAAATTTCTAATTTCTAAATTACTTCCTCTGTTGGGTTTGGAAAGCCTAACTAATTCTCTTAATGGTTGGGATACAATTTTGGCAAATGTTAGTAAAACCTCATAATATGCTTAACTTAATCCCATTTATTAGATCCTTTGTAACTGACAGTGACAATGAACATACTTAACATAATTTAAAATCTATAATATATAACCCTAAAATAGTTTAAACTAATTAAGCAATGTGTGTTTTACCAAATGCTCATTAATGATTTAAGGAAGTGATCAGCATGCATGAGCACTGATAGATAATTTATCATACTTTTCCCAATAGTTCAGTTGTCCTTTGGTTGGACTTGAATATAAAATGTTACAAAAAGACTGTGAGATATGAACTCAGTAACCCAAAATCCTTCAAGCTAAGGATACAAAGAAAACATTTCTGAGGCACTAAGGACACAGTGACAAAGAATGTTTGGTAAATTTCACTTTAAGACTTTTAGCTATCTCTAGAGGTAGGGAATGCTATAAGGCTAGACACAAAACCAGAGTAGTACTAATAAGGAAAAAAGATGAGTATTGAGACAGTAAGCAGTGTCTGCTATACACACAGATCAAGAATTTCAATGCTACTTTTAATTTTTGGTGTCTTTTTGTATCTAAACTTAGGGGGGGCTTATATATGTATTTCCCTTATGGTTGAGGTCACTTAATGTTGTCTTGATTAGGAGGGGTTTTGTCTGGACTTGTTCTCAGGAGGAGCTTATCTCATCAAAGGTACTAGTGGTGACTTACCGTCACTTAGTGAATTATTGTCCAAGGTCTTTGCAGAACTTTCTGAGCCATGAAGCCCTTATCTCTGTTCTGAAATGTGGTGGGACTTGTGTTCCTGGGCCATAAAGACCCTTATCTTTGCTCTGAAATGTGGCAGGGCATGAAAGAAGCCACAGTAATTTGCTCTATCTGCCCTAATTAGCTACCCTGGGATTCATTGTAAGTGCTTCCTGGTAAGCAAGCAGCTCTGTGAGAGCTGAGCTGCTGCTGAGCTGTTGTGTTTCTATCTTTTAGCTTAGCCATTTTGTGATTTCACCTTGGGCCTATACCCTAACTATATTTTAGTGTCCCTTTCTTCTGCACTTAAGTCAATAGAAATACCTAACAGTTGTGTTAAGTGACTTCAGTCAAACAATTTAATAAATATCTATGTCCTAATAAGTCAGATGTAGCCATTTCAAGAACTAAGATACATAAATGGAAAGAAAAACTAATTTAATTTCAATTTAAACCATCAAATTATATATTTATATTTTATTTAACTTTATTTATTATTATTATTATTATTATTTTATGTTTTAATTTCACCAGAGAAAAGAGAGAAAGAGAAACCCTTTTGGATATTGGGGTGATTAGGCCTTACATCAATGTTGGATTCAGGACCGTGAGATGACTGAGCTCTTAGTTTATGCTCATGAAGAAGTAGAGACAGGGACACATGGAGGAACATAGAGACAGGGACAAATAGAGGAACAGCAAAGTAGGAGTTTATTAAATTTAGCAAGGAAAGGATAGCTCTCAGTCAGATGGGGAGGAGTAACAGAGTGGTTTGCTGAAGAGGAACTGAATAGGGGGTTGGCTTTTTTAAATTTTTTTTTTTTTTTATTTTAGAAAGAGAGATTTTTGCTACAGGGTGTGTGCACTGACCAGAGGGACAGAAAGTGAGAAATCACCCCCTACAGGGGTAGCCACACCTTAATCCCTTCTCCCCCATTCTTTTCTCTGGATTTTAGGCATGCACGCACATGCACTTGGTATAAGTTTTAAGATGCCAGGTCCTGTACTTGAACCACGGTCGACTACATGGAGTCCAGTGACATAATCATTACACCATCTGTTGGTACAAAGGGGGATGGCTTTTTGACAAGGAAGTGGGAAATAGTTAACTGGTAGTCTGGGTGATTTATTCTCCCATTCTTGTCAGCAGACCATAGAAATCTGTACTTGTTAGAATGTATTGGTAGTTAACAAATAGAAAATGTTAGAAAAAGAAAATGTTGTGCTCAAGCAGGCTTAGGGACTTGAACCCAGGATCTTTCTCATGTGTGTCTAGTTATGTTACCACTGTACTTCTGTGTGGGCCCTCAAATTTACTTATTAATCGGAGGTTTGTATTTTGAATAAGTATAACTTTAAAAATCTTGGATTCAGATTGGACACTGCTACCTGTTTTCTGTTCCATAACAGTTTTCTGTGGTAATTGATTTTATTCACAGTAGCATTCACTAAAACCCCTGCTTTTAAGAGATAAATCTAGTTTAATCTTGCTAGTTTACTCTAGCAAGAACTATTGTGGGGCCCCTGTTGGTGTGGTGGTTAAGAGCTGTTGACAGTGATTGTTGGTGTGCGTAATGCTATGTCACTTAAGATGCTGGACTTACACATGGCTGACAGTGATTCAAGTCCTGCGACATGGTAGCTTCAAAAAAAAAAAAAAAAAATCACACTGGGTATGTGTGCATGCATGCCCAAAATCCTGAGAGGAGAATGGAAGAGAAGGATTTATGGTATGGCCATCCCCCTGGGGAAGTGGTTTCTCACTTCCCCTCTGTCTCTTTCTTGGGAGCATATGCACCCTCTGGCAAAAACCTAAAAATAAATTAATTAATAAATTATAAAATAAAGTGTATTAAAAAAGAAAAAAAAAAACGTTGTGGAATGACTTTTGGAATGATATCCAGGTTCTCAGTCTTTCAGACAAAGAATTGAATGAAACACGCAAGTAGTGAAAGGAAAAGGTAGTTCATTAAGTAAAAGCAAAGGTACACTCTTGAGAGGTAGGAGTGGGCCTATGTGGACAGAAAAAGAGTGGCTCAAAGGCCCCAGTAGTTACATTCTGCAAGGTTTATAATTTTTTAATCTAGTCTGTGTTAGCTGATCATTGGCTGTGCTCCTGATCGTCCTTATCTCATTGGCTCTCTCAAATGTGGCTGGGCCTACTGATTCATTTCATTGGCTATATCAAATATGGTTTAATCAGCTAGATATTCCCGCTGGAAATCTCCTGCCTATATTTTCTTGGGTGGGGAATTTTTCTGCCCTACGTAACCACACAGGCAGATGCTCCAGCCTCCTTTCCCACTTTCATTTTCTACCTTTCTTTCTCCCTCAGAACAAAAGTTGGAAGTGTATTTGCTCAACATAGTACTTCACTTAATGACTAGTAAGTGTTGAGTATTACCACATTTTCCTCACAAATTTGAAGTATTTTGTGATACCCTCGTGAATTTGCGATCGCATCATGAGGTAGCTTGGTATAAAGTTTGGAAATTGTGAGCATAAGGAAATACTGCTAGGTGAGAACTTCAGGGAATGTTTAGAAGTAGGCTGGCCTGTAAGTTTTGTCTTTTGTGCTACATCTTTCTACTTCCTCGTGGAATACAGTTCTTACAGCCTAAGACATTGGAGTAGCCATCATACAATAACGAGAATGAAAGCCAAATCATAAAGATGATACAACTGTAAGCTAGAAAGAATCTGAGTCATTGAAGACTCCTCTGACAGTTTCAGGGTCCTGGATCGTTTACCAATGGACCTTTGGTTAGTTACATAAGAACGACATGGCAATCAAATTCTTATTATAGAATATAGCTGACTTCAATCTTAACTGATTCAAAGTTTTATTCTCCTTATCATGTATCGGCTAGAATTTGACATTTCTAGAAATGTGATTGCTACTTTTAAAGAACAATCAATATTTAAAAGAATGAAGTGACCTGAAGGCCAGAGCAAGTTTATCAAGGATGATGCTTTAATATTCTCTACGAAAATAAAATGCTCCATCTTTCTGCATTTTAGCAGATAGTTAGCAAACTACTGAGGTATTGCTACAAAAAGATCTAAATGTAGAGCCAGAGAGTGGTACAATGAAAAATTTGACACTTTGCCAGGTAGATCCACATGGGAAGCTTACTGGTGTTAAAAGAAAAAAAAAATCTGACAATTTAATTTAATGGACTTTAACTGAGCAAATCTTGACAGGATTTGAATTGGGCAGTTTTCTGGACGGGCATTCAAGCAACTCCAGGTAGTCTCATGGTCACATGGTATTTAAGTTCCAGAAAAGGAAAGTGACATGCATAGGAATGGGAAAATGATGTCCAAAAAGAAAGTGAAGGCATGAGGTAGAAAATCAGTTAGCTTGGTTACCTTCTGAAGTTTGTCTGCATTAATACAGCGTAAAAGGCTGGATGCCTGTGATTGACTGAAGTCTAACTGCTGTGATTGGCTGTAACTTAGCAACCAACCAAAAAAGCAAACTTATCCAAATGAGGCTATAGTTTGTTTATAGAAACCAAGCTAGAATATGGAGGCTTTTTTGATATTTTTTAACAGCTGTTTGTGTCCAGAGACCTCTTTGTGAATGCCAGGCACATGTATGTCCATGATCTAAGCCTGCTGAGGCTGGGAGGTGGATCACAGCATCAGGACAGGGCCAGGGGTACTGTATCTCTCTTTCCTTCTCACAGTCATGGAATAAACAAATCAACTTTAAAAAAATCTCAATTTAGTAGTGAGGTTTAAGAACATTTAAAGAAAAGCATGCTTGGGATCAGCAGTTAGCGTAATAGCTATGTTGCTGGACTCCCACGTAGTCGACCGCGGTTCAAGTCCTGGACCCGGTGGCTTAAACTCACGCCGGGTGTGTGTGCATGCGTGCCCAAGATCCCGAGAGGAGAATGGAGAAGGGATTGCGGTGTGGCCATCCCCCCCCGGGGGGGTGATTTCTCGCTTTCTATCTCTCTGTCTCTCTCTGTCTGTCTGGCGAGTGCACACGCCCTATAGCAAAAAAAAAAACCTCTCAAAAAAAAAAAAAAAAAAGAAAAGCATGCTTAATGGACAGTCTGACTAACCCTATTTACAACAACCTTTTCAAATGTTTTCTATGTAAGACATGAAATTGTAAGGACATTGGGTTCTTGCCATTGAAATAAATGAAAATGCCAGTATCCATTCATTCACTATTAGCAATCTTGGTTGTTTTCAGTTTCACTTTATGTCTTCCTTCTATGCTATCCTGCTATAGCCCAAAGTGAAAGGTACAAGGACAAATGCTTTCATTATTATCTTAAAATGGAGCTTTGAATTTGACTTGCAAATGAACTAGAAAAGGACACTTAATTCAGTTGCTGGCAACAGAGGGTACTTTTGGAACTATGGGTCCTTAAGGAATAAGAGACATCTATTACAAACCCAAAAACTCTATACAAAGTTTACCAAAACATTTTAACATTAAAGATAGGTATGGCATTTCTTAAATTGTTATCTTTTCAACCTTAGATTCCAGCGTACATTTTGTGACCTTATCCCCTACCTGCAACGCTTACTTCTCTCCTGACAAATGAATTCATATTATTTCATTTCCAAAGAACAGAGAAAAAGCTTTGTGGCACAAACTCTGCAAGCCTTTCATGTGTGTGGCTGAAATATTTTCTTCTATTATTTAGACACTTTTTTTTATTGTCACTGCACTTATTTATGAAAAACATAATCTTCAAATGTTAAACAAGACCTATTAATATTAATTGATATGAATTAATATTTATTGATAACTAGCATATGGCATGTACTAGAAAGTGCTTTCACATGTATTATTTTGCTTAATATTTCAGTTATTTTAGCTTAAAAATGAGAACTTGTAAGGAAAGTGGTATGGTAAAAAGCTTGGGAGTCCAACAGACTGGATTCAGATCCTGGCTTTGGCATTTAGTAGCTCTTTTATCTTTCTCAATACCTCAACTGAGGTATTATTATTTTTTTTTTTTGAGAGGTTTTTCGCTATAGGGCGCGTGCGCTCGCCAGACAGAGAGAGAGAGACATAGAGACAGAAAGTGAGAAATCACCCCCCAGGGGGGATGGTCACGCCGCAATCCCTTCTCCTCCATTCTCCTCTCGGGATCTTGGGCACGCACGTACACGCGCCCGGCGTGAGTTGTAAGCCACCGGGTCCGAGACGCGAACCGCGGTCGACTACGTGGGAGTCCAGCGACATAGCCATTACGCTAACTGCTGGTTCCCACTGAGGTATTATTTTCATGTTAAAGATAAGGAGATCAAGTCTCAGGAGGATTGAAAGTATCAATTATTTATTCTTTAACACATCTGCTACAGTGTTTAGGAAAACAATCTTAACTGGCTCAAAGGATGTGAATACTTCACAGAAATCTGCATCCTGACTTTTTTTTTTTTGATAGTACTAGTTTTCTATTTTTCTACATGAGCTTTGGAATTTGTTCTTAACCATTGTAAATTAAGACTACTTGAATCCACATAGCTAAATATTTGGAGATGAGAACTGTTATAACATGTGTATACACAACAAGAACTTGTTCCAGGGCAAACAGCAAACTTAACAAGAAATAGATTACTTACACAAATATACTTCATCTTCCTCTGAAGAAAGAGTACAATGTGTCCACAGATCTTAAACTATCATGAACTTTGATCACCCAAATCAGTTTCATGCCTTGAAAGACATGCCATAAACAACTTGACATCAGACCCTAAAACTCTGTGCAAATAACACTTTCCCTTTCCCTCTTCTTTTGAGACACTACTAGGACTCTAGATGATGGTGTTCTCCTTGACCGTGGTACATCTAATAAGTCTAGCTTTGTTTGTTAACATTTCTCCTAGAAATCTTTTGAGAGATTGTTGCCAGCACCACTACAAAGTGTAAGTTTTATACTCTGTCACTTGAAAAGTGCTGTATAGTAAACCATACCCAAAAATAGATTTAGCTTTTGTTTTTGGCTCCTAGGAGGTGATCTCTAAGCCCTTGAATGGACCTGCCAGATAGGAGTGTCTTTGGTTACTTCAGAACCTTGAGCCAGTCACATTGTGATTTATGCTGTGGGGTTTGGATCACACAGTATCAGCTCTTCCTCCAGAAGGGCTGGAAAGGTTAGTGTAGTGTGTGCCCAGGCATATCTGTGTGACCAAGGCCCAGTAAGAACTCTGGACATCAAGGCTTGGTTGAACTTCTTTGGTCGGCAGTCTTTGAGTATTGGCACAAATCATTGTCTGGACAAGTTACCAATAACTACTGCTTCCACTGGGAAGTACCAGCTGATAGCTGGAAACTCCAACTATGGAACTCTCCTGGACTCTGTCCTCTACACACCCTCCTTTGATTGACTTTAATGTATATTTTTTCACTAGAGTAAAATATAACTATTAGTAAAATAAAGTTCACAGTGAATTCTAATAAATTATTGAACCTGAAGGTGATCATGGGGATCTCTAAACTTGTAACTGATATCAGAATGAGGATTGTTTGGGGAGGAAGAAACATTACGATGTGACAGTGACATCTTAGGACTCTAGAATTTTGTGAGAGAGAACCATGGCACACTCTATTTTGAATGACACTCAGGGACAATACTAACACTAATTTTTTCTTCTCTTGCATGGTATGACAAAAGGTGCAGAAATATTAAATAGTAAGAACACTTGGCGGTAGGCTTGCTCTGTTGGTATATAAATCAGTACATTCTATCAATTCAGAGGCTAGAGAGTGAAAAAGAAGTATTAATCCAAACAGTATTACTGCCTTACATTTTTACCTGATTGTTCAGTACTTTTGTAAGGAATCTTTACATCATTAGTGAGGAAATCAGAGCTCTGAGAGATTAAGTACTTTGCTATGACCCATTAAAACAATAAAGATCTTATACTTGGGTTCTCTGATTAAAAAATTAGGGTTGTTTCTTTCAAGATGTGAGGATCTTACCTTAGTTACACCATAAAACTTTCAAGGGGCATATATTTTTTATGAAATAAGTTTCTGAAACATGTTGTTCTGTAACTTTATTAGTATATTATTGTGGCAGGAGACATGTTGACACATTCATATGTGTTTTCTTCTGATATTTTCCCACTTTCTTTATCTCATTCAAACAGCTAATCAATTCTGTTATTTTTCTACCTTGGGATTTTTCTCACAGGGTAGAAGTAAAAGTTATATATCAGACGTTTTTCTTGTTTACTGGCTTTTGTTTCCGAAAATTAAATCTACTGAAGAAAACAGGGCTCGGTAAAATAGAACTTCCAAATCTCCAATACTATAGAGAGTGAGTTCTACAGATAATAATTTTTAAAAAAAAATTTTTCCTTGCTGGGGATAGGAAAGAAGGATCATCATGTATTGCAGAAATCTACACCCTGTGCCCTGATAGTGATATTGCTATGCAGCAGTCCTCAGAAGAAACGAGCTCTACATACACCAGGGAAACTGGATTCTAGCTCAGAGGACTTTAATCTCGTTGAGTCTCACTATCTAATTTGAGACACAAGTAATGGTGTGAATGATAGATTTGAAAGTGTCATGTAGGCTGGAATAAAAGGGGACTAAATGCTAATCAAAATGAAAAAAATGATGACAACCTCTACCCCACCTGTAATATCCTAGTGGTCAATAGAAACCAAAGACCTCAGTTCAACCCCAAAAATGAATTCCAAGAAAGACCTTCTACTGAATTTTGCTCGACAGGATGTAGACTTGGATTCAAAATGACAGTTTTAGTGATACATCTAAGTTTATCCAGTCATCACATCTTTTCTTCTAATCCACTTTGTCTCTCATATTCCTGAAATTCCTGAATAATGTAACTGATTGAGTATATTCCCCCAAGTGTGTGTGTTTTACAGATTATAGATAATAGTCATTATTATATTTATTTTCTTTGTTTAAAGGTAGTTGAGAGGTGGTGGAAATAATCCTAAGTGACTCAGCTCAAGCATTTTCTTAAAACTTCTAAACTGAATTTTGGTTAGAAGAATAATATCTATAGGGTTAGAAAGAAGGTTGTATGAAAGGTGGGCAATTCTCCAAGACTTCAGCTTTTAACTCTTTAATAATTACTGCATTTCCGATCTACTTTCCAATTTCTTTTTTTTTTTTTTTTTTGGAGAGGTTTTTTTTTTTTTTTTTCTTTTTGCTATAGGGCACGTGTGCTCGTCAGACAGACAGAGACAGACAGAGACAGAGAGACAGAGAGCGAGAAATCATCCCCCAGGGGGGATGGCCACCCTGCAATCCCTTCTCCATTCTCCTCTCCAGATCTTGGGCACTCATGTACACTCTCCTGGCGTGAGTTTTAAGCCACCGGGTCCAGGACTCAAACAGCTGTTGACTACATGGGAATCCAGCGACATAGCCATTCTGCTAACTGCTGGTCCCCTACTTTCCAATTTCTTACATGCATTATATATATTATAATTATGGTCATATATTATCTCCAAAATCTTTTTAAACAATTCTTTGGCCTTGAGAAATAATTGTATCAAAATAGTTTGAAGTAATTTTCTTAGTATAGACATAATATAAAGTTTTCTTGGTGGACTTAGTATTTAATAACTTAGATTTCAGCTATATGGAAAGGAATGGCCTGTGTAGCATTAATAATCCATTGGTAAATTAAAAATCAAAGGCCTACAATTTCAGCCATCTCTGACAGTGACATTAATCACCTCTTGGAAGAATTTTCTAGGAATCCAAATTTTACAGTTCAGGTAAGAAGTTTATAGAAAATTAAAGTTTCAGGGAAGTGATTGAAAATGAAGAAGGAAACCTTAAAAATATATTGTTTCTATGTTTTCTCATCTCAAATCTTATTAAGAACATAATTTAATTTTTAAGTTGCTTAAAATAAACATTTATTAAATGGCAAAAAAGTAAGTAAAATTTAATTTATTCAAAATATTTTTAACAAAAATAATTTTTCATTTCAATCCAAGAGGAATAAAATGAGTAGGATAAATAACAATGCTAATACAGATGTGTATTAATTTTTTTCTTTTGTTTCAGAGAGGTTTTTGCTATAGGGCACGTGCACTTGCCAGACAGAGACAGACAGAAAGACAGAAAGTGAGAAATCACCCCCCACCCCCAAGGGGGATGGCCATGTCGCAATTCCTTCTCCTCCATTCTCCTCTCGGGATCTTGGGCACACAAGCACACGCGCCCGGCGTGAGTTTAAGCCACCGGGTCTGGGACTCGAACCGCGGTCGACTATGTGGGAGTCCAGTGACACAGCCATTATGCTAACTGCTGGTCCCAATTTTTTTCTTTTTAAAAGAGTGAGATTATTTGGCTTTTATCAGTTTGTTTTTTATAGTATCTACCTATCTATTTAGCAGTCATAGATAAAATTTACTTCCTGATAAACACAAAAGCAAACCTGTTATCGATTATTAAAATAAGAGCTAGTATTATTGTGTATCTGGCCCTGCCTAAAGTGTGCAAATATGATATCAGTTAAACTTCACAACACCTTCTTGACATAGGATTTCTCGTCATTCTTATTTAGGATGAAAGAAGTGAAGACTCTGTGCTTTTGCTAATGTTTCCAAAGCTAGCAAATAGTATAGTGTTCAAAACAGATTGCTAAGGTATTTGTTTAAAAATAATTATCTTTCTTGGCCTTTGGAACAGAAAGATTAAACTATATTGTCTCTATTCTCAATGAATGTACAATATGTTTCAATAGCGGAGATGATTAGTATAAAGAGGTAAACTGGTTGAATAGAAGTATAAGCATGAAAGTCCGCCTAAAGCAATCTGAGAAGATTTTATAGAAAAGGTAGAATATGAGCTGGAACTTAAGAATGTGTAAGAATTTTTCAATTAGTAAAGCAGGGGTTGGTATTGAGATTAAATAAATAGTGGGTAAAATGCTAAGGGCTTCTGAGAGCTTTGTATATCTGAGAAAGAAAAATAATAGATAGCAAAGTTTGAAAGCAAAACTACAGGATTAAAAAATAAATCCTATAATTTTGACAGATCTTTCTTTTCTCTTAGTTTTAAACACACACACACATACACACACACACACACATTAAAGTTGACTGAGAAAAGATATGTCCTAGTCTCCTAAATTACTGGGAAATGACACCTCTATTTTTTTCTACTGTTGACAGATTGACACTATTTTTTTTCATTTCTGCTCAGCAAAATAATTTGGTCTTTATTGGAAAGCCCGAAAGGTTTAGAGTCCAGACTCTGCCCAGCAGAATGACTGCAGTTTTCTACCATTTTCACTTATTTCTATCTTTAACAACACAATTACAAATAAATGGTGACTGCCCAGGCTATGCCTGACACTGATGTGAGAAGAAATATGGCAGCATCCTGGCAGGCTTGAGCATTTAAAACTGAGTCACCTGAGGGAAGGAATATCCGATTTCAATTGATACAGGTAATGAGCAGTAACATTTTCAGTGAATGACTTAAGAAGATTGGTCCTGGGAGAAGCTAAAATGTATTGTCAACAGATTATCTTTCCAAAGTCTCTTTGTCTTATTTTTCATTGCAAGGATATGAACAACTAATACAAGGAATGATATACACAAGTTTCTTATTTGGAAAGCCTCACAAAATAATAGAATAATCATGGAATTATGGTTGGGATGTCCCTTATTTCCAACTGCAACCATATTATAAGGTATTTATAAACAATTAAAATTATTTGTTTTCTAGTACAATGCAAAAATAATATTAAAATAGTCTATATGAAAAGAGAGAGAAGAGGCAAAACAACATTTCTCATAGTCTTATTTAGGGAAAATTTTAGCACTTGATATTTCTTTTTGATACCTTTATGAATGATGATCAATGTTAATTTTATATTTCTTTGAATTTAATATAAATGGACATAGATTTATGAGATTACAAAATTAATAACCTGATATTTATTGTATTTTCTGACAGTACTCTTTATAAACTTTTGCTCTGAAGGGATAGTCACCATCAATTCTATGAAATTTTGCCCGTAAACCATCAAATTCAATTCCCACTGTGACTCCTCAAAGTTATTAAATATCAAATGATGTCTCATTTTTTGATATGTACCAAAAGCAGACATAGGCCCATTAACATGTGGCAGTGGTAGGAAATTTCTGAGAAAATATTACGGATTGATTATCAACTATGGTTTCCTTGCCACTTCAGGGGTGGGTAGCTTTAGATTGATCTTCCATGTAGACCCTTGGGAAGATAAGGCCCTCTTGGGCACTTGTGTGAATTCCTCTGAACTTAGATAAGAGCAAGACCTCTGGTTTTGCTAAACTGTTTTAGGTTATGGATTATCTCATCTCTTCTAATAAGGTGCTCTGGTTACTTCCTCTATTGACTCAGATTTAGAATTCATTCCTGTTTCATAATTCACATAAAACGAATGAACAGTCAAATGTACAAACAAAACTATCATTCATGACATTTACTTACTCTAGGATAAGAGAGAGGTGTATGTCTGCATGAATTTGAAGGTAAAACATTTTAATAATATTATCTACTTTAAAATTGGATATTTTTTGTCTTTGAAGTGTTTTAGCCATCACCCTAGAAGTGTGGTTCTTTGACGACCATCTGACTTCATGAAGCACCTCTGCTTCAAACTACAATAGTTTGCTAACTTCTTTTTGTCATGTTTTTATATTTTTCTTGTCTTCTCTTCCTGTATTGCTCTGAGCAACCTCAACTTATTATCAATTTTTGCAGAGAAATAAATTTGCCTTTTCTATCCCTAGTTTCAAAACATTGCGTATCTAGGTTCATTGAAGAGCTCAGCAGAATGGCGCTTATCATTTATTAATCCTTAAATAACAATGTTATAAGTAGCAATATTTTCTTCCCATTACACTTGTTTTATGATTAATGTAATTCTCATTTTTTATAAAATATTGGTAAAATAAAACACCTAGATCTATTAGTTAGAAATTCAGTAAATGCCACCCTTTTCCTTCTTACTCCTCTTCTTTCTCTTCCTCTTTTTTTTTTTGCTTTGTGTTCCTCCTTTTCAGTTTTTCCTTTTTTTTTACAAATAATGTTTAAAGATATTTATCTTTTAAGTCCTTTGAATATATTCTGAAATTGAGAGTTTTAAAGTACAGTAGAGATAAAAAGTTATGTGTTTTTTTAAAAAAAACTGTAACTACTAGATGACTTATGATTAGCCAGTCTATCATGATACTGAACTTTATATATGATATTGAGTTTACCTTATATGAACTTTACCGTTCTTATAAATAAGGTGGATTAAAGTGTGCTAGAGTCAAAAGGTACAAATTCCAGATGCAGGGAGAATTTTCAAAATTAGAAGCAGAAATGTGATATTATATTAGCTGTGGAAAGCATAATTAAGATTCAGATATTTTGAGACCAGCAGTTAGAGTAATGGCTATGTCACTGGACTCTCACATAGTTGAATGCGGTTCGCGTCCAAGACCCGGTGGCTTAAAACTCACGCCGGGCGTGTGTGCATGCATGCCCAAGATCCCGAGAGGAGGAGAGGAGAGTGGAGGAGAAGGGATTGCAGCATGGCCATCCCCCCTGGGGGGTGATTTCTCGCTTTCTGTCTCTCTGTCTCTCTCTGTCTTTCTGGTGAGCACATGCGCCCTATAGCGAAAAAAAACCTCTCCAAAAAAAAAAAAAAAAAAAAGATTCAGTTATTTTGAATGATCATTAGGCCTCTGAATGTCCTCAGAATTCCATTATTTTGTGACATATTATGCAGAGTATGATCTTTAGTCATCAATTAGTCATCAACAACTTGCACCATGTAAGTTTTAACTTTTTCATTTACAAATACAATAAATTTACTACTGCTCTTGGGTTTCTAAAAATGTGTGTCACAATAACAAAAATTCAGAGAAGCTAGAGCGGATCAGTATGATTAAAATATAGCATTGTAATAGGAATATGGCAAGAGGCAAAGTTGAAGCTATGGACAGGGCCCAGATTAGAAAGAGTTTAGGTCATAGGTTGTGGGGGGGACACTTAAAACTTTGTTAAAGAATGCATATTCAAGGTCCAGTCTATAACCTGGTGCTTAGGGCCTCTGGATCCCCTACGGTCAGTTGTGTGGTTCGAGTCTCAGACCTGGCAGCTTGAAAAACATGTCAGGCATATGTGTGAATGCCCAAAATCCAAAGAAGGGAGAAATAAAAGAGAAGAGTTTGCAGCTGATCATTCCCCATGAGAGGTGCTTACTCCCTTTCTCCTCTCTGTCTTTCTGGTGAAGACACGTACCACTAGTAATTTTTAAAAAATTGTGTATCCTGTAAATAATGAGGAACTATAAAATATTTAAGTTAAGAAAGATGTGGTTATTTTTGCTTTTTAAATTTGCTAGTGGCAATATGACAGTGTTTCCCAAACAGTGCTTCCCAGTATGTATTAATGCTACTCACTTATTATATTTTTTGTTATTTGCTTTATTGGAGAAGAAAGAGCAATTTTTTTGGTCTCAATCTGCACAAATCCTGTTGCCTATTTTTCACCACCTAGCCCTTTGAAAGTGACCACTACTGAGATATTACTAATAACTACAGCTATCAATAAATTACTTTAATACTTTACTTGCAAGTTTTAAAGCATTTATTTATTTCATTAATAAGAAATACAGTGAAAGAGAGAGAGAAAGAAGGACCTCTAACAGGGCTTCACACTGTGATCCTCTCTTCATCCTTTTCCAGGGTCACAGACACATGCATACACATCTGGTGCGAACAGATAGACCTGGGACCCAAATCATAACCCTCCTATGGTTTCAAAAATTAAATAGCATTGAGCTGCCACTGAACCATCACTGCCAGGCTAACCTATAAACTTTTTTTCAGTTTCATTAAACATAGTTGTGCACTTGCAAATGTCTTTGTTCACATTTTCCAGAAGAATAGATTGAGGAGAACTAATGCAGAGAATATGGAGAGAGAGGCAAATAGGAATACAAGCTGGAGATTATCTCAGTTATCTTCACGAAAAGTTTATGTGATCTCAATTAAGAAAGCATTTTGTTGATGAGAGAGGAAATGTGTATGAAAATATGGAGTGGTATGATGAATAGAGCGTGTATATCAATAGGATGTTAAAAATGAGGGAGAGAGGATCATGAGGATGATTATAACCCTTTTTTTTCCGTGACTGCATACTGATTTTTAGAAGAATTCAAGTGGAGAATCAGATTTTGGTAGGAGACTGTTTGAAGTGGGATAGAGAAATTGTAATTTTTCTGGCTCTTGATGGTTTGTGTTTTCAGAATCTTCTGCCACCTCCTTTACATTTGTGTTGAACTTTTAATAAAAGATCATTCTTATAATTTAGCAAGGAAAAATGTCTATGGTGACGTAAGGAATAATGTCAAGACTATAACAATGACTTCCAATAAACTTGTACTGCTTAGTGACACCTGGGAGGATTTTGGCTTATGCTTTCCATACATCCTTTATTAATTCTTATTTCTTTTCACCAGTTTATTAGTTATGGAATGTAGCCTTACCTTGAGTTTAAATAAATTAGATGAGGAAACCTAGGATTAGCTGGTTAACTGATGTACTCAAGATTACATATTGGAGGTGATGAACAGGGCATTTTATTTAACTGTCAAAAAAATTTGGTTTTCATTTTTGTTTCTTTTCTTTTGTTTCTTCCTTTTGTAGCATTACCTATAGCT
This sequence comes from Tupaia tana, assembly GCA_026018925.1. Lineage (NCBI taxonomy): Eukaryota > Metazoa > Chordata > Mammalia > Scandentia > Tupaiidae > Tupaia > Tupaia tana. The sequence goes on from JAKSZU010000001.1 coordinate 57,719,621, forward strand.
TGTGCCACAGTGTTTAAAAACACTCATATATTCAATTATCCATCAGGAAAACAGTGAACACTTAAACTAATCAGGCACAAGGGTCACAAACAAAACTGTGCCAATCATTAATGAACACATAGTATATTAGTGATATAATAATACATGGGATACCTGTTTATTAGTGTAATAAACAAAGTTTATGCATGTATGTATAAGAGTGATCAATTCTGTCTGGAGACTTATAAATAGCTTCCCCAAAAAGATGCTGTTTAAGTTGACACTAGATAAAAGAGTGTTTACGAGTTCCACGGGAAGTCTAAGGTAGAAGATAAAGCACTTGCAAAAATAAGGTGGCTGTCTTGCTTATTTCTTTTCTTTCTTTCCCCCTCCTTTTTCCTTTTACTCATTCTCTTCTCTCTCTTTTTCTATTTTTCTTCTTTCATTCCAGTTTCATCTTCTGCTTTAGGTTTCTGAAAAACCAAACAGGGACCTTTGTAAGAATTTTTAGAGAGCAGTTACATCCTTGGTCATGTAAGATGTAGGTTATTAGCGAGTAAAGTAGGGGCTTATTTCCAGTCCCCACTCCTTAAGAGCCCTGGACAGGGCACATCCAGTATTTCCCAATAAGAAGGTTTTCTTCTGTGTCTTGATGCAAATGTCTATATCTCCTTTAAGCTCCTGGTGTAACGGACTTTTCTCAGTAATTTTTTTTTTCTTTTTAAAATATGTTTTTTCCCTCTTTTTAAAATCTCTTTCTCTGCCTTACTAATTGTAATATACAACTTAAGCATATATTTATCATGTTTATGTACTAAAAATAAATTAGAGTTCCATGCTTTCATTTCACACTCAAAAACATGTGCAAGTAAATATGCTTTTGTATGTGTTTCTGAAAAAAAAAAATCCTTCTAGTGCTTTTTCTATGAAAAAACAAACAAACAAACAAATAAATCTTTCCCTCGCCATCTGTGTGATACTACCAGAATAACTAGTTGTTTTCTGCCTGACAGAAAATGTGCTGCCATTTATTATGAGGCATGGAAAGTCTGCGAGCAGCGGTCTCGAATCAGTGGTAACGCTTTTCTTCCGATTGTGGTGTCATCAAAGCAAAACCTGTAATGCTTGTCAACTATACTCTGAGATAAATTTTGTAAGTGAAGGCAGCAATAAAATGCTTTGTTGCAAAAGTCAGAAATGATCTAGGCAGGAAATTTTTAAGGCAGTTGGGATGGTAGAATGGAAAGAACTGAGAAATCAGTTATCTAGCAGTCAGCAAAAAATGAAAAGTATCTCTAAGTGCTTTACAAATGGGCAGACTGAAATGATCAAATATACACTTTATCAGTGAAACAATTTACATGAAACTTTGGACATGTAGGCCGGCTGTACTGGTACTACAGTAACACAAAATTTAATGATGCCGAAACCACATGGGGAGGTCCTGGGTTTGCATCCTAGCACCCTGCTGTATACACCAGGTGAACACATGCCCGTGATCCTGGCTGGCTGGGACTTGGGTGGACCATGGTGTAAAGACAATGTGGTGATGTCTCTTTTCCTCTCTTTTCCACAACAAAACAAGAAAAGAATCTGTATGAAAAAAAAAAAAATTTCTCATCGATTGTATACACTTGCCAGAGAGAGACAGAGATAGTGAAACTTATAAACCGTCCCCTGGGGTGATGGTCAAGCCGCATTCCCTTCTCTTCCATTCTCTTACTGGGATTTTGGGCATGTGCACACACACTCTAAGCATGATTTTCAAGCTACTGGATCCAGGACTCAAACCATAGTCAGACATGTGGGAAACCAGCACCTTAACCACCATGTCATCTGCTGGCCCCTGAATAGAAATATTATGCTTTGAGAAAAATTATTCAAAATGGATCACATACCTAAAGGAAATGTAAAACAGAAAACTATAAAATTCTTAGATTATAACATTGGACAAAATCTAAATGACCTTGGAAATGCTCTTTTAGATAAACCACCAAGATCATGATCAATGAAAGAAAGAGTTAATAATCTGGATACCATTTGGATGATTTGAATGCCCAGAATTCATATGATAAAATTTGGTCATGATGAGAATAAGAGGGCAAAAACTAATCCAAGCATGGGAATAAGAAGCGCGATGATAGGGAGGTCAATAGGATTAATAAAGGATAGTCTAGAATGACCATTAAAATTAAGAAAATGAAATTGACATTCTGAGAAAGACAAAGTCAAGAGAATAAAAACATAAGACACAGCCTGGGAGAAAATATTTCAGAAGACATATCTGAAAAAGTGTAGTTATCCAAAATACATAAAGAGATCTTAAAATGCGGTAAGAAAGCTAATAACCCAGTTAAAACATTGGGCTAAAGATCTTACATACCCCTCACCAAAGAAGACATACAGATGCCAAATAAGGATATGCAAAGATGTTTCACATTGTATGTCATCAGAGAAACATAAACTAAAACAATAAAGAGATTCCATTAAACACCTATTAGGAGGCCTAAAATCTAGACCTCTGATATCAACTGCTAGGGAAGATGTGGAGCAACAGGAACTCTCCTTTACTGCTGGTAGAAGTGAAAAATTGTGTGGTCATTTTGGAAGACAGTTTAGCAGTTTCTTACAAAACTGAATATGGTCTTACCATATGATCCAGTATAACACTTCTGGATATTTATACAAATGGTTGAAAACTTACACCCATAGAAAAACATATACAAGGAAGTTTATAACAGTTTTCTTCATAATTGCTAAAATTTAAAAACCACCAAGATGCCTTTATGCATAAGTAAACTGTAGTATATACAGACAATACAATATTACTCAGACCTAAAAAGTCATAAACTATTACATCATGAAAAGACATAGAGACACCTTACATTCACGTTCTAAGTGAAAAAAGTCAGTGTTAAAAGGTTACATAACATATATATAATTCCAATTAAATGACACACTAGAAAAGGCAAAATTATGCAGAAAGTATAAAGATTAGTGGTTTCTGTGGAAAGGAGGGAAAAATAGGTGGAACATAGTGGATTTGTTGCACTGCTAAACTACTGTTTGATACTTTAATGATGGGCATGCCTTTATATCTTTGTCCAGTTCTACAGAAGGTTCACTAAGACTGAACTTTAATGAAAAGTAGTTTTGGGCAATAATGATGTGCCAATATAAGTTCATGAATTTTTACAAATGTACAGCTCCAATGGGAGAGATTTACATTAGGGATGTTTACATTAGATATGTGAGATTGTAGCTCAGTAGATACTCTGTAAATGTTTAATAAATGAATAAAATTTACTAGAAGGAAGGGGAAAGTTGATGGTAGGTAACCTACTAGAGAAGACATTAGAATGCCAGATATGTTCAAGGTTTTTGAAGATGGAAAAACCTTGTGTCTGATGAATAATCTTGCATGTCAGTTTCTTTCTTTAAATTTCAGTGATAGGAGAGGGATAAAACTAAGCCAGGCTGTCTTGGCAATGAGCTGTATACATTGTTTTTAGAATCAGCTTGACCCTGAACTAACTCTTAGGGTTTTATCTTCTTAGTATAAAAGAGAAGCCAGGGTCTAAAAGGTGATAGCTATGATCTGAAAAGAGTCACTATTATTCACTATTTTAATGTAGCATTCATTTTAAGTGGGAAATGCCCCCATGAAGATATTCTTCTTCAGAATGAACGGTCAAAGATTTGGAAGGAAGGAAAAGTCAGAGTTGCTCCTTAAAGTATGTAGTTTATTTATTTTTTTTTATAGTGAGAGATTTTTGCTGTAGAGCGTGTGGGCTCACTGGAGAGACAGACAGAAAGCAATGAATCACACCCAGCAGGGGTGACCACCCGCAATCCCTTCTACTCCATTTTCCTCTCGTTATTTTGGGCATGCATACACATACCCTGGGCATGAATTTCAAGCTGTTGGGTCCAGGACTCCACCCACGGTTAACTACATGGGAGTCCAGCAATGTAACCATTATTCCATCTGCTGGTCCCAACTTGTTTTTAAGACAGATATTTGAGAGAGAGCTGGTAGCACAGAAAAAAATACAATGCTTTGTTATGCTGGGCCCACATGTAAATGTTCTGGGTTTGCATCCTGAAGTCTCCCTGTCTTATTACGCATGCACATCATTTGAACTGGCTGAATTTGAGCTGGATTGCTGCATGAGAACCCTGCTAATGGTAACTCTCTCTGTCTCTCTTCAGTAGAAGAAAAAAATATATAAACTTAAGAAATGAAAAGATTAAAAATTTCACTTAATTCATGTGACTTGATTAGGGTAGATTTGGATAGCTGTTTTCTGTTTAATTTTTAGTTTTCTGTTTTCTCTTTAATTTATTCAGCTAAGCAAAGGGAACATTTATGACTACACATCACTTAGAGAATATAGCACTGTCTTGTCTTTCATATATTTTATTTGTATTACATAGTGCTATGTTATACTAAATTTCTTTTATTACTTAAGTATGTTACCTTTAAGTTCAATTTATGTAGTTTCTTCTTCTTCAATACTGTATATATATATATTTTTAAACAGATATTCTCTCTTCAGCAACACAGGGTAGGAGAAAACGAGAAAGGCAATATTGAATGTAACAGAAGTTACAGCATGAACACCACACAAAATCTGATAAAGTAAGTATAGAAAACAAAAGAAAAAAAATCACAAGGACAAAAAAACAACAGCATTTATTATCACAAAATCCTACCATATTTAACATCAATTTTCCCATATTTATAGACATAATTTTCAATAGTTCTAGGAACTTTACATTTTCTTGCCTGATTGGTGATAGAAGATATAATTTTATTATTTCTTGTTTTCAAAATTCTGGAAAATCTTGTAAAAATTCACAGAGATTTGAGATTTGAAAAGAAAGTTAGTAAACTCTATTAAGAATAATTTCATAGTAAACTATTGATAGATGTGAATGCTCAGCAATTAACTTTAGCCAAGTCATATGGCCTTTTAACTGAGTAAATGCAGCTTAGTCTACAAATGAAATACCAGTCACCAAAGAAAACACTATATATGTTTTTTGTTTGTTTGTTTGTGAAGTCTTGCCTCCAGTTTGAACTCATTTGATTCAAATTCAAGTCCATAGAAATTCCATGTCTGCCTTGGTCAACATTGTAGCACTGTGGAACAGCTGAACACCACATTTTCATTTATTTATACTTTAATTCTTTTCTACCACCTGCATGCGGCAACCAACTTGTCATAGTTGCCAACTATAATTTTGCCAGCTATTGAACAAAACAAAGAATAAATTTAACTCTTTAAAATATTTTGATTTACTGACTATGTTTACATGTCCACCTACATTTTGGCTGTTATTTTCATTGGTCATCTAGAATTTTGCCACTGTACAAGTGGAGAAGATGCTGTTCACTCAAGCAAGTGTCAAAATTGTTGAATCTAAAAAAAAAAAAAAAAAAAAAAAGGATAGGCAAACCTGTCCTAAGTTCCTTGGTGTATCTGACCAGCTGAGACAGTTATGAAAAGGAATAGTTCAGCTAAATATGTGAGCAGCCTTTATAATTCTTCATACTTGGATTCAAATTCTGGTTCTTTCTAGCAGTGTGGCTTTGAAGAAGTTTTATCATTTCCCTAAGATCTAGTTTCTATATCTGTAATATACGGATATATTTATTTTTTAAATAAATCTTTTTTTTTTTTTTTTTTTTTTTTTAGAGATTTTTTGCTATAGGAAGCGTGCACTTGCCAGAAAGACAGAGAGAGACAGAGAGACAGAAAGTGAGAAATTGCCCTATGGGGGAATGGCCACGCCACAATCCCTTCTCCTCTATTCTCCTCTTGGGATCTTGGGCACTCATGCACAAGTGCTCGGTGTGAGTTTAAGCCACCGGGTCTGGGACTCGAACTGCGGTTGGCAACATGGGAGTCCAGCGACATAGCCATTACGTGATCTGGTCCCTTAAAATATTTATTTATGGATCCTTTATTATGTTCCAGACTTTAGATAGCTATGCAGGGCACAATAGTGAATGAATGGCTATAACTGATGACCTAATGGAAATTGTAGCTAAGAAAGGCAGACTAACATTAAGATAATCATGAACCGATTATTTTCAAACTGGACAACTGTTATAAAGAGTTGTAAACTTAGATTATAACATGAGAACATAATTTGGATAGGTTAGTGAAACCTTATCTAAAGCAGTTCTGTTTGATTTGAAAATGGAATAATAAATAGGAGATGTCTTGAAAGAAGATTAGAAGAAATAAATACATTTTAGTAACAGAAAACAGCTAATACATAAGTCCGGTGCTTTTAAGGAACTGAGTATAGATAGGAAGGAGGAGAATTGTGTAAATTGAGGCTGAAGATAGAGATTATAGAGTTACTTGCTCACACTGAGGATTTCGGATTTCATCTTAAAAGGAATATGAATCAATGAAATGAGAGTTATAAGCAGATGAATGGTAAAAATCAGATTTGCATTTTTGAAAAGTCACTCTGAAGAATGGAATGGGAAGAGGGGCGGTTTAGATAAAGAGAGAATGTCATAAACTAAGTGGGTCAGTCATAGTCTGGAAAAAGATAATGGCAGCTTCTGATATAGTTGACATGCAAAGAAAGAATGGAGTTCACAGATAAAGGAAAAATCACTGGCCTTGGTGATTGACCAGGGTATACAGGGTGAGGTGGCAAAGGACAGCGAGTTGTCAACGTTGACTCTTGCTCCATCTTGAGGAACTGAGGCATGGTTGTGCAGGTGAATGAACAAGGAAACCTCCAAATGAACACTTCCATAAAGATGATGAATCATTTTGGAATATGTGGAGTTTGAAATTTGAATCAATATATCAAGAAGAATATAAGAGATAAACATCTGAAAATGGAGTACGGATTTAATATGGAGATGTAAAATTAGAAATATAAAGAATTAAAATCCTAGATATGTAGATTAGACTACCTAAGGAGAAAGTAAGTGTAAGAAAAAGAAAGCAGAGGATAAGAAGTGAAGAGAGCTAATACCTGATTATTTAGGGATATTAATTTTGGTAGTCTAGGGACCAACAGTTAGCGTAATGGCTATGTCGCTGGACTCTCATGTAGTCGACCACGGTTCATGTCCCAGACCCAGTGGCTTAAAACTCATGCCGGGCGCGTGTGCGTGCGTACCCAAGATCCCGAGAGGAGAATGAAAGAGAAGGGATTGCAGCATGGCCATCTCCCCTGGGGGATGATTTCTCACTTTCTGTCTCTCTGTCTCTGTCTGGCGAGCGCATGCGCCCTATGACAAAAACCTCTCCAAAAAAAAAAAAAAAAAAAAAAAAAAAATATATATATATATATAAATATGTATATATATATATATATTTATATATGTAGTCTAAGTAAAATAGCAGAAGCTTGTGTGAGTGTTTGAGAAAGAATAACTGAAGCTTTAAGAGGAATGTGTAAGAAATTATATATGGGTCTGTTTCTGGACTCTAGTTTGTTTCATTGATCTATTTGTTGATGTTGAACTCAATAATCTAGCATTATAAAAAAATCTTGAAATTAGGTATTGTTAGTCTTTCAACTTCTTTTTTATCAAAGTTTTTCTTCGTGATTCTAGATCCTTTCAAATTTTCATACAAAATTTAGAATTAGTTTGCTAATTTCTTAATAAAAGCTTCCTGAGACCAGCAGATGGTGTAATGGCTATGTTGCTGAGCTCCCATGTAGTCGACCACTGTTTGAGTCCTGGACCCGGTGGCTTAAATTCACAATGGGTGTGTGTGCATGCGTTCCCAAGATCCCGAGAGGAGAATGGAGGAGAAGGGATTGCGGCATGCCCCCCCCCCCCCCTCGGCGGGGTGTGATTTCTGTCTTTCCGTCTCTCTGTCTTTCTGGCAAGCGCATGCACCCTATAGCAAAAACCTCTCCAAAAAAATAAAAAATAAAAAAATAAATTAAAAAAAAAAGCTTCCTGTTATTCTGTTTGGGATTTGGATACATCTCTAGAACAATTTAGGGAGAAATTTATCAGGGTAAACCTGAAATTTGTGATAATCTTTATTGCTTAAAAATACATATATAGCTATTACAATGAAGGGAGAAATAAAATTCATGTCTGGCTTTCAATGGTTATGTCATTTTGTGTCGGTATTTCAAAATAGGAGGGAACAGAAAATGTGAAATGTGCTTTAAGAATAAAACTAGAAGACTTGATGGTGGCACAGTTGTAACATAATACTCTACTAGGCTGACCCACAGGTTCATGTCCAGAGACTTTCATGAACAGCCCAGGTGTGTTGGTGCCCATGATCCAGGTCTGGCTAAGGCTGGAAGTGGATCCCCATATGAAGACCTGTGGGAATGCTTGCTTTTCAGTCTCTCTCATTCACGGAATAAAAAATACAAAAAATTTTATAAGAATATAAAAAAAGAAGAATATAAAATATTTTATATTTATGAAAATATAAAAATGAAATATAAAAATCTTGGTAAGATGAAATGAATAATTAATCAACGATTATTGATTCTTTTGTACCCAGTATGGTGCAAGAGACATTGAAGGGATACCGAGTGATTCAGATTTGAGAGAAAAGCACATGTATTCATATGAAAGGAACATTTAAGACTTAATGGTTTCCCTAGTGTATGCAAAGTACAGTAATTATTTTAGCTGGGGAGGGGAGAAATTAAATCAGCAGAGCTGAACTGGATTCCTGTGCACTGTAATTTCTGTCTTAAATAAAGTAACAGTAACCACTGTGTTGCTATCCGTTTCCCTAACTGAAATGACTATAATTAAGCAACTGAATTCACCTATCCCTACTTATTATAAATGTCAGCTTTTTTAGACCTTAATAGGTTTCACAATGCTCCTCAACTGAGCAAAATTTAATAGAATGGAATAAAAATATCTCGAAAATATCGTGGAGCTAATGAATAGATGGCTTGTTTCCTTGCTCTGTATCAGTATTAATAGATACAAAAAGATTTTATTAGGTGATTTTTCTTTATAGAACTAGAAGTTTCTACTTCCTTGCATAATTTCTTTTTACTATTTTAGTACTCAGTATCATATGAAATACTTATTGATGTATCTTAGAGGTATGCAATGACACACAGGCTGAGAAATACGGGACTAACCAAGGAATTAGAGAAGGGGCATGCCCATCCGGGCTGGGACGTTGAGACCTGCAAATAAAATCCTTTCCTTGTAACATGGAAGAGTTTCAAAGCAGGCTTTATTGACTTAGAACACCTCCACCTCAGGCAATAACAAAACAGGAGTTGATATTCCAAAAGTTTAGTTAATATAATAAATATACAGGTAGCTATGGTCAGTATAACTCTGAACAACACTAAATTATGTTTTTATCCCCTGAATTTCTTAAGTTTAATATGCTTTTTTATAATTGTTAAATTAAAGGCTTGAGATGAAAGAGTCTATAGTCTGCAATAATCATCCTCTAAATATGAGTCATTTTTCAGAAAAATTTTTAAAAGGAAGGACTTCACTTTTTAATAAAGAGCTTAAAATTTTGTGAAAAACCTACACATTTATAACATAGACAATTTGATCTTATTCCCTATGGTGTTTGTCTTGGACAGCATCCACTTAGAACGTCTATGATATCGTAGGGAAGGGCTCAGAGGTATTCATTAAGTGTTTGTTAACATATTGAAAGTGATAGAACTGGGACTAGGACTTTTAGTTCTCTTAATTACTAGTTTTCTATTATAATTGATTCAAAGGTAAAATTTAAACTCCAGCAAACCAGAGACAGTATGTAAATTCTTTTATAAGAATCTGGTTTAAAAATGTTAAAAAAAAGTAGCTTTAGGTTTTTCTATCCTTTAAAGTTTGGAAAAGTAGTTTAAGATATTCTGGTATGACGCCAACAATGGCAAGTTTCCTTCCTGTAAGAATTGCTTCTGCATTGACTCACTCTGACTCCACTATTGCATTAGCCTGCTTTACAAACGAGTAATAGAGAGATAAGGGGATTAAGACTTTTGGAGACATATTTGGCAATAAACAATATTAAATCTTTCACTCGGCTACCGACAGCATTTGGACAACACACAGATCAAATCGTGAGGCATTTTGAGTTACAGAATTGAATTAAAGGGGCCAATACGCAATGAAAAATGGAACTCTGGATTTGAACACACCTGGGACTTCTTGATGTCTGAGCATATGAATGTCTACTTTTTGCAAGATAGAAAATTCTAAATGTCAGCATAAAGACAATCTGGGAGTCTCAGATGACAGAATTAGTTATAACACAGGAACTCATTAAAAGAAAAATATTGAAGCACTTTCTGAATTTATTTTAGTCTGTATTTTCAAAAATTCTCAAAGGCCTTCAGGGCTGTATCTGTCATCACAGTTCTCAAGAGATTTTTTTTTCAATTTTTTGAATATAAATTGTAGAGTTACTCAAGTTCCACGAGATCAGTACACTCATTCAGGCAATGGTGGGCTGTCCTGTAAGGGTGTTGCATTTAACATTTGTAAAAAAGACAATTTAATAGGGCTAGTAGGTGGCGTAGTGGTTAAAGTGCTGGACTCCCATATGGCTGACTGTGGTTCAAGTCCTGGATCTGGTGGCTTAAAATATGCTGGGCGAATGTGTATGTCCCAAAATCCCAAGAAGAGAATGGAGGAGAAGGGACTGTGGTGTGGCTATCATATCTGGGGGCTGATTTCTCACTTTTTCTCTCTCTGTCTTTCTAGCAAGTGCATGTGCCCTATAGTAAAAATCTCTTTAGAAAATAAATAAACAAATAACGTCAGAAGTGTCCGAAATCCCAAGAGGAGAGTGGAAGAGAAGGGATTGTGGTATGAGACTGCCTGTCTCCCTGGCGAAGGGATGAGCCCTATAACAAAAACGCTATAAATAAATACATAATAAAATTTTGAGTAATTAAATACCTACTCATAGTTTAAAATGTCAATTGTAAAAGTTAAAGTGGTCATGAATCTTACCTTCTCAACACTATCTTCTAGCTCATCACAGGCAACCCATTATCAATAGTTTTGGCTGTTTCTTATGACTTTTGCCTCCATTTAGGTAATTATGTGATATAGTATTTTGCTGGTTGCTTTTGAACATTATTAGTTGACTTCCTCCTGTAATTTTAGATGATATCTCTGGTATATTCATCTTTTTTTTTTCTTCTTTAATTGTGTTTGGTGATAATTTTTTGCTTGTTTGTTAAATTCATAGCCATTCTTTTCATTAATATGATTATATAAAAATGGCTAACTGCCAGGCCAAGCAATATACTTTGTTTGCATCTCATTCTTGCACAACATTTAATTTCAGCCACATTTGCATTTTTTTCCACTTTGAGAATTTCCTCATTTCTCATTTTCTTATGTTTTTATTTTATTTGCTTATTTTTCTTGTATCTGTGATATCTTGGTTGTGCTAACACTTCAAAATATATACTGACATTGGGCTAATCATAGCTTTTAATGTTTGGACTTTGAATTTTTCAGTTTTGAATTTTCTTTTAAAATTATACTTAAGAAGAGCTTCATTTATCCTGTTTCTAGTATCAGAATTTATTCTTTAAAATATTTATATTAATGATAAGATAAATTTAATAGAGTCAAAGGCACCTCACTCCCTGACCACAAAATATACAAAGTTGTGATAATAAAAACAACATGGTATTGGCACAAAAACGGACATGTGAACCAATGGAACAGAACAGGAACCCCAGAAATAAATCCTAAAGCATACAACCAACTAATTTTTGACAAAGGGCACCCATCAATCCAGTGGGAAAAAGAAAACCTCTTTAGCAAATGGTGCTGGAAAAATTGAGTATCCACTGCAAAAAAAATGAATCTCAACCCCCTCTCTTATACCATTAATAAAAATCACCTCAAAGTGGATCAAAGATCTAAACCTATGGCTTCAATCTATAAAACTACTGGTAGAAAACGCTGGGGAGACTCTGGGAGAAATTGGAGTAGGCAAAGACTTCTTATATAAGAACCTCAAGCACAGGGAATAATCCAAAAAAAAAAAAAATGGACTAGTAGGATTACATCAGATTAAGAAGTTTCTGCACAGCAAAAGACACAGTAATTAGTGTGAATTGACAACTCTCAGAATAGGAGAGTATTTTTGTAAACTGTGCCTTAAATAAGAGACTGATTACCAGAATGCACAGAGAGTTCAAGTGGCTTAACCCTCAAAAAATGATCAACCCAATTAAACGATGGGAAAATGAGCTGAGCAAATAACTCTCTAAAGAAGACATATAAACAGTCAAAAAGCAGATGAAAAAAATGGTCAACATCCCTCATTATAAGAGAAATGCAAATCAAAACCACAATGAGATACCACCTATTCCAGTCAAATGGCTAAGATTAAAAAAATTAAGTGCTGTTGATGCTGGGTGGAAAGGGCATCCTCCTACCCTGTTGGTGGTAATGTATATTGGTCCAGCCACTGTGTAGATCAATATTGAGGTTCCTTGAAGTTCTACAAAGAGAAATACCATATGATTGAGCAATTCCCCAGATATCTATCCAAAGGATAGGAAAACACTCAGTCAGAAAAGTGCTTGCACATCTGTGTTTATTAGGGCATTATTCACAATTGCTAAGACGTGGAACCAACCCAAATGTCCACAAACATATTAATGGATTGAAAAAGTGTGGCACATATACAATATGGAATACTACTCAGTCAGAAAAAGCAACAAGACCTTGGCATTTGATAGAAAGTGGACAAATATGGATGATTTACTGCTTAGTCAAGCAGGCGAGGCTATAAAAGAGAGACATTGTATGTCTCCACTTAATATATAGCAACTGTCTGCACTCTATGGTGAAAATTGAAAGATTAGGGGATATAGAAGCGTCGACAATGGTTATAGATACTGGAGATAGTGTGGGAAGAGGATAGGAGATGAAGGAGAGTGAGAGAAAAGGAATCAAGGGAAAGATAAGAGGGGCAAAACATTTGAGGGATACAGAAATGCAGAATTATCTGTTGATGACAACATGTATGAAATCTTCAACTGGGCTGATGTGAAGTGTATTCATGTGGGGTAATTCATTTTATAAGCTGCACTGATGTACCGCGATTGAATATATAAAATAAAATAATGAAAAGAAAAAAATAAATAGAACAAATAGAAACAATATTCAGTCATGGGCTAGCTTGTGGTTGACCCAGGACAAAATTAAATTTTGTTTTCTTTAGCTGAATTCCAAGCAACTATAATGTGCCTTGCTTTGTCCCTGAAGCCCAGGACCTTTTGCTGAAAAGCTTCTCCTCTACCTTACCGTTCAAGGTCACATGTTCTGTGCCTCTTCCCTTTATCACTGTTTTGTTTTCTTGCTCAAGCAGTACATGCTGAATCACAATATATTTTTAGCAGTCTACTATATGAGAGGTTTTCAAAATTTTAAGAAAAATGTGTATTTTGAAAAAACTACATGAATTTCAAATCTTTTAAAAACACCATTGCTCTTTTATTCATAATAGAGCACAGGTGCATATATGCGGGAGAGAGAAAGAAATGAGAGAGCTCCTTCTACAGATCTGGTCTTTCTAGTTCTCCAGCCCATCCAATCTGGGGCATTCACTCACGAGTTCGACTTGTTTCAGGGGTACCAGGCCAGGGATTATAGCCTCAGTTTCTATGTGGAACCTCCCTTCTCTTTATCAGCACATTATGCTGTTTCAGGGAGCCAGTCCATAATTTCTATTTTTTTGCACCCCTTAAAATTCATATTTGGGTCCAGCAGGTGGTGTGGTAGCTAAGGTACTGGATTCCCGTGTGGCCAAGCCATCGTTCTAGGCCCAGACCCAGTGACTTGAAAATCATGATGGGCATGTGTGCATGCATGCCCAAAATCCCAAGAGAAGAATGGAGGAGAAGGGATTGCAGTGTGGTCAAACCCTTTGGGAGGGTGATTTCTCACTTTTCTTTTCTCTCTCTTTGTCTCTCTGGTGAATGCATGTACCCTATAGCAAAAGTAAAAAACAAACAAACAAACAGAAAAACACCTCATACTTTAATTTTTCCAAAATCTTTTTGAAGTCTCTTCATGTTTGAATAGCACATTAGTTAATATATAATTATAACATTTGAGGTATTATGGCATTCTCAGAATAGGCATATTACTATTCTGCTTTTCTAGAATTATTTTCTGAGTGCTTTAAATCATAAGACATAACCTATCTAAAAATTATTGGGATGGATGTCATAAGATTGTCATGAACATTAAGACATTTGATAAGTTATTAAATTACTCTACAATAGAGAGTAAGATTATATTCATTTTGAAAATATATTTTATTCTGGGGTAGCAGGTGGCGAAGTGGTTAAGGGCGCTGGATTCCCACATGGCTGACCAGGTTCAAGTCTCAGACCTGGTAGCTTTCTCTCTCTCTCTCTTGTCAAATGAAAATAATAATAAATAAAGTATTAAATGAAAAAGAAAATTTTAAAAAATAAAAAAGAAGATATATTTTATTCTAACATTATTTATTCCTAAACATTATATAGTGTCAATTTCTTATGTTAAGTTTATTGTGTATATATATATATATATATATATATATATGTATAATTTTTTTTAATTTTTAATTTTTTTGGAAAGATTTTTTGCTATAGGGCACGTGTGCTCACCAGAAAGACATAGAGAGACAGAGAGACAGAAAGCGAGAAATCACCGCCCAGGGGGGTGGTCATGCCACAATCTCTTCTCCTCCATTCTCCTCTCAGGATCTTGGGCATGCAGGCACACACTCAGCGTGAGTTTAAGCTACTGGTTCTGGGACTCGAACCATGGTCGACTACGTGGGAGTCCAGCATAGCCATTATGCCAACTGCTGGTCCTGAATTGTATATTTAGCATTTATACTTGTAAGGACAAAACCCAAACTGAATTCATTTTGTGAAGTTATCCTGAAAGATTTGTGAATATTATGTATATAAAATCAGAAAATATCTTAATTATACTTTATGCACAGAAATTTTATATAAAATCATTATTAGTATGCAGTAATTTATTTTCATAGAATGAGGCTATGGAGAAATGAGATTATTTGTTAAAGTACATATTTAGATAATGACATTTTTAAAAAAAGATTTTTGCATTGGGCTGCATGTGCTTACTGGAGAGACAGAGAGACAGAAAGTGAGAAATCATGTTCCCCCGCTCTCCAGTGCCAGGGATGGCCATGCCACACTCTCCTCCATTCTCCTTTCAGGAGTTTGAGTACACATGCACATGAGTCCGGCATGAGTTTTAAGCCACTGTGTCCGGGACTCAAACCACAGTCGACTATGTGGGAGTCCAGTGATGTAACCATTACATCTTCTGGTCTCAGATGATGACATTTGTTTTCCTTATCTCAGAATATCTTCTTCCTTTCCCCTAATGATAAAATTAATACATTATTCTAAAAAAAAATCAAGCAATGTAGATGATTATAAGCAATGTGGGATCTATTCTTTCAGATATTTTATGCATGTAATCTAAGTATAAATTTATTTATTTTAATGTTAAAGAATAATGCCATACATAGTGGTTTATAATTCAATTTCATAGTTCTCTGAATTATACATAACAATGAATCCTGTGAGAGTAATAAAATATTTTACATTAATCTAATTTCAATGCTATATTCATTAGTTGTAGAAATGTTACATCCTAATAAGTAAAAGGAATACCTAATAAAGTTTGCCACTGAGCCTCTAATTTATCTCTTTATTTTGACAAGCATCTTAATTTTCATCACTTCTGAATTTAATAGCAAACTTGAAAATATAAAAGATATTTTCTTAAAAATGATTGTCTTACTATTATGCTATCTTATTACAATTGTGTTCTTTTTGATGAAATGTAGAAAGTGAATCTGGTGAAAATATACTGTGGACTAGTAAGAAATCATTGGATGCGTGAGCAATGACATTAAATTTTAAACCAAGATGTCTCTATAGTTCTGTGAAAAGGACTTAGTTCTATTTTTCTGAAGTTTTGAACTCCTGACAGGCATTAAAAATCAAGAGCTGATGGGACTAGCAGATAGTGTGGTGATTGGGGTGCAGAATTCCCATATGGCCAAACCCGGACCTGGTTGCTTGCTTTTTCACTTTCTTTCTCTCTCTCTGTCTCTGGTGAACATATGTGCCTTATTGAAAATGAAAAAAAATAGTAATAATAAATAAAATTAAATAAATAATTCGTAAAAATAATTGAGAGCTGAAATGAATAGCAAAGGAAGTGGTTATTGCTACCTGCACATTATCCAGTGGATGAAAATGCCAGAATTCTGTAAACAAAACTGAAATCATCCGGGAGTTCCTTATCTCCTGTTTCAGGGGTTATGATTAAATAATAGGCATACTAAAGGGCCCTACCTCTTCTATGTTTTCTTCTCTAGGGATGCTTCCTTTGAGCAGTTAGCAAAGTATATTGGAGAGGCATAAATGTATATTAAATTTTAAACCTTTCAGAAACATTTGGAAACTGTTTCTGAACTGCAGTTTCTCCTGCCTTTTTGTCCAAATCTTCCTCCATCTGGCACAAACCCTTGGGATGCCAGAAAAAGGGGAGTATTTTCTGCAAATTGATTTAACAAAGAATTGATAGACATGACTTCATGGCAGTATTGCGTAACAGAAACATAATGACTGGTGAGCTGGTCTAATATTTGACTGAATATTGCTTTCAATAACTTTTCTTAATGATTTCCTGAATGAGCGCACAGCATGAAGGAACTACTTCAAGACTTGCAGATACTCCAAGCGTTTGCTGATGGTTTGTGGATTGTTCCCTTTCAACCCTTATAGCTTCTAGTCCTACAGCCCAGGCAGAACTTCATGACAGGAGAGCTGTGTATGGAAACCCACCAATGACAAATTCAAATCAGGGCTGGCAATTATGGAGTATACTTCCATTCTCTACTCCTGTGCCTGTGGCAACCTTACTAACATATCTTGGCACTCTTTTTCACTGAGCTAAATGTGATCTCAGAGTTTTTTTTTTTTTTTCAGAGTGTTCAGGAAACTAGCCTCAAGTTCTCAAAGCCTGCATATAAAATGAGAATGAATTCGGTCCTATGTCCAAACTAAAGAGACCAAACTAGAAAGAAATTAAGGTTAAACCCTTTGAAATGAAACATTTTAGTATGAACTTTTAGTTACTTTCTTTTTCCTGGGTTGTGATAGCGCCCTCAGGATCCAGCCCCAGGTAGATTTTGGACTTTTACAAATTATGTCCTCTTCTTTTTGCTGACACATTGACCTCTGCGAGCCTCTTCAGTGGTGTAGTACTGTGGTAGTAGTACATATATGACTTCATTGATTGGAGTCCTGGCTCTGACATTTACAAGCTGCGTTACTTGACTCCTACTTAAGGAAACCTTTCAAGTCATCCTTTACAAGATAAGTTTTGCCATCTGTGATATATGAGATAATCTGTGTAAAAGCATGCTTCAACTTCTAAAGCCTTACATAAGTGTTAGGATGCTTATTACTGAATAGAAGTTCATTTTAACACTCACTCAACTGAAAAAGTGGAAACACTGTTCGCTGTGTTGAAAATTGTAAAATTATGTACATCACAATACATAGTGCACCTGTTTTTTGATGAGATAGGCTAAATCTAAGCTTCTTTACCAAAATATGACAATCTTGATCACCCTAAACTATATAAAACTACATCCAGACATATTTAAATTGTTCACTAAACTCAGAAAGTCCTAGAATTCTACTTAAACAGCTGTAAATATTTCAAGAGTCAATCATCCATGTTCCGAGCCCTAATTGTTATACCACCGTCTAATGGCACTATAAATTTAATCCCAGGTAGAAATACTTTGCAAGCATCACTGGAAAAATGGTTTCTATTTTTTCTTAAACATTACACTTGGGAAAGTTATAAGGAATTAGCCTGATTCTCACATACTCAAATTCAAAGTTCATTTCCCAGACAGTCTGATTTGGGAGAAACTTATTTAACTTCATGACTGGATAAGGTTAGGTGTTGCATGCCTTGTTAAAACAGTCAATAAGAGAAAATGTGTTTATATGTGGGACGATAAAGATATCAGTTAATACTTGCTGATATACACAATTATCCCAGCTAAAATATTTTACACTTTCTTCAACTATTGTGGACTTTTTTTGTACCTCAGTATCTTCCTGGCTACCATAAATGGACTAGGAATGAAAATTGATGGCTAGAAAAGTGCAGTCAATAGGTTGGCTTAGTAGCAGCCTGTGACTTATTCTGCTGTAAATAGGTGAAATAGGTCATCAGATTCTCTCTCCGTCTTGGAAATTGGAGCTGAAAAACAGAGAGTCTATTAGCAAAAGACACAGCAATGAAAGGATGCTGTTAAGTCGTGCATACATCGAAGCCATGTACAAATTGAAGTTATGAAGGAGCAAAAACATAAAAACACACGAAACCACATAGCAAAGAAAAATAATGTAGATAAGGAGAAAGAACAGAGACATTAAAAAAATATTTTTTGATAGAGAGAGGTTAACCAGCCCTTTAAGCTGATTCTGGTCCAGTTCCTGTGCTATTACAACAAATATAAATAAAGTGGATCTCTTCCTTGCTTAACCAATCCATGTGACATAATTCAGTTTTGTCTTATAATTGCTGTTTGTTCTGATGCTTATTTTAAGTACTTTCTTGGTAAGAAATATGAAATGATATGGGTGTGAAATAAAGTTTTACTAAGCTCTATGACTTTTAATACTTTACCATCTCATTAGTGTTTGATAAACTTGTTGGTGGCCAGCATGTCTGAGAGATTAGGTAGAATATTCTTATTTTACTATGAATGAGCTCAACAATAATACTTTTTTGGTGGTTTTGTCATAGGAGGGCACTTGTGCTCTTTGAGAAGAGACAGAGAGAGAAAGAAAGTGAGAAGTCACCCCTTAGGGAGGATGGCCATGCTGCAATTCCTTCTCCTCCATTCTCCTCTTGGAATTTTGAGCGTGCTGGCACACACACCCAATATAAGCTTTTGTCCACTGGATTTGGGACTCAAACCATTGTCGAACATATGGGAGTCCAGCACCTTACCCAATACACCACTTTCTGGCCCTCAGGACACCAGTTTTGAAATTGAGCCTGGGGCATATGTTAGAAATACCATAGTGTGAAAAAGAATATATATTCATTTAAGAATGGCATTCAGTCTGGGTAAAAGAACACTAGAACAATAAAACAGTTATAAGAAACACATTGAAGTGTTGATCTGTTATCTAGAAATGTTGTCTGCTAGCCATTTGTTTTTCTATTTCATTGGAGAATTACCATGGCTTAATGGTATAATTTTTTAATTTTTATGAAGAAATAGTAATTTATTCTCCCTAAATAGCAAAAGTCAGAAATTGAAAACAGGTGTGCTATATTTAGAATAGTTCCAAGAATATGTTGTATTTTATTTACTTCAAAAATATATGGCAGGGTGACCAGCAGTTAGCATAATGGCTATGTCACTGGACTCCCATGTAGTTAACCATGGTTCGAGTCCCGGACCCGGTGGCTTAAACTCACGCTGGGCACGTGTGCGTGCGTGCCCAAGATCCCGAGAGGAGAATGGAGGAGAAGGGATTGTGGCATGGCCATCTCCCCTGGGAGGTGAATTCTCGCTTTCTATCTCTCTGTCTCTCTCTGTCTGTCTGGCGAGCGCACACACCCTATGGCGAAAACCTCTTAAAAAAAAAAATATATATATATATATATATATATATATATATATATATATGGCAGGGACTGGCAGATGTCATGATGGTTGAGGGTGCTGGGCTCTCATATGGCCGACAGTGCTTCGAATCCCAGACCTGGTGGCTTGCTTTTCACTTCCTCTCTCTCTCTCTTGCTCTCTTGCTCTCTCGCTCTCTCTGTCCCTCTCTGGTCAAATTAAAATAAATAAATAAAGTTAAAAAATATATGGCAGAAAAAGTGTTTTTAAAAAGAGAAACAGGCTTCAATAAGAGCTCATACACATTTATGTAAAGGTAAGCTGCTATCAAGACCTATATGCTGACTGCAACACAAAGTTGTGCATGCATTTATATTTTTCAATATCTTGGACATGATTTAAAAATGCTATGCACTGTAGTTTGGAAATTTAAATTATTCTGTCTTCTCTAAAGATAGCTTATCTTTTCTAAGATCCTTCAGTCACAGTATTTATTACTGATTTTATCACATCTGATTTATGTTATTTTCATAAATTGTTTCTTGGAGTAAAATCGTATTCAGTCAAATAGTAATTTAAAACCTGTCTTACACGAATATAACAGAACAGTTGCTGGCATGACATTTTTTTTAAAAAACTGTGTTTTACTTGAGAGCTACCATATTTTTGGAACGGGCAGTTCTAAATGAAATGACTGCTTAAACTGCTTGCCAAAAGAGGATTTACCTGGTAAGAAAAACAGGAGAACTAACCAAACAGGAAAGTGTTTTTATTTGTATTCTATTAGAGTTACAAAAATGTGTTTCATTCTCTTAGATTTTTTTTTTTCTTTTTCTATATTGTCTTTCTGAAAATTGGTATCATTATGCCCTGGAGATTTTGGTCCATCTGATAACTAATGAAAACTGAGGAACACCAGTGTACCAACTTCTTGAAGTTTTGCATTAATTGACTAAAAAACCAAAATAAGTCAATACATACTTTTCTCAAAATTGCCACATTTACAAAGGATTGTGGGATAATAATTTAACATTTTTTATTTTATTGTCTACATAAAATGAAGTCAGAAGATAAAGAACAATTCACTTCTATTATTAATGTAGTGAAAAAAATTAATGAAGTTGGCTAAAGAAAACTTGGTTTTATCAAGTAAAAATATTCAAAATCTGACTTGAGAGATATTTGATCATGCAGTTGTTTAAAGATTTATATTCTATTTTGACCATTTTTTTTTTTTGAGAGGTTTTTGCTATAGGGCGCATGCACTTGCCAAACAGAGAGAGAGAGAGAGAGAGAGAGAGAGAAATCACCCCCCTGCGGGGGGGGGGGGGGGATGGCCATGCCTCAATCCCTTCTCCTTCATTCGCCTCTTGTGATTTTGGGCATGCACATACTTAAGCCACTGGGTCCGGGACTCGAACTGTGGTTGACCACATGGGAGTACAGTGACATAGCCAATTTACGCCAATTGCTGGTCCCAATTATTTTTTTAATAGATGTATTGGGCCAAAAAGAACTCTTGCTTATATTATTTTGAAACAATCAAATATTTCCTAATTAATTATGAAAAGGTGGTTTCAATAAAGAGATGTTTGTGCATATATAGTTTTTATTATATTTTGTTATTTCTCTTAGAGGTGAAATTATAAAGTTATTTTCATAACTCAGATGCCCTTTAGAAGTACAGTAGAGTGCTGGTAAAGAACAGAATTTTCTGGGGCCGGCAGGTTGCATGGTGGATAAGGGCACTGGACTACCACAAGGCTGACCATGGTTCAAGTCTCAGACCTGGTGGCTTGCTTTCCACTTTCCCTCTCTCTCTCACTTTCTCTCTCTGTGTCTTTCTGGTCAAATTAAAAAAAATGAATGAATAAATAAATAATTCTAAAAAAAAGAACAGAATTTTCTTTTGAGTTGTGCTCTACAGCCTCTTTTTTCTTAAAAAAATTATATATATTATGTGTGTGTGTGTGTGTGTTTTTATATATATAAAAACACACACACACACACACATATACATATATATATATATATATATGTATTTTTTTTCTTAGAGAGATATTTTTATTATAGGATATGTGCACTCACCAGAGCACAGAAAGAGAGACAAAAAATGAGAAAACATCCCCCAGGGGGATGGCTGTGCAATCCATTCTCCTCCATTCCCTTCTGGAGATTTTGAGCATGCATGCACAGGTACTCAGTATGGGTTTTAAGCTTCTGGGTCTGGGACTCAAACTGTGGTTGACTGCATGGGAGTCCAGAGACATAACTATTACACCACCTGCTGGTCCCTATTATTTCTAATTTTTTATTATTATTTTAATGAGAGAGAGAGAGAGAGAGAAAGAAAGTGAGAAAGCAAAGAAATTTGCCAGGTCTGGGACTTAACGACCATACTACCTGCTAGCTCCTTACCCTCGTTTTGATACAGATTTTATTACTGCCACCTTGCTGTTATGAAAGAACAAGAATAGATATATTCATATAAATATTTACTATATAAAGTTTTTAAAATAAAATATCTGATTTGATGATTACAAAATTTACTGAGTTGGTAGGCAGTATATTCCCATTAGCTGAATGAAGAACACTTATATTGTCTCATAAATTTGGGTAATACTTATAAAACTTAACCAAATGCAGTGTTTTCAGTCCAGATCCAATATTCTTACCTCTCAACTTGCTGCCTCTTGACAAGTGTATTCAAATACAGTGCTATTTATTTCCTTAGCTTAAGGGTAATGTAACCAGAAAAGTGAACAGAGAACTCCCCAAATGAAAGGTATTTTCAATATCATTAAATATAAGAAGAGTAATGCAGTACATATAATGAAGCTTTATCTAGAACCATTTTTAAATCTCTCAGGATCAAGATTCATTAAAATCACACACTAATACATAAAATTAAAATTTCTCATGTACAACAGCAAATACTTGGCAAAGTGTTGAAATCTCATTGATAACTGATAGTATTTTGAAACTTCAGCTCTTTATGAGTAAGATTCTGGAAACTGCTCTTATTGCTTCAGCAATTATTATTATTATTATTTTGTAGGAGATTTTTGCTATAGGGTGCATGTGCTGGCTGGAGAGACAGAGAGAGACAGAGGTAGTGAGAGGGAAAGTGAGAAATCACCCACAGGGTGGATGGCCATGCCACAATCCCCTTTCTTCCATTCTCCTCTGGGATCTTGGGCACACACACATGTGCCCTACATAGTTTTCAAGTCACTGGGTTTGGGACTTGAACTACAGTAGGCCATGTGGGAGTTCAGTGACACAACCACTTACGCCATCTGCTGGCCCTTCAGCAATTAATTTTAAACAGGAAAATACATAGGAGGTAGATAGGTTAAATTTCTTTTATCATTGATCATGGTCTTTGATTTGCCATGACTATGTTAAGTTGTAAGTCAAAAAAGTATCTTGAACAAGAATCCTGCTCTTTGATAAATTAGAGCATATTTAGTCAGAAGAGAAGCAGTTCCAAATTATTGAGGGGAAGTTTATTTTCTGAGAACTCATCTCACTGTTAACAAGAATAATACAATTGAGTGAATCACATAATGCGACTGGATCCTGGTTCTGGCAATTATGTAGCCATTTCCCTACAGTGACAACTTGGAAGCTACAGTTTCAGCACATTCTGGGTGTTGATTTCCTACAGGGGCATGTTTATGTTGTAGATGAAGCACAGGCTGCTTGGAAAGCTTCCGATGGTGCTATTGGGTTGAGGATTAATGAGGTTAAATTAACTCAGTCACTTAATGCACATTTTATTGAAGTTCAAGCTGTTTGGCCTGTTGCAGTTAATGTGAGTAGCCCAGAATGTTGCCAGTTAAATGTAAGTTACACATCAGGGATGCCAGAGTCATTACTGACAGGAAGAAAGTAATTTTATTTAGTTATGACATTTATCATAAAGGCATTATCATACACACATTCACGCACACATATGTTCTATCCAAAATTTTATCAAAAAATTTATCCCCATTTATTTGGGTATTTGATTGTTATCTGGAGCAGGAGTATATTTTTAGCTCTATTTTTTTTTTCTTGATTTTAGAAAGCAAAGCACTAACTTAAGAAAATGTAAGTGAAATGAACGAAATTCTCCATTTCCCATGAGAAGTGCAAATCATGAACATCTCGGCATAGCTATTTTTCTTGAACCTCTACGATAAAAAATAACGCAATGTTTTGAAAAGCTTTTGTGTTGAGAATATATGAGTCTGACACATAAGGCAAAGTCTTGGCATCCATTCATTTAGTAATTTATTTACTCACTATTTATTGAATGCCTAATATGTGCTACCGCTACAGTTAGTGCTGGGAATACCATAGTTCCAGTTCCCTTAGGTTCCTTAGCTTTTTCATTTACGTATGTATATCTTACATAATCAAGGGCTTTGGAACTTCCTGTAGTGCATCCACAAATGTACTGCCAGCTTAAGAAAAATCATTTCCAGATTGCAGAAAGTAAATAATTCCCTTAGGTGATGGAATCTAATATTCATAGAATAAATTGCTCCATTTTTATTTCAGACAGCAAAGGGAGACATAGAACATGAGAAATGACAACACTCTCCTTTACCAAATAGCCCAAAATACATGCCTTGCTAGCCATTAGTGCAAGTTATACAAAGGGTTCTGTTATGTGCAAGACCTCTCATAAGATAGGGAATCTCATAACCTATTTCATTTCTTATTGGTTAAGCTAGCACTTGAAATAACTCTTACTTTTAGGTCAGGCATTATGATATTGGAAACATTATCTAGATTGCATCTGCAGAAAAGAGCACACCATGCAAACACACACATACACACACACACACACTCACACTGTCATAAAGGACTCCTGAGTTCATGCACTGCATTTTTCTTCAGCCCCTGTCCCAGCACTTCCCTGGCTAGGAAGTAGGGCTTTGTCATCTTTACTGAGGACAGGGCATTGAGAAGTCGCTGCTAGAGGGAAGAAACATTAATGTTGCCAACAACCACCACAGTTTTATTGTTCATTTTGGCATTTCCCTACAGTTATTTTCCTATAACCCTCCAGCTTGACATTGCAAATAGTATTTATTTAATACAACAAGTTCTTATTAGCTGCCAAGTCCTTTGTGGGCTCTTTAAGAAAATATTTGACTCTAATCCTTCTTGCATTTAGAGATAGAGGACAGGAAGATAAAGGACAAGTAAAATTATAGTGATGTAAAATAGTATAGACAAGCACATAACAAAGGGAATGTAAAGTGGGTAGGAGAGGAAAACAACATCAGGAAAGACTGCAGGGAGGAAGAAGAGCATGAGAAAGTCCTTGAACAATAGCCACTGTTTATGTAGGAGAGGCCAGCTTGTACACAGGTTTGTACGAAGATGAAAACTGGTGGGGTATATTTAGAAATAATCAACAGACAGTGTGCCTGGAGTTGTCGGCAAAGAACTGGATCAGCTAAGGTTCGTTGGAGAGGGTTCATGCTAAACAGAACAGCAGCATATTAACGGAGAGGACGACTATCCATGGACATTTTGGTGGGAATATTGTAGAGGTGTCGTAATTCTCAGTGCCTCAGTCTCCTCATAAAATTTTTTTCCTCCAACTTTTTAAAATGTTGGTAATATGTGCATAACATAAACTTTACCTTCATGACCATTTTTTTAAAAATATCATAGGGCATGTGCACTTGCCATAGAGGAGAGAGATAGAGAGATACAGAGAGAGGTAAATTGAGAAATCACTTCCCTAGGGGGGATGGTTATACTACAATACCTTCTCCTATCTTCTCCTCTTGGGATTGTGGGCATGTACATACATGTGCCTGGCACGATTTTCAAGTTCCCTGGTTTGGGACTCCATTCACGGTCAGTCATGTGGAAGTTCAGCGCCTTAACCACGACACCACCTGCTGGTGCCACTTTTATGACCATTATAAAGTATACACTTGAGGTATTGTTTGCTCATGAAGTGTAGCCATCACCACTATCCCTTTCCATAACTCTTTTTGTCTTGTAAACTGGATGCTGTGTACCCCTTGCACAATAACTCTTCATTACACCGTTTTCCAGTCACTCACATGCCACTAGTGTATCTCAAGACTTGGGCTGGTACTAGAACCTCTCTGTTGGCCACGTGGGATCCAGTTTCCTTAACCACTAGGCCATGGGCTGCCCTGAGATTATGCTTTTCATTCTTCAGGGTATAAAGCAAGAATTGATGGATCTTATGGTAAGGTTATCTTTAATTTTTTGTTTGTTTGTTTTATGAGGAACCCCTGCACTCTGTTCCACAACTGTCAAACCAGTTTGCATTGCTGTCAGCAGCAGTGCCTAAGTATTCCAATTTCTCTATGTCCTTGCCAACACTTGTTATTTTCTATTTATTTTTTCATAGCAGCCATCCTAATAAATGCGGGGTGGTATCTTATTGTTTTAAATTGCCTTTCTGTAATGACTAGGGATGATAAGGACCTCTTCATCATGCTGAAATTGACACTCTGAAGAAAATGCAGATGTACAAAAAATCTAGGGTCAGGGTCAGAAGATATAAATCTGTGATTCCTTGACATGGCATACTTTTTATCTCTTTATCATGCTAAATATTCTAATGTGGAGCTAAAACAGAGCCTTGGAAGGATTATCACGTTTTCTTTGAAGTCAAATTTGCTTTCAATGACAATGTATTGATATAGGAACTGATTTTCCCTTTATTATTTAAAATACATTATATACATTTGCCCTTTATTTTGCAAGTGATATTTTATGAATTTATTATTTGCCTCATTGTTTGTGGCTTAAAGAATTCAAGAAAAACATTTTGTTATAAAATAATTGAAGTTGAAAGGAATAAGAGAGTACAGAAAACTAATTAGGAATATGTAGAGTCTTCCACATAAAATAAGTTCAAAGCTTTATTATGACATAGGATTTCTGAATATTACATATCCCTCACTTAGTAAGCCTAGTCCTCTTCCCCACTATATCAACTACTTTGCTATAATAAACTGGATTAGTCACGTCAGTTGACACTAGTACCAAAACTAAAGAATTTCACAGGATTTTCAAAAGATACACTTTAGCACTAAAACACAATACACATAGTAAAATATTTGAATGATGCATAGAACAATCTCAAGTCGAAAGCCTCTGTGTTATAGTTGAAATAGAACTGCCTGTTATATGCTCAGGTAGTACAGGACTGTTTTTTTTTAAATTTTTTATTATCATCATATTCTTCTTTATATTACATTGAATTACATATAACTTTACAGTGTATTACTATGCTTTTTCAAAAGGGAATGCCATGCATGTCAGTCAGTACAGAGACATTAATCTCCCCGCTTCAACATGCAATATCTTTTCTATGTTTTCCCCAATCATCATTATTATTATTCTAATTATTTTTTGAAACAGTCAATTGCTATTTCTCATTTTGCTTGTACAAATACTTTGCCCATCATGAAATACTTCTCAGATAAATCCAGTTGAGAATACTATACATGTCAACATCAACAGTTAATAAGCCATATCTGTTTCTCACTAACGTCCTGCCTCTCTACTGTTCACTTGTTATCTTTCTCTATCCTCTTCTCTTCACTTCCCCCATTCCACACTGTCCTATTCTCATTAAGTACCTTCACTGCTTTTATGTCCTCCAATTTTTTGCTCTCTATCACAGAGTCCTGATAGTCGGTATATATTGAGTGGATACATACAATATCTTTCTTTCATAGCCTGGCTTACTTCACTCAGCAATATATCCTCCGTATCTGACCACTTTCTATCAAATTCCAGGGTCTTGTTATTTTTTTTTATGGCTGAGTAGTATTCCATAGAGTATATATACCACACTTTTCCAATCCATTCATCAGTTTGTGGACATTTAGGTTGGTTCCATGTCTTGGCAATTGTGAATAATGCTGCAATAAACATTGATGTGCAAGCACTTTTCTGACTGAGCGTTCTCCTGTCTTTTGATCCAGCAATCCCACTTCTGGGTATTTACCCAAAAGACAGGACTGTTTTAATGAAAGCGTATTGAGTACTTCAGTAGAAAATCTGATGTGCTCTTCATGACTCAGTTATATCCACATAGAATGACAAAAGAAAGCCTTAACGAACACACAAAAATGATAATATACTAAACACAAAGGATACACTGAAAACAAATTGCTTTGGCAGCTCTTCATTTAATTTTGGATTTTGAGTTAAATTTGACAATTGTTATGTGTATAATATATTTTACCATAGAGTTATAAAACTGTTCACTTTTTTTTCTTGTCTTAAAAAATTTAATATGAAAAAACAAACTCACATTAGAAACAGAGACTATGGTATCTAGAATCTACAGTATTAAGCATGACAAGATATTGAGAAATGAGTTAAGAGGAACAGAATACACATTTTAAAACATAATGAATATTGGGAACCAGCAGTTAGCGTAATGGCTATGTCGCTGGACTCCCACATAGTCGACCGCGGTTTGTGTCCCGGACCCGGTGGCTTAAAACTCACGCCGGGCGCGTGTGCGTGCGTGCCCAGGATCCCGAGAGGAGAATGGAGGAAAAGGGATTGCGGCGTGACCATACCCCCTGGGGGGTGATTTCTCGCTTTCTGTCTCTATGTCTCTCTCTGTCTGTCTGGCGAGCGCACGCGCCCTATAGCGAAAAACCTCTCAAAAAAAAAATAATGAATATTTAGAACTTAAGGTATCTCTGGGGGTTACTAATACCCTGTGTTCATGACTAATAAATTGAAAGCTATCAAAATGTAGAGCTTTCTAGGCTAATTTATGCCAGCAGAGAAGTTGCAAGTCCATATTTCCATTCCTTTGTTTATTAAATAAATCGATATATATATATATATTGTTTTTTTTTTTTTTTTTTTTTAGAGATTTTCGCTATAGGGTGTGTGCACTCGCCAGACAGAGAGAGACATAGAGACAGAAAGCGAGAAATCACCCCCTGGGGGGATGGTCATGCCGCAATCCCTTCTCCTCCATTCTCCTCTCGGTATCCTGGGCACGCATGCACATGCGCCTGGCGTGAGTTTTAAGCAACCGGGTCCAGGACGCGAACCGCAGTCCACTACGTGGGAGTCCAGCGACATAGCCATTACGCTAACTGCTGGTTCCCGATAGATATATATTGAATACCTACTTTGTGTCAGGCCCTCTGCTAGGCATTAGGGTAATAATACATAAAACAATGAACAATAAATAATAAGTAAAACTACAAATGTAACAATCATTATGAAGAAAATATATGCAGCACAGAGACAGTATATAATGAAAGAATTTGACCATTTTGCAAGAAAAATCATCCCCAATAAAGCGACTTTTGTGGGGAAATTGCAGGATAGTAAAGATCAGCAAAGCCAATGACAAAGGGAAGAATATTTCCTGCAAAGTCTGTGACTAAAGGAAACAGAGAAAGTGTTATGGGTTGAATTGTGTCTCCCAGGATGTTATATTGGTGCCCTCACTCGCAGTATCTCAGAATGTCTCCTCATTTGGAAATAAGGTTGTTTACAGATATAAGAGTTGCTAGGATGAGGTCGGACTGGGGTAGGAAGGGTTCTTAGTCCTACGTGACTGGTGTCTTAAGAAGAAAAGAGAGACAGAATCAGGCATATGAAGGGGGAATGTCACGTGGTATATTAGAGACTGAAGTGCTGAAGTTGAAATCAAGTAACGTCAAGGCTATAGTAACCATCAGATGCTTGGAAGTGGCGAGGAAGCATTCTTTGCTGGTAAGTTTCAAAGGGGATGTGTATATGCAGATGCTTTGATTTTAGACTTCTAGTCTCCAGAACTGTCTGACCACAGAAATTTCTGCTGTTTTAAGTCACTGGTTTGTGGTATTTTGTTAAGGCTGCCTTAGTAAGTGGGCACAGTATACTTTGGAAAATGAACAGAAGTTAGTGTGTCTAGAGATGGACAGTAAAGAGCAGGAACAGTGGAGGAAGGCAGGCCTGCCCAAATCGTGCTTCAACCTAAGTGCGACCAATTTTCCCAGGATGAGATAATTCTGGAGAACTTACTTATTTGGAGAAAAGGACTTGGTCTCCGTTTAGTGATGTCATAATATACATGAAGTAAGAAAACAGAGCTATGTTTATTTCTTGTACTCTTCAGGTTTTTAGTTCTTTAAATTAGAATTTAGGTTGTGCTGTTATGTAGAATCTTCTGAGATAGGAGCAAAGACTATTAGGGATATGGTACATCTTGCATGTAATATTAACAGTATAATAACTTGTACATATACATGCAAAACATATAAAAACTGTGAGTCTTAGTCATTTAAATATATTTCTTTCTTTTTTCTTTTCTTTTTTTTCTTTTTTTTTTTTTTTGGAGAGGATTTTGCTATAAGGCACATGCTCTTGCCAGAAAGACAGACAGAGACAGAGAGACAGAAAGCGAGAAATCACCCACCAGGGGTCATCACCACGCTACAATCCCTTCTCCTCCATTCTCTTGGGATCTTGGGCATGCACGCACACGCACCCAGTGTGAATTTAAGCCACCAGGTCTGAGACTCGAACTGCGGTTGACTATGTAGGAATCCAGCGACATAGCCATTATGCCATCTGCTGGTCTCTAGAGTAAATACATTTCAAAAATAAGAGAAATAAGTACTTTTTATTTATGTATTCTTTTTCTTTAATTACGGGACGATCTGTGTGCTCTCCAGAGAGAGACAGAGAGAGAGAGAGGGAGGGAGAAAGCACCTCCCCAATGGGGCGTGGTCATGTCACAATCCTTTCTCCTTTATTTCCCATCTTGGCAGGATTTTTGGGCACATGCCATCTGTAATTTTCAAACCACGGGGGCTGGGACCTAGACTGTGTTCAGCCATATGGAATCTAGCTCTCATACTAAACTACAGGGCTGACCCAGTTTTTTATTTTAAAACCAGTTTTCTTTAATCAGAAAGAGAGAGAGGAGAGAGAGAGAAAATGAATTAGTGAGAGAGACAAAACAGAGAGAAACAATTTTAAGTCACATAGTCCTAAAGTGTACTTGCATAATAGGTTTTTATTATTTCAAAGTTTCTTGAATCTGAAGAGAGTGTTTGTTTGTACAACAGTATGCTTTGTATATAATTGTGTTTAGTCCCACTCTGCTCAACCAAAATTGAATTTTGAGAATCTTAAATATAAAAATGAATTCTGATTTCATTGTCTTTTACACCCTTTTATATTTGCAATATTTTTATTGGATTACTTAGTTTGACCATATTTTGTGTTTGTTTTTATGACATTCAATTTTCGATGCTTCTTTTTTTTTTTTTTTTTTGGAG
Organism: Tupaia tana; assembly: GCA_026018925.1. Lineage (NCBI taxonomy): Eukaryota > Metazoa > Chordata > Mammalia > Scandentia > Tupaiidae > Tupaia > Tupaia tana. The sequence continues at coordinate 57,750,591 of JAKSZU010000001.1, forward strand.
AGGTTTTTGCTATAGGGCGCGTGCGCTCGCCAGACAGACAGAGAGAGACATAGAGACAGAAAGCGAGAAATCACCCCCCAGGGGGGATGGTCACGCCGCAATCCCTTCTCCTCCATTCTCCTCTCGGGATCTTGGGCACGCATGCACACGCGCCCGGCGTGAGTTGTAAGCCACCGGGTCCGAGACGCGAACCGCGGTCGACTACGTGGGAGTCCAGCGACATAGCCATTACGCTAACTGCTGGTTCCCGATGCTTCATTTTTTTTGAGAGATTTTTGCTGTGGGGTGTGTGCACTCGGAGAGACAGACAGAGAGAGACAGAGAGACAGAGAGAAATCACCTCCAGGAGGGGAGGCCATGCCACAATCCCTTCTCCTCCATTCTCTTCTTGGGATTTTGTGTACATATGCACACACACCAGGTGTGAGTTTTAAGCTGCTGGGTCCAGGACTTGAACCATGTTTGACTACGTGGGAGTCCAGCAACGTCACCATTATGCCATCTTCTGGTACCTTGTTGCTCCCTTTGAGTTATTAGTGTGCAGATTGTTTGTCAGAGACATTCTTTATTTTGTTTATGAGACAGAGAGGAAGGAAAAAAAGAGAGGGAAAAGGAAAGATGCAGAGATAGATTTTTGCTTTTGCTTTTGCTATAGGGTGTGTATGCTTACTGGAGAGAGAAACAAAGGGAGAGAGATGGAAAGTGAGAAATCACACCCTGCGGGGATGGCCATGCCGCAATACTTTCTCCTCCATCTCTTCTTGGGATTTTGGGCATGCATGCCCACACATTCGGTGTGATTTTCAAGTACTGATCTGGTACTGGAAAAGCAGTTAGCCCTGTGAGATCCATTTGTCTTAACCTCTGCGCCACCTGCTGGCCCCAGGTAGGTATTTTTTTCTTTTTTTGGAGAGGTTTCGCTATAGGGCGCGTGCGCTCGCCAGAGAGAGAGAGAGAGAGAGAGAGACATAGAGACAGAAAGCGAGAAATCACTCCCCAGAGGGGATGATTACGCCGCAATCCCTTCTCCTCCATTCTCCTCTTGGGATCTTGGGCACGCACGCACACGCGCCCGGCGTGAGTTTTAAGCCACCGGGTCTGGGATGCGAACCGCGGACGACTACATGGGAGTCCAGCGACATAGCCATTACGCTAACTGCTGGTTCCCCAGATAGGTATTTTTGATAAGGTCTCCTGTGTCGTGATTCTCCTGCCACAGCCTTCCAATTAGCTTGAATTATAGGCATGAACACCCTGCTTGTTCCCATTGACCCAAAGTAGAACCTGGGCCTATCTGTATGCCATAGTGGCTAGGCCTAGCAGAGACTCTTAAGATTGCCGAGGGTCCTCTTAAGTAAACATTCTGATATATTTTTGGGGCTTCTATCATTTAAGAAATGTGGATCCATTTTTAAGAAAATGTTCTTGAGGCATTCTTTATTCAAGTGAGCTCTACATCAAAAGATTTATTGTTCTTCCGAAAACTATCAGAAAATGTTTATTATATGTCAAGACCTACGTGAAACATTAGTAACACAGATATATTCATTGTCAAAACTGAAAGTTTTTACATTATAAATGTCTATATCTCTAGAGCAGGTGTGTTTTAAACATAATGAATTAAGGCTATCTGTAACAGAAATGAATGCCTTTCTCATATCCTTTAATTTGATTCTCATATCCTTTAATTTGATCGAGAGGTCACATGTCAACAAACATGATGAACACTGATGTTTTTTCTGTTTTTCTACCTAGGAGGTGGGGAGCAAATATGACCCATAATCCATGAGGGTTATAAGTTGGTAAATAAATGCCATGGAGTCTCAGTAGGCAAATTCTTAGGTACATTTTATGTTTTCCTGAGAGGTCCCCACTGGAATTGAAAGCCCACTGTTATATTAGCAACAAACACTTTTATTGATTTTTTTTTTCTCTCCTTTTTCTCTTATACCTTGCTAATTGGAATCTCTTTCTAACTAAATCATTTTTATTTACTTTCTGTCAGGATCTACTTATAAGAACCCAAATCATACTACTACTTAATCTGCAATATTTAGGTATTTTCCATTTTGGGATATGTCTTATTTTGACTTTTAGAAAAAGCTCAGAATAATTTAGAAATGAGAAATTTTGTTGGCTTTCTTTGAAAATTTTTTTTCATTATCTGACTCAAGGCTTCTTCTTGCCTTTGGCAAATTGAAAAATGACTGTCCCTGAAAGGCCTGCAGTCACCAATGATAAAGCATTGCTTAATATTGGCATTGCCCCTACCATATTTCTGCCTCAGGCAAGTGCCAAGATAGAGGGGACAACTCATGATTTCTGAAACAATAAAGCTGACATTATTATTTTATAAGATTATGTATCATGCGCGTGGATTTGTTTTTCCAGGATCTGCTACTATTTCCTTTACAGATTTAATCTAAATAGACTTCCTTTGATACAAATTACTTTTCCTTTTTTTTTTTCTTTGACTCATTATTAGGGACACCTGGGCATTTTAATTTTTCTCAAAATATTCAAGGACTATTACTGGAAAGATACTTATTTTAAAAAATCCTTTCAGAATTTTATATATGGGTTCAAAAACTCATAAATACTTATACACTTATTAGTTCTCATATATTTTCTATATATAAACGCATATGAAACAGAGAAGAGTAAAAGTAAGGAAAAGAGCCAAGAAATGTCAGGCATATCACAATTTCAGTTTCATTGATCCCTACTGTTTAAACTTGCCCCAAATATAACAAAGGGTACAGTAATTGAAAGAATATCAAGATGACTGTTTTAACCTTATATCTTCTTCTACAATCTTTCCAGGTTGCTTAAAACTCTCAACTTTGGAAGTGCCATAATGTGAAACTTACTAAAAAAGAGTATGTGATAAAGGCACTGTATCAAATGATCTTGACTGTATTAAATTACATATGTTGATAGTTTTAAAGTACATTCTAATGACGATAATTTCCTTATTTGCATAGTTAGGATTAGCCAATTAATAGGTTAACATCAGCCACACATAGAGGTATATGGTCACTTGCTCCTAGCTCAGCTTGCAGAAAGCCAAGATCTCTTAGTAAGAAGCTAAGGAGTTAAGTCAATGTCAGGGGCATAGGATAGGGCTATCACAATATCCTATGGAGCTGAAGACATTTGAAGGAGGGGGATAATTCTGGAAAACCAGAGTGGAAGATAAAAGTATCATAACTTATTGAAAACAAACATGTATCAGGACCAGCAGTTGGTGTAATGGCTATGCCACTGGACTCCCATGTAGTTGACTGCGGTTCGTGTCCTGGACCAGGTGGCTTAAGTTGATGCCAGGCATGTGTGCATGTGTGCCCAAGATCCTGAGAGGAGAATGGAGGAGAAGGGATTGCAGCATGGCCATCCCCCCTGGGGGGTGATTTCTCGCTTTCTGTCTCTCTGTCAATCTCTGTCTTTCTGGTGAACATGCGCCCTATAGCAAAAACCTCTCCAAAAAACAAACAAGCGAACGAACATTATCAAATTCATGTATTAGACCCAGGCCTGATGAAATCATAGTAGTGAAATAGTTATTCATGTGTGGTATACACACAAAAGATGGAATATTAGCCAACCCTAAAAAAAAAAAAAAATAAGCAAGGAGATCTTGTAACTACGTGGATCAAGCTGGAAGACATTATGCTAAGTGAAATAAACCTGTCACTGAAGGACAAAACCTGCCTGATTTCACTTACATGAGCTACCTAAACAGTCAGACTCCTTGCAGCAGAGATTAGCATGGTTGTTACCAAAGTTTAGGAACAGAATGCAATGGGAAATTGTTGTTGCTATTTACTATAAATTTACTATAAATTTTTAGTCATGGAAGATGAATTATTGTTCTAGAGATATACTGCACAGCGTAGTGCCTATAGTCAACAGCACAGCATTGTGCATTTAAAAAAATTGTTAAGAGCGTAGATCTCATGTTAAATGTCCTTACCATAAACGAAGTAATAAAATAAAAGTACACAAAGAAACTTTTGAAGATGATAATAATGATGAATTCTTAGATGTATGTATATTTGCAAAATCATCAACTTGTATATATTAAATATGTATAGATTTTTGTATATCAATTATAAGTCAATGAAGTTGTTAAAACCACTCACAACATTGGTTAAGGTACTGGATTTCCACATGGCTGACCACAGTTCAAGTCCTGGACCTGGTGATTTGAAAACGCTGGGCACACGTGTGCATGCATGCCCAAAATCCCTAGAGGAGAATGGAGGAGAAGGGATTGCAGTGTGGCCATCTCCCTGGAGAAGGGATGATTTCTCACTTTCCCTCTCTCTGTCTCTCTCTGGTGAGCACACACACCCTATGGCAAAGAACCTAAAACACACACACATACACACACAAAGTAGTACACAGATAATTATAGTGGATACAAGGAACTATTAGGACTTATGGAAATCCTTTTTCTCAAAACTGCCTGCCACTGTATCTGTTATCTGATATCTTTTCTCTCCTCCATTTTTCTCTCCATTCCAAGATTTGTCTCCCTTTCTTTTTGACTTTCTTTTCTCCTTTTCTTCCTTCAATTCTCTCTTCCTTTTTTATTGTTTTTTACTCAAATATTTATTTATTGTTTTAGTTTTTACATAGGGCACATGTGCTTGTTGGAGAAAAACAGAGTGGGGGAGAAAGAAAGAGGGAAAGTGGGAAGTCCCCTCTCAGGGAGGATGGCCATACCACACTCCCTTTTTCTCCATTCTCTCTCAGAATTTGGAGCAAATATGCACATGCATCTGGTTTGTTTTGCAAATTGCACAGTCCAGGACACAAACTTCGAAGTCATCCATGTGGGATCCAGCTGCTTTATTCACTAAGCCACCAGTTGGCCCCTTACATATTTATATACTTTTCATATATTTATATATAATTTTTAATTCTGCTATGCAGAAAAAGGGAATAAAGACAACTAGAAGTTTTTAAGGATCATGTACCTGTAAGAAGTGTTATTAAATCAACCACTGTTTAATTGTTTAATAGTTATCCTATTTCAGTGAAAAAATTTAAGAAATAATAGATTAAATCAAACTTATAACCAGACTTTTTTGTGAATTGTCTCCAATGGTATGACTGTAAACATACTCTCTGTGCTTTTCTGCCGAGACAGGGCAAGTCTGTCAGTTCGAAAGAACTTAAGAAGATAATGGTTCACCTCATCCGCCCCCGAAACTTGTAGAAAAATACAAAGTTTATGCTGATTTCTTTCTCCTAAATTAATGTAACTTTTTGAGATAAAGAACTAAAAACTATTGTGTCTCAATTAACATTAAAGCTATTTTTCCCTTAAGTTTTTTCAGAAACACAGAAGTTTGATGGAAAACTGTAGGAAATGGGGATGTGTGAGAACAGCAATGACTTACCGGCTTATTGAAGACGAGATGAGATCTCCTCCAAATAGCATGATATAAGGGGAACTGAAACTTAGAACTGTATCTTCTCACATACTCTATTTATTCTAAGTGCTACATGACTCTGAGTGAATGCTCCAAGATATAGTGGGACTTGAATGGCAAGCTGGGCATATCAACATGCCAATGATCTGTAGATTATGGAATATGCTTCTACCAAATCTTAAATTGTCAATGATTAAGGTCAAAGACAATTAGTAAATCCTGCATCTGAATAGAAATCTCTTCATCCTGGGACACATAAGTGGAAAAAGAAATTGTATAAACTATAAAAATGTAGAAATGTACCATCAACATTTGAGTATTCTACTATGTAATAGAAACACACCCAAAACTAAAAATAATAATGTTTTAATTATTTCTCATGATCTATTGCTGACGAGACTCAGCTCCATGTAGGTTGGCTGAAGCTGACATTATTTAGATGGCTGACTAGACTGTAACATCCAACATTCACATGGCTGGTGATCAATGCTAATGTCTTTTTCTCCCATTGAGCAGTTACCCTGCTTTGGTGGTTTCATTCTATCCCAGTTCCATTGATGATCCTGTTTCCCTTGCCAATTTTTGATCCAGGCTTAAACCCATTAGTTCCTGGCTTCCCCATCGATCATGGTAAATTGAATAGTTCAATAAAGTGATTTTGAGTACTTTCATGTAAAGGTTGTAGGAAATGACCTTCTCTGCCTTTCTTTGGAGGAGACTTGTTAACTAATTAAAAAGACATCACAATCTTGAGGGAAGGCAGCTTACGTAGGTAACCAAAGAAGAGAGAGAGAGAGAGAGAGAGAGAGAGAATGAGAGACAAATCAATAGAGCTAAAAAAGACAGCTGGACTCTTGGACAAACAGTGCCTGACCATCTTCAAATACCTTAGGGACTGAGCCAGTGCATTCGCTTAACTGTTTAAGTTGCTTTGGGTTATATTTCCTGATACCTGCAAGAAAAAGCATTCTAATTGATAAACACTGGTAAAATAAATGACCTGAAGATGGTGAAACAAAAAGATAAGCACAATGGTTACTACTTAAGAAAAAAAGTAGCAGACAGACTTTAAAAGTGTCAACCAATGAATCAATCAAAAATAGGTTAAAATATTAAGAAAGGTGATACCATAAATGCAGAGATATTTGTGATTCAGAAATAATAGTCATAATAGAAGTATCAATAAGGACATTTTGAGTGCTTACTCTGCTATCCCAAGATTTTTGCATATTTTAGCTCTTTTAGTCTTCGTTAAAACCGCAATAAAGTTGTACTACTTTAAGGTTTATTTTAATAATGAGGGCTATAAGAAAAAAGTTGAGTAACTTCTAGCAGTCATGGCTACATAGCTTGTTTTATTAGGTATAATTTACTGAAAACATGTAGGGAGCCAGATACAAAGCATTGCCCTGTCACATGACAGGGGCCTGCTAAGCCTAGCGTCTTTGGCGTTGACCCTGGCAACGGTCGGGGTGGCTTGCAGAGCTAGTGCTTCCTTGGCCTAGCATCATGTGATGTTGACCCTGACTTAGGTCAGGGTAGCCTGAGGAACTGGTTGCCATACTCCTTCCCAACTTTGCTGGCTTGAGAAAAATCACCTGAATGGAAAAGGCCGGGGTGTTCTGTATATAAGGTAATCGTAAATCAGTAACCCGTGATTGTACTCGTGATTATAGTTTGATAGTTACCTATGATTTTGTGTAGGAAACCGTTACCAAGAGGCCTTGGAATAAACAAATGAACTTCCTTGTACCCTCTGCATAAAAGAATGAGAAGCAATAAACTCGGGGCTTCAGTCCTGAACTGTAGCCCTCCCAACCCCATCTTTTGTCTCTTGTCTTTCTTTCTAATCCTCACCCCTGCACTCAGGTACCCTCAATTACCTACTGGCCTGCTCCGGCAAAAACACATTTAAAATCCTTGATAAATGGAAGAATATGCTTAGATTATTTATATTGTCAAAACAGATTCTAAGGGAAGGGAAATACTTGGAGAGCTAATAATTGTCAGAAATTTTAAATTACTAAAGTATTACTTCACAAAAAAGAAAAACCTAAGAAATCAGATGATTTTAATGGGAAGTTATGGGAAACAGATACCATGTTATAATGTTATCATAGTACCGTTGATACAGCTGACATAATAAAATGATAGACTACTTTATGAATGTAGCCACAAGTATCCTAAATGAATTAGTTTCAAATTAAATTAGAATTTACATGTAAATGAATTATGAGTCAGTATCAAATGACATTCTGCCCTTTATCTAGGTTATGCATTAACACAATCTAGCTATCCCTGTATAAAATAGATTTCCAGTGTTAAGACCATCTGTTTACATTTCTGAAATGTAATCAGCCTTGATGTTGAGTAGTGCTTCCCAATGCAGTAGCTATGGTCAATCAATTAGTAATAAAAACTTGGAATATGAAGACATAATACAAAGGAGACACGTAACAACAAAGGGAGAATGCTCTCTCCTGGCAAGCAATTCCATAGTTGCCCACTGACATCAGAACAGCATCTCCATCCTGAATTTTAGTAGGTAGTATAATTCCAATGGATATTGGATGGAAAAAAGGAAAACTCACACATTCTATGAATATCATTATATGCTGTGGAAATGATTCAGAAACAGGCTCCAAGGACCACCAAATGAAAATGACTTCTCACTATTTCAAATGTAATCATTTAAATTCACATTTCTTTTTACATATGCTGCTTTATAATGTGTGAATTTTAGGAAAATGCTATCTACTTTAATATTTGAGTCAGTAACAAAATACTTTCTAGGGAAATACCTAGGAATTTCTTAGGTCTATATTGTCTCATAGAGTAATTACTAATTACTACTCCAAAATTATGCTTTAACCTGTATTTTACTTGTTATAAGTATCATAGCCAAAAGTCTTGTGAGCCCAAGATATATAATTTCACTTGCTCCTCTAAGGCTGTAAGTCCATCACTGGGTAAAAAGAAATTCAATTGGACTGACATGATTTGTTGTTCACCTAGTCATGTTGATTATTAGCCTGCCTCTTATATGTTCTAGGGGTTTGTAAATTGCCTGCTGAGGGAGCTGTTCCAGTATCAGGAAAGATATTGAAGATAAACCAAATTGAACTCTTTCAAAAGTGTTGCCATTTTTACCTCTCTCTTCAATTGATCACTTTCCTATAGTCTCAGCCCTTAGAAAGAAGAGGTGTATTTAATTTGCTCTAGTTTGAGAAATTTTGACTAGGTTAGCTAATAGCTACTACGATTATCATAAAATTTTAATGTATATACTTCGCTAATATATTTGGGCCATTTTGTAAACTCTTTATATTGTTATTTTATAAGGTTGCAATGTGTTCACAATGTGGCACTGTTTAAACTTATTTGTATTTGGTGCATATTTTTATACCTGGTGAGATAAAATACGTAATATTCTTCTTCATCAGTATTTTCTTAACTAGTCCCAGGGGCAGTGGCACAGGTGGTAGGACACCACAGAGAAATATGGGAAAGTTCAGAGTTCAATTCTCAGGCTGACCTGGACATACCTGATGTGTCCACAGGTGGACCTGTGATCCTGACTGACTGCAAGGCTGTGAGGAGGATCACAGCATGTTAAGATCTTTTTGAGGTATCTGTCTCTATTCCTCTCTCCATCATTCATGACAGAAAGAAAGGAATAAACCAAAACAACATTTTCTTGACTAGACTGCCGGAAGCCCTGCTCCAGCCGGGGTGAGTACACAGGAAGGTGACACGGGTGAACAAAATCAGGCTGAAACCTCAATGCCCCTTAGCATATTCTCAGCCAGCTACAGCCAGAGCAAGCTCAAGACTGTAGCCTGATGGCCAGGAGACATACATATTTATTAATGAAGGAGTTTTACAGGAGTAGGATGGGTAAGTGAAAGATTTTACTCCAAAAGGTAAAGCATTCAAAGCATAGGAACAATAATCATAAAACATGACCTCTATTTTGTTTAGGTCATAATCCTTAGAATGAGGAAGTCCATTTGTCTGGTGCATTTTCTCCTTAGATTTTGATTACCGGGAAGGGTCTTTTGGATGAGAGGGCTCCCAGGAATCTTAATAACCTCAGTCCCAGGCCAGCTTGATAATTTCAGTCTCAGATCAGCTTGAGAACTTGAGCCCCAGGTCAGCTTGAGAACTTCAGCTTCAGGCTAGGGTGGCAGCAGATTGCTGGTTACAAGGGCCTAGAAATAAATCCTGTCTGGTTAAGTAAAGACAAGTACTAAAGTGGAATACCTATGTTATCTCTGGGATAATCCACAGCTAAGAGGGTGAGTCTAATGTCTACATGGAAAAGGAATGTGGTCTTGTGAGTAGCTTAATGACTGACCTAAAGGTTACTGTGTCCTTGGGACCCTCTACATGCTATTCTCTACAATGGCTGTGACTTGGGCAACGGCAATCTTCCCTTGTCCTGAGATTAAAGGTGGCTCATGGTCTTTGTTTGGGGTATCAGCACCTTGTGGATGAGTCCCTGAGCCCCTCCAAGCTACTGAGATCATTTCACCAATTAGTAGCTTTAACTAAAACCTTTTTAATGCTTATCTATGTAATCCCCAGTAGGAGAAGTGAATGCAGCATTCTTTATTGACATTTTCCAGGAGGGTGGGCTGAATCTAATGGGAGTAATTCCCTTCACAGCCACTGCCTTAGTGGATCTGCATTCCTTCAGGATTACTGTAAAAGTTATAGTAAGGCTGGGGATGCCTTTATGGGGTACTGGGGTACGGCAATAAGGCCCATGGCAGAGATATTGAGTGCAGGCCATACAGCAAAACAATGGAGGATCAGAACTCATAAAACTGTTGACCTTGCTAACAGTTCTCCTCAGCTGAGTCCTTGCTTTTAGGCACGAGGGGCAGTTCTTTCATACTCAGCTTATGTTAACTGCATGGTCCCAACACTAGACATTTTTTTTGGGTCAATTTCCAGAATAAAAGAAACATATAGATTCTTGTCAGGAAACCATGTGTTCAATTAAAAAAGAGTCAAGATACACTGAATTTATAAATTCAGTTAGGATAAACTGACAGTTTTCAGAAAGGAAGGGACTGAGATAAGGGACATTCTAACACCTTACAATAAAACAGTAACACTTGACAGGAGGAGCTAGGGACACTAGGACTGAACCATTTTGAATCAAGATGGCACCTAGAATGACTGCTTCCTGATGTTTAAACCCATTACATCCTCATCTACTGTAGTAGCATGTTGAATGACATTCCCACTTGCATCAAGGACAGTTTACAATAACATGACAATGACTGAAACTAATAAGGCCAGAAAATGTTGGGGGGAGGGACAGTGGTTCCAGTAATACCATTCATTGGCTTTCTCCTGGAAGAGTCATGAACAAACCACCATCTACTAAGCTAGGCATTAAGCCAAGGCTTATAAGCCAGACACTAAATGAAATTTGGGGCTGCCTTACCTTTAAGGTAGCCCTTCTATTTACCTTTCAGTTAATAGTTCTTCCTTCCTTCTCCCCGCACTAGGCTGCTCTACCTATGAAGTAGTGTCTGCTCTGTACACTTCCATAAACCTGCTTTCACTATCTCTTTCAAAGGCTCGCTCTTGAATTCTTTCCTGTGCAAACCAAAGACTCTGGGTAGAGACTCCTATGCGTTGTCTCCCAGTAGCAATTTACAATGTAAACATTTTCACTTTCAATAAATACATGGTTTTATTTATTTGGGCAACTTTTTTGCTTTTAAATAAGGTTTTATACATTTCTTCATGTGAAATGTTGCTCTCAAAACCAACATTGTATTTCAGGGTGTAGAAGAAGCACTTCATACATAATTCCTATTTAGTCACATGGAATATTTAAAAGAAATGTACTTAGTGGCCAAGATTTTAAAGTCACATGGAATATTTAAAAGAAATGTACTTAGTGACCAAGATTTTAAAAACTTAATAATTTTTACTACTTTTTAAAGACATTTCTTAAGTGAAAATAGCATTTTAAAATAACCATACATATGGGGCAGTGAAGAATTTAATAACTACTAGTCTAGCTTGGCAACACAACTTGATTTGAATAAAGGCATCAGCAATTTTACCAATTAATGTTTTTGCATTAGGGAAAATGTCAGCAGTGAAAAAAAACAATGACATCTTAATATTATCAAAACAGTTTTTTTTATGGTTCAATTTTTAAAAATTATTATTTGTACATTAAATTGCTATACGTCATTTAGATTGTGGAGAGACATTACCCAGCATGATTCACACCTCAGTCCAGCCCAGTTGATACTATTATACACATCCTCGTCAACAGATAATAAACCTTATTTGTGTCTCACAAGTGTCTTAGCTCTTCATTTCTCCCCCAAATTTCCTTTCCTAAGTTCTTCCCCTCCCACATTCTCTTTCCACTTTGTCTCTAGTGTCCATTACAATTTTTAATACTTTTATGTTCTCCAATCATTCAGTCTCTAACATAGAGTGCAGACAATCAGTATATATTAAGTGGAGACATACAATGTTTCTCTTTCATAGCCTGTCTTGCTTCACTGAGCAACATATCTTCCATATTTGTCCACTCTCTATCAAATTCTAGGGCCTTGTTGATTTTTATGGTTGAATAGTATTCCATGGAGTATATGAGGTGCCACAGTATTTCAATCCATTCATCAGTTTGTGGACATTTGGGTTGGTTCCAAGTCTTAGCAATCGTGAATAATGGTGCAATGAAAATAGTTGTGCAGGCACTTTTCTGACTGAGTGCTCTCCTGTCCTTTGGGTAGATACCCAGAAGTGGAATTGCTGAATCATAAGGTAGTTCTATTTGAAGGTCTTTGAGGAACCTCCATATCACTCTCCACAGTGGCTGGACCAATTTACCTTCCCACCAACAGTGTAGGAGTATTCCCTTCACCACATCCCTTCAAGCAGTACTTTTTTTCTTTCTTTCTTTTTTTTTTTTTTTTTTTTTTTTTAATCTTCACCAGTCTGATTGAGGTTAGGTGGTATCTTATTGTGGTTTTGATCTGCATCTCCCTTACAATGAGGGATGTTGAGCATTTTTTTCATATGCCTTTTGGCTGTTCATACGTCTTTCTTAGAGAGTTGCTTATTCAGCTCATTTTCCCATTTTTTAATTTGATTAATCATTTTCTTCTGGGTAAGCTGCTTGAGTTCCCTATGTATTTTAGTTATCAGTCCTTTTTCTGAGGCAGTTGACAAAAATTTTCTCCCATTCCAAGGGTTGTTGATTCACACTAATTATGGTGTCCTTTGCTGTGCAGAAACTCCTTAATCTGATGTAATTCCACATGTCTATTTTGGGGATTATTGCCAGTGCTTTGGGGGTCTTGCTTAAGAAGTCTTTGCCTACCCCAATGTCTCCCAGAGTTTTCCCAATGTTTTCCATCAGTAGTTTTACAGTTTGCAGTCTTAGGTTTAGATCTTTGGTTCACTCACTTTGAGTTGATTTTTGTTAATGGTGACAGACAGGGGTTCAGATTCATCTTTCTGCAGGTGGATACCCAGTTCTTTGAACACCATTTGCTAAAGAGGTTTCCCTTTTTCCACTGGATTGGCTGGTACCCTTTGTTAAAGATGAATTGGTTGCATATTTCACGGTTTATTTCTGGAGTCTCTGCTCCATTGGTCCTCATGTCTATTTTTGTGCCAATACTATGCTGTTTTGATGATCACAGCTTTGTAATGTTTTTTGGGGTCAGGAAGTGAGATGCCACCTTCTTCAGTCTTCTTGAACAGGATGGCTTTAGTAAAATGGGGTCTTTCATGGTTCCAGACAAATTCTATGATTATCTTTTCTAGATCTGTGAAGAATGTCTCTTGTAATTTTATAGGGATTGTATTAAACAAGTAGATTAATTTGGGTAGTATTGCCATTTTTATTATATTGATTCTGCCAATCCAGGAACATGGGATGTCCTTCCACTTTTTAGTGTCCTTTTTAATTTCCTTTTAAGGTTTTCATCAAAATGGTTTAAACTCATGGATTCTGTGAACAGTCTTGGGGACTCATCATCTGCACTACAGTTTTCATGACTGAACTTTGAGAATTATTGGAGTAGTTTTTTGTATTAAATAGTAAATCTTAACTTTGAAAGGGTAAAGTTCATCAATTTTTAACTTTGTCATATTTTTTGGCTCTTGTTTAACTGATTATTTTAAAACCATAATTATAAAAAATATTCTTCTTCTGTTAACTTTATACCTTTTATATTTTAACCTTTCATTGATGTGGAAATTTATTTTAGATTAAGATGAAAGGAATGAAACCATCTTTTATTTTTTCATAGATTAATAAAAATATCTCAGTAACATCCAGCACATAGTCCATTTTTTCCTTATTGAGGGAATATACTCATGTATGCATATTCTCATATATTATTAGTAAGTCCAATATACATATAGATATGTTTTAGCTTCTCTTTTTGATTCATTACTTTTGCTTATCTTTTCTATACCAGTTTAACACTGTTGAACTCATCAAGGCTTTGTAAAATAACTTACAATTTAGTAGGGAAGTTTTCTTACTTGTTTTCTTCTTCAAAATATCTTAGCTTTGGGGCTAGCAGGTGGCATGGTTGTTAAAGTGCTGCTGGAGTCTCACATGGCCAACTGCAGTTTGATTCCCAGACCTAAGAGTTTATATTCTTGCCTTTTCTCTTTCTCTGGTGAGCACATGTGCCCTATAGGAAATTAAAAATAATAATAGCAATAATTAAAGTTAAATAAATAATTCTTTCAAAATTACCTCATCCTTGGTAGATCACCTTTCTTTTGGGTAAAATTTAAAATAAGTTTATAAATTCTTCTTCTAAGTTCTCCTTGGTACTGCATTGAATATAGACATGATTTGGGCAAATTTGGCAACAATATTATGTCTCTTAATTTCTCTTTTAAGTCATGTATTATACATTTAAAAGGTAATTGCTAATAGTCTTGTACCTTGTTAATTATTTTCTGATGTACTTAAGAATTTCATTGCTTCCAAAAATATATTGTTTATTTCTATTGTATTTCTAGCTAGATTTTTTTGATATGATAAAATGCATTGATTTTTATAAGTTGATTTTTAAATTTAGAAACCTTCTAGACATAAGATTAGTTCTTAATTTTTTTATTCTCTTGATGTTGTCTTTACAGAATCACATAAAATGCAAATTTTACTGGCTATCGTATAAATCATAAATGATACAATATTCTAATGCAAATTAATTCATGTATGTAATAATATTAAATTTTTTTCATCATGATGCAAATATTCTCCTTTCTTATACTTGTAAATTATTTTTCTTCCTTATTCGTTAGCTTGGACATCCTCTATCATTTGTAAGAGGAAGGTGCTCTGACAAAAGGTCTCTTAGGCTTGTTCCATGAAATAAGAAGTTTGCTTTCTCTCTATTTTAACCTTCCTGAGTCTTGAAATAACATGTAGAGGGATCAGGAAGGAAGAAAAGTTTATGTTTCCTTTTAAAGAAACAAACAAGAAAAATATTTTAACATATTGCTAAACCTAGCAACAACTGAAAAGAAATTAAACTGTTTAAATTGTGAAAACAAAGCATAGGAAGAAAATAGTAATATTTTACTCAAAAGTCATAAAATTCTATTTTGCCAGTTCAGTCTTATGTTCAGACTCTCTTCTGTTGAATATGCAGTGGTCCAATCTTTCCATTTAAATCCTGGAAGTTAACATTCTACATTGTTACTGTTATTTCTTGTCCCTAGCATTAAATTGGTCATTTTCTTGGTTGCCTTTTTTTCTCTTATTTCTGTATGTATCTTTGCAACAAGCATTATCGAACTTATGCAAATAACCCTTTTTCCACAGGGAGAATAATAATAATGCTTGTTGCATTGATTTAGAAATCAGAATTACTCATTATTGGACAGGGCTTTGACTGGAATGTCATATCTGAAGATTAAATAGAAAACTATGGAACTAAGGTGGATCTCAGTGAAGCTAGCAGAAGCTCTTAGAAAGTTGGCCTGGTACTATAACTAGTTCTGCCTGGCAGACAGGATTAGAGAAGATATATGAAATAATTTATAACATAAAATAACCTAGATTTTTCCAGCCCAGCATTGTAATCAGTAGAGATTGCAAAAGAGCAACCACACCAGAGAATTATCTTGAGAAAGACTTTGAAGGAAGGAAAAGAGACTGATCTTTGCTAGCAGAGGGTATATCACAGAATACACTTGGGCAGGGCTGAATTGAGAAGGTTTATGTGTGACTAGTGTGCTGGGCATTTGCTTTTCAACAATTTGAGTAGTTGAGATGTAATTTTTTTCTCAAAAATATTTAAAACCATAGCGTTTCTGTTGTTATAGAGTCACAAACAAAATTATACAAAATTATAAGAAATATTTTGAAATTTTGTTTATTAACTTTCAAGAACTATGGAGTATGAGTTAAATTTTTTTGATATGTAAAGTAAATTTTTGTGGAAAAATGTAAAAATAAATAAAAAAATAACAT
Organism: Tupaia tana; assembly: GCA_026018925.1. NCBI lineage: Eukaryota > Metazoa > Chordata > Mammalia > Scandentia > Tupaiidae > Tupaia > Tupaia tana. The sequence continues at coordinate 57,766,524 of JAKSZU010000001.1, forward strand.
GAAGAAAAGTTATAAAAAATTATAGTTAATCCATATCTTTATTTTTTTCTAAGTGACTTTAATGCAGTTAAATCTCATGTAATTTGTAAGATGATGTTTTTCAAGCTTGTTTTAGTTTTTACATTCTATGTTTCTAATTTTTCCCTCCACTTTTGCCTGTTGTTGAATAAGGTAATTTTCCTCCATATTTTATTCATTTTACTTTTGTGATTTGGAAATTATACATTTTATTTATATCTTCCAGTGGTACATTTAATTGTTTTAAAGAATATTACACTTTATGTTTTGTCAAAAATTGTATATGATAATTACATAATTCCAGCAATACAAAAAATTTTTAAATATAAAACTTACTCAAAATTTATTCACGTATAAATTAACATTTATATCATTAGATGAATCTTGTTTCAGACCTCTCTAGGCAGACGTAATGTTTAAATGCATAGATGAATAGATATATAAATATGGGTGTTTATTTTAAAGGATGTTCTTATTCCAACTAATAGAGACCAATTGACCTGGTAAATAAATTAAAAAAAAAATCTTATTATCAAAAAGTTGATGAAGTTTAGAGACTGAATAATCAGAATAGTTTTGTTTTACCTTTTTGTGTTTGTAATAGCAGAAAGATAATGAAGAAGAAACAGTAATTGCACAATATTTTAGGAGTTTATAAGAGCTAATAAGAAAAAGAAATAGAACGAAGATGGGAGAGAGGGACTGGAGATGACTATATTTTTTTAAAAAGAATTACGTTATTTAGCTTTATTTATTTATGTATTTTTAATTTCACCAGAGAGGTACAGAGCGAGTGAGTGAGAGACAGACAGAGAGAGAGGGAAAGGGAAAATGAGAAAGCAAGCCACCAGGTCCAGGACTTAAACCAAACCACCAGGTTCAAGACTTAAACTGCGATTGACCCTGTGGGAGTCTAGTGTCTTTAACCCCCAAGTCACTTGCTGTCCCCATGACGACTGCAATTTTAAGGATGGAGGTTAGGATAGGATTTATTTAGATATAAAATCCAACAAACGAATTAAGATAGGTGAAGGTGTTAGTTAAGCAGGGTTTTTTTTAGGAAAAACATTAAAGGCAAAGGGAAGACCAAGTTTACAGGAGCCATAAGGAGCTTGCCTGGTTTGTTTAAAGAACTAGTGACTACTGCGTGCCAAGAGATTCAGGGAGAGAGTAGTGTCAGTACCATTGGGGACATAATAAGGGGACAAGGGTAAGACATATGTGCAAGGCTGACAAACATTGAAATTTTCATTTTAGATAAGATATTTAGAGAATTTTGAGAAGATAGTGACAAGATTGATTTCTGTGTTGAGAATAGACTGTGGTATGGGAGATGAAAAGGTAGAAGCAAATAGAGCAAATAGATAATTGCAGTAAACCAGATGAGAAATAATGGCGAAATACAATGGAGATGGGGATAAATTCTGGATAAGTTTGGAAAGTAGAGCCAACAGAATTTGCTAAAGGAATAGATGTAGGGTATGAAAGAAACAAAGGATCAGGATAATTGATATTGTTAGCGTGAGCAAACACAAGGATAGATCAATTGAGATGAAATAAAGTTGGTTTGTGGCTAGAGAAGTGGAGAAATTATCACAAAGTCTGGTTCTGCTATAACCGGTTTGAAATGTCCAGAAAGCATTCACATTCATAATCTACAGTTCAGAAGAAAGTTCTGGGCTAAATAATTTTAGTTGTCCACATATAAATGAATTTTAAAGTCATGGTAGAGTTTGAAGTTGCCAAGAGACAGAATATAATGTAGGAAAAAAGGGAACACCATAGGCCTTGTGAGTTTGCAACTTTGAGAGGTCAATAGGAAAAGAACCAACAAAAGAGACGAAAGCAGCTTCCAGTGATGAGGAGGAAGGCCAAGTATGTGTGCATAAAGATCAAGTGAAAAAAATATATCGAGAAGGAAAATGTCAACTGTAGCAATTGATGTCACTGGTAGGTCAGTTAAGATGATGACTGAGGTATCCAAACAACAGGAATACATTCAGTTGGAAAAACACATGCACTTCCATGTTTATTGCATTATTCACAATAGCTAGAGCATGGAATCAACCCAAACGCCCATGAACAGATAAGTGAATTTAAAAAAAATATATGAAAGACCAGCGGTTAGCATAATGGCTATGTAACTGAACTCCCATTTAGTCAACTGTGGTTCGAGTCCTGGACCCGGTGGCTTAAACTCACGCTGGGTGTGTGTGCATGTGTGCCCAAGATCCCGAGAGGAGAAGGGAGGAGAAAGAATTGCGCTGAGGTCATCCACCCCGAGGGATTGAGTTCTCGTTTTCTATCTCTCTGTCTTTCTGGCATGCACACTCACTCTATAGCAAAAACCTCTCCAAAAATATGACATAGGTACACTAAGGAATACTGTTTAGTTATATAAAATGATACCTTGACATTTGATACAAATGGATAAAAAAGGAAGATATAATGCTAAGTGAAGCAAGCCAGATTATGAAAGATAGGCATTGTATGTCTCTATTTAATATATACAGAGTGTTGGCCTTCTATAGCGGAAACTGAAAGATCGTAAGGTATAATAGCAGGAAGACCAACTGTAGATACTAGAGATGGTATAGGAGGGGATGTGTAATATGGGGTTGGTAATAGGGTGTGGAAGGGAGGGGAGCAGGGAAAAATGAACAAACAAAACATTTAAGAGACACAAAAATGAAAAACTAATTGTTGATAATATATATGGTAGCATCTTTGACTTGACTAATATGCACTGTATTGATGCTGAAAAGAACCATGTTGTTCACAGATTAAGCATAAATTTGAAAATAAGATGATGACTGAAAACTGTTAGATTTAGCAACATACAGATTATTGGAGATATCGACAAAGCAGTTAGGTGAAGTGATGGACAAAAACCCTGATTAGAGGGACTTTAAGAGAGAATGAGAGGGAAGAATTTGGGGACAGCAAATATATAGACATATTTTTACACTCAAAGGAAAGAAGAGAAGTTAGGATTGGGGGAAGAACTAGCACAGAAAATAGAATCAAGTCAGGTAAAAATTTTATTTTTGTATATATGTACATATGTAATTTTTAATGATCCAGCAGGGAAAAAAGACATCAATGATTCATAAAAAGGTAGAGTTTGTGGAGTGAATTCCTTAAACAAGTAGGATAAGATCTAGGGCACAAATATATAAGATGTAGAGAAAAGCTAAAATGTCTTATTTTTGGTTTAAGCCTTAATCTTGGTATTTTCTGTGTATCCTTTCTGGGCATGCTGAATAGTGGAATAGTGGAAATCAATCTACACATGTTTCCTTGGTGATACAGTGGGGAGATTTTCCAATTTGAGAGGTTAAGCTGTCAGTAGTCAACCTCCCACAGTTCTTCACAGATTTGGCTCAAAATGCATTATTGTTTTAAGGTGACTTTTTGTACTGAGTCAAATTAGATTGTTCAAATGATTGTCATTACCAGTGGTCTTGATTTATGAATGATTCAGATTTTCTCATCCTAATTTTCAAAGAACTAACACTAAGCTAAAGTTTAATTGCACTTCTAAAAATCCAAGGGCATTTTATAACACCCGTGGGAAGGTGGTTGTGAATTAAAAGTAAATAAATAATGCAGTCAAATAATACGAACCTATATACCTTTCCTCTTATTTGTATAATAACTATCTCCCAGGAGTTCAGATTCATATCTTGTTAAATTCTAATCCTCAAAAAAAAAATACCTATACATTAGGACTTTTAATTTTCAGGAAGAAAAATGTAAGAATGACTATTTTACAGTAATTATCCCCCAACAAGGACATTATCAATTACTTCTATACTGTCAAAGGCAGATTAGTGTTCTTCCATATTATTAGTGTTCTTCCTTATTTTACCACATAATTCAAGGGAACTGTATTAGTTTTATTTCTGATTTGTTGACATTCTCTTCCTCCTCAGCTTTTGTAGTAGGAACTTATTTTAAATAATGTTTTTCTTATAATTATTTATACTCTTTTTTTTTTTTTTATTTAGTCATCTTTTTAGTGTCTTTATTCTTATGGCCTCTGCACCTGGCCTCCTGTCCACTGGAATCTATATATTCTTTCTGTTACATATTGATTCCTCTAACTTTGTTCCAGTACAGAAGCCTTGACCTATATCTGACTAATTTCTAGACTCATTTCTCCTTCTCACCATCTCACAAGTGTCTCAGTGTCTCATAACTAAAACTGAACTGGCTATCTCTTTCCAAAGTCATTCATCCCTTTTTATTTCTTGTCTTGGTGAATGCCTGGAGACCCAAAAACTGCCCAAACCAGAACACTGTTAGTAATCTCAGACTCCGTCTTGATCATGTCTAAAGAGTTACCATGCCCTCTTGATTCTGTACTCTTAATTTCTCTTGGTTTCCACTGCCACTGCCTTTGTGCTGCTCACATTAATTACTATCCATGGGACCAGCAGTTAGCGTAATTGCTTTGTCGCTGGAGTCCCATATAGTCGACCGTGGTTGGCGTCCTGGACCTGGTGGCTTAAAACTCACTCTGGGCGCGTGTGCGTGCATGCCCAAGATCCCGAGAGGAGAATGAAGGAGGAGGGACTGCGGCGTGGCTATCCCTCCTGGGGGGTGATTTCTCGCTTTCTGTCTCTCTGTCTCTGTTTGTCTGGCGAGTGCATGCACCCTATGGCAAAAACCTCTCAAAATTACTATCCAGAATATTTTAATTATACTTACAAATAAAAAATTATATTTACTAAGCAATGACTGTATTTTAACACTTGACATACATTGTCTCACTTAAATTTCACAATAACTCTTCGAAAAAGTACCACTATTGTTCATTTTTTCTAAAGGGCAAAAAGCTGAATCTCAAAGAGATTATACTAGGTTTAACCTTAGTAAGTGGGAAAACCAGGATCTCTTGTGGGGTCTGAAAATACATCAAGATCCAAGTTCTTAACCAGCATGGTGACTGCCATCTCACTACTCTGTCATAACTGGATGTAAGCAACCTGCTACACCATTTTATAGAAAAGCTTCTGAAATATAAATCTGATGAAGAGAAATCACAACATGATTAAAATCATGAAGAGTCTCATAGCTTCAAGATAAAATGCAAACATGATCTCTCATAATATGATTCCTGTGAGTGTCTGTAACAAGACCTTCAGTTATTCATTCTTGTATGTATTTTACTCCAACCTTGCCTACTCCTAAGGGATCTCTGACTGTAAATAGCCATTTTATATTCTTTATTTTCTCTACTTGGAATATCCTTTCCTTTGTTGACTACCCAATGCCTGCTCATTCTTCCAAACTCAGCTTATTTCATATAACACTCTCTGTAAGCTTTCCTTGACCTTCCATTATAATTTAGATGCCTCTTGCCTGTTCCCAGGACATTCCTAACATTTATCATCTGTTCCGTAATGACTGATAGAGGCAAGATATATTTTGCATTTTTATCCCTAGGGCCCAGTGCATTACCACAAGGCCCTGAGATATTTTCTTGAATGGATGGATGATTAAAGCTTTGCAAAAATCACCTAGTTTAATTTATCCCCACATGTTTTGACCTAATTTTGTTTTGCATTTTAAGAACTGAATTCAACTTATAGTTAAAAGTTCTGTAAATTACTGTTACTAAACTCATTCCTCTGCTCTGCTTTTCATTTTATTTTTAAACAACCTATCTCATAAAGAAAATGTAAATATAAGTGGCAAGCAATACTAAAAGCACTAATGAACTCAAATAACTTGGTGAAAAAAATGGAGAGAAAAGTCAAGGCAAATGGACAGCAAATAATATCATGTAAGATAACTTTTTAAAATTGAATATAATTGAACTTTTCCTCAAAAATATTGTCATGTTGTTTTTAGGAGCAAATAATATTTTATTACAGGAGAAGACTAAAGTGGATGGCAATAAGTCTAGATTTTTTTATAGATTTTAGATTAGGTATTCAAAAATGTGTGACATTCTAAGATAAGTTCAGGGGTATATATACAATACAATAAAATTACAGAAGTACACGAAATATATGTTCTATTTGTTTAATACACAGTCGAATAAATTTACAAAATTTAATTTTATCATTATAAGATAGAAGATACAATGCAAATGCAAAAAAATTACACACTGCATGGATTGAACAACAGAAATTAAAAAATTTGGTTTATCCTTACCTTTCAGGAGCCTACCTTCTCACCATGCACTCACATGTTTTTTTCTCTACTCCTATTTTCCTGCTGTTTCTTCCTCTTCCTATAAGGACTTCAGTACTATTGGATTAGAGTCCCATCCATATGACCTTATTTAATTGTAATTACTTTTATATAGGCATTATCTTAAATATAGTCACATTGAGGGTTAGAACCTCAATATATGGGGGCCTAAATTTTATGGAGGCACAAATCCATTACATTTCCTATTATAGAATATATGTATGGGAGTAATAAAGAGTTAAAAGGAAATGTAAGATTGTTTTCTAAGGGCCTAGTGCTATGCTTTATTCAGGGAAGATGTAACTATACCTTTAAACAGATGAACATTAATGAGTTGGACATCCCTTTAAAGGAAACTAGATAGCTTATCTTTTCAGAGAAGTATTCTGTGAGGTGTGTGTGAAGTCATAATTTTATAGTAGGCAGGACAGAAAGGGGCTTTTATTGGGATCAGAAAGGCAAGTGAAAAAAGATGAAAACTGAGCCCAACACAATGAAAGCAATTCAACAAAGAAAGTACTAGCCTGTGAGCATTGTGAATGAGTATAGAGGATCTGCATTAGTGACCTACAGTCCTTGGAGTGTGCAGCAGCTGGACAAAAAAAGGACACTGAAGAAAGGAGCTACTAAATCTATAGCATTAAGAGAGAATTGGAAAGTTAGCTTTTAATGATTTGTGGCTGAAACAATTGTACCACAAATGGAAAAAATACAATATAATTGTTCAAACACCTTGTAAAAGACACAAAATTGTATAAAACAAAACAATACAAAAGGCAATTGAAAACTCCAGGGAAGGCTAATCACAAGTCTAGGATTTACTGTTTTATTCAATATATATGCATCAAGTGCCCATTAGGAGCCAGTGTTCTATGTAATGAAAATCAAAAACAATACTCTCTAGTTCAGTTTACTGTCTATTTGGGTCAGACACATAATAAACGATATTTAAAATTCAAAAAGATGTTTCTGATAACAATATTCAAGGCAGAAAATAAAAAGTAAAATGTAGGGAATCAGCAATTAGCGTAATGGCTATGTCGCTGGACTCCCATGTGGTCGACCGCGGTTCGCGTCCCGGACCCGGTGGCTTAAAACTCACGCCAGGCGCGTGTGCGTGTGTGCCCAAGATCCCTAGAGGAGAATGGAGGAGAAGGGATTGCGGCGTGACCATCCCCCCTGGGGGGTGATTTCTCGCTTTCTGTCTCTATGTCTCTCTTTGTCTGTCTGGCGAGCGCACGCGCCCTAGAGCGAAAAAACCTCTCCCCCCCAAAAAAAAAAAAGTAAAATGTAGTAAAATAGAAATTGACTTGATGTGTGGTTAATTTCAGCTGGATGGTTTGAAAGTTCATAAAGAAGAGTTGACTTGTTTGTGCTTTTGTTTTATTTTGTTTTTCACTAAAGGGTGTGTGCACTCACCAGAGAGACAGTAGGCAGAAGGAAGTGAGAAATCATCCCCTCAGAGGCTGGCCACTCTGCAACCTCTTCTCCAGTTTCCTCTCAGGATTTTGGGCATGCCTGCACATATGCCCAGGGTGATATCCAAGCTGCTGTGTACCAGCCTTGCACAGCCATTCATGTAGCATCCAGCTCCTTAACCTCTATACCACATGCTGGCTCCAAAGAGTTGACTTTTAAAAAATATTTTTTTTTGGGAACCAGCAGTTAGAGTAATGGCTATGTCGTTGGACTCCCACGTAGTCGACCGCGGTTCGCGTCTCGGACCCGGTGGCTTACAACTCACGCTGGGCGCGTGTGCGTGCGTGCCCAAGATCCCGAGAGGAGAATGGAGGAGAAGGGATTGCGGCGTGACCATCCCCCCTGGGGGGTGATTTCTCACTTTCTGTCTCTATGTCTCTCTCTGTCTGTCTGGCGAGCGCACGCGTCCTATAGCGAAAAACCTCTCAAAAAAAAAAAAAAATTTTTTTTTTATTGCCAGAGCACACATTCACCAGAAAGAGAGGGAGAGAGAGAGAGAGAGAGAGAGAGAGAGAGAGAGAGAGAGAAAAGGAATGTTCCCAAGGGGCATAGTCCCTGGTATGTTTCATAAACCACCAACCATGTAGGATCCTGCTCCTTAACCTCTATACCACCTGCTGACTCCACAGAGTTGACTTTAAAAAGAATTTTTAAAAAACTTTCCAGAGGACACAGGCACTCACCAGAAAGAGACTGGGGGGGGGGGGGGGGAGAGAAGCATGTTCTTTATTTTTGTTCTTCTTGTTAAGATTTTGGTCACTCACAAACATGTGCCTGGCTTTCCTGGAATGTTTCTCAAGCCACCAGGCCGGAATTCCGACCATGGTCTGCCATATGGGATCTGATTTGCTTAACCACTAGGCTGTGAGGCAGCCTGAAGTACTGAGTTCTGAACTGAGATGTAAATATATGAAGGGGCTATCAAGAAATGAAAAGGGTCTGAAATTTTACAGTATTTGCAAGTTAACAATTTAGATTTACATAGCTTCATGAATGTCAGCAGAAGACAAAAACTCTTGAGTTAGCAACAAAGTCTTTTATTACTCATTACAGAGAAAACAGCATGAATTCAATGTTTGTTTTGCTCCTCTTTGACCCAAAGTCCTAATGTGACAATGCAAATTGACTCTAGGGATGCTACAAAGACAGTAGGTTTGTACCTTACGTGAGGAACCTGAGCTTAGAACACCTCATTATTTTATGATGGGTGGTAAAAAAACATACCCAAACTTTACCTGGGAGAGAGACATTATCATTAGTTCATCAGACAGTAAATAAATCTGCCCTTTGCCTTGGAAAGAGACTCTATGTAAATATTCTTGAAAAGATGATAGCAAAATCTATCTGTGCCTCTATTAAAAAATAAATAGAACTAGGAGAAGCTTATAGAGAATTGTCTACCAACAACACAGCTAGGCAAGAATGTGGGTTGAAAACTTTTCAGGCAAGAGGAACAGAAACATCTATAATGCTGATACAGTTGAACAAAGAGAGGGCCAATGAGGATACACTATAGAGAGATGGAAGAAGTATGATGGAAAAGATCAGAGATAGGCAGGGGTCTTAAAGAGTTTTTGACCCATAGTATGTATTAAATGACAACTAACGAATCTCTAGCTAGGAAATTTTAGCAAATTTTCTGTAATAAAGTTCTTTTCAAAAACAGATGTATAAATAAGTGCATGGTGAATTTGGAGTTATTTATAATTCTTCAGATTTGATAAACTATGTGTCCATATTGTATGAATAAGTTTTTCTTAGACAAATTTGTTTCTGTGATAAATATATATACAGGTATGTGTGTGTGTATATATATATAAAACATTTAATATATATTTCAGAATTATATTTATGCTATATGTGATACATGTGTGCATATCATTCCTAAGTGAGAAAATTAAAGATATTAACTATATTTGAATATATTAAAATTATGATGTAAGATAATTCTGATATAATTATGTACTTAACTTACACATAAGAGAAATATTTCATGATTCTGTACCTAAAGTTTTGTTTTTTAACATGAAGGTGCAAATTCTGATATATTATATACACTGGTCATGGTTAACTCTTTTACATATTCCTAAATTGTTCTTCAGGTAAAACTGTGTTACTGATACATCTACATTCTTGGGCAGTATCTGAAATGAGTAACTCTCATCAGTCTTTTCTAAACTATTTGTGTTTTTATTTTTTATTATTATTAAATTTTGAGAGGTTTTCGCTATAGGGTGCGTGCGCTCGCCAGACAGACAGAGACATAGAGACAGAAAGCGAGAAATCACCCCTCAGGGGTGATGGCCACACCGCAATCCCTTCTCCTCCATTCTCCTCTCGGGATTTTGGGCATGCACGCACACGCGGCCGGCGTGAGTTTTAAGCCACCGGGTCCGGGACCCAAACTGCGGTCAACTACGTGGGAGTCCAGCGACATAGCCATTACGCTAATTGCTGTTCCCTTGGTTTAAAAACAAATCATAGATTTATGGATGGCTGTCTTTTTGGAGGTTTCAAGAAATGGAGACATCTCTCCATAATTTGCTCACTGCCTTCTTTCCAAAAAGTGCATTTCTGGGACCAGCGGTTAGCGTAATGGCTATGTAACTGAACTCCCATGTAGTAGACTGCAGTTTGAGTGGCTTAAACTCACGCCAGGCGCGTGTGCGTGCATGTCCAAGATCCTGAGAGGAGAATGGAGGAGAAGGGATTGCAGTGTGGCCATCCCCCCTGGGGGGTGATTTCTCACTTTCTGTCTCTCTGTTTCTCTCTGTCTTTCTGGTGAGTGTACGCGCCCTATAGCAAAAAAAAAAAAAAAAAAAAAAAACTTCTCAAAAAAATCTGCGTTTCCTAAAGCATTCATTCACCTACTCATCAGTTAAGAACCACCAAGGGACAGTTTCTGCCAAGCAATGTGTTAGGCACCAGAAATGATGCCAAAATTAAAAAAAAAAAACCCTCAAAGTCCTGTCGCTAGAAGAACAGATTTTATGCAATCTATCACAGAGTAACAGTATAATAATCAAGGGGCAAATAAGGTCCCAGAGGAATGCAGGGAAGATGAGTGTCTCATTCGTTTTTTTTTTTCCTTTGGAGACATTTTTGCTATAGGCGCATACACTTGCCACAAAGACAGACAGAGATACAGAGAGACAGAGAGACAGAAAGCGAGAAATCACCTCCCGGGGAATAGCCACACCACAATCACTTCTCCATTCTCCTCTCGGGATCTTGGGCACGCACGTACACGTGCCTGGTGTGAGTTTAAGCCACTGGGTCTGGGACTTGAACTGCGGTCTACTACATGGTAGTCCAGTGACATAGCTATTACGCCAACTGTTGGTCCTAGTGTCTCATTCTTTTTTTTTGGAGAGTTTTTTTTTTGGAGAGTTTTTTTTTTTTTTTTTTTTTGCTATAGGGTGAGTGTGCTCGCCAGAAAGACAGAGAGAGACAGAGAGACAGAAAGCAAGAAATCACCCGCTGGGGGAATGGTCCCACCATAATCCCTTCTCCTCCATTCTCCTCTCTGGATCTTGGGCACGCACGCACACGCGCCTGGTGTGAGTTTAAGCCACTGGGTCTTGGACTCGAACCGTGGTCGACTATGTGGGAGTCCAGCAACGTAGCCATTACACTAACTGCTGGTCCCCTAGTGTCCCATTCTTATTGAAAGATAAAAATAAAACTAATAGTTATTTTATTTATTTATTTTTGAGAGGTATTTGCTGTAGGGCATGTGCGCTCACCAAAAAGACAGAGAGAGACAGAGAGATAGAAAGTGAGAAATCACCCCCCAGGGTGGATGGCCACACCCAAATCCCTTCTCCTCCATTCTCCTCTCAGGATCTCAGGCACGCATGCACATGTGCCCGGCATGAGTTTAAGCCACTGGGTCCGGGACTTGAACCACAGTCAACTACATGGAAGTCTAGTAATGTAGCCATTAGGCCATCTGCTGGTCCCAATATTTATTTTATTTCTACAAAGGCAATTTTTTTCTACTGTTGAAAAGCATTAGTTAATATTAAGCTTGGTCAAAATATTAAACTATGGTAGTCTATATTTTTAATTTTACTCATTAGATAAAATTGTTTCTCTAGTATATCATAAACTATTTATATATTGATCTCTTCCATTCCAACAATGCTCATTCATAACAAATCTTTTAATTAATATCTGATCGCTCCATTTATATATATATATTTTTAATAAAGCTATATAGAATTTTCTTATACTTTGTTTTCTTTCTTTCCCACAACACTCAAATCTTTGCTCACAACAAATATATATTTTTTTACATTTTATTTATTATTTTTATTTTTTTATTTAATTTATTTCTTTTTGTATATACATTCAATCGCATTGTTTAGCTTACAATGTGAGCATTTCAATATGTGAACATTTCTTCCCAGTCCTGTTGATCAAAATATCTTCAACCGATAACACCACACTTCCCCATTCCGTCAATGTTTTACCTCCGTATCCCTTCTCCAAATGTCCTTTGTTAGGCCCCACTCCTCCACATACACCTCATCTGACATTCACATCCATCTCTTGTGTTTGTACAACCGTTAGTCAATCAGTTTCAGTCATAGAGTGCAGACATTCGGTATATGTTAAGTGGGGACATACAATGTCTCTCCTTCATAGCCTGGCTTGCCTCACTCAGCAATAAATCTTCCATATTTTTTCACTTTCTGTCAAAAGCCTGGCTTTTGTTGTTTTTTATGACTGAGTAGTATTCCATAGAGTATATGTGCCACAGTTTTTCAATCATTCCTCCATACGGGGGCATTTGGGTTGGTTCCATGACTTTGCAATCGTGAATAGTGCCACAATAAACATCAATGAGCAAACACTCTTCCAATGAAGAATTCTTCTGTTCTTTGGGTAGATACCAAGGAATGGGATTGCTGGATCATATGGTAGATCTATTTGTAGACTTTTGAGGAATCTCCAAATTATTCTCCACAGTGGTTGGACCAATTTACATTCCCACCAGCAGTGTAAAAGAGTTCCCCTTTCACCACACCCCCGCCAACACTTATCTTTTTTTTTTTTTTTGGAGAGGTTTTTGCTATAGGGCGCGTGCGCTCTCCAGACAGACAGAGACAGACAGAGAGATAGAAAGCGAGAAATCACCCCCCAGAGGGGACGACCACGCCGAAATCCCTTCTCCTCCATTCTCCTCTTGGGATCTTGGGCACGCACGCACACGCGCCCGGCGTGAGTTTAAGCCACTGGGTCTGGGACTTGAACTGCGGTCGACTACGTGGGAGTCCAGCGACATAGCCATTACGTTAACTGCTTGTCCCGTCATTTTTTGTTTTTTTTTTAATCTTAGACATTCTGACTGGGGTTATGTGGTACCTCATTGTTGTTTTTATCTGCATTTTCCTTACGATGAGGCATGTTGAACATTTTTTCATATGCCTTTTGGCTATTCGTATGTCATCTTTAGAGAGTGTTTTATTCAACTCCTTTTCCCATTTTTTAATAAGGTTGATCATCTTTTTTCCAAACATCTTCTTTAGTTCCTTGTGTATTCTGGTTATCAGTCCCTTATCTGATGCAAAATTTACAAAAATATTTTCCCATTCTGAGGGCTGTCGATTCACACTAATTACTGGGTCTTTTGCCATTCAGAAACTTCGTAGTCTGTTGTAATCCCACTTGTCTATTTTGGGGATGATTGACTGTGCTTTGAGGGTCTTATTTAAGAAGTCTTTCCCTACACCAATGTCTCCCAGAGTTTCCCCAGTGTTTTCCAGGAGCAGCTTTATAGTTTGAGGTCTTAGATTTAGATCCTTGATCCACCTTGACTTGATTTTTGTCAAAGGTGAGAGGTAGGGGTTCAGATTCATCTTTCTGCAAGTGGAAATTCAGTTTTTCCAGCACCACGTGCTGAAGAGGCTTTCCTTTTCCCACTGGATTGACTGGTACCCCTTGTCAAAGATCAGTTGACTGTATGTTCTCACAACAAATATTTATTGCTATAGCTTGTTTTACTTTTATATATTTTGAATCAGCCTTCTAATAAATATGTTCTTAGGTGTTTCTCCCCTGGATTCAGTTTATAAATACTTCAAATACTGATATAAGCACTTAGTACTACACTTCAAAAGGTCTGTAAACAAAATAAAATAGTCATATGATAACAACCACTGTGCAAAAGAATGGGAAATCACTCCTGTTCTTTTTTGGATTTAGTAACAGCATATTTATGTTAGACCATACTAAGCATAGTTTTGGTGGGGAGGACATGATATTTATAGGAAGGAGATGAAGAAAGCAAAATATCATAATTAGTGTAGGTTCAGTAGTTAATTAGAGTAGATTCAGGAGTTAAGGAAATGAAAAATGAACTCCATTTTATGAAACATGATACGAGATTAAAAGGTATACTTTAAGTAAAAACAGTTTCATCAAATAGAGTAAAATCTTCAGGTAGGTACTCTTTAATCAAGGGTGACTATGGTAGTGTTCCTAATCTCATCCTGTCTAAGCCTATATAACATCTTCCTATTCTTATCTTGTTTTTATATCTTTTTTTCCTGTTCTTGAGAAACAGGTGAAGAACTTAGAGATATTTTATGAGGAATAGGAAAGACTCAGGCAGAATTTGAGAGCTCAACTGCCTTATAGCAATAAACTTATTAAAAAGTGTTGTTGAATTATATGAATAACCCTATTTCTGCCCTCAATGAATAAATCAACCAGTGCAGGAGGGAAATAAAAACATTGATTTTAAATTTTATATCAGGAAGCATTTATTCACTGGTTTATCTAAAATATTTCTATTGAGGGCCAGCAGATGGCATGGAGGTTAAAGGCACTGAATCCCAATGGCCATTTTCACTGTTGGAATACTGACTTGGAGGTTTGAAAATAATACTGGACACGTATGCATGCATGCCCCAAATCCTGAGAGTAGAGTAAAGGAGATTGCTGCATGTCTATCTCCCCCTTACCATCCCTCCGCCTCTGGAAGAGTGATTCCTCACTTTTCCCTTTCTATCTCTCTCTTGTGAGCACATGCACCTATAGTTAAAACAAAAGAAAACAAAAAATTATTGAAAATTACAAATGTTCCAGGCACTGTACTAGGACAACATAAGAGTGTATGAGACGAACAATTCCTAATCTCATGTATCTCACAAGATATGCAAATATTGAGCATATAAAAATGAACATATAAAAGTGCATTAAATTTACTGTTTCATTCCTGAAATACTGAAGTTTAAGCTTTTTGTCCAATTAAGTTATTAATTTACAAGTATAGTAACTCTTATCATTCATAGATCTTGCCTCTTGTCCTATATCATGTGCTGGATATGATGGGAATATAATGGTGAGCAAAAACAGAAGGAGCTCTCATTCTGGTGGAGATTACTCAAATAATTATGCAAATACATATATCGTTGTAGCTGAGATCAAAACTGTGAAGGAAAGACATATGGACATGTGGCAAGAATGCTTATGTCTTTTGGTGTGGATTAGTTCAAGAAAGTCAGCTCTGAGGACCTTGTAATTGAGCACACTGAAAATTTTCTAAATGATGAAAATAAAAAAGAGAAAGTAGAGGAGGAAAACTGAGTAGAGTATGACTTCCTCTACAGGGATACCCTGAGGTTTGGAGGAGTACCATGAGGAAAACTTTGGATAGATTGACTATGAGTTATAAATACCAGATTTTAATGCATAAACAGCAATTAAAACTAGGTAAAGGAAGAATATTTATATGAATGAAATAAAAATGAGAAATATATTTTAGGAGAGAAAGCCTAACTTTGAAATTTATTTCATATTTTCAATTAGGCACTTACTTGCCTATTGTGAATACTCATATGTCCTTCCTTAATAAACAGAAGGTTGTTAGAAATTGGCATTGCATTCACCTATTTATTTGAAGAAATTATACAAATATGAAATTAAACTGTAATAAGAACATCAAGGGATTAATATGGAAAAGTTAGCTCTATACCATACAGCACTTTTGTGAGAATTATAAAGGTACTGCTTTTTTAAAGTACAACAAATTTTAAAATGAGTAAATTATTTTCCTTGTGACATTTAGGACTCAAATACTTTTAAACATACTTTAATTTTGAGCTTCATTCTCTATCACCAACCAATGCTAGCAAAGTTTAAAAATTTTATTGCATATGGAAATGGTAATATTTTGTTTAGAGTTTGGTTCATAAATTAGTGAATTTCTTTTTTATGTGACTATGTAAAATGTTAATAGATAGGAAAGCTGGGTAGAGGGATATATAGAAACGACTTATTTTTGTAATGTTTTTCTAAGTCTGGAATTATTTCTGTTTTTCTCCACATTATTTATTTTATTTACATTTCATTACTGTACTTCCTTGCAGTATACAAAAGAAATCGTTCCTGCATGAATACACTACATATTAGTCTAAAGATATTACCATACACATCTTCCTTAAAACATGGTTTTACATTTCGTGTCTGTTCAATGTTTTGCTTTTCTTTCCCTTCCTCCCCCCAATTCCCTCTCTCCCACCCTCACACTGTCTCTAGTATCCACAGTTGCTTTTCATGCCTTTATACCTTTCAGTATTTCAGTTTCTGCCATAAAGTACAGACATCCAATATATATTATGTGGGGGCATACAATGCTTCTCTTTTATAGTCTGGCTTGTTTCACTCAGCATTAAATTTTTCACATTCATCCATTTTCTGTCAAATGCCAAGGTCTCCTTTTTTTATTTTTCTTTTTATGGTTGAATAGGACTCCATTGTGTATATGTGCCACACTTTTTCAATTCATTCATCTGTTCCTGGATATTTGAGTTGATTTCATGTCTTAGCAATTGTGAATAATGCTTTATGGATGTGCAAGTGCTTTTCTGACTGAATATATTCCTATCCTTTGGGTTGATACCCAGGATTAGAAACATTATTTTAAGAACCAAAAATGGGGGCTGGTAGATGGTGTGATGGATAAGGAACTGGACTCCCACATGGCAGATAATGATCTGAGTCCCAGACCTGGAGGCTAGAAAATCATACCGAACTCATGTGTGTGTGTTCCTGAAACCCTGAGAGGGGAATGGAGGAGAAGGGATTGTGGCATGGTGAGGCTATCACCCCCTGGGGAGTGATTTCTCACTTTTCCTTCTCTTTGTCTATGGAGAGTGTACACACTCTATGGCAAAAAAACAAAACAAAACAAAAAAGGAAAAATGAATCAAAATTGTATTCAGAAATATGTCTGGTAAATTAATGCTTAATGCTCATCTGCAGTCTCATTGGGAGAATCTTTTATTTTTAACTTTCTGGTTTTATACCTGTTTTATCATTTTAGTACCTCAATTCCTTTTCTTGAAGCAGACAGAGCAAAAAGCATAAACAGTGGTAAATTACACCAAATAAGAGCCAACATATGTAACCCTTTATAATCTCTTGTACAGACAATGTCAGAGTCTAATAGCAGCTAATCTAACCTATAAAGAGCAGAACAGCAGCTATCTACAATGTCAGTTACTAGGAATATGTTGCAGATAGTGTGGGGATGGTGTAGATAGAGAGTAGGTCAGAAGCCAGCTGTATAATTTAAAGCAAAATCAACCTCCTTTGTTAGATTTCTTCATTTGTGAATGGAAGTGTTTAGAAAGATAGTTATGAGTGCTGTTGGCAGATTTCATCTGGTTGTCTGTTTCAGAACCATGGTACACTGACTGGATACAGTTAGTGATTTCTAGTAAAAGTGATATGTGTTATTTAAAACAGTGAATCTCTGCTACTGAGATATTTGAGATGATTCATTACAGTAGCATGCTATTGCTGTATTTCTGACTGATACAACATCTAAGATTTTGTTAATAAGTAGTTGAAAATTATGAAAGTGGTAATAAGTAGAACGTTGTGAATAACTTACTTCAGAGTTAGGTTATGATTGGCTCTTCACTGGTAAATAAAGTAAAATCATCTTTAGATTTTTCAAGTGGGTCTAATTAATTTTGAATAAGAAGTGGGACATTGGCTAGCTAGTGTTGTGGTTTTTAAGGTAGCTAGATTTCACGTGGTAGTTCAAGTTCCAGACCTAAAGTCTTGAAAAACAAGCAAGGTGCATGTGCATGCATGCCCAGAATCCCAAAAGGAAGGAGAAATGTGGGAGAAGTGATAACAGTGTGACCATTCCGGGATATTTTCTTTTTCTCTTTCTCTCCTTCTCTCCTTCTCTCTGCACTCTCTGGTGAATGTGTATGTCCTCTGGTAAATTAAAAAAAGAAAGTGGGACACAGCACAAGTAGCAGAAGAAAAATTAGCAAGATGACATCATCAAAATGAAGAGCTTTTGTGCTTTGAAGATCATCATGAAGAAAGTGAAAGGACAACTCATAGAATAAGAGAACATGTTTGTGAGTCACAGAAAAGGCTTGTGTCTGGAATGTATAAAAAGTTGTTAAACTCAATTATAAAAAGACAATCTAATTTTAAAAAATGAGCAAAGATTCTAAGTAGACTTTTCTTCAGAGAAGATATGCAAGAAGATGACCAATAAGCTCATGAAAAGATGCTCAACAACATGAGCATGAGTAATGACAAATCAAAAATATAGTTGTATACCAGTTGAGACCTACTAAAATGACAAAAGTCAAAATGATTACACTCATAAAGTTTTTGTTAAGAAATGAAATATGAACATATATAATTTAAATTTATGAATTTTTTGAAGGATTGCAGGGACAAAATTTAGCTATTTGATAACTTGAGAATTCAGCTATTAAATTAACTCAAAATGACATTTTCTTGGTCAAAAATAGTGGACTATTTGATTTCATGTGTCTTAACCAATTATAATCATTTTATAGAAACATATACAGTTAGTATATTTTCCTTTTTTTCAAAATTTCTTTCATATTTTCAATTAAGCATTTACTTGCCTGTTGAGAATGCTCATGTGACCTTCCTTAATAAGCAGAAGTTTGTTAGGTATTGGCATTTTATTCACCTATTATATTATTCTTCTGTTTTATGAAGACACTGCACTATCCAGGGAGTTTCTTCCATGTGGTACCTAAGAATTCTAGTCTGCTTTCTCTCTCTCTCTTTCTCTTTCCTTTGTTTTCTTTCTTTCCTCTTTCTTCCTTTCTACTTTCTTTCTTCTCTCTCTCTCAAGAATTATTTACCTAATTTTATTTACTGTTAATTACTATTTCTTAATTTGCTACAGGGCACATGTGCTAACCAGAAAGAGAGAGAGAGAGAGAGAGAGAGAGAGAGCAAGCCACCAGGTCTAGGACTCGAACTCCAGTCAACTATGTAGGAGTCCAGCACCCTAGCCACCATGCCACCTGTGGGCCCTTTGGGTTGTTTCTTTTTAAAGGCAACTCTATTTCAATAAATGGGGTCATAGTTCACTTTTTAAGGGAAGGAGAATAATGATAATTACATATTGGCATTTTTGAGCTAGAGACTAGAAATATGTATATACCTCTTGTGTCAGTTCGTTAGCCAAAACTGATTACACCCATGGGTTACTCTCATGGTTAGCCCCAACAAACCATAAGACTAGGGCTGGAAAAGAATTATCTGTGTGTTTGGAATGAAGAGAATTGGAAAATATTCATGGACACTTATAAGATTGATGATAATGGCTAGACTCATGAAAAGGAACTTTGCACTAAAATAAAGGATTGGGCAAATTAGTTTAGAGAAAAGAAAGTATGTAACAAAATAATCTTTTAAGAGTTATTAGTGTTTGGTTTGTGTTGCATTAATCTGAGTTGTAATGAGTAAAGGGGTAATTACAGAATGTGGGAAAGTGATTTTAGCTTAAGTAGAATAATTTGCTTTGAGAATTGTCACTAGACAACAAAAGTCTCAGTGGAATTATACATGGAAGTAATTTAGATGCAGTGGCTAAGTAATGTGTCCAAAGTTAAACAATTGTATGGAGTTGAGTGAGAATTTGAGTTTAGAGGGGGATTTGAAAACCTAGATTTTATTATTTTTTGACATTTAATCACTATATATCTTTACAATGTACAACATGCTTTTTCCCAGCATGAATACAGTGCATATCATTCAAGTCAAAGACATTACCATATACATTATCATCAGCAGATAACTTTTCATTTTCGTGTCTATTAAATGTGCTTGTTTTTTCCCTGATCCCTTCCTTCCTGCTCCCTGTTACTCACCCTCTATTTTCTCCCCATATTGTCTCTAGTATCTACCATTGCCTTCCCTGCTGTTATACCTTTTAATCTTTCAGTTTTTCTTATAAAATGCAATCAGTATATATTGAGCAGGGATATACAGCATATATCTGCATAGCCTGGCTTGCTTCACTTAGCATTAAATCTTCATATTTGTTCACTTTCTATAAAATATCAGGGTCTCATTGTTTTTTTATGTCTCAGTAGTATTCTATATAGTATATGTGCCACATTTTTTTCAATCCACTCTTCTGTTCTTAGACATTTGGGTTGATTCCATATCTTAACAATTGTGAATAATATTGTAATAAACATGATGTACAAGTGTTTTTCTGACTGAAAGCCTTCCTATCCTCTGGGTAGGTACCTTAAAGTGGAATTACTAAGTCATATGGTAGTTCTATTTGTAGGTTTCTGAGTAACCTCCATATCATTCTCCACAATGGTTATTCTAATTTACATTCCCACCAACAGTGAAGGAGTATTTTCTTTTCACCACAGTCTCACCAGCACTTGTCATTCTTTATTTATTTTTAAAATTTTAGTCATTCTGACTGAGATTAAGTGGTATCTCATTATCCAAACCTAGATTCTTAAAAATTACACTATGCAAAGAATAACAATGTATTGTGCCAGCCAGTGGGGTTGTGGTTAAGGTGGTTAAATTCTATATGGCTTACTGTGTTATGTGAGTCCCAGATCCAGTGGTTTGAAAAACACTGTGGGTATGTATATGTGCATGTCCAAAATCCTCAGAGGAGAATGGAGAAGAAGGAAGGTGTGGCAATCCCATCTGGGCATACCTTCTCACTTTCTCTCTCTCTCTTTCTCTCTCTGTCAGAAAAGCACATGTGTCCTCTAGCAAATGTTAAAAATGTAATAACATTATATTGTCAAGTAAAAAAAATCAGGTTTCAAAAAGTAAGATGTTCATTTTGTAGATCAATTTTATGTAAATGCTTAAAATGATTAGGTAGACTTTTACAAAAATGTTGACAGTAACAATTTCTGGGAAGTTTGTTTTGGAGCAATTAAAAATATTTTTTAATTTCTGTGCTTTTTTCACCAATACATGATCTTCTTTTATTTTGTTTATGACAGATGGAAATATTTTTCAACCTAGAATTATATACTAAAAAAAGATCTTTCCAGATTATGGTAAAATAAAGGCATTTTCAGAAATATGAAAACAGAGTTTGTTATCAAAAGATTCTTTTAAATCAAAATTCTAAAGTGTCAATACCAGACAGAAGTTTAGCAATACTTAAGAGAAATGTTGAGCTATGGACATCCATTCAGAGCACCTAAGCCAGAGAATCAATAAAACATCAATCAAAATTTCAATACATTTCTATTTTGTATTTGGATAAGATAGAGAAAAATTATATTTGTTAAGCTGATTCTAAATTTTAAATTAAAGTACAAAGAGATATTCCTGAATTAAATACAACATGATAGAATTCACTATACTAGATAAAATAAAATTCATTATAAAGATACAGTTTTAATTAAAATGCTGTTACATTGGTGCAAGAACAGATACACCAGTGGAACGGAATAGTCAGAAAATACACTCACATAACCAGATACTTAGCTAGTTACATCTGTCTGTGCAAGATAATGGCAGACAGAATTTATTTTTTAATTTGCCAGAGGGTGTATGTGCTCACCGTAGAGAAGTGTAAAGTGAGAGTAAGAAGGCACTCTCCCTATTCAGGATGGTCACACCAAAATCCCTTCTCCTCCATTGCTCCTTCCTTTTGGGATTCTGAGCACACACATGAACCTGGCATGCTTGTCAATCCATTGGGTCTGGGTTTAGAAATGCATACTTGGCCATGTGGCATTCTTGGCTGGCAATACTCCCTGTGTATTGTCACATGTAAATACATAAATACTGGGAAAGTACCCCTGCTCTGACTCTATGAAAAGAAGACTGTAGAAATTCTGTGTTTGGTCGTTTTTCCTGAGTTCTGTCCTGTGGACTTCTTCCATTGGCTGATTTTAATCTGTGTCCTTTCTCTGTAATAATTCAAAGCTATGAGTATAACAGTCCTCAGAAAGTTCTAGAAGTCTTTCTAAAAAAGTAATAAACCTGAAGGTTGTTTTGAGAACCTGTCAACTTGCAGGTGATATCAGAAATAGGGGCAGTTTTGTGTGAACTAGGCTCCCTCTAACTTCACAATAGCAATATTTAGGAACTGAAATTTAAAACCATGTGAATACTTATTCCATAGCTACTTGATTGGTAAACATTTACAGTATCAACTTTGATTGAAAACTGGTACTAATTTGGAAAATAAGGATTATTGAAGATGAAGATCAAGTCAGAATTATGATTTATAGTTCTAGCAGAGCAAAGTGATTACAGAAGATCGGGGAGTGGTACACAAGGCATATATATCATGTACTTCTTTAAGCAGATTTTGTTATAATGCAAAGGTAAGAATTTAAATAAAAATTAAAAAATGGATAGATAATTACACCACAATGTTAATAGTGAGGTATTACATCATTAAAACAAAATCTTTAGGTGTGTTTTTTGACATTTCACCACTGAATTGTCTTATTTTTATACTAAAAGAAATAATAGAGGGCTGGCCTCATAGTCTAGTGGTTAAGGTAGCTGGATCCCACACCCTGACCAGTTTGAATCCTGGCCATAGCAGCTTGAAAAACATGATAAAAGCATGCTTGTGTGTGCTTCAAATCCTGACAGAATAGAGAAATGAACAAGGGATTATTACAGTGTGACTATCCCCCCCTTTAAGAGGTGCTTTCTGTCCATTCCAGCCATCTCTCTGTCTCTCACTGGCAAGTGCACATACTCTCTGGCTGTTAAATATAAAAAAATCATATTGAAAGTTTTTTCTTAAAAAAAAAGATGCTAGGGGGGTGAAAAATGCGGGAGCATGAGAACAAGTAAATAAAGAGGAAAAATTAAAAAAAACAAAGCATTTGGAAAAATGGGAAATTATCTGTTGATGATAATGTGTATGATATCTTTAACTGGCCTTATATATAGTGTATTCATGTGGGAAAATTAATTTTGGATGCTGTAATTATATATAGTGATTGAATGTATAAAAAAATGAAAGTTTTAAAAAGTTAAGAAGAATTGGCACAAAGATATCAGTCAATATAAAGCTGTCTAATTATAGTGTCCAGTTGAAGGTACAATAGTTGAGGATCTGGTCTCCATCTTTTGGGCCCGGAAGAACGGTGTTTCCAAGTTGATTTACTGATTAAAAATTGAAGAGTAACTGATATGGGTCTTGAAGTTCACATTTGCTTATTAATAATTGGAGATAGTTCCTTTGTCACCAATCAGAATATCTTATTTCCTGTCTATAAGAACATGAGGCAATTGCATTGATTGTCAGAAAGTAGATTTGGGATATATCTTGCAGGCTGTTGCAAAGCCTAATGGTTATATATTCAAAACAGACACTTGATCCTTAGTCCTTTTTTTTTTTTTTTTTTTTTTTTTTTGAGTTTTTTGCTATAGGGCGCTCGCCAGAAAGACAGAGAGAGACAGAGAGACAGAAAGCGAGAAATCACCCTCCAGGGGAGATGGCCTTACCGCAATCCCTTCTCCTCCATTCTCCTCTTGGGATCTTGGGCACGCATGCACACGTGCCTGGCGTGAGTTTAAGCCACTGGGTCCAGGACTCGAACCATGGTCGACTACATGGGAGTCCAGAGACATAGACATTATGCTAACTGCTGGTCCCTGATCCTTAGTCTCTTTGATATAGGTTGTCAAATAACTACACTTGTCATCTCCTTTTTAAGGCCTTATGTGGAATTCTCCAAAGTCACAAGTGCCCTTTTATTATTTTTTTCTAAGTATTTTCTACTCATTAATTAAATTAAAGCTGTCTTCCAAATTCTAATAGACATAATTAGATTCAGAGGCTGTGGTCTTCCTGTTTTGTCCTAGGCAACACCCCTTCTTAACAGGAGGCTTCTGAAGATGGTCAGTCTCATCAACCATTGTACACTGACTTCAGGTTAGTTCTTAAAGGGCCAGGTCCTGCTTTTCTTTTTCTCTTTATTATTCATTCCATCTATATCTCTACTTACTATATGTGGTATTTAAAAAGTCTTATTTAGCAAGATAAGATAAAGCATTTACTGATTAAAATCTCTCTTCTCTAATGGGATCTATTACAGAATGAAGAAAATGAGACTCTTGTTACCATTTCTTATCCATGTTCTTATAAAGAATGTTTCCCTTTGTGTTAAAAAACGACAAAAAAGATGTATAACTTAGTTTCCTTGCAGCTTTTTTTTTTTTTTTTTGCTACTGAAATATTTTCTAGGCTTCACTAATATAAAGATTTTTTAGCAGTTTGCAGAAATAGTGCATCTGAGCACTCAGTTTCTCTTTTACTGTTCAGAGGAAACCATGGGAACGCAGCATCCAATTTTGCTTGACAGGAGCCTGGTTAGCAGACCACATGTGGTGTGTTTTTGTTTTGTTCTATAGTTGTTTCCACTGTGTCGTGTAATTCATCACAAGGATTTTGAGAATGGAAAATGTCACAAACCAAATATACAAAATTAATGAGTAGTTTACTCCACTGCAAAGGGCAGGTAGTGAACAGTCAGGCAGAACAAAAACAACATGAATCCCTGGGCATAAAGCTATTTCACCAAATGAAGTTCAGGATTCTATGTGTAATAGGAAGTTGTCAGGTCACTAATAAACATTTTGCTTGATCCTTAAATCTGAGAAAGAGATAAATAATCCACTTGGCACCCATTTTACATAACCTATCAGCAAAGGATAATCACATATTTAAAGCAACTAAGAAATAGAGTAGCAAATACAACTATCAGTGATTTTAGAGCAATTATAAAATGAACTTTTTACTAGCATCTGAATTCATTTCCAGTGTCTTGTGTTTCTGCAGCAACATGTATAATATGGAGCCCTTATATGCTTTGGAGTTCATGGTGATATCACTCATTATATTTCCAAAAAGATGAGGGAGCTTAATTATGGACATCTTTCTCTCTTTCTCTTTTCATAGTTTTAGGATAGGATAGTTATAGGATAATGTGTGCTTGCCAGAGAGAGAAAGAGAGAGAGAGACAGAGAGAATTTGAGAAATTACTTCCCAAGGGGGATGGCCATGACACAGTACCTTATCCTCCACTCTCCTCTTGGGATTTTGGGCAAACACGCACAACTACCTGGTATGATTCTTAAGCAGTTGTACCTGGGACTTGCACTGCAGGCTAGCCAGGTGGGATCCAGTGCTTTAACCTCCATGCCACCTGTTGGCCCCTATACAACTCATTTTAACCAATGCATACAAACAAAAGAGGAGAAATAATAACCAGAGACACTTGAACTCCAAATTCGTATCTCTTTGCTAATAGCAATGTTTTATGTGTCTCTTCTAGTGTCATCACCCTTCCATTCCCAAGACAGCTATAGGTGTTTCTATTTGAAATCAGATTATCTCTCAGTTGGGTGCTTAGAATTCAGAAATATTGGCACTCCAAGTTCTCTTCCTATATTCTTTAGAGTTTTTGGTCTCTTGTGACTTGAAACTACCACCCATAAATGGCAAAGGATTTGAGCTATTTTCCTTGGCACCAAAGAGGTCTCTTGAGCCTTCCCTGATGTCTAGAATCAATAGACTATATTTCATAAGCACTGTTTACCTTAGATTCCTGGAGTACCATCAGCGCTAACAATGTCACGTTAAATAGACTTTATCACAACAATTTTTAAAATTTTTAATTTATTTTTTAGAGAGAGAGATTTTTGCTATCACTGGAGAGACATAGAAAGAGAGAGAGAGTGAGAGAGAAAGTAAGAAATCACCTGCCTCCCCCCCCACCCCAAGGGGATGGCCATGCTGCAATCCCTTTTCCTCCATTCTCCTCTTGTGATTTTGGACTATGCACACATGCCTGGTATGCGTTTGAAGTTGCCAGGTCTGAGACTCAAACCATGGTCAATTAATTCCAGAGATGTAACATTACGTTATCTGCTGGTCCCATCACCTAATAATTTGAGTGGAAGTCATAGTCTCTGATTGGCTTATCACTTTTGTGAGTGAACAATTAAAAATACAGAACAATTATGTTTAAATACTGGGAAGTTTACCTGGATCTTTGGTCATGATTTCTCATTTTGTCAGCAGAAGAACATAGATAAATAATAGTAACATTCCATTGAGTTGTAATCTCCTTTTGCATTGCTATAAAATCTTTCTTAAATATCTACCCTTCTTCAAATTATTGTTTATGTTTGTTTGAATAATTAAAATGACTAAAGATAAACCTAATCACTAAATTTCTTCATATAAATTAATGTAAAGATAAAACATTTTTAGACAAGAGAAACACAGAATACAGCATCTGTTAAAAAATTGGGCCAAATATAACCCTTCCCTTTCAGATACACTACTCAGATCTTTCTTGGGAAGTCTGACTCTGTCACTTGTACTCCCTGTTCTCTGGCTTCCAGTCGGATTTGGCTGTGGTGAGTTCCAGCAGGATATAGAGTAAGGCAAAAAGTGAGAACTGCCTTTATTCTCTAGACCCCTTCCTGAGAATTAGTCAAATCCCTTAAACAAAAATCACTGTTCCTTTCTGGTTGCTGGATCTCCATAAATTTCTCTTCTTGGTTTTGGAAATCTCTCCATCTCCTGTGACTAAGTTCTGTTCCTGCTAACCCTGCTAGCCTGAGATTCCCGTTTTCCCCTGTGGTTCTATATAGCCCACCATACTATTATATCCAGTCCCTTTTAGTAGACTCTTCTTGGGTTATCTCATTTGGAATGCATTTTCTCTCTCTCTCTCTCTCTCTCTCTCTCTAAGTCACTAGGTCTGAGACTCGAACTGTAGTCGGCCATGTGGAAGTCTAGCAACTTAACCACCATGCAACATATTGGCTCCTACCTTTGTTTTTAATATAATGCAATTGCAAATTTATATAAGCTAACTTAAAAGAATCATTATATGTAACTACTAGCTCACAAAATTTCTGAAAATAAAGTAATTGCAAGCTGGTAAGATGTTTCCAGGACAGTCCTGGAGGAAATCAACCAGTATGTTTTCATGATGTCATAAGCCAGGAATTGTTTCAAATCTGAACAGCATGCAATCTTTTCCTGTTGAGACTCTGACTGATATACCAAAAGTGGTAACAATGCCTAATTCTGAAGAACAAAGTAAAAGAAATAACAAGAACAGTTCAAAGTCTGAAATCTTATTCCTTAATAGGGAATCCAAAAAAATTCCTGCAATTTTACTGAGACCTACCTTCAATAAGACAAATAAAAAGAGTGATAATGAACAAATTATAGGTAAATTGTATATATATATATAATATACCTATAATTTTATATAGATAAATTATATATATTATATACATTTATATATATAATTATATTTATATTATTATATATAATTTATATATAATATATAAATGTATATATCATATATACATTTTATATATAATTATATATATAATTTACATATAATATATAAATGTGTATATGATATATACACATTTATATATAAATGTATAAGTAATATATATAAATATAGGTAAATAACATATGTGTGTGTATATATATGTGTGTGCATATGCACACATATACGTGCACACACATATATATACACACACATATATATATATAGAGAGAGAGAGAGAGAGAGAGAGGGAGAGAGAAAGAGAGAGATATCCTTTTTTCTTAGAAATTTCTCTCCCTTAACTGTACATTTTGTTCAGAACTAAATTTGTACCCTATCCTAGGACTTTGCCTTCACTGCTTTCCTTAGTTGGACCTACAACTTCCCATATTTTATACCATTAATCTTTTAGTGCTTTTTATTTTGTTTGAGTGTGACATAGTGAGGAGAGAAGTTTTTGGAAACTCTGGAAAGCGGTAGGCAGCAATATTTTTTGTAGATACCTGGTTACTGGCTCTGCTTACCTGTGAGGAAAAAACAATTTATAATACTAATAAGTTTGGTTCAAAATCAAGCTTAATTTTTGAAGACATCTTTGGATGTAAGTACTTGGATGGTAGGTTAAGCACTGGAATAAAAATGAAACCATAGTGTGAAAGAATAGTGGCTTAGCAGGAATTTTGAGTTTCATCAGCTGCCATGTGCCCCATACAGATAAAGGTTCCAAGAAAAAGCCACACAAAGATATATGCTGCATCTTCTCTGTGTGGACATTTCTGTCAAATTCTGTTTCCTCTGCAATGGAAATGAGAAAACTTACAGCTGTAAGTCTATACTTGCTAAGGAACTTCTAAGAAAAGGTGTGAGGAGTATTAACTTCTTAAACCTTTGCACACCTGGAAATACCTTGAATCTTGATTGATAGATTGGCTAAATATTGAAATTTAAATTCCCTGGTGGGGATTTACTCTGTGCATGTGTATGGATATGTGTGTGAGTGTGGGTAGATATCCACACATGCACATGCATGCACTTCGTGTACAGGTTGTATGATAGTTCCCCCACCCCCACCCCTCCGAGTTGGGATTTTGCTTGTAAACTCTATGTATATGACTTAAACGGGGCATGTGGATAATCAGGTTGAGTTGAGTTTTATTTTGTGGTGCCAATATTTACATTAGAAGCTAGAATTCTTCAGACAGTTTTCTGCATTTCTTTAAAGATGAGTCCTCTGTTATTAGCCTGGCGATAGATGACTAATGGTGATGACCCTGAGAACTGGGACAGGCTTTTGCTTGTCATTCCTGATGTTCCCACACTGTCTCTGCTCTGATGGGCTAGCTGATTCCTCAGCACCCATATTTCCAGTTGCAGATATCATGTTTTATTGCCATTATCTGTTCATGTGTCCCTTTCCTGCATTAGCATAGGAAACACCAATCGTGGCAAGGGTCATATTTTAATCTCTTTATTACATATTTTTCCATCCTCGTAGTCTTAAAAGAGTGTTACATTCTGTGACATTAAAGGCATTTTTATTATTGTTTGTGTAGGTATTTCACCATGCCAGTCAAAATTGAATAAGATGTCTGAATTATGTTTTATTCTTAAAGGATTTCCCTTGCATTACAATTTTCGAATCAGTAACTTAGATTAAAAATAGGTATTTATTGACATTTATGAGTATCTTTCCCATATGTGATTTTATTGTCAAATGAGTCAATTTTATGTGGCTCATTTGATATATTTCATTTGTGATCACCTTTTGGGGAGAATCATATGAAATTTATTTTTCTGATTTTTTTCATAAAAAGAAAGATAAGTATAATTGTCTTTGTAATATGAAAACCTAGGCATTAAGAGTACAAGGATTCTTTGGGTGAACTGCTTTCTACTCTGCTGTGATGGACAGGGCTGAATTACCCAGTTCTCCTTCTGAAGTGAAACTTACTACTTGATTCAAAGAGTATAGTAAGGGGGAAACTTCGTTCTGTCTCTACAGACTTTCTGGGAAATCTGTCTCTCTTGGTCAAGAAGGACTTGGTTATAAAAACCCAACAATTTCTACCTGTCATGGGACTCTTTTATTTTTTTTTTCTCTTTCTTTTTTTTCCTTCTTTCTTTCTTTTTTTCTTTTTCTTCAATATTTTTGCTATAGGGCACATGCCCTTGCCAGAGAGAGATATATATTAAGAGGGAAAGTGAGAAATCACTCTGCAGAAGGCATGATCATGCTACAATCCCTTCTCCTCTTGGGGCTTTGGGCACACACATACACGTGCCCAGCATGATTTCCAAGCTGCCTAGCTGGTACTCAAGTTGGCCATGTGGAAGTCCAGTGGCTTAACCCCCACATCACCCTCTCTTTATTTATTTATTTATTATTATTAATTTTCTTTTTAAATTGATTTATTTTACATTAATTTACTGAGCATCATCACAGCATACAAAATGCAATTTTCCATCTAGAATACACTGTATAGTGGCTTAATCATACATGTTATCATCGACAAATAATTGTCCATTTCTTGTTTCATATACATATATATATATACATACGCATATGTATGTATGTATATTCTATATACTTTTTATATATATACATGTCCCCCCCCATTTCTCACCCTCTTCCATTTCCCACCCTCCTCCCATGCTGTCTCTGGTATTTGCAATTGTTTTCCATTCCTTTTTTTCCACCACATTTTATGGATTCACAAAAATATCTTTATTAATCTAATTACTTTCAATAGCAAGTTCAGCTGATATATACATGTCTGTGATCACATGCCTGACTTTAGGCATCAAACTCTGAGAATAAATATACTATAAAGTAGCACCTAGCTGATGCTATATAGTTTACTGTGGTCATTAAATAGTTTTTTTAATAATAATTTTTTATTTTATTTTTTATACATTCAATCACATTATTTAACTTACAAAGTGAACATTTCAATATGTGAACATTTCTTTCCAATGTAGTTGATCAAAATATCTTCAACTGATGACACCATTACCTCCCGTCCCGTCAATGCTCTGTGTCCGTATCCCTCCTCCAAATGTTTTTCACCAGGCCCCATTTCCCCAACATACCACATCTGGCATTCACACTGATCTCTTGTGTTTGTATATCCTTTAGTCAGTCAGTTTCAGTCATAGAGTGCGGACACTCTGTATATATTAAGTGGGGACATACAATGACTCTTCTTCATAGCCTAGCTTGCATCGCTCAGCAGTAAATCTTCCATATTCTTCCATTTTATGTCAAAAGCCAGGGTTTTGTTTTCATGGCTGAATAGTATTCCATAGAGTATAGGTGCTACAGTTTTCCAATCCATTCATCTGTATGGGGGCATTTGGGTTGGTTTCATGTCTTAGCAATCGTGAATAGTGCTGCAATAAACATCAATTTGCAATCACTTTTCTGATGAAGAATTCTTCTGTCTTTTGGGTAGATACTAAAGAGTGGGATTGCTGGATCATATGGTAGTTCTATTAAATAGGTATTTTTAATTTATTTTTAATTTCAAGAAAAACAGTTTTAGTTTTAATCAATCAAAATAAAAAAAAAATATTAAGGGAACTTTGCTTGGGAAGCTGAGGAGGCCCGAGCTCTACGGTCGCTCCGAAATGGGGAACACGAGGCGTGATGTTTTACATCTTGAACGGACAAGTATTGGACAGCCAGAGTCAGTCCCCATGGAGGTTATCTTTGATAACAGATTTTTTTCTGGGGAATAGCTGAGTTTGTAGTTTTGTTTTTCAAAACTCTGCTTCAGCAAGATGTGAAAAAGAGAAGAGGCTATGGAAACTCATCTGATTCCAGATATGATGACGGAAGAGGGCCACCCGGAAACCCTCCTTGAAGAATGGGTCGAATCAATCATCTGCGTGGCCCCAGTCCCCCTCCAGTGGCTGGTGGATGAGGAAGGTAAACGTCTGCTCTAAGAAGCAGACAATTGGACGTGCACATTCCTAAGCAGGAGGAAGCCATCAGGAAGGAGAGGTCTGATCACGCCAGACAAGTTAGATGAGTGTGCCCATCCGAACAAGGATTGCTCTGTGTCCTCACAGATGAATGAGGTTATGCCGGGAATTCCCTCTGCAGGGATCTGGCCTGACTGATACGCAGTTCTATAAATGCACATGTTTGTCTCATTATCTTTTTTGTATAGTTGATTAAAGTATTGGTATAGTTTTAATAAATAAATATTTTTAGGTTGAAAAAAAAGAGAGCTTTGTTTAACATTTCAAGCCAGAAAACAGGTTAGGATTCTGTTCAAACAGTAGGTACATGAACCTAGCGGCAATTCAAGACAAGGCAAAAATCCTTATATCTGAAAAACAAAGCATATAAGAAAATCAATAATGTTTTAATCAAAAGTCATAAGATTCTATTTCACTAGTTCAGTCTCATGTACTTAATCTACCTTCTGTTGTGATCTGATCTTTCCGTTTAAATTCTAGAAGAAAAGATTCAACCCAGACTTAAGTTGGTCATTTTCTTGGTTGTTTTTGAACTCTTATTTCTGTGTGCCTGTATTTAGTTTTCCTGGTATAGCACTCCCTTCAGAACTTTTTGGAGAGCTGGTCTGGTGTTGGTAAATTATTCCAGGTTTTGTTTATCTGAGAATGTTCTTTTTTCTTCCCATATGAAGGGTAATCTTGCCAGGTACAGTATTCTTGGTTTAAATTGTTTTTCATTTAATGCTTTGAATATATTTTCTCATTCTTTCACATTTTTTCCTATCAGAGGTCTGCTGTTAGCCTGATGGAATATCTTTTGTAGGTAACTGGACGTTTCTCACTTGCCAATCTTAGTATCTTGTCTTTGTCTGTGGTTTTGGTCAATCTAGCTATAATGTGTCTTGGAGAGGATCTTCTTGGGTTGATTGTATGTGGGAACCTTTGTATTTCTAGGAACCTGATCTTTGAATGCCTCTCTAGATTTGAAAAGTTTTCTTCCAGGATTTCATGGAATGGATTATCAATGCCCTTATTAGTTTCTTCACCTTCTGGGATACCAATTATCTGGATGTTTTGACATTTAATGGTATCTAGTATTTCTGGTATTTTTTTAAACATTTTTAAAATTTCATTTTTTCTTTTAAACATTCAATCACATTATTTAGCATTTAGCTTACAAAGTGAGTATTTCAACATGTGAACATTTCTCACTAGTCCAGTTGATAAAACTATAAAATTATCTTCAACAGATAATACCACATTTCTTTGTCCCATTAATGCTTTGCCTCTCTATTTTTCTTCTAAATGCCCTCCCTCAGACTCTACTCTTTCACACACACTGTATCTGATATTTATGTCCATTTATTGTGTTTCTATATCCTTTAGTCAATCAGTTTCAGTCATAGAGTGCGGACACTCAGTATATATATATATATATATATATATATATAAAGTGGGGACAAACAATGTCTCTCCTTCAGAGCCTGACTTGCTTCACTCAGCAGTAAATCTTCCATATTCTTCCACTTTCTGTCAAAAGCCAGGGTTTTGTTGTTTTTATGGCTGAATAGTATTCTGTAGAGTATATGTGCCACAGTTTTTCAATCCATTCATCTGTTCGTGTGCATTTAAAGGCAATAATTTCTCCAGAACTGTGGCCAGGTTGGTCAAAACTCTTTGGCACATAATTTGTAGCTTCTTTCTGTCCAATGCTGATTTCTCCCTCTCCCTTTCATACGTGTTAGTCTCTAATAAATCCACCTCTTATTCTAGTTCACCACCTGCTTCTAGAGAACAAAACCTTTGACACACATACTCTCTTTCATAGAATGATGGGCTTTGCATCTTTACTCCTTATCCTACAAACTTATTTTTTCTTCTAATTATAACAGTTTTAAAAATATATTTTAGGTTAAAAATTAAGATGTAGTTTTGTATTGATCCAACTGCAGTGATGTACATTACTAAGACACTGTGTTCTGCAGTCAGGGACCACATATAAGGCCTGGGTTAGATTCTTGGTATAATGTAAATGGCTAGACATGGTGGCATGCACCTGTGATCCTAGCAGTTTGGAAGGTGAGGGAAGAATCACAAACTTGAGGATTATCTGGCAATAAAAAGAGACCTGGTCTATGGTTAGACACGGTGGCATGCTTCAATGAGTCCAGCAACTTGGAAGAATAAGGAGAGGATCTCAAGCTTGAGGATTATCTGGCAATGAAATAGACCTGGTTTAAAAAAGCCAGGCATGGTGATGGATGTCTATAATGCCAGCCTGAAGGGAGTCAGGTGAATCACAACATGGCAAGAGCCTATATTAAAAACAAAACAAAACAAAACAAAAACAAAAAAACTCTAAACTCCCCCAAAACAAAACAAAACAAAAAACAAGCAAACGAAAAACAGGGCCAGCCTATGGTGTGAAGATTAAGGGGTTGGATCTCGTATAACCAACTACACAGTTTGAGCCTTGGGTCTAGAAGCTTGAAAATCACACTGGACACATGTGCATGAGTGCCCAAGATCCTGAGAGGAGGATGGAGGAGAAGGGACTATGATGTGGCCGACCCCATGGGAGAGGGGTGACTTCTCACTTCCCCCTCTCTCTCTCATTCTCACTGTTTTTCTCTGGCAAACATGTGTCCTATAGCAAAAACTAAAAAATGAAAGAAAACAAACACATGCAAAAAACCCCAAAAGGAATATATGGCTTTACACAGTTATAGTTATTTATAATTATATGTAGTTATATAATTATATATCAATAAAAAGATATATACATATATAGTGTGTGTGCATGTGTGTGTGCGTGTGTGTTTGTAGACATGATGGACTCAGCTTCTAGCTCTCTTAGTATTCTAATGTAGAAGGTAATTAGGCCTAGCCAACTGATTCTGCAATTCTTCTCATGGCCAAGAGGGCTGTAGAAAACGTGTTCTTTGTCACTGAAGAGTTTAACACAAAATTGCTTTGTTCTCATACTACGTAGTGAGTGTATTCCATATGTCTGTCAACTTTTCACTAAATACTACTAGAATCTTGAAAGAACATCTGCTCTCTTAAAAAAATAGTGTGTTATATTCTGAAATAGGTCTGATTGTTTTGTAATCATGGGATTCATGACTCTGCCATAAATAATTGAAGTTAATAGACTCAGTAAACAAGTTTATTCTTTAAAATGATGCTTAGTTATACTGAAATTTGCCATTCTCTTAGGAGACAATTTTTGCTTCTGATACATCTTGAAACTTACACACACACACACGTACACATACATGCACAGAAATTTTTTTGCCAAATTTTTATGCATGAAGGAAAACTCATAAAACTCTGACAGAAAGTCTGTACATCTCAAAAACAAACAAACAAAAGCTAACAAGTTGCAAAGTGCCTGCAAAGAGCAACTTTTCCTCCATTCTCAATTCCCTGAGTGCTATTGTGATGAGGATCATGTTTTTCTGTAATCCATTCTTGTCCTTATGCTTGAATTCCTGAGACTTATCTGGAATTCAAGAGATAAAATGAAATCTTCTTTGTGCTTTTATGCTCTTATGTAGTTTGTTTTTCTCTCTTGATTTGTCTTGTAGTGTGCATTTTAAAAAAATGACAAAATTTACAAGTAATATTTTAGGAAAAGCCAAGCCATGTGAAGATTATTAATTATTAAAATCAATATTTTCTGTCATAAGAAACAGTTTATATAATTGAGAGCTGAAGATTACAATGTAATATACATATAAAAAATGATTTTCTTGTTTTATTTATCTATATGAAAGATCTAAATTTATCTTTATTATCACTTTATGGTTTTATAATCAGCTACTGTCTAGACATATCTAATAAAAAGATAAATGGGAATACTAAAACTCTCATTATTTTAATATAGAAGTATTAAAAAAACTTCATGTATTAAATAAAATATAGACCCAAACACCTTTATGGGTAGTAAAATGTGATACTTATGTTAAATGAGTATTTTGCCTGCTCAACCAGAATATTTTAAAGCTGAACCTCTTCACTTTTAGATTTATTTCTGTACAATTAATGTTAAAGGTTGCTTTTTCTTCCAACTCGTAAAATCTATTACTCCCTGATCACTGGGGAGATGTTAAGTTGTTAGCTTTAGCACAAGTGTATTCAATAGAACCATTTTTTTTTTTTTGTTCATACTAACATATGCGCTTTTTCTCCATTATCCCAAAGAGAAGGCAGCATAGGAAATTTGAGATGTTGATATAAAAGCCTGAATATAGTAGTCCATTTAAAATAACAGCAAACAGAAACCTGAAGGATTAATGACTATATAATTAAATAACTTATGGACATTTGCTTTTGTATTTTAGTTTAAGAAATTTGAAGTCATGGACTGCCTTAGGTTCCTTTATTTATTAATTAACATATTTAATAATTTTATAAAGTTTGAATGATTGTGCAAAGTCTAAATGTTAGAAGGATAGTTTTTCATTTTTATAGGCACTCTTAGAAAACTGGTCAGTTGGGACCAGCAGTTAGCATAATGGCTATGTCGCTGGACTGCCACGTAGTCGACCACGGTTCTCGTCCCGGACCTGGTGGCTTGAGACTCATGTTGGGCGCGTGTGTATGCGTGCCCAAGATCCTGAGAGGAGAATGGAGGAGAAGGGATTGTGGCATGGTCATACCCCCTGGGGGGTGATTTCTCGCTTTCTATCTCTCTTTCTCTCTCTGTCTGTCTGGCGAGCACACTTGCCCTATAGCAAAATCCTCTCATAAAAAAAAAAAAAAATGAAAACTGGTCAATTATCTACTAATTGAAGGAGGTTGAATAGGGATAAGTGATTTAATATTTTAACACTTTCCACAACCATGAACCCAAAGTGATGGGAAGAAAGATGGACTTAAGATTTTGCAAGGCTGTAATCAGGGAAAGATATTGTAATTGGTTACAGATGTACTTTAACATACCAATATATTTATATTTGATTAAATTATCAATAATTTAGCTATGTACCACCAATTAAATGGTGATACCTCATTACAGAGCAGAAAACCGAGGATTAAATTTTTCTCACATAATCTCATTGTATAAATATAATTGTAATGTTATTATCTATATGTACCTAAAGTTATGGTTACAGCATAAGAAAGGGAAAATACTTAAAAATAAACCTAAGCACTAAGTTGAAAATTTTGTACACTGAACTATAAAACATTGATGAAAAATTAAAGCAGAAGCAAATAAAAGGAAAGTATTCCATGTTCATGGATTGGAAGAACTAACATTGTCCATTCTACCCAGAGTGATCTACAGATTCAAT
This sequence comes from Tupaia tana, assembly GCA_026018925.1. Lineage (NCBI taxonomy): Eukaryota > Metazoa > Chordata > Mammalia > Scandentia > Tupaiidae > Tupaia > Tupaia tana. The sequence goes on from JAKSZU010000001.1 coordinate 57,803,122, forward strand.
TTAATTTTTATCAAAAGTCCAATGGCATTTTTTTACAGAGTTAAAAAAGATTATAAAATTCATTTAGAATCATAAAAGACACTGATAGCTAAAGCAAATTTGAACAAGAAAAGCAAAGCAGGAAGTGTCACAGTTTATGATTATAAAATATTGTGAAAGCATAATAATTAAAACCATATAGTCTAGCATAAATATATATATATACACACATTATTATTATTTCAAAATGTATATGTGTATAAAATCATCAAGTTGTAAACTGAAACATATTTAATTTTCAATGGTCAAAATAAAGAGAAGAAATTACTCTTATAAGTAATAACATGGATGACTTTCACAAATATAATATTGACCAAAAGAAGTCAAATACAGTATATGATTTTATTTATGTAAAAGTAAATGAATAAAAAACTATAAAAAAAGAAAAACATAAAGTAAAAACGAAATGCCAATACACAAATAGAACTCTATCAGACTCCAAAGCTTCTACACAGCAGATGAAAAAGCCAACGAAATGAAAAAGATAATCTCTAGAGAATGGGAGAAAATAACAATTCTTGCAAGGAAAATGTCTGATAAAGGGTTAATATTATAAGCATATAAGGATTTTCTACAATAAATATTAAATTACAAAGAATGTGATTGGATTTGAATAAGTATCTTTCCAAAGAACACATATACGTGACCAAATGTTTCTGAGGAGGTACTCAATATCACTAATCATAAGGGATATGCAAATTAAAAGCACAACAGGTTATCATTTCACACTTGTTAGGATGGCTATTATTAAAAAACAAAGAGTCAAAATATCAAGTGTTGGTGAGGATGTGAAGAAAAGAGAACCCTGGTATTGGTAGGAATATAAGGAATATAAATTGGTTCAGTCACTATAGAAAACCATACTTAAATTTCTAAGAAAATTTTAAAAGAAATAACTATAAGGGGGCCAGCAGGTGGCATAATGATTAAGACACTATACTCCCACATTGCCAATTGCAGTTCCAGTGCCAGATCCAGTGGCTTGAAACTCATACCAGGTGCGTGTGCATGCATGCCTGAAATCCTGAGAGGAGAACAGAGGAGAAGGGATTGTGGTGTGACCATCCTCCCAAAGGGTGATTTCTCACTTTCTATCTCTTTGTCTCTCTCTGTTTCTCTGGTGAGCACACAAACTCCATAGCAAAAATCTATAAAAATCCAAAAAATAACTATATGATCTAATAATTCCACTTCAGGGACTGCAATCAGAATCTCAAAGAGATATTTGTATTCTGTGTTAATTTTAGCATGATTTACACTAATTAAGTCCTGGAAGCAAACTAAATTTTAATTTACAGATGAATGGATTTTCAAAATGTGGTAAATTCAAATATTGAAATATTATTCATCTTTAAAAATCAAAATCCTTAAAAAAAGAATGTTTTAATAACATGGATGAACCAGGAGAACATCATGCTAAATGAACTACGTCAGTTACAGAAAGACAGATGATTAACATCATATCACTTATTTGAGGAATCTAAAATAATCAAACTCACAAAAGAGGAAAGCAGTACATTGGTTTTCAGAGGAAGGAAGAAGGGGAAGATAAGAAGATATTAGAGTAAGTATACAAAGTTCAATTATGCAAGATAAATGAGTCCTAGAGATTAACCATATAGAATAGTGTCTGTAGTTAATGATACTGTATTTTATACTAAAAAATTGCTAAAGAGGATGTGTTCCATGTTGTTCTCTCTATTACACACACACACACACACACACACACACACACACACACATAACCACAAACATAGCAGAAGGAAGCTTTGGAGGTGATAAACAGGCTTATGGCATAGATGTGATAATGGTTTCATGAATGTGTGCTTATTTCCCACCTTCTCTCAAATACGTACAGATTTTTGTATATTAGTCATGTGTCAATAAACCGATATAAAATATGAAGTTATAGTACCCACCAGATGGCATGAGGTTAAGCAGTTAGATCCCATATGGCCAGCTCCTTGGTTTGAGTCCTGGACCTAGCTGCTGGACAAACACTCCAGGCACATGTGCTTGCATTTCCAAAATCCTGAGAGAATAGTAGAGGAGAAGAGATTGTAGGGTGGCCACTCCTCAGGGGGTGCTAATTTTTCTTCTTTTTTTTTTGGAGAGGCTTTTCGCCATAGGGCGCGTGCACTCGCCAGACAGACAGAGAGAGACATAGAGACAGAAAGCGAGAAATCACCCCCCAGGGGGGATGGTCACGCCGCAATCCCTTCTCCTCCATTCTCCTCTCGGGATCTTGGGCATGCACGCACACGTGCCCGGCGTGAGTTTAAGCCACCGGGTCTGGGACTCGAAACACGGTCGACTACATGGGAGTCCAGCGACATAGCCACTATGCCAACTGCTGGTTCCCTAATTTTTCTTCTCTCTGTCTCTGTCAAGTGCACACACTATAATAAAATAAACAAACAAACAAAATTATACATATGGGTATGGCAGAGTTATTAAATTTTAAAAAGACTATTAGAGACCTTCTAGTCTGAATTCTTATTCAATGGGAAAGTTCTCACTTTTTTGACAGACTTCCAATAAATATTTATTGAGCACCCATTTAATAAATTAATAGTATGTAAGACAGAGCTTCTTCCCTTTCAGGACACAAAACCCAGTAGTGTTTAAAAGAGGACACAGGAGATAACAACCATTTAGTTTCAGAAGATTACGATTTTTTTCTTTCTATCTTATAATTTATGCTTTTAGATATTGCTGTTTATTCCATCTGAACTACAGATTCAGGTCACTTGGGACCTTACAACATTACGGTAATACTGTATCAGGCCACTCTAGTATTCTGCTTTCAGGAAAAAGAGTTCACAAGACATTACATTGTTCAGGGGGACTTTTTGTGCTTTTCAAACTTTAATGTAAAAACTAGTCATCTAAGATCTTGGCAAAATGGAGGTTCTGATTTAGATAGTTGCAGTAGGGACTGAAACTTCATTTTGTAACTAGCCTATCTATATTAATGTTGCTTCATTGGGCCATTTTTCATAGTAGTGATATTGAGCTTTCCTATTTATATTGAGTTGGTATTTTTTTTCCAGTTTTGAATTCATATTTTAAAAAGAAAGATGATGATGGTAACAGAATTCAAATACCATTAGTGATTTATCTAATCAGGCAAACTAACCTTCATTCTAGTATTCTATTCAGTTTTATAATTCCTTCCAAATTCCCATAATTGACATAACTTGTGAGAGTATCATTCATTTTGAAATCTTTCATATGTTCTGGTGTTTTAATACCTCAAGTACTGACGGTTTTCCTTTATTTATTTTTCTTTTGGAGAGTTTATTTTGCTATAGGGCACGTGCGCTCATCAGAGAGAGAGAGAGAGAGACAGAAAGCAAGAAAATCACCCCGAGGGGGTATGGCCACGCTGCAATCCCTTCTCCTACATTCTCCTCTCAGGATCTTGGGCACGCACGCACATGCGCCTGGCATGAGTTTTAAGCCACCGGGTTCAGGACGCGAACCGCGGTCGACTACATGGGAGTCCAGCAACATAGCCATTACGCTAACTGCTGGTCCCTTTTTTTCTTTTTTACTTACTTTTTTTCTTTTCTTTTTTTTTTTTTTTTTTGGGAGAGGTTTTTTTGCTATAGGGTGTGTGCACTTGCCAGAAAGACAGAGAGAGACAGAAAGACAGAAAACAAGAAATCACCCCCCAGGAGGATGGCCATGCTGCAATCCCTTCTCCTCCATTCTCCTCTTGGGATCTTGGGCATGCATGCACACGCGCCTGGCGTGAGTTTAAGCCACCAGGTCTGGGACTCGAAACACGGTCGACTACATGGGAGTCCAGCAACATAGCCATTATGCTAACTGCTGGTCCCAAGTACTGATGGTATTTAATTTAACTTTTTTGTAAAATGCTAACAGTTCTCTATATCAATCTATGTGGTATCTACAATAGCTACTATAATTTATGATAATTTCTGGTTTATATATATTTGATGTATATCTTTGTGAGGTATGATCTTTTATTTATTTATTTAAATTTTTTTGGCGAAGTGTTTGCTATAGAGTGCGTGCACTTGCCAGAAAGGCAGAGAGACAGAGAGACAGAAAGCGAGAAATCATCCCCAGGGGGAATGGCCACACCGCAATCTCTTCTCCTTCATTCTCCTCGTGGGATCTTGGGCATGCATGCACATGCATCCGGTGTGAGTTTAATCCAGTGGATCTGAGACACAAACCACGGTTAACTACATGGGAGTCCAGAGACATAGCCATTACGCCAACTGCTAGTCCCTGGTCTTTTATTTTTTAAAGTGTTCATACAGTAAGAAATAATAATAGTCAAATCAATGATATAAACATTTTCATCTTTTCAACACTAAACATTACATTGCAAGCATTTAATCATAGTTCATTTTCAGTTATCAGAGGGTGTGTGTACTTGCCTGAGAAAGACAGATAGAGAATGAGAGAAACAGAGAGAGAGGAAGACAGCACCCTCAATGGAACATAGTCATGGAACAATAAATTCTGTTTTCTGTTGGAATTTTGGGCATGCAGGTGAATGTGTCTGGCATGTTTCTCAAGCTGCTGGACAGCAATTCAAATCATGGGACCATATGGGCCCTTAACACTAGGCTATGGAGACAGACTGTCAAATTTAGTAATAGTCCTACTAGTTTTTTTAAAAATATGTAGTAAATTGTTCATATTTCTTACTCTGTTGTAGTACATCATCCATAATCTCTTCCCCACATATACTTGTATTATTTTTGTCTGTTAATTTTTTTTTCAAGCCACCTGCTCACCCCCCACAACAACTTTTCTTCCACTTTGCACCTTCTGGTCTACTATTACATTTTCTGTTTTTATACTTTTGACTCTTCAATTTCCTCTATGGAGTGCATTATATCTGCTAAGTTTATTTGTTTTGTGTCCAATATATTTCTTATGCATTCAATTACTGTATATTATTACAGCTTGCAAAATCAACTTTTCTAGCATGAATACATTGTATATTAATCCAGTTAAAGATACCATACACATTACCATCAACAGACAATTTTTGTGTATCTTAAATACTTTTCTCTTGACTCACTTCCTCTCACCCTCCCCCATTTCACACCTTCCTCTCACACTATTTCTAGTATCCATAATTGTTCTCCATCTTATATATCTTCCAGTCTTTCAGTTTCTGCCATAGACTGTGGACATTTAGTATTTAAGTGAGGACATACAGCATCTCTCTTTCATAGTCTGGCTTGCTTTTTAAAGAAATAAATGTGTGCAACTTACAAGCTGAGGCATTAACCAATAACATCATTAAGTTTGAATACTGACTGAGAAAAATGATTTTTAAATATGATATGCTGTTGTAAAATTATTACTAGTAGAGTAAGGATACTTTGACAGAAATTTTGTTTTAGCACAGGTTTATGGCCAAATCATAGTCACTATTTTCTTTTTGGAATTTAGAGAATAAAACCTTTCATTCTTCTTTTAAAAAATTTTTAATGTTGGGACCAGCAGTTAGCGTAATGGCTATGTCGCTGGACTCCCACGTAGTCGACCGCGGTTCGAGTCCCGGACCCGGCGGCTTAAACTCACGCCGGGCGCGTGTGCGTGCGTGCCCAAGATCCCGAGAGGAGAATGGAGGAGAAGGGATTGCGGCGTGGCCATCCCCCCTGGGGGGTGATTTCCTGCTTTCTATCTCTCTGTCTCTCTCTGTCTGTCTGGCGAGCGCACGCGCCCTATAGCAAAAACCTCTCCAAAAAAAGAAAAAAAAAATTTTTAATGTTTATTTTGTTTTTACATTTAATCTATAATATATATATTTAAATACTATGGTGTACTTGAAAAATATCTGGGAATCATTTTTTAAGAAGTATTCATTTAATTTTATTTATTCTTCTTTAATTTAACCAGAATGAGAGAGAGAGAGAGAGAGAGAGAGAGAGAGAGAGAGAGAAGAGAGAGAGAAAGCCGCCAGGTCTACAACTCAGGTCCAGGATTCAAACCATGGTCAGCAATCAGCAATGTGGGAGTCCAGCACCTTAACCACTACACTATCTGCTAGCACCTTTGGGATTTTTCTTTATTCTTTTCTTTTAAAAGCATTTTTTTTCCAACATAAAGATCAATTGTCCTATGTGTAAAAGCTACATAGAATATAGTTAGGTCTTAATTTTCATAATTACATATAAAATCATTAATATTCTTCAACTGAATCATGAACATGGGTTATTATAATTTTGGTGGTATTGTTAAAACTGGGAGGAAAAAAAAGTTCTAGAATATAAAGAACTAAATAAGCATTTCGCTGGCAAAGGGAGTCTTTTCATAGAACCAGTATTTCCCTGAAACCTATATCCACTTGATGTCAATCCAGCTGCCCCAGAATGAATCTACCCCCAGAGTTCCCACTTTGTCAATATTTAGTACATCTGTGAAGGTCTGGCAACCCCTTTGACCACAGAACCATATGGCAACCAGAATGCAACACTAGACTGGCAGCAATGTGAGGACAGATACTAAAGTGTGAGAGAGCCTGCATAGATTGAGCTGAGCAAAACCATGGCAGTGAGGCTACATGAACCCTTGGGGCCAACTTCCATCCCGGTGGATTTGGGAGTCAAAACACAGAGTCAAAATTATCTGGACTCTTAAAACCTTTCATTATAAAATTTAAACAATATTAAAATATCCTTGAGTTTCTCTGTAAAAGCTTTTAAGAGTTATTTTTGGGAAATAAAGTAATGGTAGTTGACTAAATCTGAATCTCTACAGACTTCTTACAAATAAACCACACAACTCTTTTTACAAATTTTAAATTACCATGAGTATCAAAAAGAAAAATCACAATTTCCACCATAACTACTTCTTGAGTTCACTTTAAGTCCTCAGAGAGATCAAGAGGTTACCCAAAACCTGAGTGTAACAGAGAATCAGATTAAAATCATCCTCTGAAAAAGAGTAAACTCAAAGTATAAAATCCTGAAAAAGAGATTAGAAAGGATAGAGTAACAGCTATAGCAAAGGGACTTAAAAGTACATGTGAGACTTTAGAAAGGAATTTTCGAAAGGTAAGGCTTTTTAGGAAAAGGAAGGTAAAAACAGTGATGTGGAGACCGTTGGTAAAATAAAAAGAAATCCAAGAGAAATTTTGAAAATTGTGGAAGAAAAATAAACAGAAATTGTAATTATACTTCTTCAAAAGGCTATCTAATAAAATACAATTTGCTACACTAAAAGAAGAAGTTTTTTTTTTTTGTCTTTTTGTGGAGAGGCTTTTGCTATAGAGTGCGTGCACTTGCCAGAAAGACAGAGAGAGACAGAGAGACAGAAAGCGAGAAATCACCCCCCAGGGGGGATGACCATGCTGCAATCCCTTCTCCTCCATTCTCCTCTGGGGATCTTGGGCACGCACGCATACGCACCCAGCATGAGTTTAAGCCAGCGGGTCCAAGATGCGAACCGCAGTCGACTACATGGGAGTCCAGTGACATAGCCATTACACTAACTGCTGGTCCCACTAAAAGAAGAAGTTTTCATTAAATAAAAAATATGTTAGACATTCTAGATCATCAAACTTGTTTATCAAATGCAGCGGAAAAATACATTTTTCACATGACTTCAAATATCACTACTATTAGGGAAAAAAAGGAGAATTAGAATAAAAATATTTCAGCTGATAAAAATCAGCTTCTCACCAAAACAGCTAGTAAGCAGAAGAATCCTATAATACATAATACTAAACTGAATTAAATATCCTTGAACAAATATATGAAAATTTTAAAACTAAGAACATAAATGAAATGGAACTTTGTATACTCTGGAAAGAAATAAAATTATAATAGAAATAAAGATTAAATTATAGTCACTTGAAGAAAAATATATACCAATAAACTTCCTGTAATGATATTTTTTTTAAAAAAAAGCTATTGTGGGACCAGCAGTTAGCGTAATGGCTATGTCGCTGGACTCCCACGTAGTCGACCGCGGTTCGAGTCCCGGACCCGGCGGCTTAAACTCACGCCGGGCGCGTGTGCGTGCGTGCCCAGGATCCCGAGAGGAGAATGGAGGAGAAGGGATTGCGGCGTGGCCATCCCCCCTGGGGGGTGATTTCCTGCTTTCTATCTCTCTGTCTCTGTCTGTCTGTCTGGCGAGCGCACGCGCCCTATAGCAAAAACCTCCCCAAAAAAAGAAAAAAGGAAAAAAAAAAAAAAAAAAAAAAAAAAAAAAAAAGCTATTGTGATTGTGACCATATTGGTCCCTGTTCTATAGAGTGCTCAAGGAAAAGATTCATACTCCACACTCTACAGGTCTGTAATGTGGAGGAAGAGTAGCCGTTTTGGTGTCTCTACTGCCTGCAATACGGATAACATGGATGAACCTGGTGGACATTATGCCAAGTGAAATAAGCCAGTCACAGAACAACAAATACAATATGATTCCACTTATAAAAACCTAAAATAGTTAAATCTGTAGAAACAGAGGAAAATTTTGGTTGCTAGGAGTATAGGGAGAACAAATGGAGAGATGCTGTTCAACAGCTGTAAAATTTGTTCAACAATTGTAAAATATCAGTTATAAAAGCTGAGTAAATTGTAGAAATTGGTTGTATAATCTTTTTTTATATCACAATACTATATTATACATTTAAAAATTTGTTACGTAAGAGTAATTTTGCTACAACATATGTCACTCAATTGATTGCCAGAGTTGATTCAGCTAATCTGGTTGGCTAAACAAGTGTCCTGTGCCTCCCTCTCCAACCTGTGCTCTTTATCAAAGAAAGAGGTCTTGGGACCAGCAGTTAGCGTAATGGCTATGTCGCTGGACTCCCACGTAGTCGACCGCGGTTCGAGTCCCGGACCCGGCGGCTTAAACTCACGCCGGGCACGTGTGCGTGCGTGCCCAGGATCCCGAGAGGAGAACGGAGGAGAAGGGATTGCGGCGTGGCCATCCCCCCTGGGGGGTGATTTCCTGCTTTCTATCTCTCTGTCTCTCTCTGTCTGTCTGGCGAGCGCACGCGCCCTATAGCAAAAACCTCTCCAAAAAAAAAAAAAAAAAAAGAAAGAAAGAGGTCTTTATAGAGGAGGTCATTCTCTGATAGAGAACCACTCTTTGGTAAAGGATGTACAAGTAGCTCTGGTGCCCTGCTAGAACCTCCGATAAGTGTTCAGCATCCATTTATAGGAGAACGAAGGTTAGTCAAACTTCCAAGACTCCAGACACATTCAATGAAGTACTGCATGTGGCAGTCCTCATTTCTTAAAAATAAATGAATAAATAAATAAAATATATAAATAAAAACCTGGTGTGGTGGTTAAGGTGACTGGATCCCACATGGCTGACCTCACAGTTCAAGTACTGGATCCAGCATCTTGAGAATCACACTGGGCCAGTGTGTGTGCACATGCCCAAAATCTCAAGTGGAGAATTAAGGAGAAGGGATTACAGCATGGCCATCCCTGAAGGTTGATAATCTGGAATAGCTAACATGTTTTTTATTTCATTCTTACTATCTCTTTTTCTCTGTCTCTCTGGGAAGTATATATACCCTATACCAAGAAATTTTAAAAAATCTGTTAAGAGGTTCAGTCTCATGTTAAATGTTCTTCCACAACAAAATATTTATGAATTTATTAAAAGCAAAGGAAGATGACACTTAAGGAAGGGAAAGCAAATAATGTTGTTGCTCCTTCTGCTTTTGCCTCTGTTGCCAAATCAAGATCTTTATCTGCAAAACTATAGGATAAAAAACACAAAAAACTCTCTATGGTATCACAAAGAACTAAGCCAACTTAATGCTAGAATTCTTTTTCTTCTTTTTAAATTGCCAGAGAACACATGCACTTTGTGTGTGTGTGTGTGTGTGTGTGTGTGTATGTGTGTGTGTGTGTGTGTGTGTGTGTGAGAAAGAGAGAGAGAGAGAGAGAGAGAGAGCAGGTGACATAATATTTTTCATCTATTTAGCCATTCTATCAGGATTTTGGGCAAGCATACATACTCAGAAAAGTCTGCAAGAAATGTTAAATGTTATAATCACTTTGGATAACATTTTATAATTTAAGTATTTAAACACATGATTTATATATAGTCTAGCCATTTTTCTCTCACCTGCTTATATGAGAGAAATGTAAACAAGAGTTTATAGAAAAACTGGTATACAATTATTCATGGATGCTTTAATGAATGAATGAATGAATTTAATTTTTTGAAGTTTTCTTTTTTCTTTTCTTTCCTTTTTTTTTTTACATTTAATCACTGTACATCTTTACAGCATACAAATAAATATTCCCAGCATAAATACATTACATATTAGTATAGTCAATGATACTACCATAGACATTATCATCAACAGACAATTTTACAATTTTTTATCCATTAAATGTTTTTCTTTTTTTCTCTCTTGATCCACTCCCTCCTGGCCCCCTTTGCTCATCCTCCTCTCACACTGTCTTCAGTTTCCACAGTTGCTATTCATGCTTTTCCATCTTAAAATCTTTCAGTTTCTGTCATGGAAGGCAGGCAGTCAGTTCATATTAAGTGGGGACATACAATGCCTCTCTTTCATAGTCTGGCTTTCCACATTTAACATTACATCTTTAATATTCATCCATTTTCTATCAAATTCCAGAGTTTCATTTTTTATGACTGAATAGTATTCCATAGTGTATATGTGCCACATTTTTTCAGTTCATTCATCTGTTCTTGAATATTTGGGTTGATTCCATGCCCTAGTAGTTGTGAATAACGATGCAATAAACATGATGCTCAAGTGTTTTTCTGACTGAATGTATCCCTATCCTTTGAGTAGGACAGGGATAATTGAATTGAATTTTTTTTTTCTTTTTTTTTTGAGAGGTTTTTTCGCTATAGGGCGCATGCGCTTGCCAGACAGACAGAGAGAGACATAGAGACAGAAAGCGAGAAATCATCCCCCAGGGGGGATGGTCACGCCGCAATCCCTTCTCCTCCATTCTCCTCTCGGGATCTTGGGCACGCATGCACACGTGCCCGGCGTGAGTTGTAAGCCACCGGGTCCGAGACACGAACCGCGGTCGACTACGTGGGAGTCCAGCGACATAGCCATTACTCTAACTGCTGGTTCCCGAATTGAATGTTTTTGAGGAGCCTTCATATCATTGTTCACAGTGGTTGTACTAATCTACATTCTCACCAACAGTGTAAGAGTTTTCCATTTTCACCACAGCCTCACCAGTACTTATTCATTTTTCTTTATTTTTTTTAATCTTAGCCATTCTGACTGAAGTTAGGTGGTATCTCATTGTGGTTTTGATTTACATCTCCCTTATGATAAGAGACATTGAGCATTTTTAATACATTTTTGACTGTTTATACATCTTCTTTGAAGAATTAGTCTGTTCAGCTTGTTAGCCCATCTTTTAATTGGATTATTTAGTATTTTTCAGATAAACTACTTGAATTCCTTCTACTCTGATTATCAGTCCCTTATCTGAGGCATAGTTTGCAAATATGTTCTCTCATTCTCAGGGTTATCTCTTCACTCTAATTATTGGTTCTTTTGCAGTGCAGGAGATTTTTAACCTGATGTAATCCTACTTGTCTGTTTTTGAGATTTATTGCCTGTGCTTAGGGGAGGGGAGTCTTATTTAAGAAATCTTTGCCTAATCCAGTGTATTCAAGAGTTTCTCCTGTGTTTACTATCAGTAATTTAATAGTTTGAGGTTTTATGTTTATATCTTTCATCCAGTTTGAGTTGATTTTTGTTAAAGATAGGGATTCAGTTTCATTTCATTGCAGGTGAATATCCAGTTGTTCTAGCAACAATGTTGTAGAGATTTTTTTTCCCTCACTGAATTGTCTTGTGCCCTTTGTCAATATCGTCTGGCTAAATGTTGTGGGGTTTATTTCTGAAATCTCTATTCTGTTCCATTGGTCTACATCCCTGTTTTTGTGCCAGTATTACATGATTTTGATTATCACAGCTTTATAATATATTTTGGGATCAGGAAGTGAAATGCCTCCTACTTTATTCTTTTTTGCACAGTATTGCTTTGGTGATATGGGGGCTTTTATAATTCCAGACAAATTTTAGGATTGTTTTTTCTAATTCTGTGAAAAACATCTCTGGTAATTTGATTGAAATGACATTAAATTTGTAAAATAATTTGGGTAGAATTGACACTTTAATTATATTTATTCTTCTAATACAAGAACATGGGATACATGGGATGTCTTTCAACTTTTTAATATCATTTTCAATGATATTATCTTTTTAAATTTTTTATAGTTTTCTTTGTAGAGACCTTTGACTTCTAGGTTAGGTTTATTCCCAGGTATCTTTTTTTTCACATCAATTTTAAATGGGATCTCTTTCTTCAATTCTACCTCATCTTGTTCATTTTTCATATACAGAAAGGCTATAGATTTTTGTATGTTAATTTTGTACCCTGTTCCAGGATATGTTTTGTGGATTTTTTTTCTATGTATATAATCATGTCATCTGAAAACACACACACACACACACACACACACACACACACACAACCATAATTTCCCTATTTGAATGCCTTTTATTTTATTCTCTTTTCTGATTGTACTGTCTAGGGCTTCTAGTACTATATTGAGGAAGAGTAGGAAAAATGGGCAGGCTTGTCTTTATTTGTTTTTTAGTGGAAAAGCTTTTAGCTTATCTCCACTCAGTATGTTGTTAGCTATTGGTTCTTCATATATGGCTTTTATTGTATTGAGAAATGTTCCTTCTATACTGATTTTGCTGAGTCTTAATCATGAAGAGATGTTATATTTTATCAAATGCTTTTTAATGTTTTGATTGATAAGATTATATGATTTTTATCTTTCTTTCTCCTAAAATGATGTATAACATTTATTGTTTTGCATATTAAACCACCCTTGCATCCCTGGAATAAAGCCTACTTTGTTGTGGTGTATAATCTTTTTAATGTATTGTTGAATACAATTTGTTAGTTATCTTGTTGACAATTTTTGCATCAGTATTCATAAAGTATTTTATTCTGTAGTTTTCTTTTTTTGTTGTTATGTCCTTGTCTGTTTTGGGAATCAGGTTGATGGAGTAACCATAAAATGAATTTGGGAAGGTTCTTTCCTTTTGAATTTTTATAAATAGTTTGAGTAGAATAGAAATTAACTCTCCTGTAAATGTTTCTTAGAATTCAGAAGTGAAACCATTGGTGCTGGGCTTTGTTCGGAGACTATTGGCTATTTATTACTGATTCATCTCATTTCTTGTTTTTGGTTCATTTGAACTTTGTATGTCTTCCTGATTCAATCTCAATAGATTGTATGTGTCCAGATACTTTTCCATCTCATACAGGTGGTTTTCTTGTTTGTTGACGCATCGTCACTTGTAGTATTCTCAGTGAACTGTGAAACTTTAAAATACACTTGGGTAGGCAAAAGGCAGCAGCAAGAAGTCTGAAATATGAAGTCCCTCTGCACTCATTTCCTTTCTCTTGCTGCTGTTGGCTCCTGAACTGTGGGGGAGACTCAGGGGTCTTGGATGGTTTAATTTTAATAATTCCAATCTATAAGTAAACCAGATGTCTGTTAATAGATGAATTGATAAATAAATTGAGATATACCCCTATGATAAAATACTACTCAATCATGGTGCCAGCAGATGGTGTAATTGTTATGTTGCTGGACTCCCATGTAGTTGACCGTGGTTTGAGTCCTGGACATGGTGGCTTGAAACTCACCCTGGTCACATGTGCCTGTGTGCTCAAAATCCCGAGAGCAGAATGGAAGAGAAGAGATTGTGGCATTGCCATCCGCCTGGGGGTGATTTCTCACTTTTTGTCTTTCTGTCTCTTTCTCTCTCTCTGATGAGTGTATTCCTCTACATCAAAAATCTCCTCCAAACAAACAAACAAAAACCACTCAACCACAACAATAAAGAAGTATCATTTCACACAACAATAAGGATGACACATCAAATAATAATGCTGTTTGAAGCAAGATAGGAAAAAATGTGCAATATATATTTTGACTCATATATACAATTCTAAATAAGACAAACTAAGTTTTAGTGAGAAAGCAGATGAGAGTTTGCTTGGGAAAGGGATTGTAGGAGGATTAAACACTTTGGTCTGTTCCTTATCCTAATTTATAGTGATGGTTTCATGTTTCCTGGGTATATTGACATGTCAAAACCTTTCAAATTGTTTACCTAAAATACATCTAGTTTATACTTTAGTACAGGTGTAAAATATGTATGATTTTCCCTGTGAGAAATTTAGTATACTTTCCTCACAACTTATTTATTACATTAGATTGTGGGGCATGTTAAAAGTTGAACAACTTTAATAGTAATAAAGTAAAAGGTATGAAGATGAGAAAATTTTATTTTGTAATATTTAGTTTTAATTTGTAGTTTTATTCATACATGTAATATTTAATGACTATATCCCATTTTATCATATGATGCAGGCATTAGAATTATTTCAGTAACTTTAGAATGTTATTTAATGAGGGGCCAGCAGGTGGTATGGTGGTTAAAGAACTGGACTTCCACATGGCAGTCTGTGGTTCTAGTCCCGGGCCCAGCTGCTTAAAAATCACACCAGGTGCATGTGCATGCATGCCCAAAATCCTGAGAAGAAAATATAGGAGAGAGGATTGTAGTGTGGCCATCCACCTGGGGGGGGGGTGATTTCTCATTTTCTCTCTCTCTGTCTCTGTCTCTCTGGTGAGAGCATACACTCTATAACAAAAAATTAATCATAGTAATAAAAAAGAATATTATTTAATGAATAAATACCTTTTACATTTATTTAAGGGAATATTTAAAAATAAATTTCCCTTAAAATAAATGAAAAACTATGTCTTTTCTTTGCAAAATGGAAAGTGAGAAGTTCTACCTATTTTTATTTTTTCCACAGAGAAAACATCCAGTTTATAGTTCATTAGGAGGTTCCTCATAATAAGGTAATCTCAAAGCTATGAATAAAAAAATAAGATTTTTGAAAGCAAACTAATCCTGATATTTGAAGTCATTTTTATTTGGGTTAGTTATCCCATAGGTAAGTTTATTATCTACATAACTTTGATCTTCTTCAGTGTTGATATGTTTTTTTCTTGAACAACTCTTTTTCTTTTAAGGAGTTTTGGAACAAATTACATTTATAAATCTGCATTAGTTTTCTCAGGATGCCATAATAAATAACAAGAAAGATTTATTTTTGCACAGTTCTGAAGTTCAAGATGCTGACAGGATTGGTTTCCTCTGCAACCTCCTCTCAGCTTCTAGGTGGTCACCTTCTTGCTACTTATTTGCAAAAAGTAATTCCTCTGTGTAAAATTGCCCTTGGCATCTTTTTGTGTACTATAGGAAATGAGAATACATTACTCCAAAACACGCCCCTTTGGCATTAGAATTATTTTGATCTGATTATTTTGAAAAATTAAAATATGTGAAAAGCTCTGAGCAGAAGCTTTGTAAGATAAATTTACAACTTAAAAACACCTCTTATTTAAATAAACATTTAATAGATACAAAAATGAAAGATTATCTGTTGATGATAATGTATATGGTAATATCTTTGACTTGACTAATCTGCACTGTATTCATCCTGGGAAAAACAATGCTGCATATTACAAATAAATACGTACAGTGATTAATTGTAAATAAAATAAATAAACACACACACACTAATTCTACATTTGTAAAGATGCTTCCTTCTCTTTTCTAGAAAGAGATGGTAAAACAGAATCCCTAGAAGCTCTTGTCAATGGAAAAGACACTGATCTAAATCTGTATAACATACCTTCATTTATTTGTCATGCTTTCCCTGGTGACTTCCTAGTATTGGCCTCCCAACTCCTTTTTCTCTGTTTCAGCAAAAGACAGTATATACACCTGAACTCTCAGCAATCTTTTTGAGATTTACTCATTTTACTGGATATCTAGCATGTGTATGTGTGTGAGTGTGTGTGTGTGTGTGTGTGTGTAGTTTATATACTACTACTTCTGCTTATTTTTCTCTAATCTGTCTTTTGTTATGAGTCCATCCCAGTTAAGAACTCTGAAAGGTAGGGACCAGCAGTTGTATAATGGCTATGTCACTGAACTCCCATGTAGCTGACTGCGTTTCGAGTCCCGGACCCGGAGGCTTAAACACACGCCCGGTGCGCGTGGGCGTGCGTGCCCAAGATCCCGAGAAGAGAATGGAGGAGAAGGGATTGCGGCGTGACCATCCCCCCTGGTGGGTGATTTCTTGCTTTCTATCTCTCTGTTTCTCTCTTTCTGGTGAGCACATGTGCCCTATAGCAAAAACCTCTCCAAAATAAATAAATAAATAAATAAACAAACAAAATTAAAAGAACTCCAAAAGGTAGAGATAAAATTATTTCTTTCTTCCTTACTATTCCCTACTCTCCTTTTCATTAAAGCATATTAGTCAGATCTGTGTCCATTGTAAAGACCTCATTTTACCTTAATTACTTCTTCTAAGGTCAAATAAAGTCATACCCTGAGGTAGTACTAGATGTTAAGGCTTTGACATCCAAATTTTAGGGAAACACAAATAGGTCCATGTATCTCTTTCAATGAACATTTTGTTTATGTTTCATTCCTTCTTCCTTTCCCTTTTTTCTCCCCCCTCCCATTTCCTTCTTTCCCTCAGTTTCTCCCCACTCCCTCCCTTCTTTTTTCTTCATCCTTTGCTCCTTTCATTCATTTTTACCAGTTTTTCCTCCCTTGCCCTTCCTCAACTCTCTCTCACTCTCTCTTTCCTTCCTACCCTCCTTTACTTCCTTACTTTCTCGTTCTTTCTTTCCTTTTGTTTTTTAAACATAAGTCCGCAAAATATTCCCATCTTAAGTATATAAGAAAGGAGAAGCTCTGTGAAGACGATAATGCTGCACACTTTATGATTACAAAAAATAAAATACTCAGCAGTAGTACACCGAAGCTGGTAGACGGCACCAAAATAAATGATGGATTCAAACAATGTTGATTTTGTTTGTTTATTCTGATTAACATAATAGTGAGAAATAATACTAGAAAACAATATAAGTTATAATGTAATAATAATAATGTATGTGTATATACATGCATATACACATACATATATATGTGTATATGTATGTGCATATTTATGTATTTCTTGATTCTTTGTTTTTCCTGGGAAGAAGCTAAAATATTTAAATTCAGTTAAAAATGAGTAATATTAAACCTTATCTTTACCACTGACTGTCCCAAATTTAGGATCTGGGCTTTAAATGAGCTCTGAGAGTGTTAACTGACTCTGTCCTTAACTTACTAAAATTCTGTTCACATACTGTTCTTAGTTTCTATTTTTCTGTGTAAATAGCCTGGTCATCTGCCTTAAACTTTAAAAAAAAAAAAATCAGAAAGAACATTGGTCCTCTGTGGCTCTTTGAATTTTGTCTGGGTCCATCTGGCATAATTTGCAAATGGATAGGTTTTCTACATATTGGTTGTAATACTTGAGAAAGCCAACCTGTAGGTAATTTTACAATCTGCAGATGGGAAACCTGATTATTGCCACCTGTTCTATCTATAGCAAAATTCTTATAAAATATTTCTCTGAATACTGGAGACTACTCAAAATATTTTTTAATGATTATATGCTTTATTGTACCATTGTTTTCATTCCAAAATAAAAAAGTTATTAATAATGTGTCAATAAATATTATCCCATTTGTGTTATTAAAAAATCAGAAACAATTAGAATGTTTTAAAAAATAATTATAGGAATTATATCACAAAATTGGTGGAATAGGAACTTTCCAGCTTCACTTTGCCCAAAAGAAGTCAAATTAGCAACTATCCACAGGCAAGAATATCTTCATGGATATTCCATAACTCAGGAGTGAGGCTGAGATACCACTTAGACCACAGAACTGAGAAAAACTACAATCCTATGGCAAGAGAAATGTTCTTTTTGTTTGAGCTTCCATAATCCAAACTGGTACATAGCATTACACACAAGGAACTCTTTTGGTCCTGTTGTTTCTACACTGGAAAAAGTGAGTTTCCTATAGAAAACATGTAGTACCAGCATGTTAAAATTACCTGGAATAAGTTAGATGCAAAGGAGAGCGCTAAGGGTCATAGTGATTAGCATGCATGTCTGGGTAGATTACTCTTTATTCCAACCACACCATAGAGAATATCCACCAGCATCATGCTACATGGTTATGTGTATTCCAGGTCTGAGTCACTAGCCAGATTCCCAGCATAACCTGTAATACTCTCATTAAGTCTTTCCTACATCAATAATCACCTACCAGGTAGGTAGAAGAAAGATAAGAAACATCAGGTGCTGGTTAACAATAGTAACCCAGTCGTGTTCAACTAAGCCCTGGTACTGTTGTTTTCTCCAGGTCAGGAAGTTAGCTGCAGGTCTGTGATTACCCATGGAGTGAGCGATCTCTCACAAATAATTCAAGTTGCTAATTGAAGATTCCACCAAACCTCTGTGCTTTGCTTAAGTCTACCTTAGGTTGGGAGGCAAGCCCAAGTCTGTGAATATCTGTAGAGTATAGCCTCTGTTCTTCGTACCTTGTGAGGTCAATAAACAACCTTAAGGGGTCCACACAGGCAACATTATTGCCCAACCAGGGAGGACAACCTGCAACCTGGCCAAGCAGAGAAAATTGCAGAGTTCAGCCAGCAGCTCTACCTAACAGCAGGGTCCAGCGTATCGTCTCATTGCACCATAAGGGAATAGCCAGTGGTGCTATTAACCTCAGAGCACAGATATAACCAAGATCAAATAGAGAACCTGAAAATAAAATCTGCCTGTTTGGTATTGCTACCAGTTAGTGCATCAAGAAGCCCAGGCTAGACTAAACAGTAAGAGGTTATCATTGCCAAAAAACACTTGTGAAGGCCAGAAGAGGCGGTTGTCTCTACAAATGTGCAGGAATAAATGCAAGAAAATAAGAACTATAAAAAAGTCAAGGAAATATGATACCACCATAAGAAACTAATAAATGCCAATGATGGACCTAGAAGAAATAGACATTTATAAAATAACTGACCAAGAATTCAGAATAAACTTCTTTAAAAGTTCAGAGAACTGCAAGAAAATATGGTTGGAAAATTAAACAAAATTCTGGAAACAATTTATGGACAAAATTAGAAGTTTGACCAAAATGTAGAAACGATAATTTAAAAAGACTTAACTAGAAACCTGGACATATTGATCCAGCCCCATATCCTAGCAGTTAAGGAGCTAGGTCCTATAGGATCAACCACAGTTTGATCCCAACCCTGCAGCTTAAGAAGAATGCTGGCATGTGTTTATATGTGTGGCCCAGATCCTTACAGGATGGAAAATGGAGGCAAAGGCATTTGGCAGCATGACCATGCCCATTAGGGGGTGCTTTCTCCTCTTTCCTTGCTCTCTCTCTCTGTCTCTCTGTGGTGAGCACACTGACACACACTCTGTCAGTTAAAAAATAGAATGACCACTCTGAAAAATTCAACAAAAGGCTTCAAAAATAGACTTGACCAAATAGAAGAAATACTCAGTGAGTTCAAAGATACGACATTTGAGTGGATCCAATCAGAGAGCAAAATGAAAAAGAATGGAGAAGTAGAGGAATTATGGGAAAGCATCGAGTAAACTAACATTTGCATAAGAAGAATTTCTGAAGAAGACAGAATGGGTCTAGGAAGCATCCTTGCAGTAATGATGTCTGAAAATGTTCCCAAATCTGGGATAGGGAACTCAGAGGTTTCCAGTAGAATTTAACCCTAAAAGAAGTTCACCAAAATACATCCCAATCAAATTATAAAAATGTCAAAGACAAGGAATACTGATAACAGCAAGAAATAAAAAGCATTATTTTAAGGGGCACTCAGTTCTCTCAGCAGAAACCTGGAAGGCCTGGAGAGAGTGGGATGATCTATGCAACCTGCTGAAGGAAATTAAGTAAAAACTGTGAACCAATAGTACTTTAGCCAGAAAAGCTCTTCTTCAGAAATGAGAGAAAAAAAAAAACTTTCCCAGGCAAATTAAAGCTAAAGAATTCACCATCACTATATCCCTGATTTACAGAATTGACTAAATCAGTTCTTTAAGTTAAAATCAAAGGCTGCTCATTAATAATTTTAAAAAGGTGTAAAAATACTTACTGGTACAAATAATATGCCATAATCATAATAAGAATTCTATAATATTGTAAGGATGGTGTGTAAAGTAATTTATTACTACTGAAAGTGTTAAAAGACAAAGTTGTTTTGAAAACTGTAGCTAATGGGGGCTGGCAAGTGTCATGGTGGTTAAGGGCACTGGACTCCCACATGGCGGGCTGCAGTTTGATTTCTGAACTTGGCGGCTCGCTTTCTCACTTTTCCTCTTTCCTCTCTCTCTCTCACATACTCTGTCTCTCTCTGGTCAAATAAATAAATAAATAAAGTCCAATAAAATAATTCTTTAAAAAAAACTGTAGCCAAAATAAATAATGAAAATTTACAAATTATAAAGATATAAGCTGGCTTCATAGCTCAGTGATTAAAGGAGCTAGATCCCACATGGCCAACTGCGGTTCAATCTCAGTAGCCCTGGAGGCTTGATAGCTACATTGGTTGCCTTTGCATGCATGCCCCAAATTGTGATTGGATGGAAAACTGGAGAAAAAAATGATTGACATATGACCATTTCCCATTGGGGGGGGGGGTTTGCCCTCTCTCTCTCTCATGAGCCTATGTCTTCTGGCAATAGAAAAGAAAAAGATATATTTTATTTTACATCAAAATCATTAGAAAGTGGAGAGGGACCATAAAGAGATAAAAATGTGGAATTTTTGTATTCAATTAAAGAAAAGTTGTGCCAGCTGCTGGCATAGTGGTTGAGGTGGCTGGATCCCACATAATCAAATGAACAGGTAATGTCTTGGCCCAGTGCCTAGAAAAACATACCAGATGCATGAGTGTGAGTCCCAAATCCCAAAGAGAGTGAGAAATGGATGAGAAGAAATTCTGGAGTGATCATAATCCCTGGAGGGTCCTTCTTACTTTTCTTCTCTCTGTGTCTCTCTGGTGAGTGCATGCGCTCTCTGGAAAATTAAAAAACAAAACCAAAAAACGAAAGACAAGTTTTTTATCATCCTAAAGAGCCTGTTGTATGAATAAGATATTTTATGTAAGTCTCACAGTAACCATAAAGCAAAAAGATATAGTAGTTGCGCAAAACACAAAAAGAGGCAACTCAAAAACTGTACCACTTCAGAAAAAAATATCACAAAGAAATCCAGAAAGAAAGAAAAAAAAAGTTAAAAACAATCAGAAAATAAATTAGAAAATAGCAGTAGCAAGTCCTTCTATATGAATATTGTTTTTAAATGCAAATGAATTAAATTTTCCAATGGAAAAAAAGGTCAGCTCCATAGCAGCAGTAATGAACTGCTTTTAAAAAACTGAATCCCACATCGCAGCTGCAGTTTGAATCCCTTGCCCAGTTAGTCGGAAATACACCACACATGCATGCAATTCTCAAGAACCTATAGGCTGGAAGTCAGAGGCAAAGAAAGATGGTGTGGCCAGACCCTGTGGAGGTTGCTCCCCTTCCCTTTCACTCTCATCTGCACACACACATACTCTTGATATGGAATGTGGAGTTGGAGGGCGTTGTGAAGAAATATTTAGTACTTTGAGTCCAGATCTCTTAAGTTTAAAGAACAGCCTACAGACTCAAATAATGTAACAATTATGTAAAAGACATGAAAAAAGTTTTTAATAAAAAGAAATTTTAGGGAACCAGCAGTTGGCGTAATGACTATGTCGCTGGACTCACATATAGTCAACTGCAGTTCAAGTCCTGAACCCAGTGACTTACACTCATGCTGGGCACATGTGCATGCATGCCCAAGATCTTGAGAGGAGAATGGAGGAGAAGAGATTGTGGCATGGCCATACCCCCTGGGGCCGGTGATTTCTTGCTATCTGTCTATGTCTTTCTGGCTAGCGCAGTGCCCTAAAACAAAAACCTCTCCAAAAATAAATAAATAAATAAAAAGAAATTTTAGTATACTCAGGAGACTTTTAAGAGGGCAAGCTGTCATATGACAACTGCAGTAGGAATGGGGTTAGGTGCTATTTTTTATCGCAAGGACTTGGCATGATTATTTATCATCACTGTAGACCCTTCTATGGTTTGTTTACCCAAGATTTTTGTGACTATGTATTTCTTGCCAGATAAAGGGAACTTTATATCCTGGTTGGGAGAAGTCATACACATGTTCAGTGTGAACTATAAAGGTATAAGCATGTGCATAGGGACACTTTTTGCCCACATCAGTCTAGTGCCATGAGTGAAAAGTGAGATACTGGTCAAACACTTAGCTGATTCCTGTATACACATGTGTAGCTGTGGGAAGAGATGATAGTTACGTTATCCAGGTTCTTTAATGAAGTTTAAACAATAAAAGTTAGATAACATGTCCTCTCTGGGTGCCAGGGAATCTACTTGTAACCCCTGATAACAGTGATTGATGAGGTAGCTGTCCTTCTTGCTGTTACCTTGGGACTCTCTGCTCATATCTATCATCTATTGGACTACTTATAACACTATCATAGATCTTTAGATCTTTTTTTTTTTTTTTGCTTTAGGGCATGCATACTAGCCAGGGAGAGAGAGAGAGAAGGAAAGAGAGAGAGAGAGAGAGAGAGAGAGAGAGAGAGAGAGAGAGAGACAATGAGAGGGAAAGGGCATATGAAGAAATGATGAACATCCTTCATTATAGGGAGATGCAGATTAAAATCACAATGAGATACCACCTAACCCAGTCAGAATGACTAAGATTTAAAAAAATGATAAGGGCTGGCAGGGTGGGGAGAGGTAAAAGGGGAACTTTTCCTATATGGAGATTCCTCATAGATCTACAAATAGAACTACCATAAGATCCAGCAATCCCACCCCTTGGTATCTACCCAAAGGACAGAAAAGTGCTTGCACATCAGTGTTTATTACAGCATTATTCACAATTGCTAAGTCATGGAACCAATCCAAATGCTCACAAACAGAAGAATGGGTTGTAAAAGTGTGGCATATATAATCAATGGAATACTACTCAGCCATAAAAAACAACAAGACCCTGGCTTATGATAGAAAGTGGGTGAATATGAAAGATTTACTGCCGAGTGAAGCAAACCAGGCTGTGAAGGAGAGACATTGTATGTCTCCACTTAATATATACCGAGTGTGCTCATTCTATAGCCAAAACTGACTAGAAGATATAGAAACATAGAAAATGGTTATAAATACCAGAAAAAGTGTGGGAAGAAGGTGGTTGCTGGAAGAGGTCTGAGGAATGACATTAAGGAGAAAAATAGAGAGGCAAGGCATTTATGAACATAGAAATGGGTTATTATCTGTTGAAGATAATGTGTATAGTATTCTCAACTGGACTGGGGAGAAATGTATACATGTTGGAATATTCACTTTGCAAGTTAAGTGACATATGTGATTGAATGTATAAAAGAAACTGAAATAAAATATATTAAAAAACAGCAAAAATAAGATCGTCCATACACCAATAACTTAAAAATTCAGTAGAAATGAATAAGTTTTTAGATATCAACAACATACCAAAACAGTATTATGAAGAAATAAAATAAAAGCAAAAAGACCTAGCTTTTATGGCACAGTCATAGCATACTAGACTGTCAAGCTGGAAACCACATGACAATTTCAGTTCAAATCTTTGGCCTGGGGAACCAGCAGTTAGCGTAATGGCTATGTCACTGGACTCCCACGTAGTCGACCGTGGTTCATGTCCCGGACCTGGTGGCTTAAAACTCACACCGGGCGCTTGTGCGTGTGTGCCCAAGATCCCGAGAGGAGAATGGAGGAGAAGGGATTGTGGCGTGACCATCTCCCCTGGGGGGTGATTTCTCGCTTTCTGTCTCTCTGTCTCTCTCTGTCTGTCTGGCGAGCACATGCGCCCTATAGCGAAAACCTCTCAAAAAAAAAATCTTTGGCCTGTAAAAAAACATACTTAGCTCATGCACATGCCAAGTATTCGGGAAGTCTCAAGGACTAGAAGAAGGAGACCACAGAGGGATCATACTCTGTGGAAGGTGCTTCTCTCTCTGCTTCTTGTACATACCCACAGGCATTGTCATAAATTTAAAAAAATATATTAAAAAATTGAAGAATCCAATAGTGAACAAAGTGATTGAATAAAATGTCTCTAAAAGAATAGCTAAGGACAGATGACCTCACTGTTGGATTCTCCTGAACATTTAAAGAAAATTCTTGTCAAACTCTTCTCCAAAGTACGAGTGATAGAAATATAAACTCATTTACAAGACTATCATTACTAATATGCCAAAGCCAGACAAGACACAAAATTATAACCAAATATCCCTGGTAAACATAGGTGCAAAAATTAACAAAGTATTAGCAAACAAATTCCAGAACACATTTTAGAAAATCATTCAGGTACCAGCATGTGGCAGGGTGGTTAAAGCACTGGACTCCCACATGGGCTACCACAGTTGAAGTGCCAGACCTGATAGCTTGCTTTCTCACTTTCACTCTATATCTGATCAAATTAAAAAAAATAATAAATAAAATTGAATAAATAATTCTTAAAAAATAATATGCCATAATCAGGGAGGGTTTATACCTGTGAAGCAAGGATGGTTCAATATTTCAACATATGCAAATATATGCTGGACTTGCCCTGCCAACTGCCTGTTAGGATTCTTGAGCCTGGTCTGGGCATACTTGAGTGAGTCTGCACTAGAGGTCTTGAAGCTACATTGGGACTTTTGGTATGCCAATCCCCGACTTGACCCTCTTCACTAAGTTATATATCCTTAGCTTGCTACCACCTCATCAAGAGCTGAATGTTTGGTACAGAAAACAAGCAACTGAATTCACCCATAATTTCTCTGACCCTTGAGACAGAGCCCTCCAGTAAGGAACAAACTTGGGAACTAAGGGTAAAATTTTTTTCTACCAATATTACAGAATCTACTCCAATAAATAGAAAAAAAGTGAATACTGCATCAGATGATTAGAAACCAGCAAAGATATCAAAGAAATATGAGAAAATAAGGTGGTAACTCTCACCCAGGTGAGCATAGTAGCCCCTCACTAACAGTGGACAGCACAGATAAATATACAGAAATGTCAGAAAAATAATTCTGAATATTCATAGTGACAAAACTCAATGAGATGGAAGAGAAAACAATCAGTTCCAGAATATGAGAAAATCATTTCAGTACATGAAAGAGGAATTCTATAAGAAATAGACAACCTAAAAAAATCAATCAGAATTTCTGTAAATGAAAATACAATACAAAAATTTAAAACCTGCCTAGAAAGCATTAACAGCAGAATAGACATTCAGAAGAAAGAGAAAGAAAGAAGAAAGAAAGAAAGAAAGAGAAAATGAAAGAAATAGAAGAAGAAAAATAAAAAGAAAAAAAACAACCAAAAAAATTGAGAGCAACATATGGGGAATTCTAGACACCATGAAATGTCCAAATATCCATATAGTGGGTATTCAAGAAGGTGAAGAATCTGCTAAAGGCACAGAAGACCTCTTTCATAAAATACTATCTGAAAATTTTCCAAATATAGAGAAACATGGAAAAATTCAGACCCAAGAAATAAAAAGGAACCCCAAATAGAATCAACATAAAAAAAGATCTTCCCCAGCACATTATAACCAAATTGGTAAAAATTAAAGACAAAGACAATATTCTAAAAACGGCAAGGGAGAAATGTCCAGTTACTTATAAAGATTAACTCATTAGGCTAATG
Organism: Tupaia tana; assembly: GCA_026018925.1. Taxonomy (NCBI): domain Eukaryota; kingdom Metazoa; phylum Chordata; class Mammalia; order Scandentia; family Tupaiidae; genus Tupaia; species Tupaia tana. Next base: position 57,828,912 of record JAKSZU010000001.1, read on the forward strand.
TCAGACTTCTTAACTGAAACAATATAGGCAAGGAAAAAATGGGAAGATGAATTCATAACATTAGAAGAAAAGCAATTTCGACCAAGAATACTATATCCAGCAAGATTATCCTTCAAATGGAAAGAACAAATAAAAGTATTTTCAGATAAAATCTGAAAGAATTCACCAATAATAGACTAACTTTACAGGAAATACTGAGGGTAGTGTTGTACCAGGATAACTAAAGAGGGACAAACAGAAAGAAGAGCAAAAAACAACTGAGAAAATGGCTAAAAAAATGACAGGGATAAATCTGCAAATATCAATAACATTGAACGTAAACAGATTAAATTCTCCTATTAAAAGACATAGACTGTGGGGTCAGCAGGTGCTGTGGTGGTTAAGGGCACTAGACCCACATGACTGACTATAGTTCGAGTCCTGGACCTGGTGGTTTGTTTCTCTCTCTCTCTCTCATCCTGTCCCTCTCTTGTCAAAATTATAAATAAATAAATAAAAAGTTAAATAAAATAATTATTCTTTTAAAAAAAGACATAAACTGGTTGAATGGATACAACAACAGAAGCCAACTATATGCTGCTTACAAGAAACACAACTCACCGATGAGGACATATATAGACCGAAAGTGAAGAGCTGTAAAAAGATATTCCATGCAAATGGAAACCAAAAAAAAGCTGGAGTAGTGATACTGGTATAAGATAAATAGACTTTAAAATGAAAGATGTATGAAGAAAGGAAGGAGGACATTATATAGTACTGAAAGCACTTATTCACCAAGAAGATATAACACATGTAAATGGCTATGCACCCAACACTGGAGTATCTAAATACATCAAAAGAAGACTGTTAGATCTCAAGGGATGGATAGACTGCAACACAATATTTGTAGGAGATCATAATATCTCACTGACTCCTCTGAAAAGGTGATCTAGACAGAGAGAGAGAGAGAGAGAGAGAGAGAGAGAGAGAGAAAGAGATAGAAGATATAAAGGATGACATACATGAAATGGATTTGACAGATGTCTACAGAATATTTCACCCAACTACAACAAAATACACATTTTTCTCACCTGCACATGGAACATTTTTTGGAGATTGACCACATGGTAGAAAACAAAACAAGCCTTTACAAATTCAAAGGGATAGAAACTATATATAGCATCTTCTCTGATCACGATGGAATTGAACTTGATAATCAACCACAGAAACAGTCCTTGAAAATTCACAAACACATGGAAATTAAATAACCCACCCCTGAATGATTTTACAGCTATAGAAGAAATTAAGACTGAAATCCAGAGGTTCACAGAAACCAATGATAATCAACAAGAAAGTGTTTATAACCTATGGGACACAGTAACAACAGTCATAAGAAGGAAGTTCATAGCAATTAGTGCCAATAAGAAAAAAGCAGAGAAAAAAAAAAAGCAGAAAAGTGGCAAATAAACAACCTAATGACACAACTCAGGGAACTGGAAAGACATCAACATCAACAACAACAAAATTCCAACAGAAAAGAAATAATAAAGATTTGAGCAGAAATAAATGAAATAGAGAATAAAAGAACTATACAGAAAATAAACAAAACTAAAATCTGGTTGCCATCCTCCCTGGAGGATGATTTCTCGCTTTCTGTCTTCCTGTCTCTCTCTGTCTTTCTGGCAAGCGTATGAACCCTATAGCAAAAACCTAAAAAAAAGAAAAGAAAAGAAGGGAAAAGAAAAAAAAAGTCATCTATTAAAAACCTATAGCTATCATCATACTGAATGAGGAAAAGCTAAAAACTTTTCCACTAAAAACTGGAATAAGGCAAGGTTGCCCACTTTCTCCACTCCTTTTTAACATAGTACTGAAAGTTTTAGCCAATGCAGTACGAAAAGAAAGTCACATAAAAGGCATTCGAATAGGAAAAAAAGAAGTAAAATGATCTCTATTTGCCGATGATATAATGCTATACATAGAAAATTCAAAAGAATCCACAGAAAAACTTCTGGAAGTGATAAATGAATATAGTAAAGTGGCAAGATACAAAATCAACAAAAATCTGTAGCATTTTTATACAGCAACAATGGACAAACTGAGACAGAATTGAAGAAATACATCCTATTTACAATGCCACAAAACCAATAATATATCTAGGAATAAACCTTGCCAAAGATGTCAAAGATCTCTACAAGGAACAGTATGAAAACACTAGAAAAAGAAATAAAAAATACAAAATTGGAAAAAAAACTTCCATCCTTCTGATCCATGTTCCAGGATTGGAAGAATTAAATAATGAATATGTCAATCCTATCCAAATTAATCAACAAATTTAATGCATTCTTAATCCAACTACCAGAGATGTTCCTCACAGAAACAGGAAAAACAATCATGAAATTTGTCTGGAAGCATAAAAGGCCTCATATCGCCAAAGCAATAGTGTGCAAGGGGAGTAAAGTAGGTAGCATCTCAGTTCCTGACCTCAAAATATATTACAAAGCTGTGATAATTAAAACAGCATGGTACTTGCATAAAATCAGACAGATGGATAAATGGAACAGAATTGAGAACTCCAAATATACCCCAAAGCATACAGGCAACAGACCCTAGACAAAGGGCACAAGACAATTAGGTGGGAAAAAGAAAATCTCTTCAGTAAATCATGCTGGGAAGACTGGATATGAACCTGCAGGAAAATTAAACTGGATCCTTATCTCTTACCACTAACAAAAATTAACTCAAAAGGGATTGTGGATCTAAACCATAAAAATACTGGTGAAAAACAGGAAAAAATTCTTAGGAGACCTTGGAGTAGGCAAAGACTTCTTAAAGAAGACCTCCAAAGCATAGACAATAGTCCCAAAAATAGACAAAGGGGACTATGTGAGGCTGAGAAGCTTCTGTACAGTGAAAGAAACAATAAGAATGAGAAGACAACCCTCAGTGTGGGAGACTGTATTTGCAGATTGTATCTCAGATAAGAGACTGATAACCAGAACATATAGGGAACTCAAGCAGCTTATGCACACACACACACACACACACAAATCAATCCAATTAAAAGATGAAAAACTGAACAATTGAAGACAATTCTCTAAAGAAGATGTATAAACAGTGCAAAAGCATATGAAAATGTACTCGACATCTCTCATCATAAAGGAAATGTAAATCAAAACCACAATGACATACCACTTAACCTCAGTTAGAATGGCTAAAATTAAGAAAAAATAATAATGTTAAGTGTGGTAGGGCTAGGGTGATAAGGAAACTCTTCTATACTATTGGTGGGAATGCATATTAGTACAATCACTTTGGAGAACAATATGGAGATTCCTCAGAAATCTACAAATACAGTTACCTACGACCCAGTAATTTCACTCTTAAGTATTTACCCAAAGGATAGAAATGCCCTCAGTCAGAAAAACACTTGCACATCCAAGTTTATTGCAGCATTATTTACAATCACTAGAACATGGAATCAACTCAAATGCCCAAAATAGATGATTGGACTGAAAAAGTGTGGCATAGGTACTCTATGGAATACAATTTAGCTATAAAAAAACAATGAGAATCTGACATTTGATGAAAAGGGGATGAATATGGGAGACTTAATTCTTTTTTTTTTTTTTTTTTTTTTTGAGAGGTTTTTGCTATAGGGCACGTGTGCTCACCAGACAGACAGAGAGAGAGACAGAAAGCGAGAAATCACCCCCCCGAGGGGGGATGGCAATCTCGTCTCCTCCATTCTCCTCTCGGGATCTTGGGTATGCACACATACGCGCCCGGTGTGAGTTTTAAGCCACCGGGTCCGGGACGTGAACCGCGGTCAACTACATGGGAGTACAGCGACATAGCCATTACGCTAACTGCTGGTCCCAATATGGGAGATTTAATTCTAAGTGAAGCAAGTCAGACTATGAAAGACAGACTTTCTATGTCCCCATTCAATGTATACTGATCATGCTCTATAGTAGAAACTGAAATTTTGAAGGTATAGAAGCAGGGAGAGCAATGGTAGATATTAAAGAAAGTAAGGAAAGAGGTAATACAGGTGTGGGTAATAGAGGGAGGGAGGGGAACAGGGGAAGAAAAAAGGTACGTTTAATTCACAAAAAATGAAGACCTATTTGCTGATGATAATATACATAGTAATGTCTTAGTCAAGATAAAGACTTTACTATATATATTATCATCAGCAAATAGCTTTTCAAGGTATTCATGCTGGAAAAAGCAATGTTTTACACTGTAAAGATAAATGTGATTAAATGTAAATTAAAATAAATGAAAGAAAGAAAAAAAGAAGAATGTAAACATGAAAAAAAAATACACAATGAGATATCACCTTTCACTGATTACAATGACATTTATCAAAAAGATAAAAAATAGTCAATGTTGAAGAGGATTTGGAGAAATAGTAACTCATGCATTCTTGGTGGGAATACAAATTAGCATTGCCATTATGGAAAACAGTATGACAATTCTTCAATAATCTAAAACTAAAACTACCATTTGATCTAGTAATTTCATTCTTTTTTTTTTTGGAGAGGTTTTCGCTATAGGGCGCGTGCACTCGCCAGACAGACAGAGACATAGAGACAGAAAGCGAGAAATCATCCCCCGGGGGCATGGCCACACCACAATCCCTTCTCCTCCATTCTCCTCTCGGAATCTTGGGCACACATGCACACGCGCCTGGCATGAGTTTAAGCCACCAGGTCTGGAACTCGAACCATGGTCGACTACATGGGAGTCCAGCGATGTAGCCATTATGCTAACTGCTGGTCGCAAATGCAACTTTATTAATATTAACCAAGTTATGGAATCGACCTAAGTGTTCATCAGTATATGAATGAATGGATAACCAAAATGCAATATATGCATACAATGGCATACTCTTCAGCCTTAAAAAGAGGGGAAATTCTTTTGTGACAACATGAATAAATCTGGAGGACATTATGCTATGTAAAATAAACCAGGCAAAGAAAGACAAATTCTATGTAATCTCATTTATATGTGGAAAAATAATGCTGAACCAATAGAAGTAGAGGGTAGAATAAAGTTTACTAGAGGCTGGGGTGTTGGGAGGTTGGGGAGAGAAAAAATTGGAATTATTTATTAAAAAATACAAAGTTTCAGATAGATGCAAGCAATTGATTTTGAGATTTATTGTACATCAGGGTGACTGTAGTCAATAACACTGCATTACACAAGTCAAAATAACTGAGAATAAATTTCAGTTGTCTCACTATAAAGAACAATAGATATAAAATTGATGAATATGTTATTTTGTTTGATTTAATATATTCCATTTTATATCAAAGCATCATACTGTATATTCTAAGTATATACAATTATGATTTGTCAGTAAAAATATATTGATACTCAAAGCTTATAATAATAATTGCAGTAGCATATCATTGGTTTATTTAAACTTAAATGAAAAATCAATGAAAATACCAATCCCATGATTATTACCTACTATTACTCTTTACTACTTATAGAATTCTCTTCATTAATGAATACATCAAACATTTCTAAACAACTGATAATTTATTCAGAAAGTAAATATTGTAAGGATTTTTTAATAGTGAAAATATAATTCGCTGCAAAATTTTAATAAGTTTGGTATACAATATAATTCATTTAACATGTTTTCTTCTGTATATCAGAACCCAACTATTTAGAAAATGTATACTGACATATTTCAACATAATACTCAAAAGTTTAATACATATAGTAGATACAAGTGAAACGGTTTTCTTTACCAGGATTCTCCTGACTTAAATTCATTTTATTGCTTACCTTCTTAGCCATCTGGAAATACTGCAAAGATATTCCTAATGGTCCATGGAGCCAAGTCTACAGTTATGGCACAAAATCAGGGTCATAAGGAGATTGTTTTATAATGTCATGAAGTCTCAAGTATAATGTTTTTGAGTAGGATATCGTAGTTACATTTTCAGTATCTTCCTTGAGTACCAAGAATGTTCTGAGAAATATAGTGTTTGGCAAAGTACTTTAGGAATTGGGCTTTGTACAAGAGTTTGGGGTGGTGGGATATAACTATATTCTGGAATATTGTAGTCCCTTTGGCAGCAAGAAATTGCAGCCTTGTAAGGAAGGTACAGCAAGGCTCAGGTTAAAGGAAATCCTTTGACCAAACTACTTAAAATGTTGGGTAGGGCAAGCTATTCCTAGTATTAAAAGTGATATACAGAGAGCTGAAATATTTAAACAGAAAATACTCAAGTTTCTACTCATCTAGCATATAAAGGGTGAATCTGCTTTTCACTTCACCTGATGAAATAAAAAGAGATCTGATCATGCATACAGTAAAGTTTATGAAGCAGTTCATAATTGTGCCAGAAAACTTTGTAAATGTCCTGTCACAGTAGATAAACTGAAGCATGAGGCAGGCTTTAGAATTTCTAAAGAGAAAAACGTTTTCCTTCTTAAGGCACAGTAATAGAAAAGTAACTTAGTTTGTGAGACTACCAATTTTTTTTTAAAGGAACCTATTCAATTTTATTTAAATTGCTGATTCTTGAGTTTATTTGACCACAGAACCCTTTTAAGGAACATCTATTACCATCTCACTGAATTACTTCTGTGAAAATGTCTCTCTCAAGAATGGGAGAAACATGTCAACATTGGGGACACAAAGCAATCAGACATAAAATGGTTTTCAAAATTAGTGTTAAGTCAATGATTTGAAAACTGGATAATCTTGTCCTTCTATGAGGCACTTCCTCAATAGTAAATACAGCAAGGAGAGCTGAAATGAGATTAAAGGCAGACAAGCAAAAGCCTACAAAGAAAAGTACTGGGCTGCTCTGCTTAGTCAGGGCCTGGCCAGGAGAGAAAATAACAGCATTCAGTGGTGTCTTCTTTTACCGCCTTGAGGGAGGAGACATATACACTCTTGAACTTCCTCCAAAAGGTTCAGACCAAAGTTCAAAGCAGTCACATACAAACGAGTTCATCTTCATTCCTCCAGAAGCCAAATAACCTAGAGTCTAGGATTTCTAAGAGAAGACATCAATGGCTTATGCTGGCAAAGGAATCCCCCCTTATACTCCTTAGATGCCATCCCAAGTAGCACCCAGACACTATAAGAGGACACACTTCTTGGTGATCTTCTTTGTGGCAGGGTAAAGCACAGCCCGGACAGCTTCTGAAAATACTTCATGTACCCCATCCTGCATCAGGGCTGAACATTCCAGATACTTCACAGCCCCTTCCTGCTTAGCCAGGGAAGTGCCTTGCTGAGAAGTTGTGGGTACTAGACTCTGCTCCTTCAGCTTCTTCACTGTCTCAAGATCACTTCGCAGATCACTCTTGGTGCCTACCAGCAGGACGGGTACATTGGGACAATGATGGGAGACCTCTGGGTGCCACTTATGCCTCACATTGGCATAAGACAATGGGTTGCCAATGTAAAAACAAATGACAAAGATATTGGTCTGTGGGTAAGAGAGTGTTCTCAGGCGATCGTACTCCTCTTGGCCAGCAGTGTCCCACAGGTTCAGGCTGACGATTTGGCCATCCACAGATGTCTGGGTGCTGTAGTTGTCAAAGACAACTACATATATACTCCTCAGGAAAGGCATTTGTTGTGTAACTGATAAGAAGGCAGGTCTTACCTACAGCCCAGTCTCCCACAGCCACACATTTGATTGCCTGCATTCTTCCCTTGTAGTCGGGCAAAGTCTAATCCTTCTCCAGGGCAGTTGAGCCGCTGCTGGCGGAGCCTCCCAGGTGTGAGACTACCAATTTAAAGGTTTTACCTTTGCAACTTTAAACTGTTTATCATCAAAGTAGCAAAAATAAGTACCAAAAGTCTGTAGATGAGGGTATCAGCAATTTACTGTAATTTTTTCACTACACATCTCATGTTTATTTTTTTGATTTCGCATTTTTGTTTGTGGTGAGGATTATCTTTAGTCCACACTTTGCTTTCAGATTGTAACTTGGGTAAACAAACAAAAGTAAATGAATAGTTGCCATTTCAATGTAGTGTGAATATTTAACGTTTCTTGCTAAGCTACTTTGGGATTCCTTTATTTCTAGCAAACAGAACTCCTGCCTACTCCCACCCCCTTTCTGATGTTGGAGTGAGCACAAAGGCTATATATGTTATGAGAGTACTAAGGGTGCCTTCTAAGAGTCAGGTCTCGGTCTCTGTATCTGATGGTAGAAACTTAGAAAAACAAAAGTCAAGGTGAAGTCAAGGAGGTATTATCTAGTCCAGAAAGAAAGGAAGAAGTAGGAAGACTGTAGAAGCACTTGGGGGTTTTAGATGAGTGCAGCCTTCCTAAGGACAATATATAAAGCTTCAGTATAGGCTAGATCATTCAGGTGCCAGGGAGACACTGAGTTAGCCCTTTTCAGTCTCTAAGATGCTTGGGAGACTTTTAATTTGACTGTGGGATTAAGAGGTAGAGTCTTCAGAAGGTGATTACAGTGGGGTCCCAGTGATTGACTTTTGGTAGTTTTATGAGGATAGAAAACAAGATAGACAAAGACACATGCATTCTTCCTGTGCTCCAGCTCTGGCTATGTGATACCTTGCACCACCTTGGGACTCTGCAGAGAGTTGCCATGTTATCCATCAGCAAAGGGGTCCCTCATCAGATACTGCTCCTTGACCTTGGACCTCCAAAACCATTAGCTAGATAAACTCCTATTCTTTCTTTCTTATTTATTTATTTATTTATTTATTTATTTATTTATTTTAGAGAGATTTTTCCTATAGAGTGCATACTCAAAAGCTTAATACATAGAGTAGATACAAAGTGAAATGGTTTTCTTTATCAGGATTCTCCCCACTTAAATTTATTTTATCTCTTACCTTCTTAGCCATCTGGAAATAACTCCAAGAAATTCCTACTGGCCCATGGATTCAAGTTTATAGTTATGACATAAAATCAGGGTCATATGGAGATTGTTTCATAATGTTATGAAGTTTCAGATAAGAGACAGAGAGAGACAAAGTAAGAAATCACCTCTCTGTGGCATGGCCATGCAACTATCCCTTCTCCATTCTCTTCTTGAGATTTTGGGCATGCATGTGTACGCACCCAGCTTGAGTTTCAAGCTGTTGGGTCTGGGACTAGAACTGTAGTTAATCAAGTGGGAGTCTAGCGCTTTAACCACCATCCTACCTACTAGCCCCTAAACTTTTATTCTTATAAACAATTGAGACACACATATTTCTTTTATTAGCAAAACAATGGTCTAGTCCACCTCCTATCATTCTGGGTTTAGGAACGGGTAACTGCGTCAGACAGGAGAGGGAGAGGAGGCAGGATTAGGACAATTTTTATTTTTTCCTACTCTGTAAGTAGCTTCAGATCGTTTGCCATCCAGTGCACACCTTATAGCAGTTACATTCCTGAATCATGAATATTCAGGCAGCTGGAAACTATGTCTTTTGGCAAACTTTAATAAACATCATAGTAAGTCACCTGCAGTTTTAGTCAATTAAGTTTCCTGAAATCTTTCTGTATTGTGTCCTTCATTGTGAATCATACATTATACTGTCAGAAAGTTACATAGTATAGTTTCAAATCTCTGAGTAATCACTGAACAAAACTGCAGGGTTCCTTGTTATGAATCACAAAAAGGATTGCTTGCCTAGGGATAGCTCTCCTTATGAGGTAAGCCATGTTGTTAAATAATATTGAAACTGTGAGGTGATTAATGATGGAAGAGATTTTCTATTTGCTATGTTCATGCAGAAATTCTTCTCATTTATTTGTGAGAACTATAGCTTAATATTGTCATAGACTTAAATATTTTCATGTACAAATGTATAATATTCGTATAACAACTATAACATTTAAGAAGGGTACAGCATCAAATGTTTAGATCATAGAAGTATTTTTAAAATGAACTTTTACCTTTGCAGCCATCTAAAAATATGCAAGGTGAATACTTACTTAAAATATTCAGATATTTATATTGGTATATATCACTACAGGAAGGCATGTCACGAGAGAAAATGATCACAAAGTTTCCCACCCATTTCTTCATTTATTATTTTTCTCATACTAATTTAATAAAATGATGATCTATAGCAGTGATAGTGTTAAAAATTGATACAAAACATTGGATATATTAATAATTATAGCAGCAGACTTCAAAGGAGGGAAACACAGTGAATGATGCAGCAGTAAACTATTATTTCTTCTTGACTAAAGAAAAATATACTTCTTTTAGGAATATATAAGCAGCAGCTGGTTGACTAGTTACCTCACTATTCACTTTTTTTATAAAAAATTCTTTTATGAGAGATAAAGACAGAGGTAGAGACAGAGAGACCTAGAGATAGAGATGGGCACTTTATTAGGACCTCCCCCCCATCCGCAATCCACCCCAGTCTCTGCTGGCCCAGATCACATGTGCTCAAGGAAGTCCTGGAATGTGAACCTAGCACCTTCCCCATGTAAGTCCAGTTGTGTTACCAAACCACCACTAAGCACCAAACTAACTACACTCTGAAGATGTGAACTATATTTTTACACAAATTTTAATTATTCATATATAATCATTTAAATTCTACTAATAAATCATAAGCTATATTTTATACAAATTTACTCACGTATGATAATTCAAATTCTACCAATAATTCTGAAATAGAGGAATAGAAGAAAAAAGTTAAGTGATTCCCATAACGATGGCAAAGTATGTTTTTCATTTTGAAAGAGTGTTGAAATGTTACGCAATGTTAGGAGGAGAAGATCTATAAGAATGTAAGGCCATAGGAAGGACAGTCGAGTGTGCTGGGTGAGCCATAGTGAACACATGTAAGCAAAGAACTTCTATAATATTTGCTGAATTCGAAGTCCCACCATATCTTCTTTTTTTATAGTCTGTAAACTGGCTAATAATTTCTTTCCATTTAACTCAAACTAATGGCTTTTTTTTATAGAATCATAGAGTTCCTAAATTGGCTGAAGGTCCTTGGAGACTATGCAGTTTAGACTGTAAAAGTAAAAATTTCCCAGGGCAACTTTAAACAGGTAAGAAAGACTTTGTTCAAGGCCCAATACTTCAGTATGAACTCAAAACAAAGATGGAAGACTTTTTAGTGGTTACTAATTGCTTTGCCTGAAGTAAAGTAAACATTCTCATATCTTTGTGACAGGAGGTAGTTTCTTTTTCTTTCTTTTTTTTATTTGGAGAGGTTTTTTGCTATAGGGCGCGTGCGCTCGCCAGACAGACAGAGAGAGACATAGAGACAGAAAGCAAGAAATCACCCCCCAGGGAGGATGGTCACGCCGCAATCCCTTCTCCTCCATTCTCCTCTCGGGATCCTGGGCACGCACGCACACGCACCCTGTGTGAGTTTTAAGCCACCGGGTCTGGGACACGAACCGCGGTCGACTACGTGGGAGTCCAGCGACATAGCCATTACGCTAACTGCTGGTTCCCGACATCTAGATTTTCTAGAAAATAGAATTGAGAGTGAGGACAAGGACTTAGAGGCTGGAATAAGCCTTTCTCAAGTTTAAGCAAGTTGAGGGAAAACTAAGACATTCTTTGTTAGTGTCCTTAATATAGAGGTAAGGGATATGAGAAATAAAGGGGAAGAGGAAGAAAACATTTTGGTAATTTTATGTGAAAATTAGTAAACGAAACTCATGCTAGGGGCCAGCAGGTCGCGTGGCAGTTAAGGTGCTGGAATCCCACATGGTGGACCATGGTTTGAGTCCTGAACCTGGCAGCTTGAAAATCACACTGGTTGCATGTACATCCAAAATCTCAGGAGAAGAATAGAGGAGAAGGAATTGTGGTGTGGACATCCCTCTTTGGGGGGTGATTTCTCACTTTCCCTCTCACTGTTTCTCTCTATCTCTGTCTCTCTCTTGCAAATTCATGTGCCCTATAGCAAAAACCTACACACACAAAAAAAGACAATGATGTTAAATATTGTATTTTGTAAACCCAATGCTACAATGAGGATATAGTTAGCATTTTTTATCCCTTTTTTGTTTTGTTTTTAAAAGCGTATTCATACAATATTTCTGTACATTTATTAGTGAATGAAACATTATTTATTTAATACATGATGCTGAAAGAAGGCATGAATAAATTGATAAGTAAATAAATACAGATATTATTAATAAAAACAGAATAAAGCGAAAACTTTATTACTTCTGAGGACCCATAGTACAATACCACAAAGTTTATTCAAAGGAAAAAAGAAGTGTTTTAAAGAATTATGAAATTGGAATGGAAAAATCACCTTGAATAGTCCTCTAAGCTTAGCAAGGTCATACATAAACAATTATTTAACAGTAATGTGTGCTTCCTTAAAAATAATTCAGAAGGGAACCAGCAGCTGGCGTAATGGCTATGTCGCTGGACTCCCACGTAGTTGACCGCAGTTCGCGTCCCGGACCTGGTGGCTTAAAACTCATGCCGGGCGCGTGTGCATGCGTGCCCAAGATCCCGAGAGGAGAATGGAGGAGAAGGGACTGCGGCGTGACCATCCCCCCGGGGGGTGATTTCTTGCTTTCTGTCTCTATGTCTCTCTCTGTCTGGCGAGCACACGCGCCCTATAGCAAAAACCTCTCAAAAAAAAAAATTCAGAAAAATAAATTTCAAAGTATGTCTTACAATCTACTTTTCTATTTATAAACACTGATTCTCAGTATGTTTAACCTTAATTTAATTGCTTCATGCTGGAAATTAAGTCCCCTTCTCCTTTTCTGCTTCTGACATACATGTAAAATAGTTATGCAATGATCTATAGATTTAAAACAAATCTTTCAGTTATCTGAAGGGAATTGAAAATAAAGGATAGGTGACTTTTCTAAATTTGCAAAGGAAATAATGGAGAGAGACAGTTGAATGCAGGTGCGACAGTATTAATATAATTCTTTACTCTCTTCCCAATTTTTTTCTTTGACTGAGTTGAGTCAGACAGTATAAAATAGATAAGAAACAAAGTCAAAGACTTACAATTCTGAGTGTATCTTATCCTGACTGTTTGTGATGGTCAACTAGGAAAGCTAAAAGAAACAAAACTCATTATTATGTAAAAGAAAACTATCTAGCATACATAATACATTAGCTCCCTTAACTATCATAATCCTTTAATCAGAAGAAAAGCTTATGTGAAGTTGCCCCTGGGTTATTCTAGTATGTATTTTAATATTAGGTGACTCCTTATCAGCATTTGGTTTTTAGCTGAAAAAACCTGATATAAATAATATTAATATAAATATATTTTAAAATATAATTATGAAGCTATACAATTATTAGAAGAAGCCATCAAAATTATTTAATATATCTTCTTAGATGTATTATCATATATATAGGTGCCTATACAAATATATACATATATTACCTTAAAGAGTTCTTGAGGGACTTGTTTCTAATTATTTCATACTTTTAGAAATACCTCTGAAGATGATTTACATGACAATGCCACTGGCCCATATGAACTATGTATTCAACATAGGGAAGGTTTTGTGACTCAACTGTAGAAATAAAAACAACAGTCAGAAATAACTCTATGGTTCCTAAAAAATGTCAACCTTTGTGATAAAAATAAATGAGTATTATTTACAAACACCACTAAAAATAGTACATCTTTGACACTTAGGTCTTCTATAAAATATAAATTATAAATAGAGATCTCTAACATGGGCTTTGAGAGCAAATTCATTCTGTAGCTGTAACTTCCATTGTTTTCTTTTTCTTTTTTTTGGGGAGAGGTTTTTGCTATAGGGCGCATCCGCTCCCCAGAAAGGCAGAAAGAGACAGAGAGACAGAAAGCAAGAAATCACTCCCCAGGGGAGATGGTCATACCACAATCCCTTCTCCTCCATTCTCCTCTCGGGATCTTAGGCACACAAGCACATGTGCCCGGTGTGAGTTGAAGCAACCGGATCTGGGACTCGAACCGCGGTCGGCTACATGGAAGTCCAGCGACATAACCATTATGCCAACTGCTGGTCCCAGCTTCCACTGTTTCTCTACGTAGTGGCAATTTCAGCAATTGGAAAATTCTTTGATGTTCTCTCCAAAATTCCCAATTCATGATATTTTTGGCCAACCAACAAGCATTATTCTTTAAATATGATTTTTTTTTGAAAAGAGGTAAACTCTAAAAACAAGCTTTATTTGTACAGCTATCTCATTCCTAAGGAGATAAATGAAGATCCTATAGACATGAAGAAGCCTGAATTTTCATGAACTCATAATTAAATGTTACAGTAGAGACATGAGAGAGGGTTAAATACATTTTAAGGCATTTTAAAAAGGTTTTGGAGTTACTCAGAATAGGTTTGCCCATGCTGGAAGAAAAAAAAAAAAAAAAAAAAAAAAAAAGAAAGGGAAAGAAAGGAAACCCCAAGCTCTATGCCTTTATAAAACAAAGATCTTTGCCCCCCACCCTCACTTCTGTAAAGTCTAGTGACATTTGGCTAGTCTTTCTCTATTTGCATTCAGGGCATCTGGAACACATGGACCTCAGAGGTCACTGTAGTAGGATAAGAGTAAGTTGTAAGATTGTGTAAGATTTTTTTTTTTTGAGAGAGAGATAGAGACTTTTGCTATAGAGTGTGTGTGCTTGCCAGAGAGACAGAGAGACTGAGAGAGAGAAAGTGAAAAATCACCTACCACGGGGGATAGCCATGCCACAATCCCTTCCTCTCCATCTCTTACTGGGATTTTAGGCATGCATGCACACATGTAAAGTGCTTCAAGCCCTGGGTTTGGGACTCAGGCTGTGGTCAGCCATGTGGAGTCCAGCATCTTAACCACCATGCCACCTGCTGGCTCCTGTGTAGGATATTTTTAATGACTAGGTCTAGTGACACTCTTCACTTCTGACATTATATCAGTGGAAACTTAGTCTCAGGCTACATTCCTGGAAGAGAAGTTGGGAAATACATTTTTTTTTATCTTTAAAAAGAAATTTAAAAACTCAGTTTAATTTCAAGAGTTTGCATAGGGTAGAGAACACAAGCCACATTTTATACTTTATAGTAAGCACAAAGTATAATATTTAAATACAAAATAAAAATACAAAAGAAGAATATGTTAGCTATTATGAAGGATGAAAACATTACATTAAATTTAATATAAAAGGCAGCTTTCTACATTTGTATCATCGTAATCCAATGATTCTTCTACTGATTTCAATTACTAAACAAATCTCCAGGGGAAATATAATCTTTATATATACCCAGGAAGAGATAACTAGTGATCAACACCTATCGTTGAATCTACCATGATTTCCCATAGTCATATTCTTCCCTAATTTCACCTCTAAATTGTGTAATAAAATTAGTAGTCACTGGTGTATTTGTGTAAAGATGTTTAGCACTGTAGCATGGAATATAGTTATTTGCAATAGTTAGCATATTTTTGTATGTATTCTATATACTTATAAAATATAACTTTGTTTTTTCTAGTATAATACTACTACCTATTAAATTATACTCATTTTCATAAATATTTAGTTTTCTAATAAGCTATTAAAAACATTGAGTTGGATTCAATTCATAACAAAACTCAAGGATGAACACTATAAAAATCAATAACCTAGGTTACTTTTTAAAGTTGAATTAATATTGAGATGAGCAGATGACATAATAGTTGCATTGCTGGACTTCTGCATGACCAATCATGGTTTGAGTCCCAGGTCTGGGGCCTTGAAGCTAATGCCAGACACTTGTGCATACATGCCCAAAATCCCAAGAGAAAAATGAAAGAGAAGAGATTGTGGCATGGCCATTGCCCGTTGGGGGTGATTTCTCATTTTCTGTTTCTCTATTGAGCTCATGTGCTCTATAGCAAAAATTTCTTTAAAAGTAACCAAGAAATAAAAAACAAAAAAAACCCAAATGCCAAAATCTTAAATTAATATCTGCATATCAAGTGTACACTTAGTAAGAATGCATTTCTCTTAGAGTAGTTGTGGTAATTGTTACAGATGTCCATCCCACTATGTATGAGTAAAGCTTCATTTTCCATATGAGAATCATTCTCAGTTATACGTTCTAGTGAGTAGTGTCTAAGAATATAATTTCCGAATGTCAGAATATAATCATTTCATAAACTATACTGATGACCCTCTGGAATAAAAGTGTGACTATCCTATTTAAAATGCATTCTTTAGGAGTGGATAAATCACTTAAGTAAACTTTTGAATAATTTATTTCCTTCTTTCATATTTATTCCAGAAATAACTCTATTTGATGTACTTTTAAAATATTATTTGGATTTTTCTAGTATAATGCTACCACCTAATTATTTAATCATACTCATTCTCTTAAATATTTGGTTCTCTAATAAGCTATTGCAAACATTGAGTTAGATTCAATTCATGGCAAAACTCAAAGATAAACACTATAAAAATCAATATCCTAGGTTATTTTCTATATGTGTTGTATACGTAGTACAAATCTAGTCTCTGTTTAGCACCTTTGGGGACTTATGTACTTGGAAATTTAAAAGATCTATTTTTTTTTTTTTTGAGGGAGGATGGGTTAGGGCTTTTAAAATTATGTATATATCTCTTACATGAATCTGCCATATCTGTTGTTTTGCCTTTTATTCAAATGTCAAACTGGGTGTTTAGAGGTATTTTTATACTAGAAAGTATGTTATTCTTCTATGAATAAGTAGGCAAGGAACATTTTGTGTTGCTTTGGAATAAGTTCATAGATAAGAAGAACTCAACATCTTGCAAACTCTTTGGATAAAATAGCCTCATTTGCCTTTTCCATGTCATTTCCATGTTGCTTTCCTTGTGTCTCACAATGTAATACAAATACATATTCTGTTAAACTAGCTCCTTAATTCAAGCTGTATGAAATGCACAGTAATTTTATAATAATAAAAACTCACAATGGGGGAACCAGCAGTTAGCGTAATGGCTATGTCGCTGGACTCCCACGTAGTCGACCGCGGTTCACGTCCCAGACCCGGTGACTTAAAACTCACGCCGGGCATGTGTGCGTGCATGCCCAAGATCCTGAGAGGAGAATGGAGAAGAAGGGATTGCAGCGTGACCATCCTTCCTGGGGGGTGATTTCTCACTTTCTGTCTCTATGACTCTCTCTGTCTGGCGAGCGCACGCGCCCTATAGCAAAAACCTCTCAAAAAAAACCAAAAAACAAAAAACAAAAAAAAACTCACAATGGTTTTCTTCTTTTGGGATTTGGGTTTAGTAGGTGGACCTAAAATATACCAGATAAGCCTAGTTATTAATTTGAATGATACCTGAAGTGGATGCTGTGGTTACCGAGATTCTTGTGCATTGGCAGTGAGACTATCTCCTTCTTTATTTTCTGCTTCTTAGTGAATGCATGTATGCTTTGACAGGCGTCCTGGGAGTCACCAAGGCAGCAGATGGTCTATGCACAGTTCCCTCAAGCATAAAACAACATTTCCGTACTTCTTGTCAGGACCTTAAATTGCACACTGTTCTGTCTGATTATTTTCAAATTCTAGATATGCCGAAGGGACTCAAATAAATATTATTTGCATAAAAGAATTGAGAGTGCAAGATGAATTAAAGGGCAAGAACTTGGTTTGAAATGAAATCTATGTAAGTCACTAACACTATTTCTTTGCTTATCAGTAATGTTATTTTCCTACAATCTGATAATATTAAGCAGTGCTTGGTGTGCATTTTTATTCAGTCAAATAAATAAACAATAGAGTTCTTTTTGTCCCCAAGTGGAATAATATTCCAAAGTGCAAATATTTACTTTCTAACCTTAAACTTGGTATGATGAATAGAGATAACAAGAAAGGTAATTAAAGCAGATACAAACGATAATATATTAAATTGATATTTAATCTACTTATCACAGCAATTTGTTATGAGTATTCATGTTATTTATAAATTTGTTATGAGAGTTATTTCTATCCAGATAGTAAGAGAGTGAGAGATTAGTTTTGTGGGAATTTGAGGAGCTTTGTATTCAAAGAAAATAGTCCACAAAGCACTGAAAAAAAAAAAAAAAGGATATATAAACCTATTGGGCTTAAACAGATTGTTTAATTTAGATTTTCTACTTTGCTTTCAATTTCTAGCCTTTAACTTCTCACTCTCTCAAGGTACTTTGAAATGTGGCAATGTGTTAAACGTGTAGAGAAATTAGAAATTTGGCTCTAGCAAAGAAATTGTTTCCAGGGGAAAAGAAAGCTGTGAGAAAATGTTTCAGAAATGAGGAAACAGCATGTAATGGGAATGGGAGAAGTGAGCATTTGCGTTCTCATTACCATGTGAATTTAAATCCTGGCCCGGATAGCTTTTGCCTTAGTACAGGTCTACACTCCATCAAAGGACTTGGTTTCTGAGTCATCACCCTTTTACTGTAGCATGTGGGAATTACCACAGTAAAACACATGGTTTTACGAGTCTTCATTGAGTTCTTCACATTACTGTGACGAGTTTCAAACTTTTTAAATTTCACAAGGGATGTGATGGAAGGAAAGATTTTTTAGTTTAAATGATCCTTTAGGGCTCATAGATACAGCATTGACTACTAATGGGCAGAGTTCATATCAAATTTGCTGAATGGTCATTAGGTTGGTGTATAATAAGACCTAAGAGAATATGTATAGTTCTTGATTTTAATAATTTATTTATTTCTCAGAAAACTTTTATGCCAGAGGGCATAAAAAGGGTCAGAGGGGGAGAGCAACAGAGAGAGAGAGAGACAGAGAAAGAGAGAGAGAGAGAGAAAGAGAGAAAGAGAGAGCATTCCCTCCAGTAAAGCCTAGTCACATTGCAATCTTTTTTCTTTCAGCTTTTCTATTGTGTCAGGATCGTGGGTATAGCTCTGGTGACTGGCATGTTTTCCGTGCCATTGGGTCTGGGACCCAAACTCTGGTTGTTCACGTGGGATCTGGCTTCCTCTGCATAATGATTATTTGCTGTCAAAAAGTATAATTCTGCAAGTCTTTATACTACAAGTTGGTGCAAAAGTAATTGTGGTTTTGGACTGTGAATTTTAAATCATTATAACAAGGCTAAAACACATCTTTGTTAATCAAAATAGGCACCATTACAATCAGTGCATATTTTGCCAATGGGAAATAAATTTGTTTATTCTTATAGCATAAAAATCCATGCTTTGGGATTTGATGAATTCTTGGAAAACATCTTCTGCATCCTGCTAGTTGTGGAAGCATTTTTCCCACAAAAATGTGTTGAGATACTTAAAGAAGTGGTAGTCGGTTGGCAAGAAGTCTGGCAAATAAGGTGGGTGAGGCAAAACTCCGTAGCCCAATTTGTCCAACTTTTGAAGCATTGGTTGTGTGATGTGGGGTCTGGCATTGTCATGGAGAATGGGGCCCTTTCTATTGACCAATGCCAGCTGCAGGTGTTGCAGTTTTGGGGGCATCTTATCTATTTGCTGAGCATACTTCTCAGACATAATGGTTTTGCCAGGATTCAGAAAGTTATAGTAGATCAGATCCCAGCAAACAGTGACCATGGCCTTTTAATGGTGTAAGTTTGACATTGGGAAGTGCTTTGGATTTTCTTATTGGTCTAACCACTGAACTGGTCATCACTGGTGGTTGTAAGAAATCTACTTGGCATTGCACATCACAATCCAATCAAAAAATAGTTCATTGTTGTTGCATAGACTGTAAAGACAACATTTCAAAATGAAGTTTATTGTTCTTCTTTTTTTTTTAATGTCAACTCATGGGCATCCACTTGTCAAGCTTTGTCACTTTTCCAATTTGCTTCAAATGCTGAATGACCATAGAGTGATTGTCCTTGAGTTCTTTAGGCACTTCTTGGGTAGAGGATCAGCTTCAATGATTGCTCTCAACTGGTCATTGTCAACCTCCAAACGCTGGCCACTATGCTTTTCATCTTCAAGGATTTTGTCTCCTTTCTAAACGTCCTGAACCACCATTGCACTGTAAATTTGATACCAGTTCCTGGGCCAAATGTGTTGTTGAGGTTGTGAGTTGTCACCACTGCTTTACAACCCATTTCAAGCTCGAATGAGAAAACTGCTTGACTCTGTTTTTTTTTGTCTAACATCATTTCCATAGTCTAAATATATATATATATATATAAAATAAACAGCAAGTAATAAGTCATTGGCAATAAAACATAAAGTTAGAAATTAAAATTAAAATGATGTATGACGTAACCACATTTACTTGAGAATGTACCCAATATCAGAAGGCAAAGTTTAGCAATGCAAAACTGCAATTGCTTTTGCACCAACCTCTTGGTAAACTTCTACCAATTACATTCTATATTTTCCATTTATCTTTATTCATTTATGACTACGCTTAGTGAGAGTTGAATTGGATAATAATGTCAGGTATGCTCTACCCAGTAGACTTGCCTTAACTGTAGTGACTTAAATCAAATTACAGAGATTGTTTCTCAGGAACATGCAATGTATTTTATGAGCATAATGATAAATGGCTAATCACTACCATATTGAGTAGTTCAGAATAAGCACCTCCTTTTTCATAGATGCCAAATACCAAAAAATGAGTACTTTTTCTTTATGGAGAAACATTTAACTAAGCACCTATTTCGTAGTGATAGTTATTATTGGGCTACCAATATACAATCTTGAAAGATGTGCTATGGAGAATTCTTGTAAGATGGCATTGCTTTTTGACATTTAAAAACTATTCTAATAGTGCTGCAAGTAAGTTTAAAGAGATAAACTCGTCTGCCAAATGCTATAATACCATCACTTATTCAGGAATAAAACCATTATCTTATTCGGAATAAATCTGGCATTTATGGGATGACAAAATGGCCTGTTCCCTAAAGTAATTCACAGGAAGGATGATTCAGAGTGAGAATAACTAGGGTATTTTATAAGCTGTTCATCTCTCTCCTCTCACTTCTCCTTCACCTAATAAATTACTTCTACAACTGGGAAACACACATAGATCTCATTGCACTTATTTACTAAAGATGAATGCAGTTGTACCCTTTCAGCCACCCCCTTCCAAAAAAGAAATAACACTTTCATTTGAAAACTCAGTATAAAACATCTGTTCATTTATATCTTCAGTCCTACCTCAGTCAGCTTGTTCAAATATAGAAATGCTATAGATTTTTGGATGTTGATTTTATCTCCTGCCTCAGATAAGAGACTACAAATCAGAATACACAGGGAACTCAAACACCTAACCTCACCCCAAAAATTATTAACCCAATTAAAAGATGGGAAAATGAGCTGAACACAAAACTAAGGAAGACATATGAATTTCCAAAAAGCAGATGAAAAAGTTCTCAACATCCCTCATCATATGGGAGATGCAGATTAAAAACACAATGAGATACCACCTGACCCTGTTGAATGGGGAAGATAGAGTATGAGGAAGAATATCAAAGAGAAAAATAGAGAAGCAAAGCATTTATGGGACAAAGAAATGGGTTATTATCTGTTGACAATAACTTCATAGTGTTGTCAATTGGACTGGTGAGAAATGTACACATATTGAAATAGTCACTTTGCAAACAAAAAAGCAAAACCCTGACTTTTGAAAGAAAGTGGTTGAATATGGAAAATTTACTGCTGAGTGAAGCAAGCCAGACTGTGAAGGAGAGACATTGTATGTCTCTACTTACTATATGCAAAATGTCCATACTCTATGGCTGAAATTAAATGACTAAAAGATATATAAACATATTAAATGGTTGTGAATGCCAGATACAGTGTGAGAAGAAGGTGAGTGAAGGAGTAAAGTCTGAGGAAGGACATTAAGGAGAAAAATAGAGAGGCAAAGCATTTATGGGACAAACAAATGGGTTATTATCTGTTGAAGATAACTTTATAGTATTGTCAGCTGGACTGGTGAGAAATATACACATGTTGAAATATTTACTTTGCAAGCTAAATAATATGATTGAATGTATAAAAGAAATTGAAATAAAATTTAAAAAATAAAATTAAGAATAATAGAAGTCACATACACGATTCCTATTTTCTTTATAAAATTTGCTATAGGTTGCATGGGCTGGCCAGAGATAGACAGAGAAATAGAGGAGGGAAATGAAGCACCTCCTGGAGTGGAAGGTGGGGAGGATGGTCATGCCACACTTCCTTCTCCTCTATTCTCCCCTCTGGATTTTGGATGTACACACACACACACACACACACACACACACATACACACACACCCCTTAAATTATTGTTTTCTATGACTGTATTCCAGTGTAGCCTGTGCCAAAGACTAACGAACTACTACCTGAAGCCATTTGAGGGCATAGAGTTACTCAAGTTCCTGGCATATTCACTGTAACATTCTCTATTCTCTGATGTCTGGTGTGCTTCAGCCTTAATTGGCCACCCATCTCTGAAAACCACTATATATATTTGAAGTTTGAGAACCCACACCTGCACCATAGACAAATTCTAACATTATGGAGAGCTACTTGGGGATAAACTTGGTGGAAGGTTGGGTAAGATGTATGCTAATGTTTGATGAAAAAATTAGAGCATAAAACATTAATCACTCACTGATAATTTCTCTACAGGTCTCATCTATTGACCACTAATAATTCAGTAATGGGTAGATAACATCAACTCTTGCTTTTACACTTATTTTTCTACTATGATTTACTTGTTTTCAGAGACTGAGATTTTTAAGAACACATGCTAAGTTAAAAGACAGACAAACCCAGGGCCAGCAAGTAACTTAGTGATTAAGGCACTGAACTCCCACATGGCAGACAATAGTTTGAGTCCTGAACTGGCAGCTTGAAACTCATGCCAGGTGCATGTGTGTGCATTGCCAAAATTCTAAGAGTAGAATGGAAGGGAAGGAATTGTGGCATGGCCATCTACTCTCAGGGGGTGGTTTCTTGCTTTCTGTCTCTGGTGAGCGTGCATGCCTTATAGTACAAATTTCTCAAAAAAAAAAAAAAAAATGTAAAGGAAAAGAAAAAAAAATCCCTATCACCATGTATTTACCATTTAGCTATATGAGACTCTAATAATATTTTCATTATTTACTTCTCATTTTGGTTAGCTGAGTTGTGTGTGTGTATGTTTGTATAATTTTGTTTGATTGTTTAGAAATACAGTATTATGGGGTCAGCCAGTGACAGCTGAATCCCACCTGGCTAACTGCATGGTTCAAGTCTGGGTCCAGGTGGCTTGAGAAGCAGTCCAGGGGTGTGTGTGCATACATGACCAAAATCTCAAAAGGAGAAATGAAAGGGAAGGGACTGGAGCAAGATCATCCCCCATGGAGGCTTCTGTCTTACTTTCCCTCTTTCCCTTTGTCCTTCTGTCGCTCTCCAGTGAATGCACAGGCCCCCTGGCAAAATTTTTTTAAAAATAAAGAAATACAGTATTACAGACACAGTCGAAGTCCCCTTTGAGCCTTTTCCAATACCTTTGCTTTCCATGTACAGAAATGACGCTTCGTCTTATTTTGGTATTTGTCAGGTTAGGCCTCATTTGAGAAGGTAAAATTAAGAAAATATTTTAAGGAGGTTTTTGTTGTTATTAGATATAATACTTCATTGTAGTACATTTTATGAGGTCTCATCTCATAGAATTACTAAGTGTTTAATCATTCTTTTCACGAAAGTTCATTTGTGTCATTATTTTGTTTCTGTTTTTAAATGATACGTTATTTGGGCATAAAATTTTACACCAATTGATTTTCTTCCTAACGATTGGAAGGTATCACTTTATAGATTTATGGGTTCTAATAGCAGATGAAACTTTTTTTTTATTATACTGATTGCTCAACTTTTTAGCATAGTTTGTGTTTTCTCTATGGTAGTTTATGTGAATTTTTTTCTATCTGCATTTCACTGTAATTTGGCTAGCTATGGGTTTGTGTTTATTTATTCTTCTAGGTGCTGGGAGTTTATTTTTGATCTGCTAATCACATAGCTACTTGTACAAAATTCTCAACTATTGCCTATTATTTTCTCATTTTTTTTCTTGATGACATATATTAGAAACCCACTTCTTATTACTTAATGATATATATGCCAATATCTCTATGTGTTGTGTTTTGACTGATTCCTTCAATTCTATTTTTATTTCATAGATTCTTTTTTGATATTTTCCCTATATTTTACTTTTACATTATACTTTTCATTTTAGTAATTATTTTGGGTTGTTGTGAAATTTATGATGCATTTTTGTATAGAAAAACAGAAAAATACATCATGACTTTCCCGATAATCTAATATTTTTCAACTCTAACATGTCCTTGTTTTCCTTTTCCCAGTTTATTCTCTTACTATTGTATACCTTAATTTCTTTTTTCTTCTTTTCCTTTCATGATTTATAAATTTTCACTTATTTTTGAATATCCAACCTTTTTATATTAAAGTCTTTCTCAGATTGCTCCATGAAGTTACATTTCTTTTTAGTGCACCTACTTTGATGTTGATATTTGCTTGCTGCCTTTCTTTTCATTAAACGTTTTCTTTTTTTTGGAGAGATTCTCGCTATAGCGCGCGTGCGCTCGCCAGACAGACAGAGAGAGACATAGAGACAGAAAGTGAGAAATTGCCCCCCCCCCAGGGGGGATGGTCACGCTGCAATCCCTTCTCCTCCATTCTCCTCTCGGGATCTTGGGCACGCACGCACACGCACCCGGCGTGAGTTTTAAGCCACCGGGTCTGGGATGCGAACCACGTTCGACTACGTGGGAGTCCAGCGACATAGCCATTACACTAACTGCTGGTTCCCAATCATTAGATGTTTTCAATGTTCCTTGAAGTTAATGAGTTTTGCTTTTGCCTCAATCCAACTCATTGGCATCTAGTTCCAAATCTAGATTTTAGCTCTAGGCCTTCATTAATTTCTAAGAGCAGAGGATGTTCTTAACTCTGTTCCTCGTCATGTGGTTTATTCTGTCTTTTGCTTATTTTTGTCATTGTTCTCTGTCCAGCACAGTTACACACAGCAGAATGGAAAGACTTTGCATTTGTCTTCCATAAATACTTCCCCAATTCTGAGTCTTCTACCTCTTGGGTGCAATGCAGAGATGCTTTGAATCTTGCTGCTTCAGTCCCCCTAGTAACTGAGACTGTAAGGGTGTGCCACTGCGCTCAGCTTTTCAAGGGGACTGGAAAGCAAACCTTGGCTTCCTAAGAGGTCTCAGTCTCCCGAGTTTAAGTAATAGTGTCAATCAGCACTCATCTTCCAGTCTATGTATCTTTTGAAATGATACTGATTTCCAAAACCATACCAGAGCCATCCTGAGACGTTGTCTCTGTCTGGACCCACAATCAGTGCACCTGCTGTTTTAGTCCTCCTAGGCAGTTAATTTTTATTTTGTTTCTGGACAACAAAAGTATTTGTCTTCATTTTGAGCCCACTTATGACACTTTAGTTTCATGTCCATATATATTAGTCATCATTGTTTTGTTTTTATAGTGCAGAAGTTGGTGGCTTAAAGCACGAACTCAACACTACCTTGGAATTTGCCTGTCTGACATGTTTTTATCTAACATTATTACACTTAAAATTATTACAAAGCATTTTACTTAGCGAGAACATGCTCAGGGAGAAAAGGAGCTCCTTACTCTCACTCCCAAGTTAAACCACTCGCCAAGTAATAAAGAAGATAGATCCCTTTAGCTCTGCCTTCTGGCTATTTGGGAAGCTATAATAAAGACAGTCCAAATATACCCAGTTAATACCATTGCATTCATTATTAGTAGTACATGTTTTAGCACTTGTTTTCTTGTTGACACTTCTTTTGTGGGAAAAAAAATCTTTGCATTACAGTTAGCTTTGAAACATCTTAAAAATAAATATTGGAGACTTGTTTTTTTTCTAACCCCCTCTTATCAAATAAAACATAAATATTAACGCACAAATAAGCTTTTTAAATACTTTTAAAGTGAGTTGTAACTTTTTTTTTCATGTTTGCTCACTGGAGATACAGAGAAACAGAAAGCAAAAAAATCACCCAGTGTGTGTGGGGGGGATGGCTTTACTGTAATCCCTTCTCCTCCATTCTCCTCTTGGGATTTTGAGCACTCATGCACATGTGCCTGGCATGTTTCAAGCTGTTGGGTCTGGGACTTGAACTGTAGTCAACCATGTGGGAGTCCAGCAATGTAAACACTATGCCATCTGTTGGACCTGAGCTGTAAGTTTTTTAAGGTATAAAATACTAAGACTTTTACAGATTTATTAAATTAAATTAATTAATTATTATTTTAAAATTTGCTATAACGTGTGTGTGCTTACACACACATGAGAGAGAGAGAGTGAAAGTGAGAAAACAAGCCACCAGGTCTGAGACTCAAACTGTAGTTGGCCATGCGGGAGTCCAACGCCTTAACCACCACACCAACTGCTGGCCTGGTAATAAAGAGTTTAAATATAATCTAGTTCAATGTTTTATTTAAAGATAAATCAGTTTGTTCTTGGACAAATTCAGTGATTTGCACAATCTCACACAGATGGTGAATAATTGACAGAAGTTTTCATGTTTTTGCAATTAGATTTAAAGTTTCTGAATGGAAAAAACCTGATGTACACATTTTTGAATGCCCCATCATATAGTTAAGTGTCTTGCTCATAAAATCTATGAAAAAATTGTGAACTTAAAAAATTTGAAAAGTAACAAAGTGATGTTAAGTTTTTGCTATAATTTGTATTCTTAATATTCTCATTATTTGATTAATTCATTCACAAATCATTTACCATTTTAATAGTACTAAAAATTAGAAAAAAAATTAAAAACGCAGAGAATTATTTTCCTTATCATGTCTTTGGGTGTTTATTAATGTTACAAATAATTAAATTTTCTATTTCTAAATCCATTTCTATAGCAAATTAGTCATTCTGGAAACTTTAAATATACAAATGTATTTCTATTGTCAGCCATGACAGTATATAGAGGACTCAACATATTCTTTCACTGTATACAGTTAGAAAACAGAACAAAATGTACAAAATGTTTTTTAAGCACTGGGCCACCAAAAACACAGAAGCATGATCCCTGACAGAAAGGAAACAATAGAAATGAGCCTTAGGATAATTTTCCTTTTTTATTGCACAGAAGCAGTTTCTGGGTCACTGACTGAGGAAAAAATTAGACAGCTTGGTAGTTTACCTGAGTTAAGAACAGCATAGAATGGAGTTTGTGAATATGAAAGTGATGAGAATTCCTGAGTCGAGAACCAAGAAGATGATAGCTGCCCATAGAGACTCTTTAGACATATGGAGAGATCCTCTGTAGTCTTTTTTCTTATTACTAATCTGTCCCTGCGTTACTAATCGCCACTTGCTTTAAGGAAAACAGTGAGCCAAGGTATAAAAAATCAATAATAGGGAGTAAAAAAAGCAATTGCTAGAACTTACACAGAGCTGGAAATAATTTTACTATAAGCCAGAGTAGAAAACCTTGTAATGTTGGGGAGTTTTTTAAAGGCTGTCATTTTGGTGGGGTACATAAATTGTCACTAGATTAAAAGTTACTCTAGAACCAGTCTAAAAGTGCTTTAAAAGATGGATGTATGTAACAAATTTCAAGTAATTTATTAGAATAACTGAACAAAATATATAAAGAAATATCAATGTATAGATAGCGTAGAACAATGTAAGACTAACAATATTTAGAACTTAATAAAAATTATGGTACAAAACGGAAAGACTATAATGTACCTAATGACCAGACATTAAAGGGTCTCATATTTTATCCTGCTTTAAGACTAACAAGTAAACCTAGTACAGTTTCATTGATTCTAGTAGAAGACACAATATTCCTAAGTAAGAGTCAAAACACTTTATTACTTAGGCTACAGCTGCCTGCAAAGAATCACTTCCCTTATTCACTCCTCCAAAGTTTCACAAGGGGTGGTGCAGAAGTAGACTTTAAGTATGTGTTGCACACAAAGTAAATTTGTATCACAGCGGAAGACCCCTGGGGCTCAGTAAACTCCTAATCTTGCAAATTAATACTAAGAAATCTGTCCAATCTTTATCTCAGGGGTAAAGATTATATATCTTACAGTGGTCAGGAAACAAATGTATCTTCTTCTCTGGAAGAAGACACTATATATTCCAAGGTTTTTTGGTTTACAAATGATAGATAACTATCTCATCCTTGATAAGATATCTTATCCTTGACAAGCTAGTTGGAACAGAAACTGATAGAAGAAATGCAGAAATACTATGTATTATCTCTCAAACATCCAAGGCATAATAACAGTAAAAATAATTTGGTTTACGTAACGCTAACATATAGCTTTCTTGTGCTCCTATATCTATCTTCTACGTATCCATACAATTTTTAAATATAAATTTTTATGTTTTATCTAAGAAGGCATTCAGTGACTGTAATATAAACTATATGTTTGCATAGAATGTATCATGAGGATCCTTTATGGATATTTCTACTTGCCTTAAGTGCTAAGATGACCCATAAATAGATTCTCATAATGATATCTTCTATTACTATACTAGTGAAAATCTGGAAATGATAATAGAAACTGTGATATTAGGATTTGGTCAAGATAACCAAATGCAGAATTAAATATTTTTTCTAATTACATCTAAAGCAAACTGATTTCTCAAAAATCTTCAATATTACTATAAAGATTATCTCAATAAATAATTATGTCATGGAAAAGTTGCAAAATTTTACTAGATCCCATCTATTTTACTAATTGAGATATATTTTAGATGAAATTTATAATAACTCATGAATCTAGAGTTACAGAATAAAAGCTATAATTTATAAAATGAAACTTTTTTTATTATGCCCAATTTACAGGTTAATAATTACAGCTCAGAAAATTAGCTAAAGTCTCACATTTCTTAAGTTTAGCATAGCTTAAAAAGTATCTTATTAATATCAATATTAACCTTTTTTTTGGAGTCTGAGGCAAGTTTCATAGAAATAGAAATCATAATGGTTATTATTCACTAAAAGAACAATGTTACTTTTATTCCTTTTCACTGTTATAAAACTTCTATAGTTGCATGTTTTATATCCATTCTTTCTCATTTAATATTCATAGAACATATGAAGGTGGGAGATATAATATTCTAAAAATTATAAAATAGACTTAAGAGGTGTTATAACTTATTCTCAGTTGTGCAAATTTCTAGAGTTAGGATTTGAACACATGCTCATTTGACTACAATAACCACCCTTTCCATTCATTCCAATCTGCCTTCTGTATGTTGATATTTAGTTTAGAATTAGGAGTGAGCAAACAGTGGCCTGTGGGTCAAAGTTGGTGCAAAATTTGTTTTTGTAAATTTACACAGCCACATTCATTCTTTTACAGATTGTCTATAGCTACTTCTGAGCTGCAGTGACTGAGTTGAGTAGTGGCAGAGTTGAATATTTGTGACAAAAATCATGTGGCTGACAATACCAACAATATTTACTATCTGATCCTCTATAGAAAAGGTTCACTAACTCTTGGTTTAGAATACTTAGTTACCTAAGCCTGCAGAACTATGACAAAGTAGACACATGCCATAAAACAGGAATGAAAATGAATCCAATTTCTTCCCATTATTTCTTGGAGTATGAAAATTGTAATGAGCTATTTCGGAAAAAAACATCCACGAGTGCCTTACTGAAGACTTACGTGTAGAGAGCTAAAATCAGAGAATTGGGCAGCAATTCCCCTTATGAAGAGAAACATGTTATAGAATTATCCAGAGCTGGGTGAAGACCAATGAAATCTACATTAGTGATGGTTTGCAGGGCTAACGTCTGAGGACTGGTATGCCAAGTGATGTCTGGCAAAATCACTGTGCTCTTGGCTGGATGAAGAGAAAGTGCTGGTAAATGACAGTGGGCCAACATAAAAGTTTAGGTACTTGATAATCTTGCATATAAATAGTAATGATCTTGATTTTGCTATTGAGTCAGCATATGCTTGCTTTGAATAGAGAAATATTTTAGTAAAGGATAAGTACTAGTGACTTTAAAAAAAATAATAATAGAACAGACTTAGAATAATACTCCAATGGTTTCCTAAGGAGCTGATTATTTTTCCAAAGAGAAGAAATCTTCTAAGCAATCTAAAAATAGATATGATGCCTAAATATTCCTTAGATAGTATGTGTCTTACCTAACCAGCACAAATCTGTGTTAACTTTAAATTTTCATCAGCTTGTAAACTTTGGTACTAAAAACTTCAGTACTTTCCCTTTTCCTCCCCAGAGTAATGGGAATACTAAAGGGATAATACGAACCCTACCATTTTATCTTATAGTAAGGGAACTTAACCCCAAATTAATTAAAATTGTACATCGAATCAGAAAGTAATTATATGACATGTCACAGTAATGTTCTTTCTAATGTTCTACCAAAGCAAAATTAAATATAAAGATATTAAAATTCTAATTACTTAGACCTCTAAAATGAAAGAACAACTTTCAAAACCATGAAATAGCATAAATATTTTAGTCTAAAAATTCTCATTGTTTTTTCTTGGTATATTCTAAGTGAATCATACAGTCATTACTAGTTTTCTTTGTCAAACATTTATTCATTCATTTCCTCACTTATACATAAAGGATCTAAGAAAGTTGGGGACTGAGTACGTAGGAAAGGTTAAACATGGTAAATTATTGAAGCGCTTATAACCTTTCTACTTACCTCATCCCTATCCTTCTTAGAAGATAGTTTAGTTATTATATAAATAAAAGCTTCCTGGGACCAGCAGTTGGCACAATGGCTAGGTCACTGTACTCCCATATATTCGACTGTTGTTCAAGTCCTGGACCCAGTGACTTAAACTCATACTGGGTCCATGTGTGTGCATGTCCAAGATTCCGAGAGAAGAATGCAGAAGAAGGGATTGCATCATGGCTGTCCCTCCTAGGGGGTGAGTTCTCGCTTTCTGTCTCTCCGTCTCTCTATGTCTTTGTGGCAAGTGCATGCACCTATAGCAAAAACCTCTTCAAAAAAAAAAAAAAGGAAAGAAGTATTTTGTATTTCCCTATCTAATAAAAATGTAGTAAGGTAATTGAGGAAGAAATGAGGAGGATAGCTAATTAGCTGGAGGTAAAATTTAGACTATTTTAGGCAGAGATGTGTGGAAAAGAGATCAAAGTAGATGAATTGTTGAATGAGTCTTTGGGAAGATAGTGGCAATCGTCAGTTTTCTTTTCCTAAGTATGGCTATGTGTTGGTAGCATAACTCAATATTTAGTGATGCTTCTGAGTCAGACTTTTCATTTAGTTATATCACCAGTGAGTGAGATGCCTTGGAGCAACCACAAAATAAGTATTGAATTATGACTAAGTTGATAAATATTGAGAAGGTTAAGCACAGAGTAGTGTGACAGTATAATTTAAACAACTGAAGAACAAAGCCTGAAGACTGAGTAGGATTTGTTCAAGTGGAAGATTGGGAGTGGGTAGGACATATTATTGGTGCCTTTAGTAAGAGCAGTTTTGAATAAGGATAAAGATACAATAGAAGCTAGATTAGTGAATATAGTTTCAATGTGGGGTTAGGAGATAAAGCAGTAGGTGTAAAAATTCCTCCCAATAAATTTGAATTGAAAAAGAAAACATAAATCAATATTATATATGGAAGAAATATGGGATTTGAAAGGAGATTTTTTTCCCTTTAGTATGAGTGATGCCAGATAATGTTTGAATGCTTATGGATTAAAAAAAAAGTGAAGGGAATATATAATCACTGGACTTAAGACTCTGAGAAAATGAGTAAAAACAGAAATCATAGAATGGAATGGAATGCCTTATAGGAAGAGGGAAACCCTAACCCTGGCAGCCATTAAAGCAAAAGTGAAAAAAAGAATCGGTTCATCTTGAGGTTAAATTAGCAGTTTGATAATGAGATGAGGTGAGTTCTGGTCTGAAGGCTTCAAAGGTTCTTTACAAAGTGGTAATCGAGATCCCCAGCTGAAAGTGAGGCTAGAAAGATGAGAGTAGTGAGAGGTTTGATTAGTACGCAGAATGTATTGAAAGTATCATCGATATGAATATTTTACCAAGCACATTGAAAACTGAATAAGATTGATGGGTGATGTTGACAACTCAATGAATACTGGTTATCATAAATATATAATGATGCCAAACTATGTGATTTTATTGAGCAACCCTCAGCTGTTAGAATACAAGCTCAAAAGAAATCAGCAAGATTTTTAGCAACAGGTAAGAAGAGTGGAGACAGGAGGAAGGGAATTATAAATTGATAACAAGATGATTTTAATGATTGTCTCTGGAATTTAAGGAGTCTAAGAAGAAAGATAAAGAGGCTAAGAGGCTTATGGTGAAGAAACCTGAGTGTGAAAAATATCAATGGTTAGTGTTACATAAATAAGTTTGTCCAAAGAAACTGGAAAAGCAGAAAAGAGTAGGTCAAAGAGGGAAATGTTGAACTGATAGCTTGGCAATGATGATGCAATTTTGGTCACATTGTAAAAAGTGGAGGCAGAGATGAACACCATTAAAGCTGAGGTCCTGGGTACAAAGAACATAATAAAAACTGATGAGGAACACAGGTGAATCTGACTTTCTGCTGTGAGGAAATCTAGGTTTTTATTTCTCGCTCCCCCAATTGGTTCATGCCTTGGAGCAATTTCAAAATACACATCTCATTTTGTAATTATTCTTTGGAATAATGACTATGAAGTTGCATTACATTACAAAACATGTAATAATATATATTTGAAAAAGGGAATGTACATCAGAAGCTGTGCAAACATTGACCACTCTTCATCAGAAAAAGAACAAAAAAAATCTTTTATTCTTAACATAGACACTAAATGCATATCTTCATCATTTTGTGCTTATTTTCTTTAAAACAAATATTTTTTTCCTTTTTTAAACCTTCCATTTTGTTTTTGAAAGAGAGGTTTTTGCTATAGTGCATATGTGCTTACCTGAACAACAGAGACAGAGAGACAGAGAGTGAGAAATCACCCCACCAGGGGGATGGCCACACCACAATCCTTTCTCCTCCATTCTCCTCTTGGGATCTTGGGCACACATGCACTTGTTCCCGGCATGAGTTTAAGACACCGGGTCCAGGACTCGAATCACCATCGACTATGTGGGATTCCAGTGATGTAACAATTATGTGATCTGCTGGTCCCAAATCTTCCATATTTTTAGGAGTTGAAAATGTAAATAATATTTGAACTCTGATGCAAACCCAAGGAAGGTAAGTCTCATCTTTGATTAAAGTATAAAATTAAGATGCTTCCTGCATTCTTTGAAATGCTAATATTTTGAAGATACTTTATTTACAAATTTTTACTAGGAAGTTAATAACCTAGAACATTTTAAACCACGTGACATTATGCCTCAAGCATATGCAGAGACCCTACTTGTTTTATAAGTGAAGGCAAACTAATGAGTAGTTTTCATTTACAGTTCATTACTGTGATGGAAATAGAATTCAAGTACTTCTATTGCCCAAATCACTAATGTTTTCCTATTAGAAAATATTACAGTTATGTGAGACATTACTCTGTATTTCATAGCCAATTTTAAATTTTGAACATTTGAAGACTTGAACACTAATATAAATTGCATGTGTCATTAACCATTTGAAAGATCTGAAATTAGAACTTAGTGCAGATTACATTTATTCCAAGTTGAATAAACACAAGAAAAAAAATTTTTTTTTTGAGAGATTTTCACTATAGGGCACATGCGCTCGCCAGACAGACAGAGAGAGACATAGAGACAGAAAGTGAGAAATCACCCCCCTGGGGGGATGGTCATGCCACAATCCCTTCTCTTCCATTCTCCTCTCGGGATCTTGGGCATGCACACACACGCGCCCGGAGTGAGTTTTAAGCCACCAGGTCCGGGATGCGAACTGCAGTCGACTACGTGCGAATCCAGCGACATAGCCATTATGCTAACTGCTGGTTCCCTAAAAAAATTTTTTTAAAGCTAAGTTAGAAAAATATATTTTTCTGATTGTGCATTTTTGATCTACTATGTTTAGCATTCTTGATGATCATGAAAAATTGATAACATTCAGAATTAAAATTGCTAATATATATTGGTAGACCCAAATGATTTTATTGATAACAAATAGATAATAAAAGATATGATTATTCTTTAAGTACTTGCTTATATTATACAAATTATGTTAAGTATTTTTATTTTCACTACATTATATAATTCTCATGATATATTTCTTTGACAGGTATAAACATACTGAAGAGATTTGCATAAATCAGTTATTCAAATTCATCAAATTTATAATTTGGAGATTTTAAATAGGTATAATCGCTCTAGTATTTTACATGGATTTATACATCTCAGACTTTATATACAGAATTATAGTATTTGATAGAAAGTATCTGTAATAAATACATTGGATGGCCTATTTTATCAAATTATTGCAAGGTTAGCAACGTATAAAAACTTCAGGGTTCAGCAGGAGGCATAGTGGTTAAAGTACTGGACTTCCACCTAGCCAAGTGGTTCAAGTCCTGGACTCAGTGGCAGCTTGAAAATCATGCCAGGCGCATATGCATGTGTGATCAAAATCCTGAGAGGAGAATGGAGAAAAAGGGATTGTGGTGTCGTTATCTCCCCCTTGGGAGGGGATGATTTCTCACTTTCTCTCTGTCTCTGTCTCTCCAGTGAACACACATACCCCAGGCAAAACAAAACAAAACAAAACAAAACAAAACAAAACAAAA
Source organism: Tupaia tana (assembly GCA_026018925.1). NCBI lineage: Eukaryota > Metazoa > Chordata > Mammalia > Scandentia > Tupaiidae > Tupaia > Tupaia tana. Next base: position 57,863,516 of record JAKSZU010000001.1, read on the forward strand.
CAAAACTCTCCTCCTCAAAAAAATCTTTATAAATGAACTTGTCATAGAGAGGCAGTGGTATGTTAAATGTAAAATTTTGACATCCCTTGGAAACTTACATTTGTGGACACCTGCATTCCATTTATCAAGTCAGACTTGCTGGTAACATTTCTTACGTAAAGTTTGAGAATGGAGTCTCTTAAATAGGTATAAACATGTGGGCTTTTTTTTTTTTTTTTTTTTTTTTGGAGAGGTTTTTCGCTATAGGGCGCGTGCGCTCGCCCGACAGACAGAGAGAAACATAGAGACAGAAAGCGAGAAATCACCCCCCAGGGGGGGATGGTCTCGCCGCAATCCCTTTTCCTCCATTCTCCTCTCGGGATCTTGGGCACTCACGCACACGCGCCCGGCGTGAGTTGTAAGCCACCGGGTCCGAAACGCGAACCGCGGTTGACTACGTGGGAGTCCAGCGACATAGCCATTACGCTAACTGCTGGTTCCCAACATGTGGGCTTTTTTGTTTGCGTGTTTTGTTTTGTTTTATGGCAGCTGTACAGGTATTCTCATCTAAGCAGAAAAATAATACCAGAGTTCCATATTGGAAACTGAATAGCCAAAGAAAGAAAAGTATTTTATATCAGGTTGACAGGCATGCTTTCAGGATTAAATAAGCATTATGAGGACAAGAATGATGATAGTATTCAGAAATATGTTGTCTTGCATTATAATTAGTTTTGGAGTATTATGGAGTAAAAAGGATACACAGAGTCCAACATGACTATAATGAAAGATTCAATGCTTGGCTTGCCAATTTAAAGTCGCAATGATACACAAGGTATTGCAAAGGATAGAGACAGAACTAAATGATTTTGCATGGCATTTGTTAAAGCATACATAAGACAATGCCTAAATTATTCCTTTTTTGTAATCCTTCATTGTCTATCAAATCAAGTACAACCTTTATCAAGATCTTTCATAATCCTCCAAACCCAGGTCTCGAAATTTTCTCTTTAAATATTGTAACATTTACCTTGTTAAATTTTTTGTAATTCTTCAAATATATTTTGTGCTTTGAGCTTTCTCAAATTCTTTATCTAACCCACCCTGTTAGGTCTTTTTTTTGTTTTGTTTTGTTTTTTTTGACCTGTCAGTTAAGATTCATTCAAAACCTAACCTAATCTATCTTCTGTATTGAGTCATTCCTTTTTAAAAATTAACTAATTTATTATTTTAATAGACAATTGATAACTGTAAGTAAGGGCTATAATGTGATGTTTTGTTCTAAGTACATCTTGGAGAAAAATTAAATGTGAAATCTAAAAAAGTTAATCACGTGGGAACAGAGAGTGAAAATGTGGCTATCAGATGATGGTGTGCTGTAGGAGAAGACGGGAAGAAGGAAAGATGTTGGTGGAAGGGTATTCAGTATTAGCCCAGAAAAGTAAGATTTAGTGATCTCTTTCACTGCATTGTGAGTAAAGTTAATAATAGCATATTATATTGAATCTCAATCCTTCTCTCATTGAAGATGCTCTCCCTTTCCAAACTTTTTTAAGACCTTATATGTTTTTCATCATGTCTTTAGTGAGATCTTAATATTCATATCTGTAGTAAGAAATTTTATGGGGAGCCAGCAGTTAGCGTAATGACTATGTCGCTGGACTCCCATGTAGTCGACCGCGGTTTGCGTCCCGGACCCGGTGGCTTAAAACTCACGCCGGGCACGTGTGTGTGCGTGCCCAAGATCCCGAGAGGAGAATGGAGGAGAAGGGATTGTGGTGTGGCCATCCTCCCTGGGGGTGATTTCTCACTTTCTGTCTCTCTGTCTCTCTCTGTCTGTCTGGTGAGTGCACTCGCCCTATAGTGAAAAAAACCTCTCCAAATAAATAAAGAAAGAAAGAAAAAAGAAAAAGAAAATAAAGAAATTTTATGCAAGAAGTAAATTAACTCTTGGAATTTAAAACCTATACTAGGAAGGAATCAATACAGAGATGGTATGGTACACAAACTAGGAGAAATTGTTCCCAGTTCTGAATGCTTGATCATAATCTTACTGAATGTATTTAATATATTAAAAGAATAAATAAGACAATTGTAATAAATTTGAATAGACACAATAATAAAGAAAAGTCATAGGCAAATTATGACAGTGGCATCTAAAGGAAGTTTTGTTTGGTTTGTTTATTTATTTATTTGGAGAGGCTTTTGCTATAGGGCGCGTGCGCTCGCCAGACAGACAGAGAGACAGAGAGACAGAAAGCGAGAAATAACCCCCCAGAGGAATGGTCACGCCACAATCCATTCTCCTCCATTCTCCTCTCGGGATCTTGGGCACACACGCACACACGCCCTGCATGAGTTTAAGCCACCGGGTCTGGGACTTGAACCGCGGTCAACTACGTGGGAGTCCAGCATATTTATTTATTTTTGAAAGTTTTTTCTATAGGACATGTGCGCTCGCCAGAAAGACAGAGAGAGACAGAGAGACAGAAAGCAAGAAATTACCCCCTTCTCCTCCTTTCTCCTCTAGGGATCTTGAGCGCACATGTATACGCACCCGGCGTGAGTTTAAGCCACTGGGTCCAGGACTTGAACTGTGGCCAACTACATGGGAGTCCAGCGACATAGCCATTACGCCATCTGCTGGTCCCTTGTTTGGTTTGATTTTTGATGTCATAAGGCACATGTGCACAAGGAGAGAGAGGAGGAGAGAGAGAGAACAAGAGAAAAAATACCCCAACAGAGCCTGGTAATATAGCAATTCATTTTCCTCCAATTTTCTATCCCATCAGGATCCTGGCATGGGCAGGCACAGGCACCCAGAACAGATGCCTCAGGGGCTGGAATTCAAACCCCATGCAGGTTCTGGCTTCCTCTGCACCAGTGCTGTGTGGCCTGCCCTCAAAAGAAGTTTAACAAAGAAGAAGCCTTACATTCAGCATTTTTATATTTTATCAAATAAAAATAACTGAAGGATGTTTAACATTCTGTGATGCTAGATGATTTAAGTAGTATAAATATTCTATGGAATAATTACCTCCACAGTGAGATTCTTGCTATCCAGCACATGTCTGTGCCTGCATTTGCATCCATTTTCTCCTTATTAATTCCCGATTGCTTTAAAAGACAATGTGTTCTTTCTCTTATCTAAATCTATTCTTGACACCTGTGTCCTAGATTCCATTCCCTTTCCATTTTCTCATACATGTAATCTTATCCATTATTCCTTCAGGCTGTATATATTTAAGTGTTCAATTGTGAAATTTGGAAAAGTAAACATCTCCTTGTGATACGAATTTTGCATCACCCAAAAGCCAACGGTGAGATAAATATCAGGGCGCAAGGAGTTTATTGGAGAGTTTCAAGGAATACCAATAGGAGAGTGAAGAAATGGTGCAGGGTAGGGAAAATAACCAATAAACTATGATACTTGGTAACAGATGGTGCTGAATGGTAAGATACAATGTTTGTGAGGCTTATCCACATGGAAGGGTTCAGGGTGGACATGCAGAGGCCTCCCTGAATAAGGTCATGATAAGGGGCTGACTGCAGTTGGGTGTGGACTGTGGTGTTCAGTCTCTGTAGGGTGCTTGCTCTCTCTCTTTCTCTCTCTCTCTTTCCCTTTGTCTCTCTTTCATGAAAGAAAGAAAGACTTTTTTTTTTTTTTTTTTTTTTTTTTTAAGGCCAGTAGGGAAAGGTTAAAAAAAAAGAGGCATTTAAGGCCACTATCCTGTGGGCAATTGGACCTCAATTAGAACATGTTTAAAATACGTGCCTTAGAATGAACTCGCCTAGAGGATGTGATTCCAGTACAACAGTGTAAAGAGATTTATGGGCCTGTTTCCCAGTGAAAATCCAACTTTAAAATCCCTGAAAATGGTTCCCAGGGCTTACAGAGAATGAAGTAGCATTTATTCAGGACAATCGACTAAAATTTGGTATGAACAATAAGTCTGTGGTGCTTGAATGAGTCTTGCTTTCCTCTTTTCTCCTCTCAAATCATCAAGACAGAGCTTTGGGCCTGCTTTGTGGTACAGCAGTAATGCACTGCTCAAGAGAGGGTAGATGCCACATGGTGACCATGGTTTTAACTCCCAGCCCAGTCACCCTGAAACATGTGGGGCATATATGCAAGTGCTCAAGATCTATAAAGATAACGGATGACAAATGAAAACACAAAACCAAATGGCAAAATGATTAGCAAGGTTAATATAAAATAACTAGAAATAAATGCTTTCTCCCCTTTTTTAGATGGTATTTCATTTGCAACATTTATTGATGACATGTTTATAGCAATAGTATCACTAAAAGAGGGAAAAGAGAATAGAGCTATTTAAGTATAATGTTTCTGTATTTCATTAGAATTAAGTTAGTACACATCTGAATCTCTTTCTGATAAGTTGTACATGCTGAGCTTGAGAATAACCACTATGAAAATCACTCAAAATATGTATTAAAATATTATCAAAGAAATGTAAATGCTACATTAGAAAATATTCACTTAATAAAAACAAAAAAAAGGAAAAATAGAGGAACAAACACACATGAGATACATAGAAACAAAAAGTAAAATTGCAGATAAATACTACTCGATATATAAGAGACTGAAATAATATTGATATATGTTCCAACATGGATAAACCTCCAAAACATTATGCCAAGTGAAGGAAGCCAATTATGAAGACCAAATTATGTGTGATTTGATTCATATAAAATGCCTAAAATAGAGAAATCTGCACAGATAGAAAATAAACTAGCAGTTTCTTAGAACTGGGAATGGGGTTACAGAAATTGGGGATAGCTAACCAGTTTAGGTTTTTTTATTGTTGTTGTTCATTTGTTTTCTGTATTTTTTTTAAATAAAAAATTTTTAAATAAAATATTCTAAAATGGATTGTGGTAATGATTGCAGGCAACTGCAATTATAACAAAAATAATTGAATTTAAATTTGCACATTAAATTGTACACTTTAAATAGATAGATAATAATCTCTCTGTGAAATATTCATTTAAATTGCATCTCAGTCGTATATTTTTTTAAGAGAGATTTTTGCTATAAGGCGTGTGCACTTGCCGGAACAACAGAGAGAGACAGAGAAACACAGACCGAGAAATCACCCCCTAGGGGCGATGGTCACACAGCAATCCATTCTCCATTCTCCTCTTGGGACTTTGGGCACACATGGACACATGCCCAGCATGAGTTTTAAGGCACACCGGGCCTGGAACTGGAACTGCAATAGACTATATTAAGTCCAGTGAAGTAGCCATTATGCCATCTACTGGTCCCTCAACAATATTTTTTCAAAAAGAGTAATCTCACTTGAGTGTTGAGATTGAGTAGACATGTATAACTAATTCCCAAGGCTGTTCGTTGACTTAGTCCATTCTTGCCACCATAACAAAATACCACGAACTGAGTAATTTATAAACGATAACTATTTCTCATAGTTTTGGAAGCTTAAAAAATCCAAGAATAAGGCACCAGCAGATTTGGTGTCTGGTAGAGGCTCTCTGCTTCTAAAATGGTACTTTCTTGTCGTGACATGGAAGAAGGTAAGAATGCTGTCTTCCATAGTGAAAGGAGAACAACCAAAGGGAACAAGCTCACTGTCTCAAGCCTTTTTATACGGATACAAATCCCATCTAGCTGAGTCAGAGTCCTACCGGCCAAATAATCTTTCAAAGGCCCCCATCTTTTAACACCATTACCATGGGGTTTAATTGCTCACATGAACTTGGAGAAGCATATATTCAAACCACTGTATTTTCCACCTAATATTAATCATAGCCTGCAAAGAGCCACACTGAATTTTTTTGTTAACTCATTTCTTAATATTTTATTGAAGAGAGCATATTCTGGGCCTTCACAGTAAAATAGTTAACTTACAGTTTTTCTGGTCACATGTAATTAATTTATTCCAGTGTAACCACCTCTCTTTCCACTTTGCTGATACTCTGCATGGCAGTTCTGGCATCTCGACCTAATTTATTGTGAGCCATCATTATTTTTTGGACACTTTTTGCTAAATAATTTAAGAAACAAGAAGTTGCAAAGTAGGACATACAGTTTCCATCTACTCTTTGCTTAGCTTGTTCCAAAGATAACATATCAAATAACCACAGTAAATTATTGGAACTCAGAGGTTGTTAGTGGTGCAATGCATCAACTAAACTACCAATCTAATTCAGATTTTATCACCTTTTCCATGTATTCATTTCAACATATTTTTAATGTGTCAAGGAACTCTCTCAGAGGCATATTAAGACTGACAGTGTTTCCTTGCCTGGGTATTAAATCACAAGTCATGGGAAATTGTGTCCGTATCAGTAAACTTTGTCTTATCCGGTCTTATATTAACCTAGTTTATCATACTTAAAATCCAATTCTTGACTGTTTTTGCTACAACTTTTTGGCAAGTGATTTCTTTCCTCCCAAAGCTGGTACAATGCTTTCCCAACCAGAAAAGACTTGATTTTAGTTACTAGATCCAGAAACCAAGAAGGATATTCTTAAGCAGGGAAAATATACTCTTGTGAGCCATTTGTCCAGGTAAAGTCTCTGTGTTATATGCAAGAGAGGAGAGGGTTCTATCTTCTAGCAAGGTGAAATTGGCCGTGTCTTCAGGTTCAGAGACTTCAATGGAATCAGGGAATTCAAGACTCTTAAATGCACCAAACAGATGTTCTCAGTTTAGGAATAAGGGCTTAATATTTCCTATTGGTGTCTTGACATTGTCGAAGAAGAATTGCTAGAGCTATTAATTTTTCTCTGTGATTCTGTTAGTGACACAACCAAGTTCTGTGACATCTCTTAGATGAAGATGCAGGTTTCTTTAAGCACACTGCTGTAGGACAAGTTATGGTGGTGCATGCTACTAAGATGCTATGGGGCACTAGCTGGGCCACATGAGAATCCCATGTTCAGTTCTTGGTTTAACCTGAAGGGTGGGCACAGTGGCATGAACCTGTATTCCCAGTGACTTAGGGATTAGTCCCTGTAATCCCAGCCTCAGGGAGGTTGAAGTAGGAGGATCATGAGTTTGATGCTGGTCTGAGCAACATAGCAAGACCCTGTCCAAAAAAAGAGTAAAGCACAGTGGTATGTGTCTGTAGTCTCCAGCTACTCAGGAGGCTGATGCAGAGGACTGTGACATAGTAAGAGCCTGTCTTTAAGAAAAACTAGGATTAGCAGTTGGCGTAATGGCTATGTCGCTGGACTCCCGTATAGTCAACTGCAGTTTGAATCCCAGACCTGGTGGCTTAAATTCACGACGGCTGTGTGTGTGTGCGTGCCCAAGATCCTGAGAAGAGAATGGAGGAGAAGGGATTGTGGCATGGCTATTCCCCTGGGGGGGGGGGGGTTTCTTGCTTTCTGTCTCTCTGTCTCTCTCTTTCTGGTGAGCACACACACACACTATAGCAGAATCCTCTCAAAAAAAAATTAATTAAAAAATAAAAATAGTGAAGAACACCACCACAGAGAACTTTGGCTTTCAAATTTTGTCTTATGGTGTTGATTGGCTAATCTAAACTTGCCCATTTCCTTATTTAGTCAATTGATTGTACTTAACAACAACCAGTTCTACATTCTTAACAGTACCATTGCCATAGTATCTCTTAAGAGCTATGTGTATTGGCTAAGCAAGTGCACTTCCTTCCATATGTGTACCATCTCGGCTCACTAGAGATAATAGACTTCGTGGTCATAGAGGTACAGCATTCCAGGAGTTATCTACTTAAAACCAAAAATTATTCTTCATTGCCATATGGAGAGTGCAATGGTTTATTTTATATGAAACCTGCCAACTTTACTGAGCTGTGTGGTGCCCAGATATGTGTTCAAATATTATTTTGAATGTTTCTGTGAGAATGTTTTTGGGTGACATTAACACTAAAAAAATTAAATAATTATTTTATTTAACTTTCTTTCTTTCTTTTTTATTTAATTTGACCAGAGAGGGACAGAGAGAACACATGAGAGAGAGAGAGAAAGCAAACCGCCAGGTCTACGGCTTGAACCTCAGTTGTTTATGTGGGAGTCCAGTGCCCTTAACCTTCATGCGACTTGCCAGCCCCAATATTAAGATTTAAAATGGTAGACTGAGTAAAGCAGCTTGAGCTCCTTAGTGTAGGTGGGGCTCATCCAATCAGGTGAAGGCCTGAGTAAAATAAAAAAGGCTGACACTTTTCCAATTCCTTCTGTCTGCCTTTGTAATGTGACTTTGGAATATTTCTGCCTATGGATGAGAAATAAAATATTGGGAACCAGCAATTAGCGTAATGACTATGTTGCTGGACTCCCACGTAGTCAACCATGGTTCGCGTCCCAGACCCGGTGGCTTAAAACTCACGCCGGGTGAGTGTGTGTGTGTGTGTGTGCCCAAGATCCCGAGAGGAGAATGCAGGAGAAGGGATTGCGGCATGGCCATCCCCTCTGGGGGGTGATTTCTTGCATTCTGTCTCTATGTCTCTCTCTGTCTGTCTGGCGAGTGCACGCGTCCTATAGCAAAAAACCTTTCCCCCCCCCAAAAAAAAAGAGAAATAAAATATTGACTTTTCCTGAGCCTTGGATATGCTAGCCTTCAAACGGAAATTAATTTATGTACCGTTTTTATGTACAATTATATTTTTATAGCACAATTATACCACTAGCTTTCCTAGTTCTCAGATATGGAACTTGGATTGATAGGTACTAGGTACTAAATCATCAACTCTCCTGGTCCTTTGGCTTGTTGAATGATCCTGCAGATGTTTGACAAATGCCTGCCTCCATGATCCAGTTCCTTATAATAGGTCTCTCCTTGTCTTTTTCTCTCATTCACGTACACACACACACACACACACGCCCATATATTCTATTGATTCTGCTTCTTTGGAGAACCCTGACTCAGTAGGTGAGTAATCTGATCTCAGAATATTAACCAAAAGATCTGCCTTCCTATAATCATTCTGGTACATTAGATTCCCTCAAAAATAAAGAGCTCTAAAATAAAGAGCTCGTTTTCAGTGATGTCCAAAGTCTTACTGTGTTCTCATCTTTTGATTTACGATATTTAAGGAAATCTAGAATATACCATTTAATCTGCATTATTTTTTGGTTTTACATATTCTATAAGGAATGCTTGGTTGGTACAGAAAGAATCTTTTATTACTAGTAACAATCATATTTAGTGCATAATCTTTAAAACATAATCAGGTTCAACAGTAACTGACAATTTAAATCAAGCATATTCAAGGCCAAGAGTTGAACTAGTTAGGGCAACAGAGATTCAGGGTCTGGGAAATATTACCTAAGAATTAGGGGACAGTAATACAGAAGGCAGCTTCTGGTAATGTAATTTTATTTGTATTTTTATGAGGCATTTCTTTGATATGTGAATATACTTTTTTCATTATATTTTAAAGCTGATTGCCTCTTTTGCCTGTGCATTTAATTACCCATATTTCATGTAGGTTGACATCCAAGTAATATTCTTTGTTAAATTCGGAGAACATAAAACAAAAATTGTCCCACTTTTTCAGACTATATGCAATATTATCTTAGAATTAAAAAGTCCTTTTAGTTCTATAGCCTAAATTTCTGCTCAGTGCAATGAGCTTTTCTACTTTCTTCACTTTTTTTTGATCTTTCAATGACAGAAGATTGACTACCATATAAACAGAATATTTCATCATTGAGTAACTATTGGCCTTGAGGTTTCTTTTTTCTTTTGCCTTGAGATTTTCCTCTTTCTAACTTCTGCCTAGAGGTTAGGTTTTATTTTAGGAACTACTGCTCTCTCCCTATGTCTGGTTGCTGATTAAAATAGTTTCACCTCATAACATCAATGATTTGCTATTCATCTCTTCCACAATGATCACTCTTCTTTATCTGAACTTAGTTTTATCTTATATTATTCAAAATTTAGCACTCTACATGATCTGATAAAAGCTGAGAACAAGAGTCACATTATTTTTGTTTCTCTAAATACCATATTTGCATTATTATAGTTACATTGTCATTTAGAATACATTGCATTCTTATTTCCACATACTTAAATTTGGGGTAATAAATTCTACACGTGGGGTTAACTTTCAGTTATATCTGTAGCAAATTTTAGATGCAAATTGTGGCATTCTGCCATGAAACTGCTGATATCAAGACCACCTTTCCCACTGTCAGTAGACATGTGTTTTGAAATATAAAATTATACTTTTATTAGCCTTCACAATGCATGTGATTTCCATTTAGTGCACATGGATATTTGATACAAAGAGACTAATTCATAAACTTCAAAGTTAAATGTGATTGATATTTAAATGTTCTGCTGATTAAAAACATCTGCAAATGCATTTCCTAATTTTGCCAGTGGAATATGTAAATGAGAACCCTTTCTTACATTTATAGTGCACTATTTAGTTATTGTCATTTATAAATGTCTAATTTGTAGAGGAAATAATAACATCCTCCAGGATAATAAGTTTAGAAAGAAATGCTGTAACTGGCAACAAATCTCTCAGGACACGGGATGTGTAACATATCAGTCAGTATGTGTCCTTAGTTTCTCTTGACCAATTGATTCCTCACATGTGGCTAACTTGTAGATCAGCAGGCAATGTGCAATGTCAGTCTATTGTGGTGAGATTCCTTTTTGTCTAGAGAGGAGTAACCTGCTTGTGTTCCCTCAAAATCCTGAGCAGTCTGATTTCAGCATTTTGCCTTTCTTTTTGTGTCAAGTGAAATAGCAAGCTGTGCATAAGTCACAGAATTGGATGCTGAGTGGTTAAGGGCACTGTTATAAAAAAAAAAAAAAAAAAAAAAAAAAAAAAAAAAAAAAAAAGAAAGAAAGAAAAGAAATCAACCTCAAAAAACTTTTTTAAAAAAGAATTTTTTCCCCCCTCAAGTTTAATATGAATATCTGTTTTAAAAGAGATGAAAGCTCTATTTTATGGTTCAATACTAAAATAATATTTGCTAAAATTAGGCATAAAACCTCACAGTAGGAGTAATATGAATTTAATGTATGAAAACAAATTCAGACTTCAAAAGTGAAATACTAGGGACCAGCAAGTGGTGTAGTAGTTAAGGTGCTAGATTCCCACATGGCTGACTGTGGTTCGAGTTCCAGACCCAGTGGCTTGAAAATCATGCTGGGTGTATGTGCATGAGTGACCAAAATCCCAGGAAGAGAATGGGGGTGGGGGAGGGACTGCAGTGTAGCCATCCTCCCAAAGGGTGATCTCAACAGACTCTCTCTGTTGAGCATTTGCATCCTACGGGAAAAACCTTAAGGGAAAAAAAAGCGAAATCCTCTAAGAAGAATTATTTACAATAAGGAATGGTATAATTTTTTAAAAGTTTATGTATAACAATCAAATGTCTAACCCTTAACATAAGATTTCCAAAAAACTAGTATTAATTTTCTAAAATTAAATAAAACAGCTAAAACTTAGAAGTACCAGTACAGTTCTAAACAAAATATCTCTATATGCTTAATTTAAAAATACAAAAGAGGGACTGAATATTTAATTTCACCACTTTATTTATTACATGAGAACAAAATTAAAATAGAACATCAATCCAAATTGCAGATAAAAATATGACTATATTTCAAGTATGTAGATATGCTGACATTTATGATGAAATTCATCTACTTCTGCAAATGCATGAAGATTTTGGAAGAGCAGAGTGTTCTACTTAATTACCTTGGTGATATATTCAAATTTGTATGGTCTTGACTGGTGTTAAGCAAACTTTCCATGAAATGAAAGGTGATGCATGTGAAAATCAAAGATTTAATCAGATTTCCCTGTTTACCCACTTTCGTCTTTATTCCTTGTGTCATCTAACACAATAAATGAGGAAACAGATTAAATTGATATAAAACCACAATCAACTGGCTTTTAATTTATTTCTTAAACATTTATATATTCATTACTTCCATGAGAGAGAGAAACTAAAAGACAGAGACGCATGCACCTTCACTGGGTTCTCATACCACCAAACACCACTAGTCTGAGGTCCAATCACAGAGTGCATGCCTGGTATGCTCAGGGAGCCTTGGGTTGTGAGCCCAGGATGTTTTCCATATGTGTCTATTTGTATTGCCATTGTGCCACCACCTTGCCCCTCACCTGTCTTTTAAAATATATCTGACTCACAGGGCCAGTGTGTGACGTAGTGGTTAAGGGTGCTGAATTCCCACATGGCTGACTGTGGTTTGAGTCCTGGACCTGGCAGCTTGCTTTCTCACTTTATCTCTCTCAATTTCTCTGTCCCTCTCTGGTCAAATGAAAATAAGTAAATAAAAGAAATGAAATTAAATAAAATAATTATTTTTAAAATGTTTCTTAAATTATATCTGACTCATACATGAACATTTAAAATATTTCGGACTAAACTGACCGAAAGTAAACCTACCAACAAAAATAAATTCTGTGATGTGGGGGAATTTAAGCAATACTATGCCAACTTCTACTGTCAGACATTTAAAATTGACTTTTATAACAAAATCTATATAACAGTAACACAGAATATTTAGAAATTAGACATAAGTTATACTAAAATAGCAATTATCTTGTTTTTCTCTTTTATTTCTATTTTCATAAATGAATTTTTATAATGACAGTGTATGAACAACTATTTAACTCCTAAACTAAGTAATTTTTTCCGTGGCTTTATCATTACAGTTATAATTAAGGGTTGCACAATGTTTTATGAAGTGATTATTTTAATAACTTACTTAACAATTGTTCTATTGTTGCATTTAATTTAAATCCTTTAACTGATTTATATAGGCTTAGGTAATCTAATTAATAGTAGATTCTTAAAGTAATTGCCTCAGTGACTCCTGTTTCTGTGTCCTCTTATACTGATCCTTTACATGGGACTTGAACTTAGCCATGTGACTTCCTTGGGTGAATGGAACATCAATAAATGTGAAGTAAGCAGAGGCTTGAAAATGCTTCCACATTGTGGCTTCCATGTAGCTGCCACTATATGAAGCTGGGGACTCATGGTCCAGCCAACAGCTATCCCCTCCAGACATTTGGGCGAGAGCATCTTAGACCATCCACATGTGGTCAGTCTGCCAGATCTGTGCAGTCACAGGAGTAACAATGGCATAGACAACAGGAGAACCACCGAGTTCAGCACAAAACAAATGGTTAACCCATACTTGCTTGTTTATACCACTCCATTTTCGGGATGGCAATAGAAAGCTGACAAAAACCATGGCCTGACCCCATAGTTCAGGCTTCTAGTGGAAAGGGGAGAGCTTAGGATTATTGCCTGTGCTGCACAGAGTCATTGGTATGAGAAGCTGATGAGGCAGCCTCAGGATGCAAGAGAAAGTTCCAAACAAAATGTCTCCAGGGGTGAGCAGACAACATGAGCCTGGCACGAAACCAAGGCTCCGTACGTGCACTGAAGGATTGAGGAGTAAAAAGGTTTGTGCAGGGAAGAGCTGATGATTCCTCCCTGAGACCAGAGATGAACAGAGCAGTCTTTTCCTGGAATATCCAGGTCTCAGCCTGTGGGAATCTTCAAATATTAAATGACTGTGGCTTGTTACTCTGTTGTTGCTATGGTTGAGCCCTGATAATGAGAGTACAGGGTCAAAATCTAGAAGAATTCATTATTTTTTGACAGATAATATGTAATTCTCATTTATTTATACATTTTTCTTTTTAATTAAAAGTATTTCAGACATACAAAAATTAACATAATGATCACCCATGACCTGTTTTGTTGTTTTGACACTAGCTTCATATTAATTTCTTTAAATTTTAAAAATAATAAAAATATCGTAGATGTAGTGCCTTTCTATCTTCTTTCTGCCTGTGTTTGTTACTAGTTTTCTTGGGTAGATTGGCCCTGTACTGAGTGATGAAAAAGTCTGAGAGCTCCTGAGAGGGCTGGGAAGGCCAATAGAAAAGGATCAAAGGATCAAAATATAATATTATTATATTAATAATATGTTAATAATTATATGGGACCAGCAGTTAGCATAATGGCTATGTCGCTGAACTCCCATGTAGTCGACCGCAGTTTGAGTCCTGTACCCGGTGGCTTAAACTCACGCTGAGCACATGTGCGTGCATGTCCAAGATCCCGAGAGGAGAATAAAGAACGGATTGCGGCTTGGCCATCCCCCGGGGAGTGATTTCTTGCTTTCTGTCTCTCTGTCTCTCTCTGTCTTTCTGGTGAGTGCACGTGCCCTACAGCAAAAACCTCTCTAAAAAAAAAAAAAAAAAAAACGAAAAAAATACATAAATGATACTGAATTTTTAAAAATATGACTATTACCTTCCCAGTGCATACTGGTTAAAGATCAGCCTACATTACAAATACCATTTTTTAATCTATAGTTGACATTTTACCTTACTAATAGGGTATTTGAAATATTTATTTTTATCTGGTATATAGAAGTGGTTATATTAAATAACATCAAATGAAACTGTCCATTCATACAATCTCTTTGGACCTTTCACAAGGCCAGAATTGTAAGTCAGTTAAAACTCTTTTCTTTTTTTTAATTTTTTTAAAAGGATTTTTGCTATAGGGCACATGCACTCCCCAGAGAGACAGAGACAGAAAGCAAAAAATTGTCCTCTAGGAGAGATGGCTATGCTGCAATCCCTTCTCCTCCATTCTCTTGTGAGTGTATGGAGCCTAGATATGGGAGGCAGTTATCAGTAATTACTCACTGGAGCCGGCTGACACATGCCTTAATTACCAGGGGCTCTGCAGATAAGATCTGTAGGACACGGGAAACATCCTGATCCTGGCTAGGTCATGCAATGCCTGTTTTATGTAATGTTTACAGCTTGCACATTATCCTCTTTGATGCATACTCAGAAGTAAACTTGCTTGACCTATGACGCATAGCAGGATCACACATGATAGTAACAAGGTTGAAAAACATCTACACTAAAGTCCTTATCTCTAACTGTAAAGCTTCAACCGCCTCCTTGAAAACTTGCAAACAGTTCACTGTGTCTGGTAAAATGCACAAATAAAGCAGCTCAGCATGACTGAGCAGCACAGCTTGTCTGTGTTCACCTGCATCTCTGCTTCTGCATCTTTCTTTCCTTCCTTTCTCTAACTTTTTTTCCTTCACAGGACCAAGCCCCGAGGGCAGTCATTGACAGTATTACCATCCATAGAGATGTTACTCTTAAGCTTGTCAGCAGACATCAACATCTCTCTTGGGATTTTGGGCACACACACACACACACACACACACACACACACACACAAATCCAGTGTAAGTTTTAAGCCACCAGGTCCGTAACTCAAATTGTGGTCAACTACATGGGAGTCCAGTGACCTAGCCATTACATACATCATCTGCAGGTCCCAAAATTCTTTTCTCTTAAACTCATCAAGTCTTAAGAATTTCTGTAAACAAAGTAATAATGAACTAAGAAAATACTGTTCTGATTCCATAAATGCTCATGAAATAAATTTTCCACCAGCAGCTGTTTAGTTATTCCAAGGTAGGGTTTTATAGAAAAGGCAGATAAATGCTTGATTTTACCAATTAAATAACAAATTTGAGTAAAATATGATGGCTACATAGCATTTTTCAGAGGTTGTTAATATGTAATTTTTAAATTAATCTGTATTATGAAACAATTGGATCAATTAATATGAGTTAATTAACTGGGAAAGGACAAGATAAGCTTGGCAATAAAGGATAATTCTTAAAAGATCGTCAGATTTAAATATATGGAAATGTAATATTTTTATTGTCAAACTTCTTAATAAAGATTTAAAAGAATAAGCTGGGGAATTTATTTGCAACACATATGTGAACAATGGACAAAGGGCTTTTGGGCTTATTTCATTTAGTTTTTTTTTTTTTAATTCTCCCCATATGAATCAATCATATTAAATATTTGAAAACTTTAAGAAGAAAAAGAAATGTCTCTGATGTTATGGTTGTTTAATAAAAAGTGAAAAAAAAAGTGTCAGAGATCATCCAATCCTTATTTTCTTTCTCTTAACATCATAGTGAAATATTCTCTTTGTTCAATTATCTGTTTCCTTTGAATTTATATTGCCTATTATAATGTTAATCAGTTATCCTGACCTAAGTCCTTGATTCCCATCTCTCTAATTTTTATAAACTCAGTAGAATATAGTTGGTTCTTAGGGCATAAACCAAACAGAGCGGATATAAAGCAATTCAAGAAAGAAATTGCTATATTTAGGCTCAAGATAATTTATGTATTTGGGGAGTGTGTACATGTATGCATAAAGGCTCAAGATATTTTATATTTGGGGAGTGTGTACATGTATGCGTAAAGGGAATGTGAAGGTGGATGCAGGAGTGCAAGTAGTAGGATAAGAAGATCAGATTTTCTTGGTGTATTTATTTATTTATTTATTTATTTATTTGAAGAGTTGGTTGGAGCACTCTATGATAGAGAGCGAAATATTGGAAGACATAAAAGCAGTGAAAATACTTAACAAGGATAAAACAGTGTGGAATCGGGGGGGGGGGGAGGGTGAAGAGAAGAGGATAGAGAAAGATAGCAAGAGAACAAATAGAGAGGCATGACATTAGTGGGACACAGATATGGTTTGTTACCTGCTGATGATGACGTGTATAGTATTCTCAACTGGATTGGTCTGAGAAGTATTCCATGATGGATAAAGTCTGTTTACAAGCAAAATGAGAAATAGTGATTGACTGGTTAAAAAAATTGGAATAAATAATAATAATGATTGGGAAAAACAATGAAAAGATGTATTGACTGATATGCATGGCATTCCCTTTTGAAAAAGCAATGTAATACACTGTAAAGTTATATGCAATTCAATATAATATAAACAAGATTATGATGATAATAAATAAAATAAAATAAATCAACCCAAAAAATTGCCTCAAGTTTTTGTTTGTTTGCTTATTTACTTTTTTTTTTTTTCATGAGCAAGAAAGATAGAGTTAGGCACACCTAAGAAGGTCGCCACTCCGTGGTACCCCTCTAGCTTCAGTATGGGCACATGGGTGTCCAGTGATTTCAGGAAGGTCTCTGTAATGCAAACCCAGAATCTTCTCATGTGGGTCAGCCATTCAGAGCATTGAGTTATTGCTGAACCACAGTCTGACACCAGTTGACTCAACCTCTAACAATTTTTTAGGGAAAGATATTATTTATTTGAAATGTCTGACTAGTTTATGTTTAAATGTACAAATATATATTTACTTCATGAGATGTTTTAGGTCTAAACATGGTCACTTACTGACATGCACGTATTTATATTGCTTCAGCTTCTCCTTTGCAATGGAAGAATCGTCAACAATATTCTATGTAAGGTATTTCCCATACAAGAGTCACACTTGTTTTATTATTGTGTCACAGTGAATTTACAAGTGTTGATAATCATAGACAATCTGAGAGGACTAAGTTTCACCTTACCTTCTGTTCTTCATTCAGGATAATTTTATTTTTGTAGTTAATACTGGCATTGCTACATTCTATCATTTTACTGTTAAAGAAATAAAAGAGTCTCCAGACCAAAATTTTGCCAAAATTCATAACATTTAATCATGTTTCCAGTTGACCATGAGAAGGACTGGGTTCTCTTTGTTGGTAGAAAAATATCAGAAACACAAGCTAATGTGCATTGCTTTTAGTTCAAAATATGAATGCATTTCTCTAGTGTACCTACACTAGAAACATGTATTATCAAAGATATTTCTTTTGATTGGTTTTATGATGGTCACATGAGAAAGGGTACATGAAAAACTATAATTTCCCAAATTTAATAATGCCATTGAGCTTTCTAGCTCCCATTTCTTTGACATTCCAGTAAAAAATGTTATCCTTTAATAGGATGATCTATGCCAACTCTATTCCCCATCCTCCCATACACTTTCTTGCCAGTTGTTTTTGGATATCAGCCTCAGAATGGATATAGAAAAAGAAAATAAAAATAATTATAGAAGAAATGGGTGGCCAATTTCAAGCTGTTTGAAAGAAATTAAAAAGATAGCCATTTTTGAAAAAAATAAAATTTAATCACTGTACATCTTTACAATGTACAATATGTATTTCCCCAGATGAATACAGTGCACATTAGTCAAGGCAGACATTACCACATACATGATCATCAACAGATAACTTCACATTTTGGTATCTATTAAATGTTTGTTTTTTTCCCTGATCGCCTTCCTCCAACACACTATTACCCATCCCCTCCTATATTGTCTCTAGTATCTACAGTTGTCGTCCCTGCAATTATACTTTCCAGTCTTTCACTTTCTGCTATAGACTGCAGACATTTGGTGTATATTGAGTAGGGACATACGATGCCTGTCTTTCACAGTCTGACTTGCTTTGCTTAGACTTAGACCTTCCATATTCATTCAGTTTTGTATTAAATGTCAGGATTGCATTTTTTTATGGCTGAGTAATATTCCATAGTGTACATGTGTCATATTTTTTCAATCCACTGTCCTTGGACATTTGGGTTGATTCCATGTCCTAGCAATAGTGACCAATGCTGCAATAAACATGGATATACAATGTTTTTCTGATTGAGGGTTTTCCTACCCTTTGGGAAAATACCTAAGAATGGAATTACTTGGTTGTATGGTAGTTCTATTTTCAGGTGTCTGAGGAACCTCCATGTAGTGTACTAGTTTGAATTCTCACCAACAATGGAAGAAGGTTTTATTTTCACCACAGCCTCAGCAGCACTTGTCATTTTTTATTTTTTTAATCATAGTCATTCTGTTTAGATCCTTGATCCATTCTGAATTGATTTTTGCTGGTGGTGAGAGATAGGAGTCCAGTTTCATTTTTCTGCAGGTGGATATCCAGTTTTCCTAGCACCATTTGCTGAAGAAATTTTCTTTTTCCCACTGAGTAGTCTTGTGCCTTTTGTCAAAATGAGTTGGCTGTATACTTGGGAGTTTATTTCTGTATTCTCAATTCTTTTCCATTGTTCTGTTCTTCCACCTGTTTTTTTGTCAATACATTGCTGTTTTGATCAGCACAGTTTTGTAATCTATTTTGATATCAGGAAGGGAGATGCTTCCTTTTTATCCATTTTGCGCAGTATTGCTTTGGGGAATTTTATAATTTTTTTTTCTATTTCTGTGATGAATATCTCTGGTAGTTTGATCAGAATTGTATTGAAGTTGTAGATTAATTTGGGTAGGATTGATGTATTTATTATATTAATTCTTTTAATCCAGGCACATGGTATGTCTTTCCACCATGGTATCATTTTAAATTTCCTTTAAACATATTTCATAGTTGGGGCTGACAAGTGGTGTGGTGGTTCAGGGCGCTCGACTCCCACATGGGCAACTGTGGTTTGAGGCCTGGACCTGGCAGCTTGCTTTCTCATTTTCCCTTTCTCTCACTCTGTCCCTCTCTGATCAAATTAGAATAAATAAATGAATAAATAACGATAAATAAAATAATTCTTTAAAAAAATATTTCATAGTCTTCCTTGCCAAGGTCTTTCACTTCTTTTTTTTTTTTTTGGAGAGGTTTTCACTATAGGGCGCGTGCGCTTGCCAGACAGACAGAGAGAGACATAGAGACAGAAAGGGAAAAATCACCCCCCAGGGGGATAGTCACGTGGCAATCCCTTCTCCTCCATTCTCCTCTCGGGATCTTGGGCACGCACACACACGCGCCCGGCATGAGTTTTAAGCCTCCGGGTCCAGGATGCGAACCGCAGCCGACTACGTGGGAATCCAGCGACATAGCCATTACGCTAACTGCTGTTTCCCGTCTTTCACTTCTTAAGTTAGGTTTATTCGTAGGTTTCTTATTTTTGTGGCTATTGTAAATGGGGTTGCTTTCTTTAATTCTGTTTGTCCATTATTGGTGTATTAAAAAGTTACAGATTTTTGTGTGTTGATTTTGGAATCTGCCACTTTATCGTATTCATTTTTCACTTTCAGGAAATCTTTTTGTATTATTTTGGACTTTCTATGTATATAATAATATCATCTGCAAATAGAGATAATTTTACTTCTTATTCTCCTCTTTGAATGCTTTTTACTTTATTCTCTGGTCTGATTGCATTAGGTAGGACTTCCAGTACTATTTTGTAAAGGAATGAAGGAAGTGGGCAGACTTGTCTTGTTCTAGATTTTAATGGGAAATCTTTCCACTTTTGCTCATTCAGTATGATGTTAGCTATGGGTTTTTCATATATAGCGTATATTATGTTGACTAATGTCTCTTTTATGCTAATTTTGCTGAGAGTCTTAGTCATAATGGGATGTTTGCTGAGAGTCTTAGTATAATGGGATGTTGTATTTTCTCAAATGCTTTTTCTGCATCAATTGATATGATCTTTTTTTTAATCTTTTCTTCTGTTAGTGTGATATACTTATTGTTTTGATATATTGAACCACCTTTGCATGCCTGGTATAAAAACAACCTGGGGACCAGCAGTTGGTGTAATGGCTATGCCACTGGACTCCCATGTAGTCAACCATGGTTTGAGTCCCAAACTCAGTGACTTAAACTCACGCTGGGCGCGTGTGCGTGCGTGCCCAAGATCCCAAGAGGAGAATGGAGGAGAAGGGATTGCTGAGTGGTCAATCCTCCTGGGGAGTGATTTCTCGCTTTCTGTCTCTCTGTCTTTCTGGTGAGCGCATGCTCCCTGTAGCAAAAACCTCTCCAAACAAAACAAAACAAAAACAAAAACAACCTGATCATGGTGTACATTTTTTTTTTATGTGTTGTTTAATACAATTTGCTAGTATGTTGTTGAGAATTTTCACATCTGTTTTCATCAGGGATGTTAGTCTTTAATTTCCTTTTTAAATTATGCCCTACATCTGTTTGGAGGAACAGGGTGTTGGATGGTTCATAGAATTAATTTGGAAAAATTTCTTCCTTTTGGATCATTAGAAATAGTATGAGGAAAATTGGGATTAGATTTTTTTCAAAAGTTTTGTAGGATTCAGAAGTAATACTCATGGGATCTATGCTTTCCTTTGTTGAGAGGACATTCATTACCAATTCAATCTTATTGTTTGTTACTCATCTGTTCAGGCTTTCTATTTCTTCTTGGCACAATGCTGGTAAATTATATGTATAGAAATGTGTTCATCTCATCTAGGCTTTATTTGTTGAGGTATAATCATTCGTAGAATTCTTATGTGATCTTTTGTTTTCCTTTTATGTCTGTTTTAATATTGTTTGTTTCATTGCTAACTTGATTTATCAGGTTCCTTTCTCTGTTCCTCTTAATTAATCTAGCTAATAGTGTGTCACTTTTTAAAAATTTTCTCAAAGAATCAGATTTTGGTTTTATGTATAGTTCTTTCATTTCTCTATTTCACTTATTTTTGCTTGAATATTTATTATTTCTTTTCTCCTGGTATTTTTTTTCCAGTTCCCTGAAATGTGTCATTAGTTTGTCTATTTGCCACCTTCCTGTTTTTTTCCTGATGGCCCTAATTGCCATGAACGTCTATGTTATGACTGCTTTTGCTGTATCACATGGGTTATAAAAACTCAATTGTTCATTATCATTTATTTCAACAAATCTTTTGATTTTAATCTTTACTTTTTCCAGTGGTTGTGAAATCATTCAATAGTAGGTTGTTCAGTTTCCATGTGTTTGTCTATTTTTTTTTTTTTTTTTTGAGAGGTTTTCGCTATAGGGCGCGTGCGCTCGCCAGACAGAGAGAGACATAGAGACAGAAAGCGAGAAATCACCCCCCAGGAGGGATGGTCACGCTGCAATCCCTTCTCCTCCATTCTCCTCTCGGGATCTTGGGCATGCACACACATGCGCCCGGCGTGAGTTTTAAGCCACTGGGTCCGGGACGCGAACCACAGTCAACTACGTGGGAGTCCAGCGACATAGCCATTATGCTAACTGCTGGTTCCCCCATGTGTTTGTATTTTTGAGGGCTCTTTCTGTAGTTAATTTCCAATTTGATTCCATCATGATCAGGAAAATGCTGGATATAGTTTCTATCCACTTAAATTTGTAAAGGCTTGTTTTGTGCCCTATCATGTGGCTGATCTTAGAAAATATTCCGTGTGGGGGTGAGAAAAATGTCTATTTTGTGGTTGTTGGGTGAAATATTCCATAGATGTCTGTCAAGTCCATTTGATTTATGGTATTATTTAGATCTATATCTCTTTGCTTATATTTTCCCTAGATGATTTCTCCAGAAGAGACAGTGGAGTTCTGAGATCCCTGAAGATTATGTGTCACAGTCTGTCTCTCCCTTTAGATCTAACAGTCTGTCATGTATTTGGGTGCCCCAGTATTGCATGGGTAGATATTTATAAGTGTTATGTCTTCTTGGTGAACTAACTTTTTAATGTCATATAGTGTCCTCCTTTTTTCTGCCTGCAGCTTTTGTCTTGAAGCCTGTTTTGTTAGATATCAGTATTGCAACTCCAGACATTTTTTTTTCTTTCCATTTCCGTGGAATATCTTTTTCTAATCCTTCACTTTTAGTGTATGCATTTTTTTATCTGTGAGGTGTGTTTCTATAGCATGTAGAGGCGTCCTGCCTTTTTTTTTTTTTTTTTTTTTTTTGGTTCAGCCATTCTGTGTCTTTTAATTGGAGAATTAAGCCATTAGCATTCAATATTATTACTGATATTTTCACATTTATCCCTGACATTTTGTTAGTCATTTCCTTGGTTCTTTTTGTTCTGTAATTTCTGTCAGTCTCTCTTTATTTTCCTGATAGTAGTCCCTAGTAATTTTTAAAGAGCTGGTATTGTGTTGATGAATTATGTCAGTTTTTGTTTATTAGAGAGTGATTTTATTTGTTCTTCCCATTTCAAGGATAATCTTGCCAGGTATAGTATTCTTTGTTTAAATTGTTTTACATCAGCATTTTGATTATGTCTCCGCATTTTTTTCCTTGACTACATTGTTTCAGTTGAGAGGTCTGATGTTAGCCTAATAGGATAAGTTTTATAAGGAACTTGATGTTTCTCTCATCCTTCTTTTTATTCTTATCTTTGTCTTTGATTTTTTCCAATTTGACTATGACATGCCAGTGGAGGATCTTTTCATGTTGATTCTATTTTGAGTTATTTTGATTACTTGGGTCTGAACTTCTCAAGTTTCTCTAGATTTGGAAAGTTTTCAGTTAGTATTTAATGGAAAAGTGGTTCCATGCCTTTACCATCTCCTTCACCTCCTGGAATACCCACTAGATGAATATTTAGGCATTTACCGGTGTTTAGAATTTTTTTTTTTTTGTTATCCTCACTAAAAGAAAAATTATATTCTTTTTGGTTGTGTGGTAGATTTTGGAAACATTGTCATCAAGGTCAGAAATTCTCTTTTTCTGTATAGTTCAATCTGCTGTTAATGCTTTCTAGGGAAATTGTAATTTCTTATACTGTATTTTTCATTTCCAGAAGTTCTGTTTGATTCTTTTTTAGGATGTCTGTCTCTTTATGGAAATGTTTTTTTCTTGTCCTGGAATGATTTTATGATTTCCTGGAATTGATTGTCTGTTTTCTCTTGCATCTCATTTATTTTTTTCACAATTAATGTTCAGAATTCTTTTTTCTGACATTCTTGTGAATTATTTTATGCTGTATATTGTTGGTGAGGGGCTACTGTGTTCTTTTGGGGGAAAGTTATTTTCTTGTTTTGTAATGGTTCTTCTGACTCTGCACTGGTTTCTGGTCATATAATGCAGCATTTATTTCTTTTTATTTATTGGAGTAGATTCTGTAGTGTCCAAGGAAAACATCACCCCTAGGTACCAGGTTTGTTGCTGTTATAGGGTTGTGTCTTCCATATCAGAGCAGATAAAGTTTACGTAGGTATCTTCAGATGATTGACTCCTCTCCCAGCCTTTCAGTTCCTGATAAGCTGGTGATTAGCTAAGGAGATATGACTTAGCGAGGAGACTTAAGTCATGTGCAGCACATTGGCTGGAGGTCCTCAAACCCCAAACGCAAACCTGAAGGTTTGGGTTGCACCAAGGAGGAGAGGTGAATGGAACTCAGGAAGCAGGGCATAGCTCAGCTGGAGGGCCCCAAATCCCAAAGGCAAACCTGAAGGTTTGGGCTGTGCTGATAGGAGACGCTGCTCAGATTGGAAATTTAGTCTCCCCAAGATGGAAGATTTAATGCTAAGTGAAGCAAGCCAGACTGTAAAAGACAGGCATTGTATGTCTCTGCTTAATATATATATACTAAATGTCTGTACTCTGCAGCAGAAACTGAAAGATTAAAAGTTATAATAGTATGGAGGGAAACTGTAGACTCTAGAGTTAGGGGAGATGGCTAATTTTATTGTATACAGATTTACATTTATCTGTGCAGAAAAAAACTGGAATACTCAAAAGATATTTCTAATGTTGATTCTACCTAGTGACTTTATTCAGTCTTTGGCAAATATAATGATTGTTTTCTAGTCCAATTTCACATGTCCTGGTGGAAATGTCTGCCAGATTGTTGCCATGAGTTTACAGTCAGTCCAGTTGTTTCGAGGTTGTAGGATCTGTTAATTTTTTCAAGATCCATTGTATTTTACATAAGAATGTTTAATGATTTTTGCATCAAGGATGATTCCTGAAGAGTCCATATTTTAAAACTGGATTAGACCTTGTTACTTTCTGACAATACTTTTTCGAAAACACACTTTCCTTTATACTGCCTTGTCTTTATACTTCTTTCCTATGTTTTCCCCAGGGAACTAATTATGAATCCCTACTAGACTTTTCATGAGTGCTAATAGTTTTTAAAGTTCGGTGTGCTCTTCATTAATGTTTTCATCAATTGTTCAGAAAGAAACTGCTTATTTCTTCATTTGTGTTTGGCTACTTCACCTGTGTGAAATAAATCATATTATGTTTTTTCCTCTGCTCTAATAAAACATAGATGATTTGGGGCTTGCACTGAAATTGTTATTTGGCTAATTACAAAATATTTTTACTCTGTGTTTGTCAATATTGGCCTTCTAACATTTGTGAAGATCAAGATAGAACTACAGATATAGTCTTGAAAGATACCTACCTTCTAGGAGCAAAGACATGTATTGCAATAATAGAAAATCCTAATGCCAATAAATGACATTTTGATACTTGGGTTCTTTTTTTTTTACCAGCCTCATTGCATTCTACACAAGGGGAATAGTACTTTAAAATGAAAAGGACTAAAACATCTGGAAAAATCTCAATGTGATTTGATATTTGGAAAGCAAGAGGAACGTTGAAAGTTGAAAAGTTTCTGAATACAAGGGTACTATATTGTTGGTGTGCATGTGGTGTTTTCTTGTTGGGACTACACACAGAAAGAAATAAAAAAGGAATTAGATACAATGGACCAGCTCTGCTGAGCATGGGCTTCACAGGGAGGGAAGACTAAGAATAGCAACAATTTGTCTAGAAAGCTTCCACTGTCCCAAGCAGTGCTTTCCCACAGAGAACTACTTTTGTCTGCTACTTTCCCACAAAGACCCACACTTTGACTGCTACATTGCACATCTTGCTCAGAAGTGTAGTAACTTTATTATCCTATTTTCCTTTCTCACGTACTTGACCTGCCTGTCAAACTGCTACAGGAATGAGAAATACTTCGTGCATCTTCAGCCTCTCACTACACTGCTCACAGGTGAGGGGCCTCCTTCCGAGCGAACTCACAGATAATATGCTCTGTCTTAGAAATAGTGGACGAATTGTCTACATTCATTGCTGAATTTCTGGTATTGCATAAAGCAAACTGAAGAAACAATGTAACCCCTCATTTTAAAATTTAATATCTTTTATCGTCTGTTATCTGAGGCAGTTCCTTTATGAATCTGCTGACATTTTAAATTTTACTTTGGAAACTTCCTCTCTCTTTCAAATATCCATTCCACTCAAAATTTTATTTAGTTATCCCCTCCACACACTATCACTATGAAAGTACTTCTATCTTTCCTAAGGCATTCTAAGTCACTTCTGTAACTAGTTCCCTTTAGAGAAGACTACTAAATCTTGCTGCTTACACAGCAGCTCCAAATCTTACCATAGTGCTTGTCAAAGACAGAGAAATATTTTCAATGTAAGCTCCTGCAAGTTTCACAGGCTTACTAGATTGTGCTTTCTAGCTAATAGGAAAGAAAAGAAAACTGCAGAAACCCCTAGAGAACCTTCTGGCAGAAAGTAGATAACACAAAATAAAATCACTGTTTTATTTTATTAAGGACCTTTGTGAAGGTTCATTTGAAACAATTTAGTCTGTCTAACATAATTAACTCACTAAGCAGCATCAGATAGTAGCCAGTTACTGTCTTGCATTAATAAAGTTTAATTCATCTATAATCACTCTAATACATGTCTAGGAAGCATACACAGCATTTTACAAAGTACAATATGATGAGTAAGGACAGTTGAATGATGAAGCACAAAATAGATCAAATTGTAGTCATTTGAGCTGCTCTTTGAAATTTATGGCTGCCAGCTGGCAACCAGAGGATTTTAAAAATTATATAAATTAAATAAATTCATAAAGGTATCCAGATAGAAAATCTGCAGCTGGAATATGAGA
Organism: Tupaia tana; assembly: GCA_026018925.1. Classification (NCBI taxonomy): domain Eukaryota; kingdom Metazoa; phylum Chordata; class Mammalia; order Scandentia; family Tupaiidae; genus Tupaia; species Tupaia tana. The sequence continues at coordinate 57,889,988 of JAKSZU010000001.1, forward strand.
ATTATTTCTTTTGAGCCATCATCAGTAATGAGTATTTTGAGACAGGAACACTAAAGAATGGTTCGTCAAGGTCACGGTGGAAGCAATACTGTGTCCAAAGATCAACTCTGGTAAATTCCCAACCCATCAGCTCTTAATAATTGATATTTTTCAGCTGGATTAAACAGAGCTCAATCAATTGAAGTAGGAGAAAGAGAAGGACAGGGTCAGATTTAGATAGACAATTTTTGCTGCCTTACAGTTATAAAGAGATTAAGGTTTAAAATGAGATTGCTAAAAGGATTTAAAAACATGGATAAATATTTTGTATAAACCTTAACTGCAGCTCAATTTCTTTATTTATGTATTAAATTTAAGGATTTTTTTCTAGTAATATTTGGGTGGGAAAGTTCTGCTTGAGCACAACAGACTCATACAGTCTTTTATGAAGGGAAAGAAGGCAAATTAGGTCATTTCAAATTTTAATTAACTGGGTTCAGGGTTAAATCTCAAGGTAATTCTAGAAACTGGAAATTGGTAATATCTAAATTTCAGAAACTATAGATGTAGAGAAACTTCTATAGTGTTGAACTCTTAGAGATAAACTCAGAAAGAAAGAAGCTAGTTATAAATATAATTTACTTGCCTATAATCTGCATTATAGCAGTTGATTTAAAATTATTTAAATGTTTTTTGTAATAATTACTATAAATATAGCATTGATTTTAGATATTTTTCAGGTTATATGGATTTAAAATTTGTGTGACTTATTTAGCCATATTTTGTTTCCTCTCTGGAAACTTGAATCTAAAAATATGACCATACAGGGGCCTATTATTTTGCAACATATTGAAAGATAAAGAAAAAAATTATGAGCAATAATTTTCTGGTCGCAAGTAATAGAAATCTGGAAGATTCAACAATTCATTTCTGGTTCTACCAAAATTGGAAAGATTCAAAGGCATCTGGGATATAATATTCTTGGGATCTAGATATATTTGGATAAAGGTAGCAAGAGGAGACTGACCATATATAGAAGATAGGTGATTGCTCCAAGTTACAAGTATTTATTTATCCAACAAATGTTAATGAGATGAGTATGCTTCAGGTACGAATCAGGTACTGGAACAGAAAAAAGACTCTGCTCTTATACAAACAGATTTGGACTGAAACTGAGCCCATAGTACCCTGCCAAATAGCGTCCTCATAGGTGGAGGGGAGAGTGAGAAGGCGGCATGGTGGTTGATTTGCTGCATCCCACCTGGCTGACGCTGAGGTTTGAGTTCCAAACTCAGCAGTTTGAAAGAGTGTGTGTGCCCAAAAAACCTGAGAGGAGAATATAAGAAGAAGAAATTGGATGTGGCCACCCCATGGGAGTGATTTCTCACTTTCCCTCTCTGTTCTCTCTTGGGAGCACACGCACCCTGTGGCAAAAGTCTTAAAAAAATGAAGGAGCAAAATAAGGGAACTGAAATTTAATTTCACAATTGTATGACCTTTGGGAGAAATATGGGTACATAACTTATATTTATAGGATTCAATCATATCATATCAAACAAATCATATAATGATTGTTTTATGAAGATACATGAAAGAAATATTCTAAGGACATTAACAGAGCTATCTTGCATCTTCTAATAGAAGACATTATTTTCCTTATAGACACTCTAAATTGCATTTTTCTTAGCATTGGCTGGCTGTTAAGAAACTCTAATAAAATTCAGGCAAATATGTCGGAGTCCAATAGGCAAATAAATATCTGTTTTTGATGTTGTCTTTACTTCAGTTTCATTGAATCTATTTTTAGAAAATAATAGGATATTAAATAAATGTAAAAATTAGAATAAGTCATGATAATGTTCCATCTGAAAATCCAACTAACATTTTACAAAATGTTCATGATATATCAGGTTTTGCATTTCTCAGCAGGGAATAGGACCTCGGCCTACTTCTGCAGAACAATTTCCTTGGTAGTTTATTCCCCCTCCCCATTTTATTAAAAGATTAGTCTCATGGTTCCAGAATAATATGTGTTTCTATTATTGAATAAAATCTGCTTAAAGCACAATTCTGTAAATAGAGACAGAAGTCAGTGGCGATAATCATGAGGAGATGGGTGGAAGATGACACAGTTGAAGGACACCTTGGTGGAGAGCTTAAATTGGAAGAAATAGGAGCATTGGGAAGCAGAAGAAAAAAATCAGCCAGTCATCATTCCAAACATTGCCAAGCTCTGTGGACACCAACCAAGGACACCTCTTTTATGCAATATGGAAAGAAATAATCCTGGTTCTAGATCTCTTTGGATGAAGATAAATGGAAGTTAACAAAATAAAAAATAAATAAATGATTGCTCTAAGATATCCCGTGTTCATGCAACACATAGCATCACAAGGAGCTATGATAGGCAACAGCATTTTATTTGGAACCAACGGATAATGGTAGGATCTAAAATATATATTAAGCTTTATTTATATGCTTGAAAGTTGCAGTGGTAGGCCAGCCAGTGGCATGGTGGTTGAGGTGGCTGGATCTCACATGGCTGACTCTGCAGTTCAAGTCCTTGACCTGGTGATAGGAAAGCATGCTGGATATGTGTACAGGTGTGCCTAAAATCCTCAAAGGAGAAATGAATAAAGGGTTGCAGTGTACCCCCTACTAAGAGGGGGTGCTTTCTCATCTCTCCCACCCTCTTCATTCTTGCCAGTATACATGCCTTCTAGCAAATTATTACAAAAAAGTTGCAGTGACAGTAAATAGAGTTAAAAAATCTTTCCATTAGGGTTTTGTAATCTACCCTGATGTCAGCACAGGGAAAAACTTAATCAAAAATTTTAAAAAAGTATATATTCATTATTTACTAAGTCAGAGACTAAAATGCTTTCTTAAATAATTTGATCTCACTGTAGTTGCCAATGACTATATTACTTCTGAAGAGAAACTGCTACTTCCCTAAGTTTAGCTCACACCCTGTACATAAGATATCTCTATAATAAATTATTGTTCTAGTTATGATGCTTCTAGAGTGGAAACTGACAGAAATAGCAGCTGGTGGTCGAAGCAGTGATTATACTACTTCTTTTCTCCCTTGCTGTCAGCTGCGGTGGAAAGCAGAAGTCAAACGAATTATTTTCTATGCTTTGGCAACATACCAGGATTGAACAAGCAACTCCTTGGCCAGCTCGAAGTTGCTAGCTAATGTAAGATTTAGAATGAGTGTAATTTTCAGTTTTTGCAAAGAATATCGAATGATAAATAGTCAGATCTTTCCCTGAATTGCTTACTTCAGTGAAACATGGACTAAATATGTAGTACAAATATCAGTTAATCCATCCAAGAAGCTGGATATATTCATTTGCTTTCTGTGATCCGGCTTGGTTGTCTCATTAGAAAAGAAGGGAAAAGAGAAATAATGTCCCACTTATTTATGTGTTTACAAGAATTTGTTTTCTTTTTGCTTAGACTGCTGTTATGCTGGCTCAGTTCATAGTCTCTGTGCCACAACAATTTAATACTTCATTAGAGAAGTGTTAATGAAGGTTCCAGAGAATTTTTTCTATCCAGGCTCAACAATGAGAGCAATTCCACTGAGTATTGATCTTGGAGTGATGCACATGAAAACAAAGCCAAGCAAAGGGATAGAACGCTACTAATATTCTCTGCACCTTGAGGTAAAGTTGAAAAGTGGGTGTTAAATGGTATCTTATGTGTAATTTAGTTGGATGAGGAGAGTGTCTCATTTATACTCAATAGATTAGTTGCTGTAGTGAGTGTGTCACATTCATACTTGACATCTTAATACTAAATTAAACAATTGCTATAATCCTAGCCCTTTTGGAAGAGTTTCCAAAGGCAACACACCTTGGTTTCTGCATTTAATTTTCAAACAAAGTCAAAAGCTAATCCATGAGAAAATATCTTGTTGCTTTTGAAACACTTAATTTATCACCTGATGGGATAATAAATATTTATTAAATGCCTACTGTGTGTAGGCATTAATTTTCAAACTCCTGTTGTCTCTACTTCTAAGGAGAGGAAGAGCCTTATTGTAATATGTTTTTACTTCAATTTGAGGAGAAAATAAAAATAAAAATGAAAAAAACTGCCAGTGAAAAGCTTACATGATGAGGATCAAGAGATTGGTTCTCTTATAAAGTTAGATTTGCTGTATGTAAAGGATAATTTTTTCCAGCTAATATAATTAGGAATTATTTGTGGTAGTGGTAATCTAGGCTTAAAATAATTCAAGGACCAGCAGTTAGCGTAATGGCTGTGTCACTGGACTCCCACGTAGTCGACCGCAGTTCGAGTCCTGGACCCGGTGGCTTAAACTCATGCCGAGCCCATGTGCGTGTGTGCCCAAGATCCCGAGAGGAGAATGGAGGAGAAGGGATTGCAGGGTGGCCATCCCCCTGGGGGGTGATTTCTCGCTTTCTGTCTCTCTGTTTCTCTCTATCTGTCTGGTGAGCACACGCACCATATAGCAAAAAAAAAAAAAAAAAAAAAAAAAAAAAAAAAAAGAAAAGAAAGAAAAGAAAAGAAAAAAACTCTCCAAAAAGAAAAAAAAAAAAGAAAGGAAAAAAAGGATGATAAAGATAGAAGGAGCAAGAGGGAGGCACAGGCTTTCTGGCTGAGTTCATCAGCAAGGACTTCTATCCAGTCTGCAGTGGGGAAAGAAGGGCTGTTTTAGCCTTCTAGGGCCAACCCCTGGTTCCTGTGATCCCAGAGACAGAAACTCAACCTCCTGCCACATTGAGAGCAGAAAGGTTTGGGTATATTGGAAACAAACAGCTGAAGACAGGCTACTCTGGAGGAATTCTCTCCCCACAATTTCCATAGAAGTAAAAGAGGATAAACTCTTCACTGAAAACCTGAGCTCCAAACTCATACTGTGGATTCCACACTTCCAACAACAGTAGAGGAGAGAAACTGGCACAGAGCTAATGCACACCACAGGAAAGGGCACGAGTATATGGCTACAGAAACATGCTCCAAAGAAGTGGGAAGAAGTGAATATATCACCTTATAACTAAAAATCACAGCAGAGCTCCAACAAATGGAGGGGGGGGGGGGGAAGAAATACCTCCCCACCCCAAGGAAAATAATAACTCCTCACCAACAATGGATAAAACATGAGAGATCACAGAAATATCAGAAAAAGAATTCAGAATATTCACTGTAACAAAACTAAATGAGATGCAAGAGAAAACAGACAATCCATTCCATTTCATGACTTGAAGGAGGAATTGTATAAAGAGATGGCGTCCTGAATAATGACTCAAGACTTAACTTTTGGAGATAAAGAATAAGATACAGGAAATCAAAACCTCCTGTGAAAATATCAACAGCAGTTTAGACCAAGAAGAAGAAAGAATCTCTGACCTTGAAGACAGAAACCTCTGATTTAGTAAAAGCAACTGATAAGAATAGAATAACCACTGAAAATCAGGACAACATACAGGAACTCCTAGACACGATTAAGTGGCCAAATATCCACATAATAGGTGTTTCAGAAGGCAAAGAGACATGTAAAAGCATTGAAAATCTCTTTCATTATATATTAGCTAGAAACTTTCCAAATTTAGAGAACCTTATGGGCATCAAAATCCAAGGAATATAAAGGATACCACACAGATATAACTTAAGAAGTTCTTCTCCTAGGCACATTATAACAAAACTGGTAAAGATCAAAGACAAAGACAACATTCTAAAAATGGCTTGAGATAAACTCCAACTTACTTACAAAGGTTACCCCATTGGACTAAACATCCGTTTCTCAACTGAAACAATCCAGGCAAGGAAAAAATGGGAGTACAAATTTAAAACTCTGAAAGACAAACAATTTCATCTAAGAGTAACTCAGCAAGATTATCCTTCAAGTAGGAAGGAGAAATAAAATTGTTCTTAGATAAGCCAATGCTAAAATAATTCACCAAAACTAAACCAGCTCTTCAGAAAAAAAATACTTAAGGGAATATGGGAATATACACCAGAGAAACTGAAGAGAGATAAACAGAAGTAAGAGAGCATAAAACAACCAGGAAAAAAAGGATAAGTCTATACACACAAACATTGAACTTCAGGATTAAATTTTCCACTTAAAGTCTAAAAATTCAGATTCAACTATTTAACATACAAATAGGTTTCAGTACAAATTCACCAATTATTTGATAGACAGTTGTCTTTATAAGTTTCAATTTATATATTTATTATATCCATTACTCATTATATAAAACTAGACAACAGAGGAAAGTTCCAAAATGGCGCAAGTAGCTGAGACTTTCTTTGGAATGAATTTAAAAAGGCTAAAATCAATAACTTTGTAAAGCCTATAGATCACCAAATTACTGACTTTACTGTGTCTTCAATTTTAAACATGCCTTTCTAATTTTGTTTTGTTTTGACTTTTTTGAGGACTTACTTCTTTATGCACAGTACTTCTATGGTCTTATAAGAACTCACAGTGAGTGAATAAAATTTTTCTTTTTCTATCTCTTTCTAATGAGCTATTATTATGTACGATTTTGCCTTTCTCTAACTGGAGCAATATTGAGACAAGAGATCTTTTTGGATTATAAACTCTTATCTCCCACAGTCCTCTACATGGAAATTACTAATTCTTCTTTCATTGGCTGTGTTAAGTTTATTTTTGTTTTCAAAAATTCATTTTCATTAATTTAGGAAACTTTTCGTTGTCTGATTTTTAATCAATTTATTTTTATTAAAACTGAACTTCACTGTAAAGAATGTCATGACAATTCAATACATACTTACAAAGTAACCAGTAGAGTGAATTTTGAGTGCTTACAACATAATGTAATGTTAAATTTTGAAGTAGATGAGATTGGTTATATCCTCAATTTATTTATCATACACTGTATATGTACTTTAAAAACCATGCTGAACCCAGAAAGATGTGTAATCATTACATATAAATCATAAATTATATATTTAAAAAATTAAACAATGAAATATAAATAAAAATAAATCAAGGATGTAATTTTGACAATTTGAAGGCAGAATATAGAGAGAGCATAAGTTTTATTTAAAGAAACAGTGGAATAAAGAAAGTAAAAAGAACATTAAGGGTAGGCCCATGGCCTGGTGATTAAGACGACTGGACCCTGAATGGCTAAAAATACCTCTGGAGTTCCAAACCCAGCAGCTTGCAAAACATGCTGGTGGAGGTGGTGGTGGGGAGGTCAGCAGGTGGCATGGTGGTTAAGGCGGTGGATTTCTACATGGTTGACCATGGTTTGAATCTCGGATCTGACAGCATTAAAATCACACCAAGTACATGTGCCTGTCTGCCGGAAATCCTGAGAGAAGAGTGGAGGAAAAGGATTGTCGCATGACCATCTTCCCTAGGGAGTGATTTCTCATTTTCCCTCCCTGTCCCTCTCTCCAGGGCAAGTGCACATGCCCTATGGAGGAAAAAAGAAAACAAAACAAAAGAGAAAGAAAAGAAAAACATGCCGTGTGTGTGGATGTATGTCCAAAATCTCAAAAGGAGAGAAGAATGGTGAAGAAGGGGTCACAGCAGGACCATACCTTATGAGGGTTGCTTTCTCATTCTCTGCATCTCTTTGGCAAGTGCATGCAATCTCTGACAAATTACCACACACACAAAAAAAAGCATATTGTGGAAGTTACTTGACTTTTAGTTTCCAGAAAATTAATCTTATTGTACTAAATATACAGAACAATATGATAAAAACAAGGTAGAATTTAAAAGGACATTTAAAAAAATAAAAAACAAACTCCCAAACAACAATCTTTTTTCATGTTTCCATCTTCTTTCCCACTAAAGATTTTTGAACAGTGAAATGACATGTTAGAAAATGTGTTGTAGGACTTTTAGGAAGATTAATCTATCAATAGAAGGTAAGATGGAGAGTGAAGAAAAGTGTGTGAAACCCAGAGACCAATTATAATTCTATTGAAGTAATCCAGGTGAGAAGTGATAAGGGCCTGAACAGAAATGGAAAGAAATGGGAAGTTGTAAGAAGCATTGAAATGGAAAAATCACTGATTGGATATGGGCCATTAGAGAAAGGTAATCGTCAGAGATGAATGAAGCCTGAATTAATAGCAACAGTTCCAGAGATAGAAAGCAGAAATGGAATGTCTAGAGTAGGAATCTAGCTATGGAGAATGATTTATACATACATGCTTTTTGTAACATGTAGTATTTGTAAAAGTATTTAAAAAGTCACTGATATGCTTAAAGATGAAAAATTTGTATATATAATATATACATATTTCTAACTCTTAGAGCCTCCCCAAATTTCAGCCTTTCTTAATCATACAGAGGATGGCTGGAATTATAGGTGTGAATTAAGCCTGGAGTGTTAAGAAAGCAGAGAAGATTATCAATGACTTTTTTATTTATTTTTTTATTTTTTGGAGAGGTTTTTCCGCTATAGGGCGCGTGCGCTCGCCAGACAGACAGAGAGAGACATAGAGACAGAAAGCGAGAAATCACCCCCCAGGGGAGATGGCCATGCCGCAATCCCTTCTCCTCCATTCTCCTCTCGGGATCTTGGGCACGCACGCACACGCGCCCGGCGTGAGTTGTAAGCCACCGGGTCCGAGACGCGAACCGCGGTCGACTACGTGGGAGTCCAGCGACATAGCCATTACGCTAACTGCTGGTTCCCATCAATGATTTTTGAGAAGATAAGTATTTAATGAACCAAAGTGGAAGTAAAGAATGAACATATTTATCAAAATTACAGTGAAGACGTAGAAGAAGATTAAAAAAAAATTTTTTTTTTTTTGGAAAGGTTTTTGCTATAGGGCACGTGCGCTCACCAGAAAGACAGAGAGAGAGACAGAGAGACAGAAATTGAGAAATCATCCCCCCCCCAGGGGGGGATAGCCACGCCACAATCCTTTCTCCTCCATTCTCCTCTCGGTATCTTGGGATCTTGGGCATGCACGCACACGTGCCCGGTGTGAGTTTAAGTCACAGGCTCCGGGACTTGAACCGCGGTTGGCTACATGGGAGTTCAGCGACATTGCCATTATGCTCATTGCTGGTCCCAGATTTAAAATTTTTGAACATATATTGAGAACAGTGTTACAGGGAGGACATGGAGAGTGAGAAAAGAGCACCATATTTAGTAACTATGAGATCACTGATAACACCTAAGAAATCAGTGAACCATTAGTATTTGTTAAATCATTTACTGGACTGTTAAATTTTCATTTAAGTTTTTCTTTCTTTCTTTTTCTTTTTTTCTTTTTTTGAAAAGAGAAAAGGAAATGGAATGGTAAGTAGTTGGTTATGAACTTAAAAAAAATTTACCTCCTTCTGTTATATACTCCCAAGGAAATGAAATTTCAAAAAAGAAAATGTTCACTTTTAGAAACAAAGTCAAGGGAGCAAATTGAGATAAAAATTTTAGATACATGAACATTGTTAGGATTTACAGGAAAAGACAGAAAAGTGTTGAGTGAAGAGAGACTAATTAGGACACCATTTCAGTAGTCTTGGTAGAAGATGTTGGTGGTTTGGGCTAGCGTAGTAGTTTTAGAGATGGTAATTATCAGTAAGATCCAGTCTGTATTTTGGAGCTAGAACTGGCATTACTTGGAAATTAATAACATATAAAATGTGAGAGCAAGAGAGTAATAAAAATATGTTATTCTATTGGTCTAAATAGCTGGAAAAATGGTGGTACCCTTTACTGAGATACAGAAAAATATAAGACTTTTATTTTTTGGTAGAGGGTAAATCATGAGTCCTCTTTTATATCTGTGTACTAACCTTGATGTTACTATTAGACATCCAAGTGGTGATATTGTCTAGATAGATACGGTAAAGTTTGGGCTGTATAAATTTAACTGTCGTCAGTATATTAGTAATATAGTCTAAGGGACCAGCAGATAGCGTAATGGTTACGTTGCTGGACTCCCACATATTTGACCATGGTTCGAGTATCAGACCAGCAGCTTTAAACTTACACTGGATGCATGTGTTTGCCCAAAATTATGAGAGGAGAATGGAGGGGAGGGGATTGCAGTGTGACTATCCCCCCTGACAACTGATTTCTTGCTTTCTGTCTCTCTGTCTCGCCAGGGAGCACACGCACCCTATAGCAAAAATCTTTCTAATATATATATACATATATATATATACATATATATATATATATATAGAGAGAGAGAGAGAGAGAGAGAGAGAGAGAGTCTATAAAATTGTGAGAATGAACGAGATTACTTAGAGAGTGTGACAATAGAGAGAAACAAAGAAAAACCTCAGTGGAGTTTCTATATCTGCTTTAAATCTCATTAGACCTCATAGTTTTTATATAGTTGAGTAGTATTCCATCAAAGATGATAACATCTTTGACTAGACCAATATATCATGTATTTGTGCTGGAAAAATCCATTTCGTATGCTGTAAAGATTTACAGTGATTGAATATAACAAAATAAGAAAATAAAAATTAAAATAAAATAAAACAACAAAGGCAGTGAGAGCATTAGGTGATTTTATTCCTGAGTGATTGGCTGACCAATGGAATTCTGGGACCTGCCATAAATGTGGCTGAAGGAGTATCAGGGCTAGTATAGTGGCATAAGGTTTATGGAGAATATCTGGAGACTTGGGAGGTGTTCTTAAATAAAGGACACTCTTTTCTTCATATCACTTTTAGTAGAAGTACATGATATAAAGTGTAGCATTTTAGATCTGTGCAGAATAAAGATGTTATAGCAGAGAGGTGATGTGCAATTCTCACAAGTCATCAATTTTCTTCTCTTGTCTCAAACCTAAGTAGTTTATAAAAGACATGAAAACAAGCATTTTGTTTTGAGAGATTTTTGCTTTGGAACACGTGCGCTTGAAAGAGAGAAACAGGAAGTGTGAAATCACCCCCTGGGGGACTGGTCACACTGCCATCCCTTCTCCTCCATTCCCTCTCGGGATTTTGGGCATGCACGCACACATGGTCAGCGTGTTTTAAGTCATTAGTTCTGGGACTTGAACCACGATCAACTATGTTGTAGTCCAGTGACGTAACTATTATACCACCTGCTGGTCCCGAGAATGAGCATTGTCTTGAAGAATAAAAGATATTTGTGCATCTTTGTGTACATTTATTTGTATCCTTTTTGCCCATAGTCATGTATTTTTTTTTCTATTTTAAATAGTAAAACCTCCAAGGTCAGATTGTCAAAATAATTATCAGTAACTGTCATGCAAAGAAAACTAAAAGATTTATATTTGTCCTTTTAATGGATACACTCTATAACCAGCAGTTTTCTCTTATCACCAGCACACATTTAAAGAAGGGGGAAGTTCTTTTAAAAATTAAAAGTTGGGAACCAGCAGTTGGCGCAATGGCTATGTTGCTGGACTCCCATGTAGTCGACCGTGGTTTGAGTCCCGGACCTGGTGGCTTAAACTCACGCCGGGTGCATGTGCATGCATGCCCAAGATCCCGAGAGGAGAATGGAGAAGGGATTGCAGTGTGGCCATCCCCTCTGGGGATTGATTTCTCGAATTCTGTCTCTCTGCCTTTCTCTGTCACTCTGGCGAGCGCACATACACTAGAGCAGAAACCTCTCAAAAAAAAAAAAAAAAAAAGAAAAATTGTCCTATTTAAATATTTTCATTCACTATGCCTTCTGTTTTCACCTTCTCTTATTTCCTCAGTAAATGACAGAACCCGGCAAATCTACGAAAACTTTACCTGCACAAATATTTTTTGAGTCTTACAACTTATGTTTGTCCTTTAATTTTACTGTCTTGCTAAATACCAATACATTGCAAAAATAAATGAATTCTACTTTAATATTTTTGTATTATTATATACTTTTATTATAACAATGGCTATTATTATTATGCTGCAAAGAAGGAAAAATAAAGGGAGTAGAACTATGAGCACATTTCTGGCTTAAAAATTCATGCCAGATGTATGTGTTTGTATGTCTAAAATCCTAAGAAAAGAATGGAAGAGAAGAGATTGGCATGGTCATCCCCCTGGTGAGTGATTTCTCACTTTCTCTCTCACTGTTTCACTCTCTCTCTCTCATAAGTGTGCGTACCCTTATGTAAAAAAACTCAAAATAAAAAAAAAAAGAAAAGAAAAAACAAAAGGGTTCCAGACTGGTCTCATGACTTAGAGGTTAAGGGATCCTACTGGGGGGTACTTTCTCCCTCTCCATCATCTCTTTCTCTGGTGAGTGAGTGCATGTGCCATCAGGTTCAGAAGCAATAAAACGGATTTCTTTAATTATTTGTGATTTTATACTGCTATAAAACTGCCGATGAACGAACTCATTAACACTTCCTTATGTTATCTTTGGAGCTCATTTTTCATTACCACTACTGCTATATTTTATTTACAACCAGTAACCTGAATCATTTACTGATTACACACAGTACCCACCTCTGCTGCACATTTGTACATTTCCCAGAGATTTCTATTTCACATCTATCTACAGACATCTTATATTTTCTTCACATTCTTACTCAAATGTGTCCTTGCTTAAATTTTTTATTCTATTTTATTTATTTATTTTTATTTTTTTAAGAAGTTTTTTTTTTTTGCCATAGGATACATGTACTTGCCAGAGAAAGAGAGCAAGACAGTAAGAGGAAAAGTGAAAAGTCACCCCCTGGGGGAAATGGCCATTCTGTAATCCCTTCTCTTCCATCTTCCTTGCAGTATTTTGGGCACGCACACACACGAGCCCAGCTTAACTTTCAAGGCACTGGGTCCAGGACTTGAACAGTAGTCAGCCATGTGTGAGTCCAGCAATGTAAAGACTATTCCACCTGCTGGTCCTGTGTCCTTCCTTAAAATATTGACTGGTGACTTGACACTAATCAAGTTACTTACCAACTCTTATTTAGGTACCAGTTCTGGCAATTATTCTATGGAGAAGGGGTGATGTTTTTGTAAATGCTTTATCTCCTTTATTTCTTGAGGGTTGTCATATCTCATACATTTTCTCTTCCACAATATTCTGCACATAGCACTTCAAGGAAGACTGAATTTAATTGAGTCTTTGTGTTTACGAATTTCTTTGAGTTTCCATGGTAAGAGAATATTACTTCCTTTCAGCTGTACCTCACACCTGTCTACGTTTGTAGTCTTTTCTGATTAAAAAAAAAATGACTACTGTGTAGCTAAAGTATTACTAAGTATTGCTCTTTAGTGCTTTACACAAATTAATTCATTTAATTGTTAAAATATGAAGGAGTTATCATTATCATAATCATCTTCATTTTACATATGAGAAACTTGAGGTGCATAAAATTTAAGTATTCCATTAGAGCCAAGTGGTTGGTGGAGGAATCAGTTTTCATACCCAGATAGTCGGATTTCAGTGTCCTTGCTCTCAAACCTTGTTTGTACAATCCCACTGTTTAGGTGCCTGGCTGTTGTCTTGGGAAGATTTCCAGTAGAGACAATAAGACTTGGTAAAAAAGACATATGAAGAAAAGAAAATTTTTTTTAACACCAAAGAGAAAATAAGGGAATTAATTAGCTGATGAAACAGTGCAGTCAAGGATTTGTCTTCAGACGTAGCTGAATGGCCTTCTGGTTAGGCTTTGTCTCTCTATCTCTCAGCTTTGTTATATTAATCTATTGTATTTGAAATGATAATTTATGGTTTACATATAATCATTCTACATCTTTGTGGGATACAGTATGGTTTCTCAAAGCATGCTTATAGTGTGTGATAGTCAAATCTAGAATATTCATTATATTCAACAAAGAACATAGCATTATGTATGCACCTTCAATATTCAATCACTTTTTTATTTTTAAATAAATATAAGATTGATCGGGACCAGCAGTTGGTGTAATAGCTATGTCACTGGGCTCCCATTAGTTAACTATGGTTCAAGTCCCGGACCCAGTGGCTTAAACTCTCGCCGGGCGCATGTGCATGCGTGCACAGGATCCCGAGAGGAGAATGGAGGATAAAGGATTGTGGCGTTGCCATCGCCCTTGGGGGATGATTTCTTGCTTTCTGTCTCTCTGTCTCTTTGTCTTTCTGGCAAGCACACATACCCTATAGCAAAAATATCTCCAAAAAAAAAAAAAAAAGTAAAATAAAGTAATTGGTTCTGTATGACATGACTTTCTTTAGTATGTTTTTACTTTTTTGTTGGCTAAAATATTTAATAGTGTATAGAATATCACTAGAGTAAATTTTGGATACAGTATTTTAAACTTATCATTCTTATCAAGTGCCTGAAAATACAATACTGAATACACCCAAATATTGCTTGAAAACATAAACATGTTTTCTATATACAAATAAGTCTTGTGCTCTTATTAGCTATATATAACTCTCAGGTTTTTTAACTAAATACATTTCAACTCAATACAGAAAATAAAATTTTTAAAATTACTATGGAACTTACATATGGAATTTTGTACTTACTCTGATATTAGTTTTTTCTATTTGATTTTCATATTACTAGTACTTTTTAATTTCCTTGTTACTATTAAGATAGTTCATTAACCCAGTTGTATTTTAAAAATGGTCTCAACAATACTCTAAGTACTGGGGTTACAACAGCAAGCCAGAGAAACAAGTTCCTTGACCTAATGGGGAATATATGTAAATATGTAAAAATATATGTAAAATATATGTAAAATAACTTTAAATTGTGATCTCTTTTGAAAAAGTGTGAGACAGATGATGGGTAATTGGGGAAGTTTTTCTGAGAATGCAACATCAGTAATGAGATGTGAGAAACTTGCTCTCAGGGGCCTGAAGGAAGAAGAGGCAAAAGAAAAAAATCAGACAAAGGACAGAAAACTGCAGGCCTAGAGGTCCTGCGTGAGAAGATGGGCATTGCCTTCAAATTTTGGTATGACATTTCCTTCAGGTTTTGTTATTATTAGCATATATTTTATAATTTATTCATATTGTCATAGTGCTTTTTGTGATTAAAGTACAATAAACTTAGGAAATCAACCCCATGCCTCATTAATATGCTATAATTAATATACGTTTATAGTAACCATTGTTTTAAAAACTATTTAAATACACTTTTAATATTTGATTTCTTATATAATAAATTTCACCAGGAATTGAAATTTTCAGTTCCATTTCTCTGATTTAAACTGACTGATTTTATCCAAAGATGAAAGATGTATAATTGGCATTTTTTTAACTTACACAAGAGATCTTTTCCTTTGTTTAGTTCTTTTAAGAATTATTTTTGTTTAACTTTTTATTTATTTATTTATTTATTTATTTATTTATTTCGATTTGACCAGAGAGGGACAGAGTGAGAGAGAGGGAAAGTGAGAAAGCAAGCTGCCAGGTCCAGAACTTGAACCTCAGTCTGCCATGTGGGAGTCCAGTGCCCTTAACCACCATACCACCTGTTGGTCCCTCTTTGCTTGTTTGCTATAGGGTGCATGTACTCCCTAGAATGGGGCAGGCAGTGGGAAATCATGCCCCAAAGGGGATGACCATGCCACAATCCCTTCTCCTACATTTTCCTCTAGGAAGTTTGGGCACACACACATGTGTACCTGGCATGTTTTCAAGGACATGAGTCTCTGGGACTCTAACCATGCACTCAGCCATGGGGGATCCAGCTGCCTTAACTACCAGACCACTGGCTGGCCTGTAGAAATGTTATTTAACTTAAAATCTCATCATTATTTTTTAAGTTATTTATTTATTTATAAGTGTAATTATTTATCCATGAGAGAGACAGATAGGAAGAGACACAGAGAGAGACAGACAGATGGACAGAAATACAGCCACCCTAATAAGAATGGCTTCATGCTGTAGTCTACCCCAGCCTCAGCCACCACAGATCATGGACACGCACATGGCCAATGTATATAGGAAAATCTCAGGGTACAAACCCATGACCTTCCTAGGTTGCCTCAGTTGCATTACCACTGTGCTACCACCTGGTCCAAAAAGTTTATTTATTTTATTTCCTTTATGAAAGAGATAAAGAGAGAACATGCACAGAAGTGAATATAAGAGACAGAGACAACTACCCATCAGGGTGTTGTCACAGTGTGATCTCCTTCTTCTGAGCCACGTGTCTAGACAGGATCTTGGGTGCATGTGTCTGCTGTGTTTCAGGTCCACTTGGGCTCAGAATCTACTGTTGGACATGTGGCATTTAACACTACAGATCAGTATGCTGATTGTGCCACTTGCAGATACCTATTATCATGGTTTCCCCCTTTATTGGAGAGAAAGAGAGATGAGGGAGAGGGAAGAAAAAGAGAGATACAGAAATAGGTATTTTTGTCAGGATCTTGCCATGCCACAGTCCTCTTGCCTCAACCTTCTAATTAGCTAGGATTATAGACATGTACAATCATGGCAAGCATGCTCTAATTGGCCTGGGAACCAAACCAGGTCTCCGGTGGGGCTTCCAGACTCCCCGGTTGTAGCACTATCTGTGGGCCACTGTAATTATTATTTTTGACATAAAAATATCTACTAATACAGGATTTGAACAATTGTTTATTGTTCATTCCTCCTGCCCTCAGGGTTTTTATAGAGATATAATCATATATCCTAAAGAACACGAATGCTATTTTTAAAATAGTTTTTGCCTTCTTACAGAGCAGGGTGGAACGAAACCACGAACTCCTTTTATCTTAGCCTTACATTGGCCTTGGCAAGGAAATGAGAACACATAGAGGCACTACTAATCAGAATAGATTTCTTACCTGAAGTTGAGGGAAGATAAAAGGCCTCAGCCTGACAGAGAGTCAAAGTTCTCGTCTTTGGAGTGAAAAATGCCTGAACTGTCAGAAGTAGTGAGCTTACTGTAGAGAACCCTGCTAGACTTACTGAGGTCAAGTCATTTGCTTCATCCTGTAGTCTCAGTCTATCTATTCACCTAGTACATAAGGGCTGCGGACACTCCAATGTTAAGCTGTAAAATTTGTCACCTTTCAGTTGGACCTAGCTGAAAGTGCTTCCTGTGGGAAAGAGCTTTATTGAGCTGTGTTTGAACACTGAAGCTGAAAAGGAAAAACAATAGTTGTATTCTTAGTGCATTTATATTCAGTTTCTTTGTTTTTTCTCCTTCCCTAAGATAAGAAAAACATGTATAAGTGAGAATAATAAATTGAAAATTTCTTTCCTTGCATTTCAATGCTTTAATAGCAGGTACAATTGTCCCTTTTTGTTTTGACAAAAATAGTTCCTCATTCTTCCATCATTTAGTCCATCTTTGGAAGGCTTATCAGATCTTCTAGCTGAAAGTAATATTTCTCTTTTTTGTTTTCTGTGGTACATGTTATTATAGGGTGATTTTAAAAAATGCAATTTTTTTGCATTTCATATTCTTCCCCTGAAAGGAATGCTTCTTCCAATTTCATTATAAGCTCACGGAAACTAAAATACATGCTGCATTTATACTGATATTTCTATAGCTTCTACCACAGTGCCTTGTATACAAGCAGACACTCAGTGACTATTTCATGTACTTTCTTTCAGGCTGCACCTAAGGGGGGGGAGGGGACTCTTTTGTCGCTCTAAGCAGTCTTAGCAAATTAATTTTATGAATTTCAGATTTTCTTATACTGTTCTTAAAGATTCCTTGACAGTCTCCTGTAGTAATTCTTGGCTGTGTGTATTTTCTTTTTTCTATTCATTCTTTATTAATCTGCTAGCCAGAATAATGTGGCAGCTTAGTGTCAGAATTTTCTTCTTTAAAATTGTCTAATCTATTATTTTCCTTTCAGAACCATAGACTCTGGGATTGCTCAGATTTTTATTGACTAAATCAACATTAATTTTGCATTGCCTTTTAGGTGTCTGGCATATATACTTACTCACAATTGTGGGTAAGAGATTTACAGTATCCGATGGAGGAGTTTTATGCTGAATATGTCACTCCCCCCCCCAGAATTAATATGTTGCAATTCTAATCTTTCATGTGGTGGTATTTGAAGGTGGGGCCCTTTGGAATTAATTCATGCTCTTATAAAAGCAAACCCAGAGAGCTCTCTTACCTTTTCCACCATGTGAGGATATAGCAAGAAGATGCCATGTATGAATCAAAAAGTGAGCTCTCATCAGACATTAAATGCCTGGGCTTTCTCCTTGGAGTTTCTAGCTTCCAGCTCCAGCCTCCAGCCCCAGTTAATCCTCGTAATTAGCTAATATTACAGATGTGTGTGCAATCATGCCTGGCATGTTCAGATTGGCCTAGGAAGCAAACCCAGGTCTTCTGTGCGGTTTCCAGCTCCCAAGCTGAAGGAGAAACTGAATAATGGTGATATTTATTGACTGTAAACTTGTAGGCATATAGAAATGATTGTAATTTTAAGCTCCTAGTGAAAGTATGACTCTTAAAAATTAAGATACAGGGTAGCTGCTATCTTAGTGGTTAAGGTGGCTGAATCCCATATGGTCAACCACAAGGTTCCAGACCAAGCCACTTGAAAACATGTGTGTTCATTCCTGCTGAAGTCCTGAAATGAGGAAGAAATGGAGAAGCGATTGTGACCTGACCATTCCCCACAATGGTGTACTTTCTTGCTTTTTCTCTCTCTTTGTCTATCTCCTCTGGTAAGCTCATCATGCATGCTCTGTCAAATTAAAAACAAAACAATAATAATAAAAGGGAGATATTTAATACATAGAAAAGTGGGAAATGGCAAATGACAGTGATTGTCTCTCAGGGAGCATTTTAGGAATGACTCCTTATCTTATTTACATTATTTATCTCCCAAATTACACACACACACACATATCTCTTACAATCTAAAAATCTGTAAAATACATTTACTATTTTAAAAATTGACAACATCTGGTGTAATGTAAAATATTTCACATAGACCTGCATGCTACTGCGAAAGAAAATCAGATTACTCTTTACAAGGCCAAGTTGCTTATGTTACGAGCACATATGATAAAGCTGCAATGCAACTGTTAAAGATAGTTTTTAATATTATAAGTACTGACTTAAGGCTTTTTTCAGCAAAGATTATATGACAATTCTAAAAATTAAGCTGTAAAGAAAAATTTACTACATAGAAAATCACGAGATAGTATTAAATGAGTCACTCACCCATGCTGCACAAATTTATAACCATTATCTGTGGCAAAATAGAGTTAGAAACTGACATTTAATGTACCATATGATTCCTTTATTATAAATTTCATGTTCTGCTCAGACTCTTTAACCACTACCATATGGTTTTCATTATGTTTGTTGCCATTTGTTATGCCCAATAAGCTAAAAACTTTATTATATATCGATTTCTTGCTGTGAATGTCTGAAAACTTCTGTGCTCTCAACACCATCATTGATCAGTTATCAATTATTTTTCTGCTCTCAGACCACAAAACATATTAAAGTGATTCTGATTTTATCTGGTACATGCTAAAGGGCCTGACCCCAATTTTTCTGTTAAAGGCCTTTTAGCTTCAGTTTTAAGAGCAGTTTTGTTTCTTACGGTATTATAGTGCTCTTGCCTTGGAGTTCCACTTTGCCATTTGTCTCACTGGAAAACAGAACTAAAGCAGTGTTTTGGAAAATTGTTAGGATTTTGAGGTTACTGTTCTTGGCTTAATCAGTAACAATAAAAATGGTTTAAGAACGTGTGGTTTGGAAAATGAATTGCTCAGTGTTGGTTATAAATTTAAAAGGAAGTAATTTAAAAATTTTTATCAATAAAAGGAAAGAATGTTTGTTTCCCATCCTATATTCTGTAACATGTGATTTCTTTATGCCTACATATTGTGGGATAAGTATTGTTCCAGGAATGACAGCAGAAATTTATAAGGTAATTTGCTGATTTTTAAAATTATGGTTGGGGCACCAGCGGTTAGCATAATGGCTATGTCGCAGGACTCCCATGTAGTAGACCACGGTTCGCGTCCCAGATCCGGTGGCTTAAAACTAACGCCAGGCGCGTGTGCATGCATGCCCAAGATCCCGAGAGGAGAATGGAGGAGAAGGGATTGCGGCGTGGCCATCCCCTCTGGGGGGTGATTTCTCACTTTCTGTCTCTCTGTCTCTGTCTTTCTGGAAAATACACATGCCCTATAGCGAAAACCTCTCCCCCCCCCCCGAAAAAAAAGAAAATTATGATTTTTACATTTGTTTTGGGATGTCTGTGTTTCTTTTAATTTTAATTTTGCTATAGAGTGTGTGTATTCACAGGAGAGAGTCAGAGAGGGAGAGTGGGAAAGTGAGAAAGCACCCAAAGGAGGGTGGTCATGTGGTAATCCATTCTCCTTCATTGCACCCAGTATGTTTTATAAGCCAGCAGTCTGGGACTTGAACTGCATAGTCAGTAATGGACATAAAATCCAAAATAACACACATTTTAAAATTTAACCATTATAGGACATAAAATTAACTATGTGATTAAACTAATATTTAATTTTTTAACTTGCTGGAGAGTGTGAGAGATAGGTAAAGAGAGGGAGACAGAGAGGAACCAATAAAGCACTCACCCCCACACATGGGGTATGGTTATGCTAAAATCCCTTCTCCTCCTTGTAACTCCTTTTGAGATTTTGTTCACACAGCTTCATACACCCAGTGTGTTTTTCAAGCTTCAGGGTCTGGGAGCTGAGCTGTGTAGTCAGCCATGTAGGATTTTGTTTCTTTAAATACTAGGCCATAGTCTCGCCAATACATTTTTTTCATTTTTGGAGAGATTTTTTGCTATAGGGCACGTGCACTCACCAGGAAGACAGAAAGAGACAGAGATACAGAAAGCAAGAAATCACCGCCCAGGGGGGATAGGCACACTGCAATCCCTTCTCCACCATTCTCCTTGCAGGATCTTGGGCATGTGTGCACACGCAACAGATGTGAGTTTAAGCTACTGGGTCTGGGACTCAAACTGTGGTCGACTACATGGGAGTCCAGTGACATAGCCATTATGCCAACTGCCGGTCTCACAATTTTAATATTTTTAAAAACATAAACTTGGTGAATCTAAGTCTCAAGATTTTTTTAAAGAATTTTTAAAATTAAGTAGTGCACTTTTAGCCTCTATGATGAATGAATCAGAAAAAAAAAAAAAAAAAAAAAACTTCTAAAACAAACAAGGTTCTACTTTTTCTTGCTACTTGAAAATTAGAAATGTCAAAAAGCATTTTCATTTTGGCAAAGTCTAGACTCTGAAGTCAGGCAGAACTGATTTTGAAATTGAACTTCATATTAATTTACTCTACCTATTGAAAAACTTAATTTTCCTCACTGTACTGAGAATTAAATGAGGCTATGCTTGTATATCAAAATTTCCTAGTATATAAAATGTAATAAAGGAAAAAAAAATCAACTGCTTCCTGAGATTGATTTATTGACTTACACTAATGAATATCTATCTAAGCACTTCAAATCTTATCATCCTCCTAATCAGTTGGCAGATTAAAAATCATATGTATCAAGAAAATAGTTCGTTTCCTTGCTTAGAAATGATGAATCACGAATGGCCACATGCTATTTTGAAATTAATAAATTAGATTTTCTTTTAGTTATTTCTTTATCTTGTAGATTTCAATTGCTTTAAAGGCAATGCTTCTCAAATTTAATGTGCATATGAATTATCTGGTGAGCTTGCAAAAATTTAGATTCTGGGTCAATAGGTCTAAGGTAGAGCATATAATCCTGCATCTTTTTTTTTTTTTTAATAAGGGTTATTTTATTTATTTATTTATTTATTTATTTATTTTATTTTGACAAGAGAGGGACAAAGTGAGGGGGGGGGGGAGAGAGAGAGAGAGAGAGAGAGAGAGAGAGGAAAAGTGAGAAAGCTAGCTGCCAGGTCTAGGACTTGAACCATGGTCAACCATGTGGGAGTCCAGCACCTTAACCACCATGCCACCAATTGGTAGTTACATCTGTAAAACTCGCTGGTAACATCAGTACTCTTGGAGCATGGAGGCAGGTGTCTAGTTGAGCAGCAACATGTTAGGTCCTAGATGCTACATAATCCATCTTCCTGTTTTCTCTCTACGCATTCTCCCCTGCACCCTGAATCTATACCCTGATATCATTTGTTCATTTGGGGTGCTATTGCCATTTAGATCTCCTACTTCCTTCAATCTATTGTAAGCTTTAGGAAAACATATCTTCTCTTATTAGCTGCTCTGTCCTCAGTCTACACAGTGCCAGCAACTTGGCAATAAATACTTATTTAGTGAGTATTAATGAATTCCATGTCAATAGAGAATTCAGTGGCTTAAGAGGAAAAACAAACAAACAAAAAACAAAAACAGAAGCCAGAGACTGAAAAGCTCTACATAAAAGCAATTGTGAACACAGTTGCTATTAATATTTCTTTGTAAATATTGAAGTGGTCATAAGATTTAAATTTATTTGTATAAATACTTAAGTGCATGAGTGATAGGTTGAGTGGTAAAATTATGTTAAGCCTTATAAGAAACTGTCAAATGGTCTTCAAAGTAGCTGTACCATCTTGTATTCCCATCACCATTAAATGAAAGCACCTGTTGCTCCATGGCTTCACGTCCAGCCAGTCTCATGCAGGGTGTGTATGGTTAACCACATAGCATAGCAGAGAAAAAATACTTGTTTGCAAATTTGTCTAAAATGCTATTAGTTAAATAATATACTTTTATATCAATGTATAAGTGAGCTTTAAAAGAAGTTGATTTTAATACAAAAGTGAAAAATCTATATAGGTGAACAATTATACATTTCAGGGAGGGCAAGATTAATAAAATGTCTAAAATCAATAGGAAACAAGCTCCCGATTAAAGGAGATAGTAATACTAGAAAATAAATAAATAATTAAATACAATGCGAGATGCTATTAGTAGAGACAGACCACAAATAGCCACAACATGAGTGTTGCATTAGCAGTACTAATTATTTTCACAACATAAAACATCTGATAAGGAACGAGGCAGAATTTGGAACCGTGCCAGGTTAATATATATTATCATTTTGATCACAAATATCTTCTATAATAAAAATAAGTTTGGGGTCTCAAAGGATTTTTTTTAGGTTAAATAATACTTGAAGAGAAATGATTAACTACTTTACTAGCCATTGTAGCATGAAGATGGCTTTTTTTTTTTAATAAAAATGCAGTCAAGACTTAAAACTTAAATACCATTCCTTAGCATAGCATTGTAATTATTTTCCTGCTTTATGTAGGAAAAGAAGAAATATTCCAAAAGAAATTTAGACAAGACCATTGCAAGAAGTTTGGAGGTGTTTGTATTAAGCATTTTAGGCTTGAAGGGTATTCCATCCAAAGGAAAGTTATGCAACATTAGACTTTTAAGTAAATAAAAGAATTGGGGCCAGCAGGTGGCATGGTGGTTAAGGGTGCTAGACTCCCATGTGGCCTTTGGAGTTGCACACCTAGTGGCTTGCTTTCTCACTTTCCCCCTCTCTCTCTCTCTCAAATTAAAATCAATCAATCAATTTAAATAAAATAATTCTTTAAAACCAAAGAAAATAAAATAATTTAAACTGTTAAAAATAAGCACTCTGGGGAACCAGCAGTTAGTGTAATGGCTATGTTGCTGGACTCCCATGTAGTCGACTGTGGTTCGTGTCCCGGACCAGGTGGCTTAAAACTCACGCCGGGCGCGTGTGCGTGCGTGCCCAAGATCCCGAGAGGAGAATGGAGGAGAAGGGATTGCGGCGTGACCATCCCCCCTGGGGGGTGATTTCTGTCTCTCTGTCTCTCTCTGTCTGTCTGGCGAGCGCATGCGCCCTATAGTGAAAACCTCTTCAAAAAAAAAAAAAAAAAAATAAGCACTCTGGTGCTTTAAAGAAAACTTTATAAATATTTGGATGTGTGTGTAAAATTTGTACCTTAGAATTTAAAGTTCTTATTCAACTTTAAATTTTGTGTATAGAGATTTTGACAAGATATTGGTGCATATTTTGAAAATTGTATAATGAAGTTGAAAATTTATTCATTAGACCATAACCAATTAGGGCCAGTATATACACTTTGATTTATTAATTGTAGAAATGATTATAAAAAGAAGGATGGGTACCAGCAGATGGCATAATGGTCACATCACTGGACTCACACGTGGTCGACCGTGGTTCAAGTCCTGGACCCAGAAGCGTGAAACTCATGCCAGGCACGTGTGTGCCCAAAATCCCAATAGGAGAATGGAGGAGAACGGTCTGTGGCGGGGGGGGGGGGGGGGGGGGGGGTGGGGGGGGTGGGGAGGGGGGTGATATCTTGCTTTTTGTCTCTGTCTCTCTGGTGAACATACACACCCTATAGCAAAAAATCTCTCTTTAAAAGAAAAAAATGATGAAGAATTGTGTTTTGCAATTAAGCAATGTAAAAGATTAAGACTCTTTTTTTTAAAAGAAATATTAGTTTTATTGATTAATCATTGATGTATAAAACACTGTACATATTTAATATGTTTGACATATGCACACATTAGTGAAACCATAATCACAATCAAGATAATAATTATATCAAAAGTTTCCTAATGTCCTGTAATTTTTCACCCTATTCCTCCTTGTCTCATGCAGCTGCTAATCTGATTTGTTCTAACAGATTAGTTTGCATTCAATATAATTTTTTATAAATAGATTTATATAGCATGTGCATTTTGGCTAGCTCCTTTCAATAAGAAAAATTATTTTAAGATTCAATTGTGTGTGTGTCAACAGTTTATTCTTCCTTAAATGAACTAGAATTTTATTTGATGAAGATAGAGTTTATATTTTTAAAGTTGAATTTTCCTAGGCTTTCAGATCTCTGAAAAATGTATAGAAAAATAAAGTTATAAAATTATGAAATATAAATTTTATGTGTTGTTATATAGGGCATATAAATTGATGATAAATATAAATTTTGGTTTCCTAGTACTTCACAAGCAACTTATTTATAATTGTATATTTAATTTTTTTGAGAGAGATTTTTGCTATAGAGCATGGGTGCTCACTGGAGAGACAGAGAGAGAGAGAGACAGGAAGTGAGAAATCACCCCCCAGGGGGTATGACCACACCTAATCCTTTCTCCTCCATTCTCCTCTTGGGATTTTGGGCACACATGATCTGGCATGAGTTTTAAGTTGCCAGGTCTGAGACTTGAACTGTGGTCAACTACATGGGACTCCAGCAACATAACTATTTTGCCATCTGTTGGTCTAATTATTAAAGTGAAAAACTTAAAAATAAATAAATAAAGTGTGCATATGTTTTACAGGAAAATAATTCATTCAGATTTCTAGTTCACTCTGAGGTTCTCAGTAGATCTATACAGAGTTGGGGTTGAGAGCATTAGTGCTGATTTGTGTCTCGGAATTTTCTTCTTTTATAATCCTTCATAAAAGATTAATTCTTGTTTTATGTATAGAGAGGCATGCATAGAAAAACAGAAATTTCAAATTTTTCTAATTTATTATATCAGGTTCCGGTTTTGAAACACTTCTGTGTTCTTGTCTTAAGTGTCTCTAGGGCAGCATCAATCCACACTATAGTAACTAAATTTAATGCTGGCCAGCTTCAGGCAAATACACACATCCATACTCAGAATTTCTTTTCTTACCTTCTGCTGCTTGGGGTTCATTTTTCAAAAAAAAAGAATTATTTATTTAATTTTATTTATCATTATTATTTTTTAAGTAATTATTTTATTTAACTTTATTTATTTATTTTAATTTGATCAGAGAAGTACAGAGAGAGAGAGAGAGAGAAAGAGAGAGAGAGAGAGAAAGTGAGAAAGCAAACTGCCAGATTCAGGACTCCAACTGTGATCAGTTTGTGGGAGTCCAGCACCCCTAACCACCACACTGCCTGCTTGCCCCATATTACTATGATTTTTCAATTTGCTACAAGGCATGTGGCACTCAACAGAGAGAGACAGAGAGAGATGGGAAAAGTGAGAAAACAAGCCTCCATATTTGGGACTCTAACTGTGGTTGGCTATGGTCTAATGCCTCAACCACCATGCCACCTGCTGCACCCTGGGGTTCATTTTTGAACCAACGTGGGTGGAGCAGGGAGAAGAACGTGTACAGAATCATGAAGGTACTGCTTCTTGTAAAATCTCAAGCAATATAAACTTTAATATGGAATTAATACTGTTAGAGAAATATGGAGGAAGAAAATATGAAATTTATCCTAGTAGGCATATCTTAAAATCACTGTCATGGCAATTACGAAATATTTTATAGTAACTTACAGATTAGTACATAAAATAAACATATTCTTAATTTTTTTTACATGTCAAAATCTTACATTTTGAGTCCAGCAAGTGGCATGCATAGTGCTTAAGGAATTGGACTCCCACAACAAAAATTGTGGTTTGAGTCCTGGACCAGGAAGCTTGAAACTCACACCAGGCATGCATATGTGACCGCACAAAATCCCAAGAGGAGAATGGAAAAGAAAGGATTGTGACTTGGCCATCCCTCTTGGGGGTGATTTCTCACATACATTTATTTATTTATTTATTTATTTATTTATTTATTTATTTAACTTTTAAGAGGATTTTGCCTTAGGGCACATGCACTCATGGTGGGGACTGGAGACAGACAGTGAGAGGGAAAGTGGGAAATCATGCCCCTGGGGAATGGCCATGCTGCAATACCTTCTCCTCCATTCTCCTTCTGGCTTCTTGGGTACTCGCACACATGCACCCAGCATGATTTTCAAGCCACCTGGTCCAGGACTTGAATAGCTGTAGCAGCTACGCCAACTTCTGGGCCCTTGTTGTTTCTTTCATTGTTTCTTTCTGTCTCTCTGGTGAGTACATGTGCCCTGTGGCAAAACCTCAAAAAAATAATTTATCTTTTGTTTATTTGTTAATTATGAAGTCAAAAATCTGCATGTCTGCATGTATGTAACAAAAGTCTATGTACATGCAGATAAACACAATGTGTATAAATATATTAGTACAATTTTAAGGTTAATTGCAACCTCTTGCCAAAACCTAAGCACTCTTATGAGTCAAAAAGTTTGGAATTTTTTGTGATCATTTTTGTTGATTTGCTTCTTAGGTGTCTTAACACATTGCCAGATTTAGGGAATTGATTGCACTTCACATATTAAAGATGAAGAAACCTCAAAAACTTAGAAGTTTTTACTATTACTTTTATTACTTTTAGATAGACAAGGAGTATACGAGGTTAGATATCCTTAGTTAATCTTGAGGAATTAAATCTATCTGAGTAAAACCAATTGGAAAGGACTTTTTATCTCGGGCTCCCGGCCTTTGTTCTGTAATAACTGCAGTCATTTAAAGTAAATTGTCCATTAAAGTACCACTCCAGCTTTTGACAAATTGCATCAAACCGTTTTCTTCCTCCAGGGAAACACAAACCTGAGAGCGGTGGTTTTACTTTTTTCTGCTTGACATATAGGTTGCCTGAACCAATGGGCTAAAATGCTTTTAGGTGCTCTAAAACACAACCCAAAAAGGTTATATATGGTCCAGGAGAGCCCAAGTGAAGACACTGAATGCTCACAGCTTTTTGTGTGTGATGACAAATAATTGGTCACGCTTTTATATCATTTATCATTTCAAACCAGTTCAACCTTTAAAGCATGTAATGTAAGAACAGAATAACAAAATTGGCAAAGGTTCCAAGTACTATTTTTTGTTAAAAAGTAATTGACCCATATGTGAAGAATTCAAATGACTATCAACACACAAATTCAAAGTACTCCTGTCTTTAGAAGTTACTGTTTTATTTCTTAGTTGACCCAAGTTTAGGTTGCAAATAATTGAGTAAAAAAAAAAAAAATCAATGCAAATAGTCTTTTGAGAATATAATTAGCTATAATTTAATATTCAAAGATAACTATACAATTGTGGTTCAGATGTTAAAGGAATAACACTTTGTATTGTTTTTTTAAACTTAAGTTATTTTTCTTAGCATGTGAAGACAGTACCTGAATTATTAGTAGTAGTAGTAAAAATAATTATAATTTCCTACCTTCACTGTATATAAGAAATCTTTAAAAAGTTTATAGACAATGTATATTATAAACAGTTTTTGCAGGACCAGCAGATGGCATAGCAGTTATGTTGCTGGCATAACCACATGGCTGACAGCATTTGAGCCCCAGACTCGGTGGCTTGAAAAATCACACCAGGCACGTGTGCATGTGTGCCCAAGATCCCAAGAGGAGAATGGAGAAGAAGAGATTGCAGCGTGGCAATCCTCCATGGGACAGGGAGTGATTTCTCACTTTCCTTTTCACTGTCTCTCTCCAGTGAGCACACGCACTCTAAGGCAAAAACCTCTAAAAAAAAATTGCCTCAAAATAAACACCCATTCTACTTTTATTTTCCATTATGAACGTTTAGAAGTCCCCTTGTGGGCTAGCAGGTGGCTGATTATTATGGCAGTGGACCACAGTTCGAGTCCCAGACCTGGAGGCTTGGTTTCTCTCTTTGGGGAGCACATATGATATATAGTAAATTAAAAATAATAATAGGAACCAGCAGTTGATGTAAAGGCTATGTCGTTGAACTCCCATGTAGTCAACTGCGGTTCAAGTCCTGGGCCCACTGGCTTAAACTCATGCTGGGTGCATGTGCATGTATGCCCAAGATCCTGAGAGGAGAATGGAGGAGAAGGGATTATGGCATGGCCATCTCCCCTGGGGGGTGATTTCTCTCTTTCTGTCTCTCTGTCTCTCTCCACCTTTCTGATGAATGCATGCACCCTATTACAAAAACCTTTCCAAAAAAATGAATAATAATGAATAAAAGTACACAAATAATTCTCAGGAAAAAAAGTACCTTGTATAATAAAAAAGGACAATAAATGTTGCCTCTGTTTCTAAAACATAAGTAAGCTCTGTAGCTTTGTTTGTTGACATATAGTGACCATGTCATTGATTAGCAGTACAACACAGTTTAAGTTGTCAACTAAAAGTTTGAGTTCACATACGTAAAAAAATGAGCATTACACCAAAAATGACTTAAATGTTAATCTTAAATATTTTTATATTAAGAATAATGTTTGTTATCTACATTTTGCAGAGGATGTAAGATTTGTTTTCTTATACTATATTAATAGTCTGGTAAGTTCTGAGCAGTGTCATTTTCTTTGCTTTTCATAACTTTGACAATTTTGTAGATAACAAGCCTATTATTTTACAGATTATTTTAAAATTTTTGTTTGTCTGGTGTTTCCTATTGATTAGGTTCTAATTATACACATTTGAAGGAATGCTGCAGAAGTGAAGCTGTGTAACTATCAGAAAGCAATACTTTTGGTTTGTCTCATTACTCATAATGTCAATTTTGATGATACATTAAAGATTATGTGTGTCAGACTTTGCCACTGGAAATTATTTGTTTTACTTTTGTAATTAATAAGAATTTTGTGGAAAAATACTTTGAGACTGTTTACATATCCCCTTCGTTACTAAACTTTTGATTTATTCATTTCTCAGTTTAGATCAGTAAATATATTTATCTCAATGTCCAAATTGTTCCACATTTGGTCAGTGGAAGACTACTCAACACAGAGCCCTGGCTTTTGACAGAAAGTGGAAGAATATGGAAGATTTACTGCTGAGTGAGGCAAGCCAGGCTATGAAGGAGAGACATTGTATGTCCCCACTTAACATATATCATTTGTCTGCATTCTATGACTGAAACTGATTGACTAACAGTTGAACAAACACAAGAGATGGGTGTGAATGTCAGATGAGGTGTATGTGGAGGAGTGGGGCCTAACAAAAGACATTTGGAGAAGGGATACAGAGGTAGAGCATTGATGGGATGGGGAGGTGTGGTGTTATCTGTTGAGGATATTTCGATCAATGGTCTGGGGAGAAATGTTCACATATCGAAATGGTCTCATTGTAAGCCAAACAATATGATTGAAAGTATATACAAATAATAATAATAATAATAATAATAATAAATAATGTGAAAAAATAAAAAAATTTTAAAAAGAGGAGAAAAAAAAAGATTACTTTTCTATTCTTTTGGCATGTCCCCATCATTCTTTAATTCTGTATGTGTGTGTGTGTGTGTGTTTATGTGTGTATGTGTATGTGTTTAAGTCTGGCCTTTTTTTAACCTTTCCTGCCCAAGTCAACTATTTCTTCATGAAGGCCCAATTACTTTTAATAAAGATTGTTATTTAGAAAACAAAGTCTGTTAGTCAGGAGTACTTATCTCCACCGGGTTATGTGCATGTGTATTACACATCATAAGTGTCAAGAACACTATTTCTAACCTCTCAGTGGTAAGTAGTTGACAAGAGTAAGAAATTTATGTATAATTGTATGTATTTATAAAATTTCAATGACAAAAATAGATTAATACTGGCCAAAGGAAAGGACATGTCTTAGAGCAGATATTTTCTATTTGGCTCCACATTTTAGGTACTTGGGGAACTTTTAAAAAGTTAATATCTGCAGGACCAGCAGATGGTGTAATGGTTACATTGCTGACCTCCCACAGAATCAATCGTGGTTCGAATTCTGGACCCAGTGGCTTAAAACATACTGGGCGCCTGTACGTGCATGCACAAGATTCCAGGAGGAGAGTGGAGAGGAAGAGACTACAATGTGGCCAACCCCTCTGGGGAATGATTTCTTTATTTCTGTCTCTCTGGTAAGTACATGCACCCTATAGCAAAAATCTCTCTTAAAAGGAAAAAGTTAATGTCTGAGTCCACCCCAGATATTCTGATCTAATTGATTTGGGGTATGACCTGGGCATTATACATGTGTGTGTGTGTGTATAAATATGTGTGTGTGTGTGTGTGTGTGTGTGTGTATGTAGTTTTTTGAAAAAATCTTCCTAAGGATCCTAATGTGCAGCCAAGGTTGAGAATACGAGATCCACAGTTTTAGACTAAGATAATTTCTTTCTAAATACAGTTCCAGCCACATGTCGCCATTTCATATATGTTAATTCAGGCTCCTGATATGAGTGGTGTTTAGTCAGGACCCCTCATTCTTGGTTCAACTAGACAGCTTCTGATTCAAAAAATTTCTTTGAGGCATTGTTATGAATGACACATCTAAAAATAAATTATCTCACATTAGGTGGATTAGGGGAGTTATCAGTTTTATCAGTTAAGGTTTTTTTTTTTTTTTTTTTTTTTTTTTTTCTTATCGGCTTACATGGAATCTGGAATAAAGTTGTAGCCTCTTTGGACTTCTTTTCCTTAGGATATCACCACCGCTTTGGTCTTTTGGACATTACCACTTTCACTATAAAGTAGATGTGGGTAAAAATAAGTTTATAAATGTTCTTTTTTCCCTAAAGACTTATAGCAAAACTGACTTTTACCACATTTTCTTTCTTTTTCTTCTAGTTTCTATGAGTAATCATCCTTTTGATCAGGATTAGCTTAAAGATTCCTGATATATTATACATGACAAAATTATCTGGAATTTCTACTTATCTATTTACTTTTAGAAAATTTTTTGCTATTGGGTAGAAGAGCTCACTGGAGAGACAGAGACAGAAAGGAAGAAAACACCCCTGCCCCCATGGGAGGTGATAGCCACACTGCAATCCCTTTTCTTCCATTTTCCTCTTGGGATGTTGAGCACGCACATACACGCACCCAGTATGAGTTTTAAGTTGTCAAGACTAAGACTACAGCTGTGGTGGACTATGTGCAAGTCCAGTAATGTAACCATTACACCATCTGCTGTTCCTACCAAATATTTTTAATCAAGCAAACACAATAATGACATCACAAAGCAGATCCTTCAGCCCCACCTTACCTAACACCTTACCTAACACCTTACCTGTGCTAACACAACAGGTTCACATACACATAACAGTCCTCAATAGAGCATCCAGGTAAATCCTGCTAACTCAGCAGTCTTTTGAAATATTCCACAATATCTTCAGCAATGACATCTTTCTTCAAAAATTTATTTCATTTATTGAGAGACAGAGAGACAGATAGCCCTGACAGGGACCCACAACACCACAATCCTCTGCAATCCAGTCTTGAAGCCAGCCAGGGTCATGAATGCCTGGCATGTTCAGGTTGATGTGGGTTCAGAACCTGAGCCTTCCATATATTTCTTGATCATGAAACAGCACCCTGCCATCTGACCCACCACAGCTGGGCTGAGCAATGACATCTTCATAAGTTTCAAAAGTTTATTTAGTTTAATAAACTTTTGTTAGCTTTGCTATTTCTCACTTTGCAGCTGCTAATACAGAAAAAAATGAAATCAGCAAGTTACTGACAGTGAGTAAGCTAAAAGAAGCTTTTGAATAATTTTTCCGCCTACTTAGCAAATTTCTCTTGTGACAATTGGAGGTTATTTGGGGTTTCATACTAGGAGGAAGAAGCACAAGCAAAGTTCAGTTATTTTCAGCGTAAATATTCTCTGTGTATATATTTGTAACTGTTATTTCCTTTCTTTTTGAGGTTTATGATTGATCCTTGGCATGTGGTCCCTTGTGTATTGCTCTACTGAAAACAACCCAAAAAAGAGTTTTCTAAGAGTTATGTAGAGCTTCTTTTTTATTACATTTCTATTTTCTTCCTCACTTGAGTACCGCTCTTCAGAGAACTAGCGTAACAAAGGACTGGATACAAATACATACAAGTGTCTATGAAAGAATATTACATCTGATTTGTGAAAACTCGTTTTAAGTAATTTGGTACTGAGAAATTAATAAACATTATTAATCAAATCTCTCTGCTTACAGTGTTAAACAGAATTTAAAAGGTAGCAATCAATAAACAGAGATAAAAGCATCCAAATAATAAATGAAAGGAAGTAATAAAAAGACTCACTAAGTTGAAGTGCCTCCTATCAACAGAAGCTGATAAAATATTAAAAGATTTGCCTTGTGTAATGTCTCTGGGGAGCCATTTTGCTGATGTACTAGACCATGATTGACAACTTTGAGACCTTGCTGGAAGCCACAAAAGTATATCTATAATATTATGCTCAGTTGCATGAATCTTTCTTCCTAAAAGGGGCTAGAAATAACATACCTCCAAATGATTAGCTTTTAAGAAATTGGAGATTATTCTCAGTTCTAGCGTAAGTTTAATTTGCTCAGAATTAAAGATCATTTGCCTTCTAGAATTTTAAAAACAAAAATATGTATTATATCTGAGAAGATGTGAAATAGTTTTGAAATAATAAATAAGTAACTCAATCCAACACACTCCACAGAAATCATTAGAGGACATCTCATAGGTGGGAAATTATTTCCATGTCAGAATAATTAGAAATATGTGATGAAACATTTCATGGGCTGAGTACTGAGTTAAATGATTTCTGTACATTATCATTATTAATAGAACTCTATGGCACAAGTACTGCTTCCATTTTTTTTTGGAGATGAAGATTAAATCTAGGAAAAGTTAAGTACTTGTTCAAGATCATGGTTTTGTTCATTTGTTTGTTTGTTTGTTTGTTTTAGAGATTTTTGCTATGGTGCTTGTGTTCATCAGAGAGACAGAGACAGAAAGTGAGAAATCACCTCTGCCCCTCTCCCCCAAGGAGGACGGCCATGCTACAATCCCTTCTCCTCCATTCTCCTCTTGGGGTTTTGGGCATGCATGCATGCACACGTGCCTGGAGTGAGTTTTAAACTGCCTGGTCTAGGACTTGAACAGTGGTTGACTATGTGGGAGTCAGGCGACACAACCATTAACCCATTTACTAGTTTCAAGATCATGGTATTTTATAACTTGAATTTGAACACAGATCCACCTGATTTCAAAAGTATGATGTACAGAAATGACTATAAAGCTGGAGACATCCTAGGCATCTATTCATTAGAGTGATTGTGATGACTTTTAAGTAGAACATGTTGGATGAAGGGAGCAACTACTTGAGGGATAGGCAAATGAGGGACATTGTTATTTATTTCACCACCTAGTTCTAAGAACTTGTCCTAATAGAGAGGATAAAAGTAGATAGACGTCTGAAGATACTTTGGGATTTATATAAAAGTGATATGACTTCAGCGACCATGCCTTACAGATTTGGGAGAGGGGCATTTTTCCTGCATATTCTGGCATCACAGCATGGGTTGTCAATGCAGTGAGAACTAAAGTATTGACTGAAGACGGTTAGAGCTTTGAGTATACCTGGGTCAGTATAGTTGGTCACTCCTTTACAGAGGGCAAAACAGATAATGTTAATGTTAGCAAAGTACCTCCTTCCAGCGACTTTCAGAAAATAGACATAATGTAGGGTTTTGGGTATGCCAAATTGAAACAAAAATAGACCATCATACTTAAGACATGTGAAACAATTTTGGGGAAATCAAGAAACTTCTGGAAGATATTTAATGGGTGAGAAGCTTGTTTCTATTTCAGGAACCAGTAATTCATAAATAACCCAACTCCAAATATAAGAATGAGCATATTTTTGAGTCACAAATTTGTTCTATATAATTGTTGCCTCAGTATCCAGTTTTGGTCTGACATAAGTTGTTTATAATCCAATTGTATACCTTGCCTTTGGCCTCATTAAAACTTCCCTTTCTGGAGTGGTTGTATGCAAGATAGCCCTTCTGTTTCTCATTTCATGAAACTCAATCCAACACACTCCATAGATACTGACCATAATAAAACTTAATGGTCAACATTGGAGTCATATGAATAAATTAATCCTTCTCGTGTGTGTGTATGTGTGTGTGTGTGTGTGTGTGTGTGTGTGTTTAAACTCACCTATTCAAGATCCCAGGGGGAGAAGCTTAAGGAATAAGGTTCATGGTCTTTAGTAAAGACAGTTTGTAAGAACTTGCATTCTCTCTTTTTCTCCCACTTTCTACTTCTCACCCGATGGTTGAGCACCAGCGTTCTTCTCAATATTTAATGTCTTCAACAAATCATAAAATGTAACAGAATGTAACTGATATTGTACCTTCTGATTTAATATAGTATGAAGAATTTCTGATGAAGTATTTATATACACATACACACAAATTTATCTTGGATCAAAGCAAGATTTTAGACTGAAATTGCCTTTCAAATAATATAGGAGATAGAAGAACACATGAAACAATATTATGAGCAAAGAATCAGAAAAGTAGTGTATTGTCTTCAGAATGATAATAGTTTTACAAAAAAATGCACACACGTATATATACACACATGTAAAGGCTATTCTCAAATTTTAAAAAGAGCCAGATACAATAACAAATCCTTGGAGGTCGATTCTATCTTCATTTGACAAAAACAGCTTTGAGCTCAGTCGCTGTGGTCCAGTGGTAACATAAGTGCCCTACTGGAAGCCATATGGCTGGCCACAAGTTCAGGTGCTTTAGTCAGCCTACTGAAAAAGAAAACCATGTTTACATGTATATAAAATATGCCAATTTTAATGTCATGGAAATGAAAAAGACATAATACCATTATCTCTTTCATTATGCCATATTATCTAATTGATCAAGATTTTTTGCTTTATCTAATTAGAATATCCTTGTTTTAATTTAATTCTCTTCTACGTATTTGGATTCCATGATTTTACTAGTCTCCTTTTCAAAAAAATTGCTACAAGGTGTGTGTGCTCACCAGAGAAAGACAGAGAGTGAGCAAGAATCCTCAAGTGGGGATGGCCACATCACAGTTCCTACTCCTCCATTCTTCTCTTTGGAATTCTGAGCATGCAGGCACATGCGCCCAGTGTGTTTCCAAGCTGCCAAGTCAAAGACTCAAACCTCACAGTTGACCATATGGGATCCTTCTGCCCTAAACACCATGCCGCTAGTTATCTCCCTTGTCTCCATTTACAGGTAGAAGAGCTGAGGTTAATTTTTCATGTGTGAAATGTTTACGGCTAAATGAATTTGCATTTAGTAATAGAAAAAGATGGGGAAAATACAATATTGGTTGAATATGTAACTTTATAGCTCCTAAGTAGCTATATAAGTTCTATTCTAGAGCTATGAGAAAAGCTATGCACACGTTAGAAATACATGACATTTATTTTATAGAGATAAACATTATTTCTTTCAGAGGTTTACAGTTCTTTTGCATGCATGTGTCATTAAAATTATATAAATTAATAATATCAAAGCTATTTTAATTTGCCTAGCATAAGCAATTCTAGTAATATCAACATAAAACCATGGATATTCAATAATAAATAGTATAATTACAAGCAAATCATCATAAGTACATTACTTTTCAATGTTTCTACCTAAAATTCTTTCACTCATTTTGAAGTAATTTTACATTTTTATAGTGTTTGGGTATACATATTTTAAATTCATTTATAGCTTGTAATACATAAGTAAACAGTTTATTTTTTCAGCATCAAATTATTAAGCTCCATAAAAATATATTTATTGGGACCAGTACTTGGTGTAATGGCTATGTTACTGGACTCCTATGTAGTCCACTGTGGTTCAAGTCCTGGACGTGGTGGCTTAAACTCACACTGGGTGCGTGTGCGTGCGTGCCCAAGATCCCAAGAGGAGAATGGAGAAGGGATTCTGCTGTGGCCATCCCCTCTGGCGGGGGAGAGTGATATTTCACTTTCTGTCTCTCTGTCTTTATGGTGAACACATGCGCCCTATAGAAAAACCTCTCCCCTCCCCCTCCATAATGTATATTTATTATTTGATAAAAATAATTTTATATTTGAATTTAATTAACATTTAAAATTCACTTCAGCTTTTTTCAATATTAGTTGAAGCATTCCATTTGATTAAATGTTTCATGCATTGATTTAAATTGAATGTGTGGTTTTAAAATATATATCTAAATTTGAATATCAGAAATATTACTCATGTAAAATTTAAAATTTTTACCATGAATATATAAAAAAATTTTGAAACATCAGAACCAAATTTGGAAATAAGAGGCCAGCATAGTGGTTAAGGTGCTGGACTCCCTCATGGCTGATCGAGGTTTGAGTCCTGGGCTAGCAGTTTGCTTTCTCATTTTTTTTTCTGTTTCTATCTCTCTCTGGTGAGCTCATTTGTCCTAAATCAAATTTAAAATAAAAATAAAATGCAGTAAATAATTCTTTTTTAAAAATTGGAACTAAAACCTTGTGTACTGAGCTCTTGAGAAGAAAAAAATTAATTTAACAAGAATGATGGGAAACTGTCAAAAATAACATTATAAGCAAAATTACTTGACTAGATATGTTGGAAAATACAGCAGTAAAACAAATTTCGCAAAGGTTTGGAAAGTTTCTTAAGACAATAAAGAAGGGTAAGCTTAGTAAGTTCTAATTTTGGTCAAAGTTCACTTGGAGATTTTGTAGAATGGCTACAGAACATTTAATACCAAAATCACAGAAATTGCAAATCAGTTTTGCCCATTGGTTATAAATAATCTATATGTGTCTTTTCTGTAAACCCAGGTGATGAAACATCACAAATATTACTGAGGACTTGCCTTATCGTGTATGTCTAAGTTCAAATAACTTTAACTTTTAAGTTATAAATATTAATCTGAATACATAGTCCTTTATTTACCAAATGGGTATAAAAATTACTCATTCTTTCTTTATAACCTTTCAAAGAAGTTTATTTCCCCTTTGGGTTTCCTTAATTATAAACTTTCAGATGAAAGTCAATTATTGCTTTGTTGTAAAAAATTGAGATTAAAAATGCAAAGCCCTCCCAACATTTTTTCCTAAATTACTAGTGACCAAAGACCAGGCATAATGTTGTTAGTAAATTTTGTGAATGTTGCTTCTTCTTCTTTATGTATGTGGTTTCATGATGATTATGGTTTTTCTTTACCTTATGTGGTCAACATGATCTTTAGTACAGTGCCTTGTCCGACAAAGTATCAAATAAACATCTCACTAACTGAATATATCATTTGTATTCAGCTTCCTAGAGTTAAGTTCTTAGTTATTTTTCTTATCTAATTTTAAAATTTAGAGTTATTTGGTGCAATAATATATCATTGTTCATTAAATTGTCTCTCTCTGTTATGAGAGAAAGATGATATGTGATGTAATTAACAAGTGTTATGCATCATTGCAAGGAAAAGAGCACACTCTCTTCAGAATCTATTCAGGTTTCAATAATAGGTTCATGGAGAGTCAATAAAAAGGCATTATCTTTTCTAAAATTTGCAGAAGCAATTTATATAAAGACCAAAAGTCTCTTAGGAATAATAGAAAAAGAAAGAGCAAATCTGCTGGAAAAATGGGTTGATAAACTTATCATAATGCCTATATTCTTAAAAAGAAGAACATATCTGCTTATAATTCAATTTGAGAAATAATTTTTAGCCAGCATTTTATATTTTCACTTTTTATAGTCGTCTTAAATAATGGTTTTGACTTTTTTTTTTCACAATGTAGTCCATGCTAGAACATTCTCTTTATGATTTAAATTATTAGGTCTCTGCCTATGAAATCTTTTTAAAAAAATTAATGTTATTTATTATTATCATTATTATTTTTTAATTTGCTATAGTGCACGTGTGCTCACCAGAGAGAGAGAGAAAGTGAGAAAGCAAGTGGCCAGATCTGGACTCAACCTGTGATCTGCCATGTGGGAGTCCAGCCTTGGCCACCATGCCACCTGCTGGCCCCAGTGATGTATTTTTTTTTTTTTTTTTTTAATCTCTGTGCAACTTACTTGTCAGAAAAAGCCCTTTATGGTGTGCCAGCAGGTGCCATGGTGTTTATAGTGCTAGACCCCCCACATGGCCAACTACGGTTTATGTCCTGGACTTGGGAGCTTACTTTCTCATTTTCCCTCTCTCTTTTTGTCTCTCTCTGTCTCTCTCTAGTGAGCACACATGCCCTATAACCAATTAAGTAATAACAATGCCCTATAACCAATTAAGTAATAATTATAATTAAATAAATAATTCTTTAAAATAAGAAGAAAACATCCTTTATGTGCTAGAGCACTTTGGTTTCATAGCAAAATCAAGCAGAAAATATAGAGTTTCCATATATTATGTACTCCAAATATACACAACATCTCCTCTACCTAAGTGCTACACTTGTTCCAATCAATAAACCTATATTGTCACATGGTTATCACCCCAAGTCCATAGTTTATACTAGGGTTTCCTTGGTGTTGGGTTTTGGCAAGTGTTTTATGGCACGTATCTACCATTCTGGTATTATACAGAATAGTTTCACTGTCCCGTGAATCCTCTGTGCTCCGCTGCCTTATCCTTCCCTCTCAAATCCTGGCAAGCACTGATCTCATTATGGGGTCCAAAGTTTTACCTTTTCTAGAATGTTACATAGTTGGCATCTTCGTTCTGTATTCTTTTCACATGGGCCTCTTTTGCTTAGTAATATGTATTTAAAATTTCTTCATCTCTTTTTCTTATTTTTTAATCATTATTTATTTCCTCTGAGAGAGAAAGAGACACACACACACACACACACACAGAGAAAAGCAGCCCCAACAGTGTCCCCACACTGCAATCTACCCCCAGTCTTAGCTAGCCTGGATCACGGGCACACATGTGCCCAGAATGCTTCGGGAGGTCCTGGAACATGAACTTAGGACTTCTCCCTCGTGTGTCCAATTGAGCCACCACAGTGTCCTTACTGGCCTTCTCCATTCCTCCATGTTTTTGGTCAGCTAAATAACTGTTCACTTTAGTGCTGAATAATATTCAGTTCTCTGGATGTACCATGATTTATTATCCATTCACTTATGGAAAGACATTCTGGCTGCTTTGAGTTTTGGCAATTATGAACAAAGCTGCTGTAAAAATCCAAGAGCAGAAATTTCTTTGGGCATGAGTTTTAAATTCACTTGGGTGAATATCAAGGAATGAAATTGCTGTATTGGAATGTAAGAGTATGTTTAATTTTGTAAAGACTTCTAAACTATCTTCTAAAAAATCAGTTTTTTCAGATGCTAAAATAAGAAAACATAGCCAGAGAGAAAGAGGTGCTTCTATGGAATATGTAATCTTTCAGTGAATATGCTGCTTGGAGGCCCAGGTTCATACATATAACATTTTCACATAGACATATCATGCCCACCTCAGAACAACATGGCTAAAATGGAACTTCGGATTTCCATACTTCTAGTTATCACACATTTCACTGTCTCAGAAAATACGCTATCTACTCAGATTGCTACCATGCTCTCACCATTCATACTTTTTGCATCAGAAAACATAGTTATCTCTTCAAACTATATCATGTAATCTACTTTTCTTACAAATATTCACTATAGTCAGTTCTACTATTCATCATATTGACACTTTCTCTCTATTCTATTAACACAGAGATGCCACAAGGGCAGAGATTTCATCTTTCCTGTTCATGGTTTTATTTTTTTTAATTTTAATTTTTTTGGGAGAGCTTTTTGCTTTATGGCATGTGCACCCGCCAGAAAGAGAGAGACAGAGAGACAGAAATCGAGAAATCATCCCCCAGAGGGGATGGCCATGCCATAATCCCTTCTCCTTCATTCTCCTCTCAGGATCTCGGGTACACTTGAACATGCGCCTGGTGTGAGTTTAAGCCACAGGGTCCAGGACTGAACCGCGGTTGACTACGTGGGAGTCTAGCGACATAGCCATTATGCCAACTGCTGGTCCCCATGGTTTTATTTTTAATGCCTACTATCAATACATAGTGCTTGGAACATGGTAAGCATTTAATAAATATTTATTTGTTAATCAAAACAAAGTAAATGATCAATGTAATAGACATTGCTGAATATTCACGTAACATCCAATGGAATCTCCTTATCCTCCATTCCTTTCATGCAGAACCCCTTATTTTGTTTAGATTATCCATTCTTCTTTTTGAGGCCTCATGCTTCATATAACTATCATAATCTCGTTTTCTTTGTCAATAAATCTATTTTGAATAGGCATATGACACTTTTGATGGATGTTAAGATGTCAGTAGACGGGCTTCTAAGGCTCGTTTTCTATCACTTAGAAACATATAGGAATTGACATCCTTCTTATTCTCCATATGTTGTCCTAGCTGCATGAGAGAAGCTTACAACTGGAGACCAGGACTTAAACTAGAGTTGGTCATGTAAGATCTAGCTCCCAATGCACAGTGCTTAACCACTTTGTTACAAGCTGGCCCATGTTTTTTTGTTTGTTTGTTTGTTTTTTGGTTATAGAGCATAACACCAATTTTATAAAACCATACCACACCATAAGAAATAAACTGCAACAGTGTGGTCACACCATGTCAACCAAAAAGGACACTATCTCCTTTCCTCTTTCCAGAAAGTAACTGCTTGGGCTTCATATCAAACACATGTCTATCTGCCTCCTCCTTTTTCTCTAAGCGATTCATCTTCTGAGCATTCTTTATCATAGCCTTGTCTTCTTCACCATCTTGACATCCTGAAGACCAGAAACATCACATGGTGTTTGA
Source organism: Tupaia tana (assembly GCA_026018925.1). Classification (NCBI taxonomy): domain Eukaryota; kingdom Metazoa; phylum Chordata; class Mammalia; order Scandentia; family Tupaiidae; genus Tupaia; species Tupaia tana. The sequence goes on from JAKSZU010000001.1 coordinate 57,931,182, forward strand.
GAGCAACTTCATCTCCGGGCTATAGAAGAGGGTGGAACAGTCTTTCCATTTTCTTTTCTTTGCAACGCTCCAGGATCTCCTTGCCTGGACCGCATCCTGGGCATTGTCTTTATCATCCATGTCTACCCAAGACTACATATTTCATTCTTTAAAACTGTCGACTGACTCTTAGCAGTGCACAGCATCCTGGGTCTGTGTGTATTCTTTTCTTTGGATTGCAGAATTTTCAACTTCCTCTTTTCTCTAATTTGTTTTGCTAGCTGCCTGATTTCTACTATTTCCTCATCTTCACTTTCAGATTCACTGTCATATTCCTCAGCATTTGTTCTTAGCTCTTCTTCTTGTTCTAACTCTTCCAATTTCTCCATGATGGCAGGATCAATATAATCAGCTATGTTATGGTCTTCCCAGATCTCTGGTATCTTATCATATTTTTCAGATGAATTTATTAAATCCCAGTATTTTTGAAGATCCAAAATATAGTCATCTCCCATTTTCAGCTTAAGATCTCATTCCCTTTTCTTTTTGGGCTCCTCAGTTTCCATTCTCTTCTTATGTATCACCACTCCTCTGGCATGAAAAGAGGCCTCTCCTTATCATCCCTCTTATTTGGCACAGCTAAATGTAATCTATTCAGCGCCTCATTCACCTTATTTCCCTTCATTATGGCTTCCCCTTGATGAGCCAAAAGTCCATCACAAGCCTCTGTTTTAACTTTAATGATACCTTCCTAAGTCAGGGTACTGGTCTCTATTATGGAGAGTCCTTCAGCCTGCAAAACTATAAATATTTTATGATCATCTTCAGGAAGTTCAGATATCCTCTTCACATCACATTTGTTTGCTACAATGATTAGAGGCTTGTTGATGAAGAGAAGCTTGATGTCGTGGAAGAGCCCTAGCTGCTCCTGTATCCCATGCTCACACTCCTCCGACAGGTCCATCACATACAACACCGCAGCATGCAGGTGGGCCAGGGCAGTGATGGCCTGCATCTCAGTGGTGTTCCAGTCTTCCAAAAGGTGATCCAGAAGATCTGCTCACACAGATACTTATAATCCACGTGCCCAACAAATAGAGATTTGGTTTTAAATTCATAGGGCTGGACATCCACATCTGCTCTGGTCACCTGATTGATGAAACTGGATTTCCCAACATTTGGGTACCCACACAAATGCAGAATCCTTGTATTTGGGTCAATGGTTGGCAAACGGGATAAATGCTGATGCACTTGCTCCAAATATCCCAAGCTCTGCTTCTGCCTCTTTATGATGGTGCACATGCACCCAAGGGTGGCACACTTCAGTTGCTTGCAGTGGTATAGAGAATCACCATATTTCCTGAGCCACACATAATCTTTAGTAACATTTTCCACTAAATTTTTGGCAATATTTATCTGTCCAAGAGCTAACTTGTAATGAACCTTGTCATAGAGAATATTCATCAAATCAGTATAAAATGGATGAATATCATCCAACTTGGGGAAATTCATTAGAATCTGTGAGAATTTGTCATGGTAATTCTGTTGAATAAATTTGACTTTTCTCATGTAAAAATGTCTGGTGAGATGAACTTGGTAATGTTTATGAATAACTGTAGGAGTTTTCATTGAGTGATCTTAAAGCTGTAGTGCACCATGGTGATGGTTGCATGAGGAGACACGTGCAACAGCTGCTGGATCTGAATTCCACTGTCTGGAGGGTGGAACATCCATCTTGCTTGTCTTTTAAAGTTAATATTATTCAATTTATTTAAATATTTTTATCTCCCTGAAGAGAGTTCCTAAGGGTGTGTGTTTATGTATGTGTGTGTATATATTATACACATAAATATGTGTGTGCGAGTGTGTGTATAAAATATACATATGTGCCCACATACATGAGGGTACTTCAAAAAGTTCCTGGAAAAATTGAATTAAACGTTTGTCTTGGTGTAAAGTTTGAAATCCATGCATAGTTTTTCATAATATGTATTTTCCTTGAAATTTTTGAAGACATCTTGTATATGTCTTTTTAAAAACATTTTTGGGGCCTTCTTTCAAATGCAATTAAAACTCTTCAAAGTTTGAGGAACTTTTTTTCTTTCTAGAGTTGTTTCAAAGCCTTAGTGCCTCTTTCTGGGTAATGTATGCTCTCAACTGAGTAAGCTCCAGGAGGTGAGGAAGTTCTTGCACAATCTGAAAGAGGAGATACACATCATAAAAAAAAAAAAAAGTCAAATGAAATTGTTAGAGATGAAGGCTGTAATACAGGAAATCAAAAATTCTGTTGAAAATATCAAAAGATTAGATCATGCAGACGAACAAATCTCAGATGTAGAGGATAGAACCTCTGAGCTACAAAAATTCACCAAAAAGACTGCAAAAATAACCCCCCCAAAATGCGTAATACGACATACTATTAAATGCCCAAACATCCGGATCATCGATATCCCAGAAGGTGAGGAAACTAATAAGGATATTGATAATCTCTTCCATAAAATGCAGGAAGAAAACGTCCCAAACCTAGGGAAGTACTCCAATATCCAGATCAAAGAAATACAAAGGATCCCACATAGAATTGACGCAAGATCTTCCCCAAGGCATATCACAGCCAGATTGATGAAAACCACAGATAGGGGCAAGATACTAAAACTGGTAAGAGAGAAACATCAAGTTACTTTAGAAGGATATCCCATAAGGTTAATGTCAGACCTCTCATTGGAAACAATGCAAGCAAGGAAATAATGGAAAAATATATTCGAAGTGTTAAGTGAAAAACAGTTTCAACCAAGAATACTATACCCAGGAAGATTATCTTTCATATAGAAAAAAAGACAAAAACATTCTCAGATAAACAAAATCTGAAAGAATTTACCAACACCAGATCAGTTCTCCAAGTAGTGCTATACCAGGAAAATGAAAGTCAGACACACAGAAATAAGAGTACAAGAAACAACCAAGAGAATGGCCAGCCTAATGGCAGGGACAGGTCCAGAGTTCAATATTAACTTCCAGAGTTTAAATGGAAAGATCAGACCACAGTAACACTGCAAATTCAGTAGAAGAGAGGTTAATTATGTTAGTTTGAACATGTGAAATAGACTTTTTATTTTAGGCTAAAACATTACTGATTTTCTTTGATGCTTTGATTTCTATATTTAAGGATTTTTGTCTTCTCTTAAACTGTTGATAGGTTGGGACCAGCAGTTAGCGTAATAGGTATGTTGCTGAACTCTCATGTAGTCAACTGCGGTTGGAGTCCCGGACCCGGTGGCTTAAACTTACTCTGGGTGCGTGTGCGTGCGTGCCCAAGATCCCTAGAGGAGAATGGAGGAGAAGGGATTGTGGCGTGGCCATCCACTCTGGGGGGGTGATTTCTCGCTTTCTATCTCTCTGTCTCTCTCTGTCTTTCTGGCAAGCGCACGTGCCCTATAGCAAAAACCTCTCAAAAAAAGAAAAAAAGAAAAAACTGTTGACAAGTTCATGTACCTACTATTTGAATTGAATTCTAACCTTTTCCCTGGCTTTAAGTTTTAAGCAAATTTCTCTTAACATTTTTGGATTTTTGATCTATTAAAACTAAAACATTTTTTTTTTTTTTTTGGAGAGGTTTTTGCTATAGGGCACGAGGGCTCTCCAGAAAGACAGAGAGAGACGGAGAGATAGAAAGTGAGAAATCACCCCCCAAGGGGGATGGTCACGCCGCAATCCCTTCTCCTCCATTCTCCTCTCGGGATATTGGGCACGCACGCACATGCGCCCGGCGTGAGTTTAAGCCACCGGGTCCGGGACTCGAACCACAGTCGACTACATGGGAGTCCAGCGATGTAGCTATTACACCAACTGCTGGTCCCAAACTAAAACATTTTTTGAAATTAAAAAATGCATTTTATTTACTTTTATTTATTTTACTGTTCATTCTTTTTTTAAAAAATGCATTTTAAAAATACCTATTAATGACTGCAGTAAGCTATATAGCCCCAGTGAGGTGCTACTTTATAATATGTTCGCTTTTCTCACTGAGGTTTATGTCTCAAGTCAGACATGAGTTCATAAATATGTATAGATCAGCTGTGCTTGCTATTGAAAGTCTTTATTTTAATTAAGATCTTTAGTGAATCAACAATGTGGAATAAAAAGCATGGAAAACAACTGTATGTACTAGAGACAGTGTGGGGGGGGTTGGCAGAGGGTGAGAGGTAGGGAATCAAAGGGGGAAAATGCAAAATATATGAGAAACAAGAAATAGAAAATTATTTGTTGATGATAACATGTATGATAATATCCTTGAATGAGCCAACATATAATGTATACCGGATGTAAAATCTCATTTTGTACACTGTATTGATGTACAGTGAATGACTGCAAATAAAACAAACAAACAAACAAAAACATTTATTGCCACTCCAAAACTATAATAGCCTATAGTCAACCTGTCATATACTGAGAGACTTTGACATTCCCAGAATGAATTTCTTTTTAATATTATCATTATTACTGAATAGCTCTCAGGAAATTGGCTATGGCCTAAAATTTTTGTTTCAGAGACTCTTCTGTATTAATTTTTATTACATAAACTGTTCTAAAAATAGCCATTTATAGATGGACTTTTCAATGTAATTAAAATTCATGTTTCCTAGAATGAGAGAAAAAAAATAAATGATGAAGTCATTATGAAGATTCAGCATAAGTTATCATAATTAACCTAGCATATCATTTCATCCTGTAATTTAGATTACTCTGATTTTTATTGTGTAATTTTTACTTGTTAAATTCAGCAGACATTATGACAACTATTCCTCTGTTAAAACAAAAATGCATGAAGAAAATCAATCACTGATTCACGAAACCCCCCCCTCAGAGGATTACATGAAACATCTATTTTTCTTTTCTGTAAAGTGGAATGAAATTACTTATAATGTGTGAATCTAATCACAATTAACGTTAGGTATAGAATAGACTAGCAAGTATAGAGAATAAATTGGCCTTAGAGAAATGTCCTTTGTGTCAATGGGACCATATGCAAATAGAGTGAGAGATTATTTTGGAAGTTTGATAACTAACTTTTGGGAACAAGTACTGAAATGTAGACATGGGAGAGTCAAATTATGAAATTTATTAATTCATTTTCAACAAATATTTTCTGACTGCCTACTATGTGACAAACATCATTATCAACTTTGTGTGATACAGGAAAATACATTTGTACTCATCATTCAGAATTTATACTATATTGGAAAAGAAAGAAAAAGAAATATCAAATATAGAATAACTGTTGCATGCTAGATAAACGTTTTAGAATAAAAATGACAGGGAAAAGTAGATAGTAAGTATGAGGTATACGGTGCCTCAATTGATTTGCAATTTAAAATAGGATGATCAGAATAGACCTACTTTGAAGGTTGTATTGTCCAGATTACATCAGATACTTCATTGTATGAGGAGGTTCTCAAATAGTTCATGGAAAGTGCATATTATAAAAAAGTATGAATGTATTTCAAAACTTGCTTGTATCAAAATAAACTCATACTTTAATTCCATTTTCCACCAATTTTTTGAAGTTCCCTTATATTTTAGAACAATCTAGTAGTTAAAAATGAACTAATTCACGTTTCAGGCAAATGGACTATGGAAAAGTGAACATTATAAAACCTTTCATGTGTCTGAGACAATGTTTACACATGTGAACACATATATATGTACAATTATCTCTTGAGTTTGCTATTTGCTCATTTTTCATGTGACATATCAGACAGGGAGAGGTTCAATGACTTGTATAAATAAAATAACCAGTTGTTTTAGTCATTTTTATTTAAATTACATTTTTCCCTTTTTCTTTGTTTTTTAAAGGTTTTTGTCATAAGGCATGTGAGCTCACCAGGCAGAGAGAGTGATAGGAAAAGTGAGAAATCACCACCCAGGGAAAATAGCCAGGCTTTAATCCCTTTTCCTCCATCCTCCTTCTGGGATTTTGGGCGTGCACATGCACACTCTTGGTGTGATTTTCAAGTTGCCAGGTCTGGGCCTCAAATCATAGTCAGCCATTTGAGAATACAGTGCCTTAACCACTCCACCACCACTTGGTCTCACGTTTCACTAATTCTTAAGTTGTTCAGCTCTCATTTTTTATTTTTTAGCCTATCGAATGGCCATTGTGAGAAATCACATTTTCATGCTTCTAGTCTTAGTTCAATTTTCTGTAATTACTTTAAAAAATGAATTATGCTTCTTAATTGGAAGAGTCGAGATGTCATTATTACTATTACTCTGACTATAGAGATTCATTTTTATATGATCATTAATATCTTTACCATTTTATGTGATGATTATATTCATAAACTCTAGCATAGAGAGCTCATTTAATTGGCCCTATTTAATATCAGCAGAGGCATGGAAAGATAGGTGAGTTTCTTTTGATTAAAAAGAAGTATCCCAAACAGAGTCAAGTGTCAGATGTAATAACAATCTCATTCCTGACTTACTATTTTATGGACAATTATTAAGTAGGTTGTCAAAAGTCATTAAAATAAATTGATTTGAAAAATAGCATTCAGTACAGATTTTTGCATGTAGAAAGCAACATTTATCTCAGAGTAATAAACATTTTTGTTTTATTACACATAATAAATAGATCTATGTAAATTCCACTACAAGATCTTATTAAAATATTTCGTTATGATTGCTAGGTGTTTAGCATGATTTTCTTTTTTTTTTAAATTTTATCTATTTATTTATTTACATTTTTTAATACATTCAATCGCATTAGCTTACAAAGTGAACATTTCAATATGTGAACATTTCTCCTTGGTCCAATTGATCAAAATATAACAACACTACCTCCCCGTCCAGACAATGCTCTGTCTCCCTATCCCTCCTCCAAATGTCCTTCCCCAGGCCCTACTACTCCACACACATACACTACATCTGGCATTCACACTTATCTCTTGTGTTTGTACATCCTTTAGTCTGTCAGTTTCATGATTTTCTAAAGTACGTGAAATAGATTTAGAATCTATCTTAAAGATTATAATTATGTGGCCCAATACAATTACCACATATAATTTGACAACCTGACAAATACATAAACTTTATTTGCAAACTGTGATGCAAGTAAACAAGTCATGCAACTCTGCTTTCAACAACAGTTTATAAGAAAGTTTTTTTTTTTTTTTTTTATAACTAAACCTTTTCTAACATATACTTGGTAATCATGTTATATGTGACATAGCACTTAGAAATTAAAAATGAATCTTTATATTGTATTCATAAGAAGTACTAGTCAAAAATTACTGATGAGAGAAATGTGATAACCAAGAGTTAAAATATCCATCAAGATGGTGTGAAATGGAAACAGACATGTAGGAATGTGATCTTATAGTGACCTCAACCAATCTTTAAAAATATTTTGAATTTGCCTTAAGAGCAAAGGAAAGCAATTGAGCAAGAATTTGACATAATCAGATTTGAATTCTACAAAATCCTTGTCTGCAGTGCTAAAAATAAACATAAAAGACATAAAAGCAGAAAAGGAAGGACCACTTTGACCAGGGGTTAACACAGTGGGGAACCAAGGACCAAATTCAGCCTGCCTGATTCTTATTGCCATGAGTTAAAAATTGTTTTCATACCTAAATGTTTGAAAGGAAAACAAAAGAAGAACACTTTATGACACATATGGAAACTGTATACAATTCAAATTTGAATGTCCCAAACTAAAGCTTTATCGGAACATAACAATGCACATTCTTTTATATATTATCTATGGTTGCTGTCATCACTATAATCTCAGAATTATTAGTTGCAGCAAAGAACATAAGGCCTAGAGCCTTAAAATATTTACTATTTAGCTCCTTACCAAAAAAAAAAAAAAAAAAAAAAAAGTGCTGACTCCTGATTTAAGCTATTGCAGTAACTGAGGCAAGATGATAGCTAACATTGGAGCAAAGTTAAATAGGTGAATTCAAGAGGTATAATCACACTTCTTTCATAGTACATTGAATATAGAGATAAAAGAAAATGTGACGACAAAGAGAGCATCAAAATTTCTGAATTACATGTGAATGTTAACATTCATCGTGTTAGTTAATATTGGAAGAAGATTGCAAGGGAGAAAAGGAATAAGGGACTCAGTTTGTACATGTTGAGTTTCAAGTACCTTTGAGGTTTACAAGTAGATCTGTCAAGCAGGCAGTTGTATATATATGTGTATGGCCCAGAGGAATGATCTAGGCTAAAGATTAAAAAAAAAAAAAATTGTGTGTAGTCAATGGGCCCACGCAGTAGTTAAACTCACTAGTGTGAATGGGGTAGCAAGGGTGAGTACAAAATGAAGTCAGAAGTCTCACCTCTAAATCTTAAGGAATTGTAATACTCAATATTCAATTAAGATAAGATGAACCTTTGTAGGTATAAATGAAGGGGCAAGAAGGAAAAGAAAATAGAAAATAGAAAATAAACAAAATGTCAGTGATGACATTTAAAATGCATTATCTTTATCAATAAAAGATTATATTACTTTAATAATGTCAAGGTGATGAATAGCATATAATTTAGAGAAGAATGGCCTAGAGCAGATACATAGGATTAACATAGGATGGTTTCATCTGGCAATATATCAAATAAAATCTCGAGTTTGATGATCTTAACATTTCAAAAAGGTAAGATTAATCTCCAAATTATTTGCATTATTTGAACATTTTGATTTTTTCATTTAACCTCAAACCATGCGATCTTGCCAAAATGACTATTATTTTTGCATTAAGAGGTTAAAATTTTCTAATGTGTAGCAATAAAAGTTAACATTGAGATTAAGATAAATGTATTTTGTAAGAGAAACAATTGGCCGTAATTTTACTATCCTGTTTCCTTCTTTATTTGTGCAATATATCAACACGGGATTTGTTCAATCATTGGATACATTCTTCTAAAACTATGCTTAAGTTCTCTTTGTATATGTATGTCCAATATAATTAATGAAATCTGAAATCTGTGGAATAATGGATTATTGACCTCCTTTTCTTTGCATTTTCTATATATGCATTTTCTTATACTATACATGTATAGTATAGTTCAGTGGTTTTCAGCTCTGGCTAAATATCAAAATTATATATGATGCTTGGAAAAAATATAGAGGAAGTCTCTCCATTCCTATTCATTCCCACTGAGTCTCAAGCTGAGTCTAAATATCTTAGGTGTGCCCTGTCACTTTTATTTTGAAAAATATATACTGATGAGAGTGGACTGAATTAACTAAAATTTAGGTTATAAATAAAATACTGCTCTTGTATTCTTTTTTTTTAACAGATATCTTTCCTATAGGGCACATATACTCACGGGAGAAGCAGAGAGAGAGAAAGCAAGAAATCAACCCCTACGGAGGATGGCCGTGCTGCAACCCCTTCTCTTCCACTCTCCTTTTGGGATTTTGGGTATGTACACACCATCAGCTTGAGTTTTAAGGCTCAGGGTCTGGGACTTGAACCACGGTTGGCTACAGCAACATAACCATTATGCCATCTGTTGTTCTCATCTCTTGTACAGAAGTTTCTAAAGGAAATAGAGGAGGATTGTGGCTGCACCTCAGAAATGGATGAGAGCCAGGTCTCACAGGGAACTTCTCTTGCAGTCTGCTTTCTGATCCCTTTTTGGTTTTGCAAGTTGCCTTCATACTTTTCTACCTTGGGAGGCCAAAGCCTGTTTTCCATCTTTTCTCATTCTCAGTTCATATTTTCTCATTTCAAGAAAGTGGTTACACTGTTTCTAAAATCTCTTAGTTCTAAGTGACTCAGGCAAAAGACTCCTTTGCTCAGTTTCCAAATCTTAGTGTAGGGTCATGTTGTATAATCATTACTGCTCATACCATGGATGCTGTAATGGTGAAGGGATTGGGTGGTATGAAGGAAGTAGGTAGACAAATCTACATGAGCCACTGTTAAGGTGTGGTTAGGGTTCAGGATGGCTGAATAATTTGTTTAAAGAAGAAACATTTGCTGCACTAATAACAGGTATCTTACTGGGTTGGAAATACAAAATTAAATAGGATAGATGTAGTTTCTGTTACAATATGATTGATTCTTAATAAATTCAGAAAATGTGCTTAGTTATACACTGAATGACTGAAGAAATAGTGAAAACAGACATGGCAAAGGTAGATTTTGAGATGCTGGGTTGTTTCTGTAAGAATCCAGTAATATCTTTATTTTATTGCCAGTGAATAGCAGATGATGACAGAAAGGTCCCACATTGTGTTTTGTGTGTGTGTGTGTGTGTGTGTGTTAGAGAGAATCAGAAAGAGAAGAGAAGATGAAAAGGTGATGAGAGAGAACATAAGAAAAGGAAAAAGGATAGCATGAGAGATTTTCAGCATTCTTACTACTTCTAGTTCTACTTTTCAGCGTTCCTTCTCTCTCTCTCTCTCTCTCTCTCTCTCTCTCTCTCTCTCTCTATATATATATATATATATATATATATATATATATATATATATATACACACACACACACATACTTAAACTTATGGTGATACAGGGCTTTTTTTTTTTTTTTGCATTTTCATTGCTCACTTACTTCCCTAGGCTATACTGGAGCCATAAGCTCTAAGGCTTCAATAAAACAATAACCACTGTTTCAGTGGAAACTGTTGCCTTGGGATTCAAGAAATTATTGACTTCACACTGTCATTATCTGTTCTTCATTTTGCTACATACATACACTAGTTCCCTATTGTCAAGACTGTAATCTAAGACACACCACATAATTTTATAAAATTGTCATTGTTTAAATTATTTAATTGTTATAAAACAATTGAGTACATGAATCAAACAAAAATAGAGTGACAATTTTAGCACCACATTATACCTGTGTTACAAAGGTTTTCCCAGGTGTAGAGGCTGAGAAATGCAATGTACAATGACTGAAGCATTTGTAAAAGGCAATATTTCTAAATAGGGAAAAAAATTATTTTTGGTATACTCTAAAATTATCTTTCAGTATCATCTCACTCCTGAGAGATTCTGATTTCAGATGCCATTTTCATTGGATTTTAACTAAGTATTTATTAGACTGAAGGTGTGTGAATTTGTAAAAATACTGAAATAACAAATCAATTCCTCCTATACTTTACTTAACAATCAGCTCAGGATACTTTTGTGACCAAATCTGTGGGTGTTTTTCTGCACATACCAAGCAAACTATCAGTTTTGAAGCAAACACCAACTGGGTATCTTCTAATTCAATTCATTTCCTGTGCCATCTTCCTGGAGATGGTCTCAGAATCCACAGGTTGAGGGTTCAATTCGCAAGACTTCCCTGCTTCCACTTCTGATGCCAATTGCAAGAATAGATTATGTCTCTATGCCACATACCAACCGCTACAAATCAGATTGGACTAATTTACTAGTTAACAACTCAGACAAAAACTTACATTTTAGTTTATGCTAAAGATACTCTAAAGAATACAGATGAAGCAATGCATAGGGCAAGACATGTGGGGAAGTGCATGAAAGCTTCCAAGTCCTTTCGGGGCATGTGCCCATTTAGGAACCCACACACATTCAGTTATTTTGTGCGAACCCTACCCTTTTCAGTTTGTGTGGAGGAGTCAAAGTATGATTGATTAAATTATTGCCCGTTGGTAATCAGATGATTCTTCAGTTTCTCTTCCCTCCCGGAGGTTGGGTTGTGGGGTTGAAAGTCTCAACACTCTAATCCTGCCTTGGTTTTTCCAGGTGTGTAGCGGGTGGGGGTGGGGTGGGGTGGTGGGGTGGGGTTACTTGTTACATAGTTGGAACTCATGTGTGGTGATTTTGTAGAGAATTTGAGAAAGCTTAATTGTTTTGATCTTTAGTGTTGTTACATAATAATGTATCTTAAATTTTTACCCAAGAAATAGGAGAAAAAGTGTGACCAGAGTTGTCATTGCTAAAAAAGAAGTAATCACTCAAAGGAAGAGAGGTGCTTGGTTCTTTTGTTTTGTGGTTATTTAGGGTCTACATAGTTTCCTGTGATTGCTATAAAGGAACTTACAAACAAATTTGGTTGTTCAAAACAACAAAAGTTTATTCTCTCACAGTAGACGTGTCCCAAATCAGTTTCACTGAGCTGGAGTCAATGAGTCAGAAGAACTGGGCTCCCCCTAGAACTTCTTTTTTTTTTTTTGAAGAGGTTTTTGCTATAGGGCGTGTGTGCTTGCCAGACAGACAGAGAGAGACATAGAGACAGAAAGCGAGAAATCACCCCTCGGGGGGATGGCCACACCGCAATCCCTTCTCCTCCATTCTCCTCTCGGGATCTTAGGCACGCACGCACACGCGCCCGGTGTGAGTTTAAGCCACCAGGTCCGGGGCACGAACTGCAGTCGACTACATGGGAGTCCAGCGACATAGCCATTACACTAACCGCTGGTCCCATCCCCCTAGAACTTCTGAGAGAGAATTTTGCCTCTTCTGCATTCTAGAGGCTGCTGGCATTCTTAATTTGTAGCCATTTTACTCAGATTATTTGTCTTTGTCTTCACATTGATTTACCTTCTGCATTCCTGTGCCACATTTGCTTCTGTGTATCTCTTATAAGAATACATGGATGGTATTTAGGGTTCATCTGGATAATCCAGGATAACATTCTCACCTCAAAATTCTTACCTTAATCTCATTTGAAGATTACCTTTTCTCCCCCACATAAGGAAATACTGATATGTAAGAGTAATTGGAACATGGTGACAACATTTAGCCCACTCCAGTATCCCTTTGTCTGCATTCAATTAAAATTATAGAGTAATCCTGTTTTTATCCTTTTCTATTATGGTCACTTATGTTGCATAGGAAATGTCATGAATCCCTGCCACAGTCAATAATAAGAACCAGGTTTTTTTTTTTTTAATTTTTATTGTTTAGCATAGAACACAGGACTGATAAATTCAAACAAAATGAAATAAAAGAACATATATTTAAGACAACTAAAGAGAATAAAACAAAAGGAAGATATGCAATGACAGGAAAATTTGGAATCTCTGAATGAATAACAAAATCAACCAAAGAAAAAAATGTTCTAGCTCAAGAAAAATGTGAAAGAAGAAAATAAGAGTTGAATCTAAAAAACTAAATGTGTGCATCCTACATAAGAAAGTAATTACCAACCATTGGCCAACACCTTGATTTTACTGACTATCATAGATAAAGAAAAAATTATAAAAATATTACAAAAATCATACAAAAGATCATTTATAATTGAATATATCACATTGGTCTCAAAATTCCCAAGAATAATTTGCAATGTGGGATTATCCATGAATGCTTAAAGGCAGTAAATAATACAATTGGGACATGCAAAAATTCAGATACTGTAGCATGATGATTAGTTTTAAATATTAATTTGATTGGACTATAGGATGCCCAGATATTTAACTCCAAATTATCTGGATATTTTTGTGAGGGTAATACAGAATGGTATTAACATATAAATAAGTAGACTGAATAAAACAAATTACCCTTCATAATATCAGTGAGATTCATCTAATCAGCTGAATAAAACAAATGGATCACCTTCTGAATAAAAGATTCTCCTACCTAATGTCTTTTTTTTTTGGAGAGGTTTTTCACTATAGGGCATGCGCGCTCGCCAGGCAGACAGAGAGAGACATAGAGACAGAAAGCGAGAAATCACCCCCCAGAGGGGATGGTCACGCTGCAGTCCCTTCTCCTCCATTCTCCTCTCGGGATCTTGGGCATGCACGCACATGCACCCAGCCTGAGTTTTAAGCCACTGGGTCCAGGACGTGAACCGCGGTCGACTACATGGGAGTCTAGCGACATAGCCATTACGCCAACTGCTGGTTCCCTCCAACCTACTGTCTTTTGAACCTAGATACCGACTTTTCCTGTTTCTACCACAACTTCCTAACCTCAAACTGAAGGTGGGATATCAGCTTTGAAGATTTTGGTCTTGCCAGCCTCAATAATTATGCGCACTAATATATAATAACATCAATCTATTTATCTGGCCTTGTTTCTGTGGAAAACACTGACTAATACATATAGGTTAAATAGCATGTCTTACATTAAATTACTAGGAGGGGAGGTTCAACCAATTAGTAAATGAACCAAGAAACTATAGTGAAAGTTCTGAATATGATTATTTAATTCATTTAATTACAGAACAAGGCTAAATCTAATATAACTAATAGAGGTATAGTATAGAATCATATTTTATAGTCTGTGTTGAATAAAAAACATAAAAGTTGGCAGGTGAAGGGAAAAGAAAATGGGATGCTATATATATACATATATACCTATAAGCTAATTTCTCTATCTTTTAGAACTAGGAGTCAGAAAATGCCTTTAATACTCATAAATCAAGGAATAGTAATGCATTTGTGTTTCTACCCTATACACTAAGGTAAAAAGTAATCAGCTAAAACTGGGTAATAAAGGGGAAGAGAGGGACCAGCAGGTGGTGTGGTGGTTAAGGCGCTGGACACTCCCACGTGGCTGACCAGGGTTCAAGTCTTGGACCTGGTGGCTTGCTTTCTCACTTTCTCTCTCTCTCACTCTCACCTTCTGTCTCTCTCTGGTCAAATTAAAAAAAAAATCAACGAATGAATAAATAAAAAAAATAAAATAAATAATTATTTTTAAAAAAAGGGGAAGAGAAAATATACAAGAAATTAGAAATATATGAGCTCCATCTTTGCTCTAAGTTGATATGATACTGAAAGAAACAGTGCATTGTAAAATGTTGTATTTTAAATGTAACCACTAGAACAAAAATTACTAACTTTAAAATATTACCAACAGAGACAAAAAAACAATGCACAGAATCTGTCAAGCATTTAATGAAAGGTCTTTTAAAAATCAGTAATGGCAGATGTGCAACAAAAATGATGACAGAACTAAAACCGAATATATTTAATGTTTATATGTGGAAATTGGCTAAATAAATTTACTTTTAAAAGTACAGTTTATAACAAAACATAAACCGAAGCCCATTGAATATTCTGTAAATGAAAGAAATACCTAAAATAAATAGATCAAAAAATTAACTAAAAATATTGTCTCAGAGTAAGAATAACCTTCATGTTACCATTTACAGAGGTCGAAAGATGGTCTGTTTGTTAATTAGGGAGAAAAAATGGAGAAGTAAAACATTTGTGGGACACAGAAAAGATTTATTACCTGTTGATGATGATGTGTATAGTATTCTCAACTGGACAGGTCTGAGGTGTATTTCATTTTGGGTTAATTTTCTATACAAACTAAATGATGTATAGCAATTGAATGTATGAAAATAATAATACAAAAAATTTAAAAAGAGTAAGTCCTTGCTACCTCACTCCTGCAGAACTGCATATCTCAGTAAGGGATCCCTAGTCCCAGAACTCTAGATGCTACTCTCAGATCTCTGGAACAGTTCCTCATCTTAATCCTCACAGCCAGGCCACCTCTTCTTTTGAATCATTAGGACTATTCTCATTGTGCTATTAATTGTCCCCATTCATGTTATTTTCAGGGAGTGGCGTGCTGGTAAATGCTTAATATCTGACTCCTTGAGTTAAAGTAGGTATATATTTACATATAGATTATAATAAATATTACTTTTATAAAATATGTGTGATATGAAATTTATTAGTAATTATAAAAATGTGATACTATTTATTGTAAGTTCCACATATCCAGTTAATTTCCATAGGATACATCATAGTTCAGTCTATTATCCTGACACCATTAAACAGAGTTGCGAAGTGCACAACAATAGTTCAACATTGTTCAAAATTTCTACCATACAGAGAAAAATAGATATAAATGATATTAAGAGCAAAGATAAATACAAAATGTAGTTAAATTATTTGAAAGTACTGAATTTTGAATATTTATTCTTTCTATTTTTAACATAGTTTATTTAATGGCAAGTTTTGTGTAAATTCATACTGAACAATGAGCCAGTTTTGCAATTGACTCACACCATTCCTGAACATGTAGCACATGGCTTTTGTGAGCTGGTCTGAACCTCTTGTGAGCTGGCCTCACCACATTGCTGAACTCCAGGTGCTCGTCTCATTTTTAGTTTCTCATTCTCAAATGGCTCTTGTACATAGGTTTTTTCCCTGACTGACCCATTGAATATTCTGACCCATATTTTACTTTTATGATGTCTTCTGAAATGAAAAAATAATCATGGAGACAATCTCCTACATCAGCAACAATTTGGGATGAAATTTTTTAAAAAAATCATTCTTTGGCACCTATCACTTCCATGTTATCACTGTTTGTACTACAATTCTCTTAAGTGGTGAATGGTGCTTTTACACAGCTCCTCTTTCACTAGGTGTAGAGGTAGTCCAGATTTCTTTGCTTTTCATTGTGTTCCGAGAATAATTATCTTAAAACATCCAAATTAAAATTTTATCAGGCTAGACAAGTATACTTTCATTTACTGCAAATAACAACACATTCCCAAAAATTCTTGAATATTATAGTTCCCAACCATCTTAGTCTGTTTTATGTTACTATTCCACAAACAGGAAAATTAATAACAAATAGAGATAAACATCTTTCATAGTTCTATATGCTGCGACATCCAATCAGATGGGTTGACATCTATTGAGGGCCTCCTTAATGCCATCCTGACATGGTGGAAAGACAAGTGAGCATGTGCAAAAGAGAATGAAAGAGCAAGCCTGGCTTACATTTATAACAACCTGCTGTCGAGAGAATCAACTCACTCCCTCAAGAACAAATTCACTCGCATGAGAACTAACTCAGTCCCACGATGACAGCATTAATCAATTTTTCAGAACTTTGCCCTCGTGACCCAATCAACCCTTAAAGACCCCACCTCCATTTCTCAACATTGTCACTTTGTGGATTACATTTCCTACACATAAACTTTTGGGCAACACTTTCAAATCATAACACTCTTTTTCTTCAGTATTAAAGAAATAAATGCACATGCTGTAAACCATGTGAACTATGGCTGGTTTTATAACTCATGATCACAGAGCTCATGTAAACTTCTAATGATACTTAGGAATCAGATATATTCCCTTAGGTTATTAATTCTACCATTCTCTAAGAGGAGTACTTCTCGCCTTTACCTTCTCAAAACTCCAAATCCTTCTATCCTATATTTACTCTCTGCTGAAAACCTTGCTTACTACTTAAAAGACAAAAAGTAAGAGGAAGATAAGAAAGAAGGGAAGGAGAAATCAGAAAATGTTTCAAAAATTGCCAGCACCCAAACTGCCCAACTTCTAACTTTTGTGTCCATATACTTTTTATTCCTGCCCTTAGTGGAAATTCATTTTCTGTTTCTTTTTATAACCTAAAGTCAAGTACTCTATTCATGCATTGAATCACATCCTCTCTTGACCAATCAAGGACATTGTCCCAGCGAATCTCTCTTTATCTTCTGTATCAGTATTTGTGTTTCTATTCTGAATCATGTCGATAAACATAAAAACAAAATATTTTTAAAAATTAACTTGGTCTCATTTTGCCTGCAATTATAGTTCAATTTTTCTCTTGTCCATTATGTAAAAATCTGTTGAAATAATTGTGCTTTCTCGCAAGGTTTTATTTCCTCTTCTCTCATTCTCTTGCATATACTCAACTCAGGCAGTGACCTTCAAAAATATTGATCGTTCTAACAAACTATTCTCTTCAGGGACATCATTGACATTCTTATTGATAATTTCAATGAACAGCACACAATCCTTTTAATCATCTTTTCAGTAGCTCTTGGCACAGTTGGTCACTTTTTGTCTCACGAAAGTCTTTCGTATGTTTTTCAAGATTCTAACCTGATTTTATTCCTGCTTTCTTGGTCAACTATTCTGGGTCTCCTCTACTTGCTATGCTTCCGTCTTCTTCTACTATTATCTCTGAAGTGTCCTAGATCTCTGTTTAAAGTTTATTCTCTTTCTTATCAGTATCATTCCATATGTGATTTTATTTTGTCACATGAATTTAAATACTGTCTATGGTTTAATACTAATCTAATTTATACTACTCCCTAAGGGCTGACATCTTCAATTCCTATCTAAAAATTCTAGCTCTTCTCTTCAAAATCTTCTCTCATCCAATTCTCTTTGCTCCCTTTATTCACCTACCTCACTTATTTTCTGCTATCAGGATGATATTTCAAGAGGGCAGGAATATTTTTACTTTTTTGCTTGTTTTGTCTTGCACTTCTATATATAGAAATTAGAATAGTGAAAAGTTTGTGGTATAAATGACTAAATATCAATAGTAAACATGGATGAAATCATGGCAAAAAGCATTAAATAATGAAAAAATGAACATTTCATGATATGGATAATATTGATAAATTTCACAATAAAAATTTATATGAACATTTAGCATGTATCAACTTTCATAAAACAGAAACTATGAAAATACATACAGAAATAGAAATTTATAGGAAGGCGGTGATTAAACTCTTTTTCAGACAATGAAAGATTAGGTAGTCAAAACACTAATAAAACTAGAGAAGATATGATATGTATATGATATATAATGCATAAGGAAAATGAAAATAAATGCATTGAAAACAATGGCCTGAAAACAGCAAACACAGCTTTCTTTTAAGGGCCAACGTAATAGAATACTTTTACACATTATGACATGAAAACTGAAATTATGATCTAAAAGAAGATACAGTATGTAACCATTTTCTTACTATTGTACAATAAAAATACACATTAATTGCCTAGGGAAAAAAGTTTACCAACCTAAAAAAATACATTAAGAATACAAAGATCTAAGAAACCTCTCAACATTTTTTGGGACACACAAAAGAAATCAAGGATTCTATTGCAAATGACCTAGAAAAAGTAAACAAAATAAGCATTACAAATATGTCAGGAATAAAAAAAAAAGCTTGAATAAAATCTGTAGCCTTAAATGCTTATCTTAAATGATAATACTGTATTCAAAATTATTTAAACGATTCAAATTTATGCATATTTGAAATGGATTGGAATGGATGCATTTATGGAAAAGCTATAAAATGTACATTCCTTTTTTTTTTTTTTGAGAGGTATTTGCTATAGGGCACATGCGCTCTCCAGACAGACAGAGAGAGACAGAGAGACAGAAAGTGAGAAATCACCCCCCAGGGGGGATGGTCACGCCTCAATCCCTTCTCCTCTGTTCTCCTCTTGGGATCTTGGGCATGCACGCACACACGCCCTGTGTGAGTTTTAAGCCACTGGGTCCAGGACGCGAACCACTGTGGACTACGTTGGAGTCCAGCGACATAGCCATTATGCTAACTGCTGGTCCCAAAATGTACATTCTTGAAGAGAGAGAAAATCCTAATGAACCACAAACCATATTCCACATTACAAAAGAAAAAAAAAATCTAAATTAGCACCAGCTCATGACATTTAAAAAGTATTCCAGAACCTTGTTAATCATATAGTTTTTTGTTTTTCCTCTGAATATATTCAATCAGTTGTTTAGGTGTATGTGAGGTGGGAGACATTATAATTTTAGACAGGGTCTCCCCATGTCACAATCATCCTGCCTCAGCCTCCTGAGCAGTTGGAACTACAGGAGCATGTCACTTTACCTGGCTTAAGGGTGGGTTGGGGATTGAACCTAGACCTCCCACATGGCCTCAGTCATAGATGGTCAGGCCTTAGGAATTTTAAATACTTTCTAAGTTTATTTATTTATCTCCTACCCGCCAAGCAAAGGAAAAAGACAACATACCTAATAGGGCCTCAATGCCATGATCCACCCCCAGACTCAACCAGCCCTGGTTAACGGGGACCTACATGCCTAGTGTGCTCAGTATGGTCTCTAGGTGTGAACCTGGAGCCATATCATGTGCGTCAGCCTTGCAGAGCATAGAGAATTTTACTGCTGGGCCACCATATGACCTTCTCAAGACATTTATAAAAGATCATTTTAATGAATCTTAATAGAAGACTTGTTTAACCCCCAAGAAGTTGAAGTTTACAGGTTATTATATTAATTTTTAAGCAGCAATTTTTTGTTCCTTTTTCTCCAAATTATTAAAGCAAAATATAAACCATAATAATTTATATTATTAATATTGAACAAGACTAAAAAACATACCAAATTCCCAAGAGTGTGACCTTCAAAACATATCTCAACTCAAAACAATTCTGTTCTTGGTCTCTTGTTTCACATCAACACAGGCCAACAGAATCTTTTATATGGATATTCATCCATAAATAACTTCTTTTTTTAAATTTTTTTCTTCAGTTTTATACATTCGATCACTGTACAACACAATTGCTTATAAAATAAATTTTCCCAGCATAAACACACTGTATACCAGTCTAGTCAAAAACACAATCATATACATTATCATCAACAGAAAATCCTCCACTTCTGTGTCACTTAAATGTTTTGCCTCTCTATTGTTCTCCATGATTCCCTCCCTCTCACCTTTCCCCACCTTCCACTCTCCTTCCACACTGTTTCCAGTATCCAGAATCATTCTCCATGCTTCTAAATCCTCCAATCTTTCCGTTTTTGCCATAGAATGTGGACATTTGCTATATATTAAGTGAAGCATACACTGTCTCTTTCTAGTCTGACTTGCTTTGCTCAGTACTAAGCCTTCCATACACATCCATTTTCTCTAAAATGTGAGTATCTTGTTTCTTTTTTTTTTTTTTTTTGAGAGATTTTCGTTATAGGGCGCGTGCGCTCACCAGACAGAGAGAGACAGAGAGACAGAAAGCGAGAAATCACCCCCCAGGGGGGATGGCCACGCCGCAATCCCTTCTCCTACATTCTCCTCTCGGGATCCTGGGAACGCTCGCACACGCGCCCGGCGAGAGTTTTAAGCTTGTGTGTAGGTACCCTAAACCGGGACTCGAACTGCGGTCGACTACGTGGGAGTCCAGTGACATAGCCATTACGCTAACTGCTGGTTCTCCATTTTTTTTTTAAGACTGAGCAGTATTCCTTAATTTATATGGGCCATACTCTTCGAATACATTCCTCTGTTCATGAACGGATGAATTTGGGTTAGTTCCATGTCTTAGGAACAGTAAATAATGCCACAGTAAACATGGATGTGTAAGCACGTTTTCCACTGAGCATTTTTCTATTCTTTTGGTAGATACCAGGAGTGGAATTGCTGTTTCATATGGTAGTTCCATTTGCAGGTCTTTGAGGAACTTCCATATTATTCTCCACAGTGTCTGTACTAATTTACATTTGCACTAACAGTGTAGGAGAGTTGTATTTAAACAAAATGTGAAGAAAGATAAGAAGTAGCATTTAAAAGGAAAAAGAAAAAAGACTATGACTGTCGAGGCCTATGAAAAATGTATAGCATCAAATAAGAAATCTGAAACAAAGCTAATTTTGACTGTTATTGAAAAGTAAAATTCATCTGTATGCTGTAATGATGTATAGTGAATTAATGTAAAAAATAAATAAATTTAAAGAGAGAGAGAAAAAAAAAGATAAAACCAGGCGATATCCTACAAAATAGTACAAAGGAAGTAGTTGAAATGACAGTAGAGACAGAAAGGGCCCAGAAGACACCTGTTGAAATATCCATTTTGTAAGCCAAATAATGTAATTGAATGTATAAAAGAAAATGAAATTAAAAAATAATAATAATAGGGACCAGCAGTTAGCGTAATGGCTATGTTGCTGGACTCCCAAGTAGTCGACCGCGATTCGAGTCCCGGACCCGGCAGCTTAAACTTACGCCGGGCGCGTGTGCGTGCGTGCCCAAGATCCCGAGAGGAGAATGGAGGAGAAGGGATTGCGGCGTGGCCATCCCCCCTGGGGGGTGATTTCCTGCTTTCTATCTCTCTGTCTCTGTCTGTCTGGCGAGCATGCGCCCTATAGCAAAAAAACCTCTCCAAAAAAAAAAAAAAAAAATAATAATAATAATAATAATAAAAAAAGATCAGTAAAAGAGACAGCAGGTGGTTAAGGTGGTTGATTCCCACATGGCCAAGTCCCAGACCTGGTGGCTTGAAAAACACACTGGGTGCTTGTGTGCAGGTACCCTAAATCCCATGAGAAAAAGGATTGGAATATGGCCATTCTCCTGGCAGGCCATTTCTCACTTTCCTCTCACTCTGTTTGTCTGTCTCTTTCTGGATTGTGCACACACTCTAAAGCAAACCAAAAACAAACAAAAAACAAGGAGAAGTAGTATATTGATCCCCTACCTACCTTTCATCCCACTTAATTAACAACTTATGTCCAAGCTTCTTTTACTCAAGTGTCAACCTATTTCCTACACTTTATTAGTTTTTTTTAATTTAAATACCAGACTTTACATAATTTTACATGTAAACATGTTATCATGTTTTTAAAAAGATGTATGGACTTTTAATTTGAACTAAGTATGCTTATGTCAGGAAGCACACACTTTGTTAACTCTTTTGGTGATGCTTGCAGCTCCTGACAATTATTTCTTAGTTTTTTTTTTCACTATATATCAAAAATGGGGTTGATCATATTCCCTGATTATATAGTATAAATTGTATTTATGTAATAATAGAAATATTATTATTGTTATTGTATAGGGAGCATAATGCATAAGAAATTAAGTAAATATAAATGTACCTAATATAAAATGTATATTTACAAATTGGTCATTTTATTGTAGAAAAATATGACAGCAAGTGGATTATAACAGTATAGCAGAGAAAGGTTCTTTGTCTATGTACTTCCAATTCTTTTACCAGTTAACTCAGTAGGTAGAGATTTAGATTCTTAATTATTAAAGCAAGTAATAAATATTAGAAAAGTCTTCTCATACAAAAAATGTATGTCCGTACTTCATGTCTATAATTATTTATCTATCTATCTATCTATCCATCTATCTATCTATCTATCTATCTATCTATTTATTTATTGAGAGATTTTTGCCATAGGGCGTGTGTGCTCATCAGAGAGACAGAAACAGAGAATTCACCATCCCCCCCAGGGGAGATGGTCATGCAGCAGTCCCTTCTTTTCCTCTCAGGATTTCGAGCAAACATGCACATGCAACCGGTGTGAGTTTTAAGCCGCCTGCTTTGAGACTCAAACCACAGTCGACTATGTTGGAATCCAGCTACATAACCTTTACTCCATCTGCTGGTCTCGGTTTACAGTTATTTTTAATACCCCAAATTGCAATAATGTTTTATGACTATGTTATATTTTTGAATTTTAAGGGGAAAATAAACTACATAGAATACATCTACATGACTCCCCTCCTTTTTAAATAGGCATTTTTTTCTCCTTATATCCATCTGAGGGAAGATGTTAAATTATTACAGATTGGGTCAGCCAAAAAACACCATCCCTAGATGTTAGCTAAATTCCAATTACTTATCAAGGAATAGGCTGGAATAACTTTTCTGTCGTGGTGACTAAGGAAACCGATCAGAGTTATGTAGGACTTTTGATAATTTAACTGATTTGGAATTGACACAAACAGGTAATACCTTTTCATTCTGGGTGTCATAGAAATTGTAATGACAGATGAAACTTCATGTCATATAAAGCGATGTCATTTAATAGAAAAGTGAGGGGAGTCTCATATTCATTCCACTCTGCATAAATTGGTTACCTCGCTCCTCACACTTATGCTAGAGTTTATGTGGCACCCTATGATATTCCACATATGTCTGTGATTGCTAGGATGTATTATTAAGTCATACTGTGATATAATTATATTTATAGATATAAATTTCTTGGTTTTGTACATTTAAACAATATTTTAGAGTCATCCTTTTTTTTTTCCCCCTTTGCAATAGTTCATTCCACAAGTGTTCTAGTTTAGATTGATTTTCCTGTGTTAGATGGCTTAATTCAGATAGTGTGTTATAATTAAGAACAAAGCCACTATATTTAAAATAACAATCACTGGAAATTCCACAAAGTAGTTAAAATGCAGATAGATTGTAAAACCACTGTTTTCCTCTTAAACAGCAATTTTCTCTAAACCATGAGTGCTAATAAAACAAAGTTCAGATAAATGTATAAGAATTTATGATTTATTACCAAGCCAACTCCAGATTTCAATGGAGGAATTACAAATGGGACATTTGAACACATGTTACTTTACCAGAATATTCTTCATAAAGACTTTTAGCTACATATAATATCTATAGTTTAGCAATACTCTCACAGAGCATGTATTAATACCTCATTATATATCAAATTAGAATTTCAAACAGTATTTTCATAGGAAACAACTTATAATTTTGACTACTTCATGAGATTATGCACTCATGTCGGTTTTTCAAAAAGAATGTATCTAAGTGCAAGCACATTACTTTTTTTTTACAAAGATAATTTTTTCCCTAATTTTACACTCTCCAATGTCCTTAACTATGACATGCTTCCAATTTTCTTTGCATGCTGAGAAGGCTAAAGTCAAGCTTTTTGTCACTCCTATATGTATCTTGAGTTCCTGTTGCTAAAAATAAATCCTTTGAAATCAACATGTCACAATGAGATTGGTTAAAATTACAGGGTTTTTATTTTAAGGCAACCAATTTTCATCAAAGCCTTCTGCTATTTCTTATAACATTTTCTATGTTCTCTCTACTGAAATGTATTGGAAATCTTGCCATTTATATGCATATATTCAAATTACCTATATTGTACTTCTGCGAAAAATTACTATTCAGATTTTTTTTACATTTTTTACTTTCTATTTATTAAGTTAGTTAGTTGAGGTTTTGCGTTAGAGAACGTGCGCTTACCAGAGAGGAAGAGAAACAGAGACAGTGAGAGGAAGAGTGAGAAATCACTCCCTAGGGGGGATGGCCATACCACAATCCCTTCTCCTTTATTGTTCTCTTGGGCTCTTGGACATGCATGCACACTTGTCTGGCTTAAGTTTCAAGTCACCAGATCTGAGACTTGAACTAGGGTTGCCATATGGGAGTCCAGCAACATAATCACGATGCCATCTACTGTCATCTTAATTTTTTAAGAAGTGCCTTTCTTTAGTTTTAATTTAGGAAATGTTTTCTTCCAGTCAGTTGTCTGTACACTTTCTTGTTGGTGTGCCTTAAAGTGCAGACCTTTGTTATTTTGATAAAGTCTAATTTACCTACTTTTTTTTATTTTGCAGCTTGTCTTTCTTATGTCATAGCTAAAGAACTAACATCTCTGAATGCAAAGTACTGAAACTACTCTCATGCTTTTTCCTATGAATTTTTATAGTTTAAGGGCTTACAGATAGTCTCTGATAGACTTTTTCTTTTTACTGTCCATGTAGTATTTTCCTAATTTATTTTTTATTTACATTTAGTAATTGTATATCTTTAGAGTATGAAAACTGTGTATACTAGTCAAGTTATAGGTATTACCACGTATATTATCAACAATAGTTAACTTTTCATTTTTGTATCTGTTAAATGTTCACTTAAAAGTTTTTGTATATTGAGTAT
This sequence comes from Tupaia tana, assembly GCA_026018925.1. Taxonomy (NCBI): domain Eukaryota; kingdom Metazoa; phylum Chordata; class Mammalia; order Scandentia; family Tupaiidae; genus Tupaia; species Tupaia tana. The sequence goes on from JAKSZU010000001.1 coordinate 57,956,553, forward strand.
GCAAAAGTCATCTTCGTTCTTTTGCTTTTGGATATGCACTTCTTCAGAATCACTTGTTGAAGACTTCTCTTTCTCCATTGAATGGTAATTGTTTCCCTTTCAGCATCAATTGAACAAAAAATATGAGTTTATTTCTTTCAATTCTGTTCCACTGATCTACATACCTACCTTTATACTGGTACCACAGTGTTGGTTAAGTATCACCTTGTGCTAAGTTTTTAAAATGAACAGTATGTTTCCACAAATTTTATTTTTTTCAAAATCGTTTTGGTGTTTTTCTGATAACTTCATACCATAATTGGTTTTGTTGAGAAATAACAATTTAGATACGATGTTGTAGCTGTTGTGCATACTGATTCATCTCCACCCTCTTTTTAAAACTTTCTTTCATTTGCTTCTTTATTTATTTAGTGATTTGCTGGAATATTTTAATAACATTTACTGTCCTTGAGAAATGAAGCCTCTGAGGGTGGAGTCTTTGGCAAACATTCCTTCACTCTGGAATGTTTTTAATGTGTGGGGAGGTGTTGTTTCTTTCTTTCCCCTGCTAAACCCAGCTGTTAGGTTCCATTAATTGGCACTTGTTCTATGGTTTATTTTATAATCCTCTGGTTGCAAATTGCTCCACAGTCTGATTCACTTAAGTTCAGGCCAGTGATAGAGGTTTTCTTTGACCTCCAAGTAAAAGATCCTCATACTGTGTTTTCTCTGATAAACTTGGGCTAAGTTTCTCTTATGAAGCGACAAGCCTCCACTTAGAGTTCTACCAAAATACTCTTTTTTTAAAAAAAATCCCTTTTTTCAGATTTTTTGTTTGTTTGTTTGTCAGAGTGTGTGTGCTCCCTGGAGAGAGACAGTAAGAGATAGAGAAAGGAAAAAAGAAATCAGCCCCTCAGAGGAGTGGCCATTCCACAATTTTTGTCTTCCATTCTCTTGATATTTTGGTCTTGCAAACATACATACTTGGTGTGATACTCAAGCCACTGGGTCTGTAACTTGAACTATGATTGACCAAGAGAGAGATCCAGTGCCACTTACTGGCTCCACCTTCATTGTTTTTAGAGCATTATTTTCTTTGAAACTCCCACACTCTATTTCAAATAAAGTAAATTTTACTGGGAGAGCAGGAAAGTTCTCTGTCCTTTAGTCTTGCCTTTCTGGCCAAATTGTCTACCCCTGGTATTGGGTTGAGTATATGGCCAATTTTTCCACAAGTGATACCCTCCTTTAAAAACATGGGTGCTAGGCGGGTCTGGTCTTCTCAGCTGTGTGTCCTGACATGGAAACGCTACCTTATTAATGAGCTGGGGTGAAGGTAAACTGGGGCCCTAATTTTCATACATTACATGTGGGATGAATTCTGTGGCCTATGAGTAGGGACTGGGTAGAAGAAGAAAGCCTCTGAAATGCTGCCCAAACTCCTCTGGGATTTAGTTTCTGTAACTCACAGGAGGTTGGTAAAAGAAATGCTGGTAACCTGTCCTTCCCGGGAAAATACTGTGGCATAGGAAATGGAAGGAGAGGAAGCCCTGTGTTATTGGCTGTCTGTATCTCAAATGGAGTTTCCATCATGTTAAGCTATGAAGGTGAAGAATACCAGAGACTCACTGTTCTTGAGTTTTAGCAGATATTTTTTCAATCCATGAACAAGGAATGTCGATTGTTTTTTTTTTTTTTTCTTTTTTTGGTATATTTTTAAACATTTCTTATTTTTTTCTGTATTTTTTATTGAAAGAATCCTTCATATTCTTGTTAGATATATTCCAAGGTATCTTTTTTGTGTGGCTACTGTAAATAGGATTGCTTTCTTCACTCAGTCAATTCATTATTACTATATAAAAATGTTACAGATTTTTGCATGCTGATTTTGTATCCTACAATGTTACTGAATTTATTTACCACTTCTAAGAGATGTTTTAGTGGATTCTTTAGGGTTTTCTATGTATATAATCATCTCATCTGCAAATGTGGAAGATTTAACTTTTTCCTTCTCAATTGAAAGGCCTTTTATTTCTCTTGCCTGATTGTGATAGCTAGGACTTTTGGTACTATGTTGAATAGAAGGGAGAGAGACAATTGTATTTCTGAGGTCTCAGCCCTGGATCAGGAGATCATTGAAGTGGATCCCGATAGTAAAAAAGTGCTGAAGGTTTTGGACTTTGGTAGTCTGTCCAACCCGCAGGTCACTCGGCCTATAGTTGGAATGAATTTCAAAACATAACGTGGTAGGGAACCAGCAGTTAGCGTAATGGCTATGTCACTTGACTCCCACGTATTCGACTGTGGTTCGCGTCCCGGACCCGGTGGCTTAGAACTCACGCCGGGCGCATGTGCGTGCATGCCCAAGATCCCGGGAAGAAAATGGAGGAGAAGGGATTGCGGCGTGACCATCCCCTCTTGGGGGTGATTTCTCGCTTTCTGTCTCTATGTCTCTCTCTGTCTGTCTGGCGAGCGCACGCGCCCTATAGCGAAAAAAACCTCTCCAAAAAAAAAAAAACAAAAAACAAACAAACAAACAAAAAAAACATAACGTGGTGCCCTGTGAGCCTTTCTGTTATGCTGTCATATGTTCAATAAACCTGGAACGACAACAACAAAGAAGTGGAGAAAGTGGTCATCCTGGTCTTCTTCCAATTTTAAGAGGAAAAGCTTTCAACTTTTCTGCCATCCAGTATGATGGTAGTGGTGGACTTGTTCTATATGGTCTTTATGGTAGATATGCTTCCTAAACCTGCTTTGTTAGTAGAAGTTTTAATTAAAAAAAAAAAAGTTAGGCCTTGTCACATGCTTTGTAGCATCAGTTGGTATAATCACATGATTATTTTTCCTTCTATTGATATGATGTATCACATTTATTATTTTGTGAATATTATGCCATCATTGCATCCCTGGGATAAATCCTATTCGGTCATGATATATAATCTTTTTAATCTGTCATTGCAATGAATTCACCAATATTTTATTGTAAATTTTTGCATCTGTAGTCATCAGTGAAATAGGTCTATAATTTTCTTTTTTTGTTATTTTCCTGCCTGCTTTTGGAGTCATGCTGTCTCATGAAATGAGTTTCAGAGGGCTCCATCTGTTTGTATTTTTTGGAATAGCTTGGGTTTAGTGTTCTTTAAAATTTTTGTAGAATTTATCAGTGAAGCCACTTGGGCCTGGTCTTTTTTGGAGGGAGAATATTTGTTTTTGATTTAATCTCATTACTTGTTATTGGTCTGTTCAGACCTCCATTTTCTTCTGGTTTAGTCTTGTTATGCTTCATATATCTAGAGATTTTTCCATTTCCACTAAGTTTTCTAGATTGCTGGCATATAATTTCTTGTAGTAATCCCTAATGATCATTGTAGCTTTTGATATCTGTTGTAATGTCACCTCTTTTATTTCTGCTTTATTTATCTGGGCCTTTCCTCTATATTTCTCAGTCTAGCTAATGGTTTATATATTTTATTTAACTTCTCAATAAAAAACAGCTTTTTTTTCTTCTTAATAAAAACTTATCTTTATTATTGCTATTTCGGTGTTGATTTCATTATTTACATTTCTATTTTCTTTCTTTCCTTCTATTGCTTTTGGGTTTAGTTGTTATTGTTATTTTGCTTTTCCACCTCTTTGAGGTGCCTATATAGGTTATTTGTCACTTTTAAAATTTTTTCCATATTGGTATTTAACACCATAAATTTTTCTCTCAGTATTGCCTTTATTATGTCCACAGGTTTTTATTATGTTATGATTTTTAATTATCATTTGTTTCCAGAAATTTTACGATTCCTTTATTTCTTCAGAGTTTTCAAGATTAGCAACATGGTGTCTAGTTTCCAGATATTTGAATATTGCTAATGGTTGTTTTTGTTGTAAATTTCCAGTTTAATTCCACTGTGGTCAGAAAAGATAAAGAATATGATTCCTATTATTTTATATAAGTATAGGTTTATTTTGTTCCCTATTATGTGAGCAATCCTAGAAAATGCTCCATGTGCAGCTAAAAATAGTGAGTTATTGGAAAAGTCATGACATTTTTCTTTTCTTTTTGTTTTTTGGAGAGGATTTTGCTATAGGGCGCGTGTGCTCACCAGACAAACAGAGAGTGACAGAGAGACAGAAAGTGAGAGATCACCCCCCCAGGGGGGATGGCCACGCCGCAATCCCTTCTCCTCCATTCTCCTCTCGGGATCTTGGGCACGCACGCACATGCGCCCGACGTGAGTTTTAAGCCACCAGGTCCGGGACTCGAACCGTGGTCAACTACGTGGGAGTCCAGCGACATAGCCATTATGCTAACTGCTGGCCCCCGTCATGACATTTTTCTATGCAAAATGTTGTAAAGCAACTCAGGATATATTTTTGCATAGAAAAATATGTCATGATTTCCAGACAACCTAATAATATGTATTCTGCGTTTGTTGGATAAAATGTTTTATAAATTTTTGTCAGGTCTATTTGGCTTATGGTTTCATTTAATTCCAATATCTCTTTTTTCATTTTTATGTCTAGATGATCTATGAAATGAGAAGACTGGTATGTTAAAATCTTCCACAATTAATGTGTTAGAGTCTATCTCTTTTAGATATAGCAGTCTTTTTTCTTTTTTTTTTTTTTTTTGGAGAGGTTTTTGCTATAGGGCATGTGCGCTCACCCGAAAGACAGAGAGAGACAGAGAGACAGACAGTGAAAAATCATCCTCCAGGGGGATGGCCACAATCCCTTCTCCTCCATTCTCTCGGGATCTTGGGCACCCATGTCCATGTACCTGGCGTGAGTTTGAGCCACCATGTATGAGACTCAAACTGCAGTCGACTACATGGGAGTCCAGCGACAGCCATTACGCCAGCTGCTGGTCCCTAGAAGTCTTTGTTTTATATATTTGAGTGCTATGTTTGAGTGTGTATATGTGCGTGTGTGTGTTCCATCATTTTAGTGGATTGACCCCTTTATTTCTTTTCACAGATTCTAGTTAACACTTTAGTTTGTCTGATATCAGAATAAGGACTCCTGATTTTTCCTAATTTTTATTTGCATGAAGTGCCTTTTACTCAACCGTTTACTTTCAATCTGTATATGTCTTTATTGGTGAGGTGAGCTTCTTTTAAGTAGCATATAGAGGATTTCTGTTTGTCTATTCCTTCAGAAAGACTATATATTTTTTATTTATTTATTTATTTTTGCTGCCATAGGACACATGTTCTTAGCAGAGAAAAACAGAGAGAGACAGTGAAAGAGAAAGTAAGAAAACACCCCTCCCTCCTGGGGCAATGGTCACATTGTTTTTGTTTTTTAGGATTTTTGCTATAAGGCACATGTGTTCACTAGAGAGACACAGACAGAGAGACAGAAAGCGAGAAATCACCCTCCAGGGGGAATGGCCACACCACAATCCTTCTCTTCCATCCTCCTCCTGGTATTTTGGGCATGTGTGCACATATGCCTGATGCAAGTTTTAAGCCACTGGATCTGGGACTTGAACTGCAAAGGAGTCTAGCAATGTACCATTATGCTGTCTGCTGGTCCCAGGAAGGAACTTTTATATGAACTCTATTTGGTATCCTTTGAATTTTCTGGATTTGGATGACTATATGCATTCCTAGACTGGGGAACTTTTGAGTTAATATGTCATGGAAGGTATTTTCTAGGTCTTTTTTTATTTCTTCATTTTCTAGAATATTCATTAAATGGATAGTCAAGTGCTAAACAGTGTCCATTAGTTCTCAAAGTTATCATGTTATCAAATTCCTTCTTCCTTTACCCTCATAACTACAGAAGGCTCATACCTCATTTGGCCTCTCCCTCTTGACTCAGCTGTAGTATTTTTACAGCATTTTTTCCTATTTTTTTCAAGTATTGTATCTTCAGGATCAGAGATTCTTTCTTCTGCTTAATTTAATCTGTTGCTGGTAATTTCTATTGACTGTTTAAATTTCTTATATTAAATCCTTCATTTCCAGAATTCGTTTTTCTTTTTTGTTATCTGTTGAAATGGTCATGCATACCATGCATTGTTTTTCTTATCTCTTGCATGTTTGTTTGTTATTTGTCTCTATTCTGAATCTCTCTGAGTTTTAGTATGACCTGTGTTCTGAAACTCATATCCGACATCTCTGTGATTCCTTTCTTTTGTCAGCTGTTCATGGGGAATTCTTGTCCTTCCCAACATACACCCAAAGGTGGCACTAGCCAGGGGGAGACACCTCACTTGGACAGTAACTGGGGCATCAGGAAATTAGTGAGATATATTCCCTCCTTGCCCCCATGTTACTCATGTACCTGCATTGAATACTCAGTTTTCTTGCAGCTGTGGATGGTGCTATTGGCTTTGATCGTGCTTGGGATCAGTAGTAAAGTCTCTGTATATATTCAGAGTCATTTTATGGTTACTGTGGGGACACTCAGGACTGTATTTAGTCTGAATGAGACTAGGAATATCTATTGGTGACCTTTCTATATGACCTCTCTATATGAGGAGTAGATTCACCTGTAACAGTGACAGCTGTTGCCCCATGTAGTGGTTTACGTTGGACTCAGTTTTTGTTTGGGTCATCTGAGTCCCTCCTAGATGAGGAATCTGTGGGAGCATCATCTGACAGTTGGTACTCTGTCTTAAGTGGGTTTCACATAGAGGGATGTAAATAATAGTTGAGGGATTGTTTCACTGGTAGTGCTTAGATTGTAAGATTGCTAATTGCGTGTTCTTTCTGGAGTTGAATGAAGAGTCTGCTGCTTTATGTTCTCATTGAGCCCCTCTCTAAATTCAGTGTCCAAGGGGGCAGGGTTGCCATTGGCTGCAGGGCTTTGTCTGAGTGGGAAGGACAGCAGAGAAGAATTCCAGATTAGAGAGAGTTGTTACTCTGTAGCCCACCCTTTACCCTCACTGCCAGAAGCTAATATGTGTCCTAGCAGGAGAGCTGGTTGTGGAGGGGAATCCCCACAAGCTGCAGCTCATCCTGGGCTGAATTGTGCTTCAGAGCTGCTTCCAGATGGGAGAGGGTGTGTAGAGGAGGATTCCCTAAGAGGCTAGAGAGAGTGGCTCACCCAGAAATCTGAGTCCCTTTCTTCACTTAACTCTGAAGACATGACTTATTATAGAGCTCTGTCTAAGTGGGACTGGGAGTGGGAAGAGAGAGTAGGAGAGATTCTTCAGCAGCCCCTCATTTCCCAATTGCTGTCCAAATGGGGTGTCTCCTTCTTGCAAGTGCCCGCTTTGAGTGTGGGGAGTGGACAGAGCCTGTGGGTTCCTGCTTCCTCATCACAAAAAAAGTTGGCGTCTCCACATCTTTCTCTCTGCCAACTACCTCAGCATTTCCTTCTGCATAAATACTCCCCCAAAGAAAGTCTAACAAGCCGTACTGCTGTGGGCTTTAGTGGAAAAAAAAAAGTTTTAAATCTTGAGTCTAGGGGAAGAGGACCATTGATCTACTAGACTTTGAGAGTGGAGTATTGAATGTCCAGATTCCTGTGTCTGCCAGGGGAAGGGAGGAGTGTATTCTAATGCCACACCACATTATAGATAGGGAGACTGGGAAGGAATAATCAGAATCCTGTTTCTGTCATTGGGAGTTGGGAACAGAGACCAAGTTGAAAATAGGGAACTAGAGGTGGGTATGTTACTCACCTTTTCCTCTTTAGTTATTAGAGTAAAGGAGGAAGGAATGTGTTAATGAGTCTTTCTGAGTTCAGATGGTTGCCCTTTTTAATGTCTCTATCTCCTGACACAATGTCCCAGAAGCCACTCATATTCAGACTCTAGGATTCTGGTCTTCTCTAATCATTCCTCTACTCAGTTTACAGCTGTCTGTTCTATGTTTTCCTGGTCTTCCTTCTTGGAGTGAAGCTGTGCTGGGTGACTCTACTTGGCTGTCTTGCCAGCAACATTTTCTTTTCTTGTAGCAAAACTCTTGACTAGAAATTTTGTGATAGGAATGAACTTATGTACCATAAAAAGTGATAAGGTTTGGGGACCAGCAGTTAGCGTAATGGCTATGTCGCTGGACTCCCATGTAGTCGACCGCGGTTCGCATCCCGGACCTGGTGGCTTAAAACTCACGCCGGGTGCGTGTGCGTGCGTGCCCAAGATCCCGAGAGGAGAATGGAGGAGAAGGGATTGCAGCGTGACCATCCCCCCTGGGGGGTGATTTCTCGCTTTCTGTCTCTATGTCTCTCTCTGTCTATCTGGTGAGCGCACATGCCCTATAGCAAAAACCTCTCAAAAAATAAAATGATAAGGTTTTTAGGATCAGTCTAAGAGGGGATTTTATACAGTTTGTGAAATTACACGATTGAAGTACAAATTTATTTTGGTGCAAAAGCATTTTAAATTTATACATAGTTTTTTCATAGTACACATTTTTCATGAACTTTTTAAAGACCTCTTGTACAGTTAGTAGGATGTATTTTGTAACTATGTATTTCTTCTCTGCTAGAAAACATCATTTCAGTGGATACAGACTTTTATGGATTATATTCAATTTTAATTTGTTTCTATTATAAAGTGCATTAAAAATGAAAAGAAACCCTTACTTTCTACTCTTTTGACTATAAGTATTTTCTTATTCTAAATATAATATCAATAAAACTGAACTGATTCATATGCTTTTTGAAAACTATTCTCTATAATATATTATTTTGCCTCTGCAATATACTGGCACATTTATATAATACATATGGATAGTATTATTTTGATGGTGACAAATTCAGAACTAGTAAGTCCTATTTACAAAGGAAAGATAATTGAGTATTGATGAAAAAACTGAAATGCATTTACTTCTTTGTATTATAATTGCTTTGGTAAGTAATCAGTTATAAAGGTTTTGAATTAGTTATAAAATGTTAAAGTTGTTCTCTTTGGTATTAAGTGATTAATTATAAATTCTATCATTTATCATTTTGATTTTAAAACAGTTGCTGTTTTGTAAATGGAGATAATAAAATATCTTATCACTCAGCAGATATGAGAATATAAATTTATGTGAAATAAGAGATGTTTTCTAATGTAGAAATAAAAATACCTAACCTTGAATTTCTTTTTGCTAATACATACATATATATATATATATATATGTATATATATATATATATACACCTTTATGAATATATTAGTTAGTAAATTAGAAAAATTTAATAATGAAATTCTAACTTTCAGTGTCAGAAGCAGATAAATGAGTTCCTCTTTATATTATCAGTATATACTCATGACTGCTAAATATAGCAGTATTTTTCTCAGTTTTTATGTAAAGTCAAATTCCTGGGAAATAACTCTAAAATAGAAATGTCTGTGCACAACTTTACTGGGCAGTTGTTTGGGGAAGAATCACTGTTGGGGAGTGAGAAAGAAAGATTAGGCAGGGGAAGAAGTTGATCAACTTTGCAGTTATTACAGGGGCCTCAGCCACTTCTCTCCACGAACTGTGAAGTCAGCTAGAGGAGCGTCTATTGATGTGAAAGTACCCTCTATGATATGAGATTAAGCTTCCTGAAAAGTATCTTGTGCTATAATGCTGCTGCAATGGATTTGGAAACTTAAAGAAAATTCTGGTTTACTCAAGGTGAGGTAGAAGTGCCAGTATATCTGTGGGAGATGGAAGAAGAGGTAGAAAAGCTCAAGGAAAAGGATAAATTATACAAGGCTGGAAAACCTACCACATGGTCATGTTTCTCAGGAGAATTTAGGGAATGTCAAGAGAAAATACCATTATAGAAGCAAAAAAACACTAAGCTGGTGAGAGGGGCACCAGTCCTATCAAAGGAGCCAGGGTTGCAGTTTTGGGACAATAGCTAAAGTGCTCCTATAGCTGATGGTAAATCCCAACTTTTGATTATTACCTGTAGAATTTAAATGTCAACTGAAATTGCCTTAGTTAGAAAAAAGTAGTTATTTGCTTCAACAAAATAGACACTTAGCCTAGATAAAGTATTGCCTTTTGGAGGGACAGTGCTTCTGCCAGCAGCATCATTCACTAGTTGACAAATGTTTATTATTATTACTTTAAAATTCATGATCAAGTACCTGCATGTGTACAAAAGAGAGAGAGAAATATCCTCCACAGGGCTCTGTCGTGCCATAATTCTCTTCCTTCAGTCCTCTTCAGGATCCTGGGGATGCATGCATGTACCCAGCATGTTTTTCAGGTTGATGAGACTGGGGAATCTACTGCAGTTGGCATGCATGTGACTGATAGCTATGTTGCCTTAGATTCAGAAATTGTGCTTCTTTTGATCATGGTTATTACATTATGGCAAAATCCAATAACAGGTGTATGCTAATGGAGTTAGCTGTCACCTAAAAGTCACTGACACTGCATAATATACAATAGTCAAATGAATGCATTTGTGTGTATATATATAAATAATGCACATTGTTGGTAGGTTAATTTTAAATACAGTCTTCAATTCTAGAGTACACAGATGAACCAGAAGAGAAATAAACATCATCTAGAGTTGATCAATTAATGAAAATTTGTTTCCCCTTTTTATGGATAGGACCAACCTATGTCTTTTGTATGATCTATAGTTGCATATGGCTACATAGGAAAAAATGCTATTTTTATTGTTGTTTTGTAAAAATAAAATATGAGCAGAAAACATGTATGATGCCAAGTCATAAAAAGGATAGATTGTAGCACCAAGCTTCTGTGGTTCTCCATCATACAGTGGCACATCTTTACTCTCCTCATTGGTGCTAGAAGCCTGCTAAGTGCACTCCCCAGAGCAGCGTATCTCTTGACTTCCTATTACAGCGTCTGGCTGTGAGACAGTATAAAGGAAGGATTCAAAGGCTTAAAGAAAATAAGAACCACTTACATTCTCTTCTATCAGTAATTGCCAGCAACAGCAGCAAAAAGCAACTGAGAAAAGACCCAGGTCTCTCATGATCGGGGCAATTTCAACCACATCGGCAATATTGTGGGCTTCTGCATTGGCAGCAATCAGTTTTAATTGTAATAGGCACAATTGCATAGCCTCTTTGACACACACTAGCTAACAACTTCCAGCTCAGAGGCAGGAGAGGTTTCTATATCATAGTTTTCCTTTTGCTCCTCTAGTTCCTCATGCAGCATTGGATCCAATTCACCATGCTAGACCTCCCGTACTTGGAATATTTAGAGAGGGTCCTCTTTTCTTGATATGATACTGAACAATATAATAAGGAAGTATAGGAAGTCCAGTATAGGAAACACAGGACATAACCTGACACACAGGGAAATATTGGGAACATGGCAAAAAGGCAATCAACCTAGGTGGATGAGTTTCATGAAATATGGTCTTTGGGAAGAATTATAAGGAAGCACTTTTCTCCCAAGGTAATATTGCATTGAGCTTGAGTTGAATTTACTCTTAGTAGCCTAATTTAATGGTATGCTAGCTGTACAAGAGTACCAGTGATCATAAATTTTAAAAACATCTGGTGGGCTGATCCCAAAGTCTGGTGGTTAAGAGATGAATTCCACTTGGCTGACTGTACAGTTCAACTCCTAGACCTGGCAGCTTGAAAACTATTCTAGACATGTGTGCACACGTCTAAAATTCTGACAGAGGAAACGAAGGAGAAGGGATTTCAGGATGACCACCCCCCACTTCAGAGTTTTATTTCACCTACTTTCTCTCTGTCTCTATCTCTCTCTCTGGGAAATGTAAGTATCCTCTGCCACTTAAAAACAAGAAAAGTCTGGCAATACTCCTCTTGATATTAATTTGCATGGCCTACCTTATTGTTTTTGTTTGTATGTTTGTTTGTTTTTGTTATAGGGCGCATGTGCT